>CM050515.1:45517500-46717500 GCA_027563665.1 Antrozous pallidus
GAATGTGTGAGTGAGTGTGTGTGTGGTTGTGTGTGATGTGTGTGTGGTGTGTTTGTGGTATGTGTGTGTGTGGTGTGTGTGTGTGTGTGAATGTGTGAGTGTGTGTGAGTGTGTGTGGTGTGTGTGTGGTATGTGTGAATGTGTGAGTGAGTGTGTGTGTGGTTGTGTGTGTGTGATGTGTGTGTGGTGTGTTTGTGGTATGTGTGTATGGTGTGTGTGTGTGGTGTGTGTGTGTGAATGTGTGAGTGTGTGTGTGGTTGTGTGTGTGTGATGTGTGTGTGTGGTGTGTTTGTGGTATGTGTGTATGGTGTGTGTGTGTGGTGTGTGTGTGTGAATGTGTGAGTGTGTGTGTGGTTGTGTGTGTGTGATGTGTGTGTGTGGTGTGTTTGTGGTATGTGTGTATGGTGTGTGTGTGTGGTGTGTGTGTGTGAATGTGTGAGTGTGTGTGTGGTTGTGTGTGTGTGATGTGTGTGTGGTGTGTTTGTGGTATGTGTGTGTATGGTGTGTGTGTGTGTGTGAATGTGTGAGTGTGTGTGAGTGTGTGTGTGGTTGTGTGTGTGTGTGTGTTTGTGGTGTGTGTGTGTAGTGTGTGTGTGGTGTGTTTGTGGTATGTGTGTGGTTGTGTGTGTGTGATGTGTGTGTGTGGTTGTGTGTGTGTGATGTGTGTGTGGTTGTGTGTGTGTGATGTGTGTGTGTGGTTGTGTGTGTGTGATGTGTGTGTGGTTGTGTGTGTGTGAGTGTGTGTGTGGTTGTGTGTGTGTGATGTGTGTGTGTGGTGTGTTTGTGGTATGTGTGTGTGGTGTGTGTGTGTGTGTGTGTGTGTCCCACATGGTGCACCTTGACTGTTCGCTGCACACTGGGGTTAGAGGTCATGCTGGCAGGCAGATCACAAATTTAATTAGGGGCTGGCCCCGCCCACCCGCTCTTAAATATGGGGAGCAGGGGGACAGAAGCCTAACACCCTGGGCCTTAGAGCAGGTGCCTCCATCCTTCCCAGCAGCCAGCCCCTGACCTCAGATACTCCCTTCCCTTGGCCACTGGGAGAGTTTCTGAGCTCTGAAGAGAGAAGAGAGAAACACAGGAACACGGGCTCCTGGGAGAGATGGGAAACCTTGTTTCTGAAATATGTCAGGAGAGAAAATGTTCTTGTTGCGCATACACAGGCGTGATGACACATTTTGTTCGTTTTAGAGGAGAGCGGTCCAGACGGTGGAGGGTCAGCAAAGGCTGCTAGATCTCTAGTCCTACTAAACTCTATCCTATCCCAGCACCCAATTTCAGAATATTCCCACCAAGTCTCTCAATTAGGGCACCAGAGATGGATGGCATGGGGAGGAGGAGAAGTCCAGAGGCAAAGGACAGGGTCTGGGGCTGTCAGGTGAAGATAGCCATTAGCTCCCTCTCCCCAGGAGGAAGACCTCCGATCCTTCCCCACCCCCAGCCAGGCCAGCCCCCAGCACCCTCTTTAGTATTCTTCCGCAGAGAAGGGCATCTGATTGACCAAGGGTGGGGACTGTGCGCATGAAGCCTCTGAAAGACCAGGCTCTCACTGACAGTCCTTTGGAAACAGTCAATGCAGCCATTTGGCATCTTGGGGCTTGTGTTCCAGTTGGGTCCTTTCTGGTTTCCTTCCTCCACAAGACAATGTAAAGTCACACACCACCACTCCCAGGAAGGAGGGGCTCACAGGAGTTACTCCTTCCTGTATTCCTTTCACCTAGCACAGAGCCTGGTTCATAGCAGCTGTTCAGTGGAAGTCTGTTTGCTCTGTGAGGGACTGCATGAATCACAGGTCTCGTCACAGAATACTGGAAGCTTGGACTCAGTCCCTTGGAGGATGCCAAGCCCCTCAGAGCATGTCTGGGAATTGCTGAGTAGAATGAGGTCCTGTATCACCTGGTCTAGAGAAACATTTCCTGCCACCCCTTCTACCCACTCCCAACACACACACACACACACACACACACACACACACACACACACCATAAAGGCTTCACTCTCTCTAGAGAGGCCTTCAAATCTCAAAGCAACAGATCGCCCATTCAGGAACGCTGGCCAGGTCAAAGGCTGTGCTCCATCCTTTCTCCCCCAGTTGAGAGGCCCTGCCTATTGGTCTTAGGAAGCGAAAACGGGCACTGTGCCTGGTATGGGATGGTGACCTGTGACCTTGCTTCTGCCACTGGGGCCCCTGTGCTGCCCTGGAGGAGGAGGGGGGGCAGTGTTAAATCAGGTAGGCGCAGAATAATACCAAGATCCCAGGAACCTCTCCCCTCCCAGACCCTGTTTCCCACCTTTTGTGCCCTGGCTGTTACCCCCTAGGAGAGTGTAGCCTTCCGACCAGATAAATTCTGGAGGCCATGGAGAGGCATGAAAACAGACACACCAAGTGCAGGCTTCTAGGGGACAGAGGATCCCGAATGAGATGCCACAGAAGGAAGACCAGTTCTTCCCTCAGACATGCTTACCGTATTGGTAAGGCAGAGGAACTCTCGTTACCTATCTCAGATCAGCCACCTAAAGACCATTAAAACCTTGAAATGTACTCTAACCGGTTTGGCTCAGTGGATAGAGTGTTGGCCTGTGCATTCAAGGGTCCCAGGTTCGATTCCAGTCGAGGACATGTACCTTGGTTTCGGGCACATCCCCAGGGGGGCGTGTGCAGGAAGCAGCTGATGGATGTTTCTAACTCTCTATCCCTCTCCCTTCCTCTCTGTAAAAAATCAATAAAATATGTTTGTTTAAAAAAAAACCTTGAAAAGTTCTTCTATGCCTCTATTTCCCACCCCACCCCCTTTTTTTCTCCCAGAACAGAGGCCATTCCTCCATGTACATAGTAATCTGGTTTTCTCTGCATCCTTCTACTCACATTCATTTACCCATGACCTGACAGACTGGGCAAACTGAGGCACCAAGGACAAGATTCCAGGATTTGAAAGGTCATTCTTGGCTCAATTAAGAAGACATGAGAACCCCTTGACCTTGTCTACAATTACATTGGGACCCACAGGCCCTGCCCCCAGTGTATGCGCTTATGCTTTCTGCCTGTGGCTAGGCAGGCTCTTCTTTCATTGGGTAAGGTGGGAACAAAACTACCAGATGGTAATGACGAATACTAAGCACAGCACAGGAATAGCAAAGTTCACTCTGGATTTCCCACCAACTGGCTGAGGGGCCTTCTCAAAGCGCCTTCACCCTTTCGTTCCTCCTCCTGCGTTGTGAGGCTAGGCCCCACCTAAAGGCCCTTCCACTCCAAACTCTCTGAAATTAGCTCTCATTTCAAACCCATCCCCAGGTTTGCCCTTACCTTCCCAGTGAGGGACACGGGCAGGTGTGGGCAAAGAGCTCTTCTTTGTCTACGGACCCGTGGGCAAGGGCCTGAGCCCAGAAGAAAAGAACTTGCCCCTGAGTTTTCTCTTGGCAGCCGGGACCAGACCCCGTCCCCCCTCTGCTTGTTCCTCTGGCTGTTACCCACTAGGAGAGGGTAGCCTTCAGATCTGACTGCCCGGACATTGACAGGCGCAGTGCCTATCTTTCCAATACTGACAGGCCCTCGCCGACTCTCCCCATGCTGGCTTTGTCCCCAGCCTCCCCTGAGGGCCCCCTTCCCGCTCTCACCGCAGATCAGGGCTGCTCCTAACCAAGACAAGTGAGCCCAGGAGACGTGGGTGTCTCTGGGACTTCAAGCTCTAGAGTACACCCCTCACCCGGACACCCAGGCTCCTCCAGACCTCTGTGCCTCTCCTGGTGATTTTCCACGTTCTCCACAGAGGACGCCTGTGTTCTGACTCCTGGATTTTCTTCTTTCTCTCCTTATTTTCTCAGTTTCTCCTCCTTCCTTCCCCTCCCACTCCTTCATCAGTTTCCCCAAGATCGTTCTTCTTTGCTGAAGGTTCCTGTTCTTCCTTTGAGCCCTCCCTTTCTCTCCCACAGGGGCCGTCCTTGAACCCCGGCGCATACAGAAAGGAAAGCTCCTCCTCTGGGCCACCAGCGTCAGAGGCAGTCCTGGAACACTCTCCCCTCACAGCCCCCAACAACCCCCAGGTACCAGGCACCTGACAAGGGATCCTCACTGTGGCCTTTGGGGGAAGACAGCAAATGCTGTGAAATACTGAATTCTACTCAGGCAGCCTTGCAGTTCAACTGACCCCTAACATGGGAATGGCCACAGACCCAGCGCAAAGACGCCACCGATGAGCACAGAGCAGTGACACATTCCGGTTTCACAGCCCAGCTCTGTGCGTCCTGAGGTTTTCCTGATCTCATTCAGAGCGAGGTGACCCTGAGCCTGGCTTTGTCCACCACCCACACTAAAACCATTCTAACGTCTTAGAGATCTCACACCTTTCGTTTTATTTTATTCTTACAGCAATCCTGTGAGGTGGACAGCAACCGTGAGGAGGAGAATCAGCAGTTCGGAGAGAGGGAAAGACTTGCTTACAGCCACGCAGCAGACTCCAAGCCGCAGAAGGAAAGGGGGAGAGGGGCTCAGCGCGGACCCCCTCAGCCAGCACCAGGTGGGCAGCCCGGGACCCCCCCCCCCCTCTCCTCCCTCCCACTCGGCCCGGCACGTGGAGAACGCCAGGCCCCGCCCCGGCCCAGTCACCGCCCGCAGGAGTTTGAGGGACGAAGGCTCGGCTCTTCCTGGGACCAAGTTTCCAATGGGGCGCACGCCCTGGGGTGAGGCTTCTTTGCAAAGCCAATGGCCTTGAACCCTGTGCCGAAGGGGCGCCGGGCGGAGGGAAACCCGGGGACCAGGGTGGTGGAACGCGGAAAGGAGGCGCGGGCCCGGGCGGGAGAGGGAGAGGGCAGCTCCTCCCCGCGGGGTCAGGCCTCGGGAAGCCGCGGGAGGACTCCTCTCCGGCGCGAAGCCCGGGAAGGCAGGACTTGGAGGCGCAGCGGCTCTCCCTCTCCCCCGGGGCGGGCCCAGAGGCCGGAGGGCCAGGCCCTGGCTTTGTTGTCAGGACGCCTGGGCTCCCCGGACTACCGGAGCCGGGACCAGGGGCCTCCTCCGCGGGGCCAGGCCCTGGGAGGCCCGCGCTTTCTCAGAAAGTGAAAGAAGGGGGCGGGGGGCGCGGCCGAGGCGGGGCCCGGGCGGGCGGCGGCGCAGGCTCCGCCTCGGGGCAGGCTCCCGCCCGGGGCGCCCAGCGTCTCCAGTCCCCGCCGCGTCGCGGGCTGGTGGGCTCCGCGGCGGACCTTGTGCGGGGAGATGACCCTGCCCGGGGGCCCGTCGGGCATGGCGAGGCCGGGGGGCGGGGGGCCCTGCAGCCCCGGGCTGGAGCGGGCCCCGCGCCGGAGTGTCGGGGAGCTGCGCCTGCTGTTCGAGGCGCGCTGTGCCGCGGTCGCCGCCGCCGCCGCCGCCGGGGAGCCCCGGGCCCGCGGGGCCAAACGGCGTGGGGGCCGAGTCCCCAACGGGCTCCCGCGAGCCGCCCCGGCCCCCGTGATCCCGCAGCTGACGGTGACCGCCGAGGAGCCCGACGCGCCCCCGGCCAGCCCCGGGCCGCCCGAGCCGGAGGGCGCCTGGCTCCCGGCCGCGGGCTCCTCGCACCTGCAGCAGCCGCGCCGCCTCTCCACCTCGTCGCTTTCCTCCACCGGCTCCTCGTCGCTGCCCGAGGACTCGGAGGACGACCTGCTGAGCGACAGCGAGAGCCGCAGCCGCGGGAACGTGCAGCTGGAGGCGGGCGAGGACGTGGGCCAGGTACGGCCGCGGGGGCGGGGCCGGGCCGGGCGGGGGACCGGCTCCGAGCGCCGAGGTCCGGCTGCGGCCCGAGCCCCCTCCGCCGGGGCCGGGCTCTCACTGCCCGGGGCTTCGGGGCCGGAGAGGGGCCTCTGCGTACCCCCGCCTTGGCAGTGTTCACCCCTTTCCCACGGGAGGCTCGGGGCCGGGCGCCGGGGCGTCTTAAGAAGGCGAGTGAGGGGGAGCCCGCGCCCGGCCTCGGGGACCGGGTGGGTGCGGGGCGGGGGGCCGTGACCTGCCGGCCCGAGGTGGGACCCGGGCGGCCGGAGGGGGTGGCTGGCCCCCCGAACTCGGGGAGAGGGCCGCCCGAGGCACGCAGGCTCGCCGCCCCCTCTCCGCGCCGCGGCCGCGCCCCCGCCGTTGCCACGGTTTCCCTCTCCCGAGTGGGAGGGAGCGGCGCTCAGCTCGGCTCCGGAGGCGCCGCCGTCTGCTCCCGGCGCCCGCACGAGGCGTGGACGCGGGAAGGAGGAGCGGGGCCGGGGGCTCTGGCGCGCCGCCCTCCCCGGTCCGGGCTGCTGGTCCCAGCCCAGGGGGTGAACTGAGGCCGGAGGGGTGCGATCCGCCGGGTGGTCGCCGCCTCTCGGTCAGAGGCCGGTTCGACCCTCGGACAATCCGGCCCGGGCGCGGGGAAGTCCTCCCGGCCCTGCCCCTCGGGGTGCCGCGCCCGGAGAGCCGTCCGGCCCCGGTTCAAACGAAGGCGGATAACTCGGGCCGGGGCTGAGGCGGGGCTGGGCCGACGTTATGCAGCCTCCCCGGGGCCGGGGGAGAGGCGAAGGGCGCCCCGCGGGCTCGGCGGCCCCGGCCCTCCCAGAAGGGCGGTGGGAGCGGCAGACGCGCCGGGGGTGCCCGGGCGCTGCGGGGAGAGTGCGGGGCGCGGCCGGGCCTGCGGAGCGCGGATTGGAAGAGGCGGGAGACACTAACGACCCGCATTGGATCCGGGACTCGGTTTCCCCCTGAGACGCACACTTCCCGGAGGGCGGCATGTTAGTGACACGAAATAAAACGTAAGAAAGTGCCATAGGAGTAAGGGGGCCCTGACCCAGGACAGTTCCCGGCGTCACCCCGGCCCCGGGGGGCGGCGCGCCCGGGGGTCTCCGAGGGGGCGGCCGCGGGCAGCGAGCGGTTCTCTCCCGCCTCCTCAGAGACACGGAGCAGCAGCTCCGGGCCCACGGCTCCCCGCTCTGACAGCTAAGAGGCGGCCCCGGAGGAGGGCCCGGGCAGCCCCTGGTTCTCCCTAACGTCCGCGGCCCACGCCCGGAGCCCCGTCGGCAGCTCGGCGAGGCCAGCGCCCCGGAGCAGTCTCAGCTGCGGCCCGAGTGTCTCCGGCCGGGCTCCCCGACCCCGGGCCTCGCGCCCCGAGCGGAGCTGCAGCGGGTGGCCTCTCAAAGGCCCTTCCAGCTCCCGGGCTGCGTCTCCCCGGCCTTCCCAACCCCCCGTCCGCCGGGGCCTCCCCGAAGGCAAACAGCCACGGCGGCGGCCGATAAGCCGGGACTGTTGACAGAGGCCTCCTGCGTCCGCGTGGAGGGGCCCGGCGCGGACTTTGCCTCGCGGCCGGTGGGGAGCGGCACGGCGCGCCCGCCGGGCTGCCTGCAGGGCTTCCCCGGGGAGGAAGCGGAGCCCACGGGCTGGCTGCCTTCAGGGTGCACCGGGAAAAAGGCTCTGGGGCGGCGCTTGGGAGCTCCCGGGCGCCAGCCCCTTACACTCAGGCCCGGGCACATAACCGAAGTAGCCAGAGCAGGAGGAGGCCTGGAAGACTCCACCTTGCCTCTGCCAGACACACGTGTCCTTGCCCTTTTCCTAGGATCCCCCAAGAGCCTGGAGCCTTGCTCCCCGAAAGGCAGTTGGGGCTGGACAGACTCCCTCCTCGAGGACCTTTCCTCGGGTTTAGGGAAAAGTCATTCATGGGCAGGGAAACCTATCCAGACGAGGGAAGGGGGAGTTAGGGGCCTACTCCCAAGGGCAGCTGCCATGAGTATCTGCATTCTTAGGCCTTCCCTGTCTCTTAACACAATTCTGGGGTGTTGCTCTAGCCAGAGAGGATGTTTGGCTCCTGTTCATTTGTTTCTCTTCTCTCGGAGCTCCAGGATCCATAAGGAGACCTGGATGCCATTCTGTCCTGGACCCAGAACTCCCACACTTCACTTTTCACTAATTATAGAGCAGAATTTAGGTTAACTGACTTCCTTTTTATAAAGTAAATGCCCTGGGGAAGGTGAAGTCGTGGGTCACTTATACCTTAGTGCAAATGACTTTATAAATTTAAACTGATTGCTTCCACCACCACCACAGGGAGTGCTGGTTTGATAGGGCAGTGGCAATATGGGGAGGGAGTTGGAATGGTAGAGAGCTTCAGCCAATGACTGAATGTGGGGAGGCAGGGAGTGGGAGGCAGGGAGCATGGGGATGAGTACCAAAGGCGGAGCAAAGGGTCCGTCCGTTCTGGCAGAAGATACACTGAGTACCTGATATGATAGAAGAAGCAGGAATCCTTCCGGCTTCCAAACAGAGCTTAGATAAAGGCCAGTTGCTTGTGTCTGGCAAAGCCCTCCCCAGAGAGAGGTGCTCCTAGCGGAGCTCCAGGAGTAAGGCATTGTCAAAGGGTCCTCCTGTGACTTCCTTAAAGGCACATGGGTCAGCTCTCATGGGCTTTTTGCCACAAGATGAGTTGGTTTCCCAGTCTTCTGTGGGGATAGGCTGGGCCAGAGGATGGTGCGTTGGCCCTCTTTTCAGGTAGATTTCACTTTGTAACACAACAAATCTGCTTTCTGAGATACATACAATAAAAGCCTATCCTGCTAAAAAATATCTTCCCTGCTGTTCATGTGCCAAATCATCACCCACCCACCAAAGAATATTTCACATGCATTGTTTAATATATATATATATATATATATATATATATATATATATATATAAAATAGATTTTTTACAGACAGGAAGGGAGAGGGATAGAGAGTTAGAAACATCGATGAGAGGGAAACATTGATCAGCTGCCTCCTGCATACTCCTACTGGGTATGTGCCCGCAACCAAGGTACATGCCCTTGACTAGAATCGAACCTGGGACCCTTGAGTCCACAGGCCAACACTCTATCTACTGAGTCAAACTGTTAGGGCTCACATGCATCTTTTAAAAATATATTTTTATTGATTTCAGAGAGGAAGGGAAAAGGAGCGATAGAAACATCAATGATGAGAGACAACCATTGATTTGGCTGCCTCCTGCATACCCCCTACTGGCATGTGCCCTGACTGGAAATCAAAACTGTGACCTCCTGGTTTATATGTGACACTCAACCACTGAGCCATGCCAGCAGGGCAGGATATGTTTTTAGTGATTTCTTTTTTTTGAGAGAGAGAGGAACATGGATGTGAGAAACACTGACAGGTTGCCTCCTGTATGCACCCTGACTGGGGATCAAACCCATAACCTTTTGGTGTATGTGATGATGCTACAACCAACTGAGCCACCTGGCCAGGGCAGACACATGCATCTTTATATGCATTATATCCTAGGCGAGGTATCAGGTAGTTCCTTACGATGGAAGGCAGAAAGGCAATGAGTTCCATGACTCTTGTATCAACTGTTTCCATGTTTGAACATATCCATTACTGGCAGGGGAGCTGAATTCTGTCATACCACCCCAGGAGGTGGCTGGGAGGGCTCAGATGACATACTAGGTATTAAAGCCTTTTGTAACCTGCATGACTAAAACCAGCCTTTGTCTTTGCTGCTCTCAGCTGACATGATCCTCTCAAAATTGTGTTAGTAAGGGTAGATGATGCCCCAATTTTACACATCTTGGGAGCAAGTTGATGCTGTGTTATCACATATCAATCAAGCCGAAGTAGTCCTGGAGTGCAGGTGCTAAATCCTCTTCTCCCAGGTCTGCCTCTGTCTATCTTCAGCTCCACTCACTGCTCCCACATGATCACAGAAGAAAGAATAATGCAGTTCTCCCATCTCATTTGAACCAAGGCTGATTCCCTCTTCTACTGGGGCACTACAGAAATAGTTGTATCCTCAGATTCACTCCATTCTGGTCCCACTGTCCCCCACAGTCTGCCAGTAGGCACCTAAAGCTCCCTCAAGCCCCACAAGTAACCTCAAGCCTTTGGATGAAGGTATCCAGCCAACAGAGAGGGGTCTCTTGGCAGATCTCAATGCTTCCCCAGTGATCAAAACACACCACTAGGTTGCAATTTGTGGTTACAAATTGCTTCACCTAGTACACACCTAGTGTGGAGGTCTCATTTTCCCCAAAGGAAATGGGGGTGACTTTGGAAGCTGCTGCAGCAATTGGAACATAGGAAGGGGGTTGGTAGATAGCTTAAACCAGGGACTGGGAGGCTGACGGCAGGAAGTGAGGGCATGCTAACACTTTGAGCCTCAATTTCTTCCTATAAAATAGCAATATTGCCACCACCTCAGGCACTTGCTGTCGGTGTGCATCATTACTCAAACTGAGTGGGAGAAGAGGATAGGGTGGTGCTGCTGAATACACATGGCACATACATCTTCCCTGGAATTTTATTTGAAGATTTGGAGGTGGGAGAGTTTTATAATAAAACTTGGGTTTATGCAGCATAATGCAAGCCTTGTATGTATTTAAAGAGTGAACAAGGAGTTTTGAAAGAGCTGTCATGCTTCTAGTGGGTTGCTTCTGGCTACACCCCTGGATCCCCGGGGGTTGGACACACGTGATCACACCTCAATATGCCATGTAGGGACTGTCGTGGGAAAGCAGTAGCAATGCTGTTGTGGGGGTTGAGAAGTGCCTGGCATACAGTAGATGGTCAGTAAATGGTGGCTTGTGTTATGGCAGCAGCAATATCTTCCCAGAGGAAATAGGCTCACAGATGGAGTTGTCGCTTGGACTCGGCTAGACCATGACAGAGCCAGGACTGGAACCAACTCCTGACTCCCTATCCAGTGCTCTGTTACTAACACCCCCCCCCCATCTCCTCCACATGGGAAAGGGCTTAATGGTCAGCAGCCTTCCCCTACTTAGACCACTATCCCCGTTCTCCCTCTCTGAGAACCCTCTCTATCCAGGGAGGCTGGATTCCTGGGTTCCAGCCCTATGGGAGCACACATGTGTAACTCATCTAAAAGCAGGCACCCCTGGGAGGAGGCAGCAGACACACAGATTGGATTAGCAAACCTCTGCGCTACAGCCTGTAGACATAGGAATGATGGGTTTGGGGTGGGGAGAGGGAAGGTCCAGAGTATGAGACACTCTCAGGATTGGGTAGTGGCCAAAACCAGTGGTCATGAGGCAGGAGGTTCATCAAAACCCACATTCCCCTCTCAGTTTCATCAAAGATAACAGACACTCAGCTCTGGATTGCTTTTCAAAGCTCAGGCTTCTAGGTCCAGATGAGGACCAAGGTACCCTGGGTCTTGCTAACTGGTGAGGAGTAATATGGCATCCAGGGATAGCAGATGATTTGGGGGTAACCTCAGGCCATTATTTCTTCAGACCCAGCCAGACTGGCCTCCCTGCCGTGGGCCTTGGTAAAGATTTGTTTCTGTGATTGTCTCTCTGAATGAGAGGAGCCTATGGTCCCAAATTGAATGAATCAACAATCCATATTTTGGGTGTGCTCTCTCCTTCCTCCTCCTCTTCCCCTAGGCAGCGTGCATCTTCTAAACTCTAAGGGACCCATGAGTTGTGCAACCAGGGGAGTGATGGGCAGCAGCATCTCATAAGGGGCCAATGCCTGACCCTGTCCTCAAGGTGTCCTTTCCTCTGACTCTCAAGTGAGCTGACAGCAGCGCCATCTTGGCTCACTTTTCGCCATAACATTTCTAGCGAACCAAAGCAGCCTCCCCTTTCCTGTTGCTCCTTCAATCTATCCTAGGTCCCTGATTGTTTCACTATCCCCAGCTTCAATAAACATATTCTCAAAATAAGTTTAAACAGCAATCCAGTCCAGCTTAGTAGTTGTGCATCAGCCTACGAACCATGAGGTCACGGTGTGATTCCAGGGCACATGCCCGGATTGCGGGCTTCACCCCCAGTAGGGGGCGTGCCGGAGGCAGCGGATCAATGATTTTCATCATTAATGTCTCCATCTCTCCCTCTCCCTTCTCTGAAATCAATAAAAATATATTTTGAAAAACAACCCATATTTGTCCAGCTTCTACTTCATGCCAAGAAATGAGGTTAGCGGAGAAAGAGCCTGTCACTTTCAAGCCTCATTTAATACAACACAGTGAGAGCAGTTAGCTCCCCATTTTACAGATGAAGACACTGATGCTCAAAGGCTTGTTTCTCAGGCCCCCAAACATCCTGACACATTGGTAGAAATGCAAGTTTTTGGTCCTACCCCAAACTTACTCAGGATTTCCCTGTGGTAAACCCAAGAACCTGCATTTTTTTTTTTAACAAGGGTGGTCACCAGTTGATTCTCACGCTCACAAAAACCTCCGGGGAGCAGTTTAATAACCTGCCCACACCGCTTTTGAGGGGCCGAACTGTGGTACAGACCCGAGCCTTCTGACACTATTTGAGAAGCCGGGTATCATCACCACCTTGTGTGTCTCAGTGTCCACCACATAGACGCACAATAAAGTTTCCTGAACAAATGAATGGATCATGGGACCCTAGCTGCTTGCGGTGGGGCGGGGCTGGCTGAGTCTGGGTCCGAGGAGGGAGGGCTGGTGCATTGATGAGATGCTGAACCTGCGGGCTCCGACCATGTTGCTTTCAGAAAAGCCACTGGCAGAAGATCCGGACCATGGTGAACATGCCCGTCATCAGCCCCTTCAAGAGGCGCTACTCCTGGGTGCAGCTGGCTGGGCACACCGGTGAGCACGGGCGGGGGGGAGGGGGCGAGCCCCGGGAGGGAGGAGCCAGGCACGGGAACCGGTGCGTCTGCAGGGAGCTTCAAGGCGGCGGGCACCAGCGGGCTGATCCTGAAGCGCAGCTCCGAGCCCGAGCGGTACTGCCTGGCGCGGCTGATGGCCGACGCGCTGCGCGGGTGCGTGCCCGCCTTCCACGGCGTGGTGGAGCGCGACGGCGAGAGCTACCTGCAGCTGCAGGACCTGCTCGACGGCTTCGATGGGCCCTGCGTCCTGGACTGCAAGATGGGCGTCAGGTGCGTGAGCTCCGCCGGGCCCTGCGGGAACCGGGGGGCGGGGGCGCGGGGCGCGGGGCGGTGCTCGGCCGGTCGTGGGGGGGGGGGGGGGGAGTCCGCTCAGGCCCCGCCTGGCCTCCTAGGACTTACCTGGAAGAGGAGCTGACTAAGGCCCGCGAGCGGCCCAAGCTGCGGAAGGACATGTACAAGAAGATGCTGGCCGTGGACCCGGCGGCGCCCACGGAGGAGGAGCACGCGCAGCGCGCGGTCACCAAGCCGCGCTACATGCAGTGGCGGGAGGGCATCAGCTCCAGCACCACGCTGGGCTTCCGCATCGAGGGCATCAAGGTGGGCCGGCCCGCTTCGCTGCGCACAGACCCCCCGCCCCCGCGGTCAGACCTCCAGGTCGCCCCCCCCCTGCCCCCGCCCCCCCCCGCAATGAGCTCCCTCCGGCGGCGGCTCGCTGGTTCCCGGAGACGTGTCCTCCGGGCGTCCGGGGCGATCCTGCCGCTCTCACTGCCCCTCTCCCCTCGGCGGGTCCGGCCCTGACACCCCCTGTCCCCCCTCCTTAAGAAAGCCGACGGGTCCTGCAGCACAGACTTCAAGACCACGCGGAGCCGGGAGCAGGTGGTCCGCGTCTTCCAGGAGTTCGTCCAAGGGGATGCGGAGGTGCTGGTGAGTGCCCGAAACCGAGGGATGCCCCCAGGCCATCCTGCCCAGTGCCCTCGTCTAGGTGACCCCTAGTGTGCTATCGCATTGTGTTGTGACTTTTACGTTTCTCGCCTTCTGTTCTGCGCGCACGAGGGCCTGTTTTCCCTCCGCGGGATTTACCAAGCGGAGCGCGAGGCCTGACCCTGATGGTAGCGGAAGCTCAGTTGCCTTTGGTTAATTTGCCCTCCTCTCCCACCCTCCCCGTCCAGAGGAGGTATTTGAACCGCCTGCAGCAGATCCGGGACACCTTGGAGGTCTCCGAGTTCTTTAGGAGGCATGAGGTAAGGGGGAGGTCAGGCCCTGGTCTGTGGGCAGAGGGTCGGGGCTCCCCCGAAGGGGCCGTGGGCTGATCTTGTGGGTTTCGACAGGTGATCGGCAGCTCCCTGCTTTTCGTACACGATCACTGCCACCGCGCCGGCGTGTGGCTCATCGACTTCGGCAAGACCACGCCGCTCCCTGACGGCCAGACCCTGGACCATCGGAGCCCCTGGGAGGAGGGCAACCGCGAGGACGGCTATTTGCTGGGGCTGGACAATCTCATTAGCATCCTGGCCAGCCTGGCTGAGAGATGAGGCTAGGCCCCTGTCCCCGCACAGACCCGCTGGTCTCCCAAATGGACCTGCAGCTTTGCTCCCGCTGTGCATGCTGGGAAAAGACAAACCCAGAGGTTGGGTGGCTCGCAGGGTCCTGTAGGATCAGGTGCCAACCACTGTGGGACGCACTGCACGCACCAAGGCTGTTGCATACAAACCCAAGCGGTCCCAGAGTCGATGACACTAATTTAGGGGGTGGGGGTAGACTGGCAGTGGGCATCTTCCTGAGTCCAGTTATTCTGAGGGGGGCGCTGTCCTTCTCCAGAGAGGTGAGAGAATGAGTTTTACTTCACAGGCACTAGATCTATTGATCTATCCTCCGCACACTACAATGGACCCCCCGCCCCAATAAAACTCAAAGACACCAGCTTTGGTGACTCAGACTTCATCTCCTCCCGCTTCTGTTCCCCTCTTTCTCAGTTCCCAGGCATCTCTAATGTCCAATCAGATCACTGGAGGATATGAGAAGAGTTCTTTTAAAAAAAGAAAATGTATTGATTGACTTGAGAGAGGGTGAGGAGGAAGAGGTTGAGGAGGAGAGGGGGGGAGAGAGAGAGAGAGAGAGAGAGAGAGAGAGAGAGAGAGAGAGAGAGAGAGAGGTTGTTTGTTTGTTGTTCCACCCACCCATTCATTGGTTGCTTACTGTATGTGCCCTGACCAGGACCCAACCAGCCACCTTGGTGTATCAGGGTGACACTGCCGCCAGCTGAGTCACACTGGCCGGGTGAGAAGGGCTCTTTGTGAGAGTTATCTGTAGGGCTGTGGGCTGCCCAGAGGAAGGACACTCACGGCGGGGGGCAGTCCAGCAAAGGCTTCCTGCAGGAGGCAATTTCAACTGGCCGCCACTTCTGGGGAGAGGGGGTGGCCTCTGCTCTGGTCCCAAAGTTCAAAGTTTGGGAGTGGCGAGGCTCTTCCCCAGGAGGCCTGGGTCTGGTTTCCAGGATGGAAAGTCCAGTGGTGCAGGCCAACTTTGAGACAGGCCCAAGCATGCAGTACACACTGGGTGGAGGTGGGGGGAGCGGCTACTGGAATAACAAGCCACCTAGAAGCCCGGGGAGGAGTGCAGGGAGGAGCCACTGCTGGCAACAATGCTTATGTCCTCACCCTCAGAGCCCCTTGGGGCCCAGCAGCTATAGATGGGATTCCAAGGGTTCCAAGCCTGGAGTCCTCTGGAATTGGGGGGCTTGAGGCCAGAGGGCAGCCAGCTCCCTTCCCAGCTCTTGAAGTTCTTCAGACTCAGTTCCTGTGGGGATCTTAGACTCTCCATAGACCTGCTCCCCAGGCCAGCAGCCCTTTCTCCTCCTCAGCCCTCGCTCCAGTGGCAGAGGTGAATTCAGCACCTCAGGGTGAGGGAGCACCTCAGGGTGAGGGAGCAGTGGGCCAGTGTTGTTTTATGGCCTCCCTCCTGACCCCCAAGGCAGGATGGTCAGGGCAGGTCATGGAAACACCTGAGTCCAGTTTTGAAAATGCTCCAAGATGCTGGCAAAACTAGGGTGGAGTTCAAGCTGGTGCTGCCAACACTGGGTCATGACAGGATACCTGGGGAGAAGTGGGAGTTTGTGCTCAACCACAGCTGTGAAGGACCTCCTCCCGGGACAACACTCTATACTCTCAGAGGCTCTACGGACGCCCCAGGGAGGGGCTGCCATCAGGCCAACTCTGGCCATAAAGTCTAACACCTCCTGGTTGGTGCCCAGGGTAGGGCATATAGCCCAGTGAGAAGATCTCCCAACGCAGTACCCCAAAAGATCTGCATCATGAGTGGGGGGAACCTAATGAAGCCCATCAGGCCAGCCTCCCTTTCCCTCACATGAGCTGGCCCAAGGCAGGGAGGGGAGGGTGTGGCATCACCAGGAGTCTATCTTGGATGAGAAGATGCCCTCCAGGAAGGCGACTGGGCATCTGCTTGACTGGCAGCAGAGCCTGGCAACCCTTTAGGTTGGAGGAGGGGAGTGATGAGTTATTCACATCACAGGCCAGCCCCTCCCAGCAGCCATCCCCACCTCCCCAGGCCCCACCCTTGTGGATATCTCTGCCATCCAGAAGTCCCCCATCTTGGCCACTCAGCTGGGCCGCTGCAGCTCAGCAGACAGCTCCTGGCAGCAGTGTCCCTGCAGAGTCGGGAGGACTGCCAGAACTCAGAGTCTCTGCTCTGATCCACTTTCATAAAAGTTATGTGGAATGTCTCTTGGGGGGCGGGAGGCAGTTGGGCTGAGTGCTCCCATGAACCAGTATGACTCCTGACCTGCCAGTCAAGCGGATGTCCCAGAGGAAGATTTTCCTTCAGGTAGGGCAGCCTGGGCTCTGTCCTGGGCCAGCTGGAGCAGGTCCTGCATGGCCAGAGGTGATGGCTGGCCCTGGGTTGTGCGTTGCCCAGGAAGGTTTGGCATACATGGACAGGGTCTTTAGAGGGACCTGGAGGGCTTCGAGGAGGTTCTAAGCAGGTGTGGCGGGCTGCGCCTCAGGAAACTTCCCCTCCAGACATCAACTCCAGAGAAATAGGTGAGGGCCAGCCTGGAGGCTGAGCTCCACGCAGTGCACAGTGTTCTGCTGGCTGGACTTGCTGGGCTGGTGGTACACATGTCCCATCACCAGCAGGGAGAGAAACCACGCTTTAGGTTCTTCAAAACTGGAGGGGACCTCGGTGTCCCCAAGACTTGCTACCTCTTAGCCCCCTGGGGGAGAGAGGCTGTTTCTGCAGATTCTGGGCGCCTTCCCCACAACTCCCACACGGCCCCCGGCCCCAGGTGCACCGCCCTGAGGAAATCCCGCTAGTCCTGAGGAGCGCCCCCAATTTGCTGAGCACATGGGACCCAGGGAGTCAGCAAGGGCCCAAGGGTGTACCTACCCCGGTAGCCGCCGCCCCCCACGCCCAGCGGCCGGCTGCGGCCCAGACAAGTGAAGCCCGGGCCTCTGCGCAGCCCTGGCCGCCCTCTGCCCGCTCCCGCCGTGAGCGCCGGGGGGCGGGGGGCTGGGGCGGCGGGAGAGGAGGCCCGCCACGTCCAGCCGCCCCTGCGCCTGCGGCAGGTGGCGGGGATAGCGAGCACGCCCGCCTCCGCTCGCCGCCCCGGGCTCCGCGGGGCGGCTCTGCAGCTTCTGGGGGCGGCCTGATCAGCTCGGTCCTGCGGCCGCCGGGGCCGCCAGCCAGCAGCCGCGGCTCCCACTCTCCTGCGCGCAGCTACGGGCCGGCGGGGCGGCGCGTTCAGGGGCGCGCCGGGCGCTGAGCGAGGCGCCCCCACCCGCTATCCCCGGGGCTGGGGTCAGGAAAGGGGCTCCCAGCCAAACCCAGGGACTTTGGAACCCCAAGGCGCTACGTGGAGCTCAAGTGTGCGCCTTGGGGATGGGCTTGGGGTCCCCGCGCCGAGCGCTGGGCGGGAACGGCCCGGACCCGAAAGACTGAGGTGGTGCTCCGCCTCCGCCGCCGCCCAGCGCCCAGACCCCGGGCCCCCCTCAGCGGCCGGGACTCCCCGAGGCGGACGGGCGGCTCTCGGGGCTCCCGCGCGGGCTTCGGGCGCCGAAGCCTGAACCCGGAGGAGCGCTCCCTCTCTTCGAAGACCCAGCCCTCGCCCTGGGCTTCAGAGCCGCCCGTCCCACCGGCCCCGCCCGCTCCGGCCCGCGTCCTCTCCCTGCGGCCCCTCGGGATGTGAACCGCTCCCGCCGCCAGGGGAGCCGCGGCGCGAGGAGGACGCCGCGCGCCCGGGACGGGCAGTTCTCGGCGCCTCGGCCGTCGCGCTCCGGAGGCGGAGTCCCCCGGACACAGGGCGCGGAGCCCCCAGCCCTCGCCTGGGTCCCGGCCGCCGCCGGGAGCAGGAGTTGGTGCCGAAGACGGGCCCAGAGGTTCTGATCCGAGGGACTTGGAGGCCCGGGTGGCTTTGAAGAGATGGGACTCTGGGCTTACAGTCCCGGTTACAGGTGCACCTGGCCCCGCCGCTGCTCATGGGCCCTCTGCTGGGGGACAGGCTCCCGGGACGGGCCACCCCCCGAGTTCCGCCGAAAGAGGGGCGAGCAGTCCGGGTCGCGGGGTCCCCCGTCGCTGCAGGACACCCTGAGGCAATGTGGCGCGCACGTGGCCTGTCCCCTCCCCCTCATCCCCCCTTTCCTTCCCCTCATCCCCCCCCCCCCCAGGGTACCCTCAGACCACAGGTTACCGCCGCCTCCATTCCTTCTCTGCAGGTCCAGGTCCTGCGGGCGGCGCCGCCACATCTGCAAACAGCCCCGCACCGCCGTGCCGCCTGCTGGGGCGGGCCCGCGCTGTGTGCGGCCGCGTGTCCGCTGGCCCCGCGGGCGGAGAGCTGCCAAGGCCCCTGGTGTCTGGGAGCAGGGGGCGGAGGAAAGGATCCTGGAGCACCTGCCCCGTCCAGGGGTGGTGGGAGAGGAGGAGGGAGCCTGCGGCTCACCGGAGGGGATGGCGGAGGGGCTGGCTCCAAGCCGCTAGGCCAGTCGGTGTCGCTGATGTTTGTGTCCTGGGGGCTTGGAGCTTGGGGTGGTGGGTGGGAGGTGAGGATGGCAAAAATGGAGCCTGGGACTAGGAGCTGGAGGAGAGAATGGCTCCTGAAAGGTGATAGGGAGACAGCGAGGCTGGGAGAAAGGGCAGCATGTTAATGGAGGACAGGAGATGGAGAGAGAAACTTCTCACCCTGGCCGGTGGTTTAATGGTTAGAGCGTCCGCCCACTGACCAAGGGGTCTCGGGTTCGATTCCTCAAGTCATTGCAGATTCGATCCCCACTCCCGTTCGGGTGCGAGTGGTAGACGTCTATGTTTATATCCTGCTCTCTCTTTCTCTTTCTTTCCCTCTCCCCCTTTCCACTCTGTCCTTGGGTGAGGATTAAAACAACAAAAACACTTCTCAATAGCCAGCCTTGCCCTCGTTGGTGGCCCTGCGGGTGCCCACTGATATTTCTGCACCTTTTTCTCCTAGAGAGCCCCTCCTAGTGAGTGACTAGGGAATGGCCCTCAGCTCTGTCCTGAGACCCCAGGACATGCACCTCCTTCCCAAGCTGGGTGACCAGGACCCTAGGACTCATGCATGCACCGTGCTCTCGGCCCACGAGGGTTTTTTTTGTGTGTGTTGTTAAAGTAATGAATGTCCCCTTTTACCTTTTTAAATACCGTATATTTTTATTGATTTCGGAGAGGAAGGGAGGAGAAAGCGATAGAAACATCAATGATGAGAGAGAATCATTGATCAGCTGCCGCTTGCACGTTCCCTACTGGGGATTGAACTCAAAACTCGGCCATGTGCCCCTGACAGGAATCAAACCCAGGACTCTTCAGTTCACAGGCCAGTGCTCAACCCCCTAAGCCACCAGGGTAGGGCCCATCAGGGTTTGAGGCCTCTGAAGGAACCACTGGGAACAAGTCTGTGGAGACCACCATCCCCAGTCTAGGAAAATGCCTGTAGCCAGAAAGCACTCACCCACAGCGGCAAGCCCTAGCAGCAGGGGCAGGAGCAGCCATCACCGATTGCCCGTGCAGTTAGAGTTGCTGGCTCAGACCCAACCACAGTGTACAGGGCCAGATGTAGATACAACAGTGATTTAGTAACAGTGTCCAGCCACTGGCTAGTTACTACCTGGTCTTAAAGCTGACCTGGCCACCCCCAACTCATACCATGGGTAGTCAGATGTCTCCAAGGTGGAAGAACCTTGTAAAGCCCCCCACACAAAGGCTCTAACTCTCCGGCCACTGGTTGTCCCAGGGAATGGGGTGGCTATCATATAAGGTCGAAAAGTGTCCCCACCCTTTAGAAGCAGGATCTTGCAAAAGTGGAGAACCACGCCCCAGGCACCCCATATGGGGCTTCTAGGTCTCTCAAGTCAGGAGCAGTGGGGTGTATGTGCACACTTCATTGCTAGTGGCCACTGTGATAACATAAGGAAAGTACCTTTTTTTTATTATTTAATATATCTTGCCCTAACTGGTTTGGCTCAGTGGATAGAGCCTTGGCCTGCGGACGCAAGGGTCCCAGGTTTGATTCCGGTCAAGGGCATGTACCTTGGTTGTAGGCACATACCCAGTGGGGGTGTGCAGGAGGCAGCTCCTCAATGTTTCTCATCAATGTTTCTAACTCTATCCCTCTCCCTTCCTCTCTATAAAAAATCAATAAAATATATTTAAAAAATATATATATCTTTATTGATTTCAGAGAGGGAGAGGGAAAGAAACATCCATGATGAGAGATAATCATTGATCGGCTGCCTCTTGAATGCCGCCTACTGGGGATTAAGCCCGCAACACAGGCACGTGCCCTTGACTGAAATCGGACCTGGGACCTTTCAGTTCACAGGCTGACGCTCTATTCACTGAGCCAAACCAGTTAGGGCATAAGTGCTCCTTAAACTGGCCCCACTAAGGCATCAACACTTGCCATTACTTGTGACTGTAAGACTGTACCTTGCAGCACCCTCAGAAACCAGGATCTCCAGTTCACTTCATACAATTCCATTACCTGTGTTAACTGTGCAAACTTCGGTATGATGGTGTGAAAGTCTGAATCCTGACATCAGATCTGAGTGCTAGTACTGCACTAGCTTCTCTGGCCAATGGGTGATGGTGTAGTCACACCTGTTCTGAGGCAGTTTCCGCACCATCTATAGTAATCAGCAAATCACAAGTCATCCTACAACTGTGAGGGCCATTCAGCCTTCAGATAGTTTTGTATCTTCCTCACTCTTTTTTAAAAAATATATATTTTATTGATTTTTTACAGAGCAGAAGGGAGAGGGACAGAAAGTCAGAAACATCGATGAGAGAGACATTGATCATCTGCCTCCTGCACGCCCCCTACTGGGGATATGCCCGCAGCCAAGGTACATGCCCTTGCCAGAATCGAACCCGGGACCCTTCAGTCCGCAGTCCGACGCTCTATCCACTGAGCCAAACCGGTCTCGGCTCTTCCTCACTCTTTTGCACAAAGTACTACTTTTTTAGGCTGAAGCATAACTTATCTAATAAAAGAGTAATATGCAAATTTACCATACCTCTGATCAAGCCATGTCCACAGCCACGGCCATCAGCCAATCAAGAGCAAATTATACACATAAACCCCAACCAAGATGGCTGTGGCCACTGAGAGCATGAGGGAGGCTTGGGTTTCCCATGCAACAGAGGAAGCCAAGCTTTCCGCCTGCCATTGCCAGTCTAGGCCTTCACTCAATGCTACAAAGTTTCAATTATAGAAGATATATAATCCCAACAGAAATGCCTGCAGCCATGGAGCTGGAGAGAGCAGAGGCTAGGGTTGCCCAGGCGATGAAGGAAGCCAAGCTTCTGTAGTCCTAGCACCTAGGCCTCCACTCTAGGCTACAAAGTTTCAGCTATAGAAGGTAAATATCTCAACAGAAATGGCTCTCTCCACAGAACGAGCAGAAGGCTTGGCTCTGCTCTAGGCTACAAAGTTTCAATTAGAAGATAAGTTAATCCCAGATACCAGGGCCTCCGCTTGGGTGGCTAGGGGGCATGGCCAGCCTGCAAACCACCACAAACCCTCACCCAGGCTGCCCCATGCCCCAAGGGAACCCCCACCCTGATCCGGGACACCCTTCAGGGCAAACCAGCTGGCCCCCACCCATGCACCAGGCCTCTATCCTATCTAATAGAAGAGTAATATGCAGATTGACCATCACTCCAACACACAAGAGGGCTGCCCCCATGTGGACACAAGATGGCCAGTAGGGGAGGGTAGTTGGGAGGGACCAGGCCTGCAAGGGAGGGCAGTTGGGGGCAATAAAGCCTGCAGGGTAGGGCAATTAGGGGTCACCAGGACGGCAGAGGAGGGAAGTTGAGGGCAAACAGGCTAGCAGGAGAGCAGTTAGACATCAATTAGGCTGGCAGAGTAGTGGTTAGCGGGTGATCAGGCTGGCAGGCAGAAGCGGTTAGGGGCAATCAGAGAAGAAGTTTGGAGCCAGCAGTCCTGGATTGTGAGGATGTCCAACTGCCCGTTTAGGTCCTACAAGATCGGGCCTACACAGGCAGTTGGACATCCCTCAAGGGGTCCCAGATTGGAGAGGGTGCAGGCTGGGCTGAGAGACATCCCCCACCCCCTGTGCATGAATTTCGTGTACCGGGCCTCTAGTATTTGATATAAAACACTGGAAAATGAAGCTATAGTATTTAGGTACTTGGTACAATTTTCTGAGTGTATACTGTTAAATGCAGATACAACAGTGATTTTGTAAAAGCTCTGGTGCCTATACCCTATTTAACTCTGTAAATATTCCACTATGTCATAGTGACTATGAGGTCACAGAATTTCCTTTGTAAGGTCTCTGTAAGCCAATGGTTCTCAAGAGGGATGGAGCTTGGACAGCAGCATTAACATCACCTGGGAACTTGGTAGAAATGCAAATGTCACCCTAGACCCATGGTCAGCAAACCTCGGTTCAAGAGCCACATGCTGCTCTTTGGCCCCTTGAGTGTGGCTCTTCCACAAAATACCATGGCCTGGGCGAGTCTATTTTGAAGTGGCATTAGAAGAAGTTTAAGTTTAATAAATTTAGCTCTCAAAAAGAAATTTCACTCGTGGTACTGTTGATATTTGGTTCTGTTGACTAATGAATGAGTTTGCTGACCAGTGGTGCCCTAGACCTACTGAATCAGAAACATTGGTGTAGGGCCCAACAATGTGTTTTAACTTTTGTCATATGGTAAGCTTAGGAATTACTGCAGATAAAGTGGGTGCTTAATAAAACATACTGTATAATACTGTGTTCAGCAACTCCATTTATGGGGAGTGGGTTCTGCCTACTGACAGGGCACACCATACTCATTCTGATGACCTGTAAATACAATGATAAGTTATTCCACATAACAAATGACAGCTGTTAGAAACTCTCTCAAAAGGAAGAGATGAACCCATGAACCAGTGTTTTTTGTTTGTTTTTTGATCCACTCCTCAGCTTTGTATCACCGATAAAGTCCATAATGGAAGGGGTGTTTGTAGAACAGTGTAAAGACTGGTGTGACCTCACCAAATTCCTATGTTGAAATCTAAACTTCAGTATGAGGGTATGTGGAGGTGGGGCCATTGGAAAGTGAGTAGGATCCCACCCTTGTTGGGTAGGGTGGGATTAGTGCCCCATACAAGAGCCCTCCTTTGTCCCTTCTGCCATGTGAGAGCTGTCCACGGGCAGGAGGCAGGCCCTCAACAGATCTGCCAGCACCGCCTCCAGAACCGGGAGAAATAAACTTCTGTTTATAAGCCACCCAGTCTATGGCATCATTATAACAGCCCAAACAGAAAACTACTGCAATAGTCTGACTTTTGGCCTCTTCATACCTCAGGATGTGGAAATAGGGGGCCAGATGCTGACCTGCTTCATTAAGGACACCTACACTTCCAGGAGCCGGCCGAGCCCTTCCGGAAGTGGCCATAACCCGAGAACACTGCCCTGGCCTGCCCGCACTCCAGACCGCATTTTTGTTGTCTCCACATGTGGACTCAGTTGTCACCTTCCATTCATGATTCCTCCGGCCTCTCACACTTCCCCCTTAGGATAACCCAACCCTTGATACCAATTCTGAACTAACATATCTGAAATCAGTCCAAATCAGAATCCCAGGAGAAAAAAAAATTGTTTATTTCAGCGCCTGACAGGAAGGCAAGCCTTCTGCTCCTTTGTCTCCTGCCCTTCCTTAGGATACAAAGCCCTCTTGTCTGGCCAGGCATCTGTTGGTGAACTCCAGGAGAATGTATCCATCTCTTCATCTGCGGCAGTTAAGTCTCTGATACGCCGTTTTGGGTCATCCCTAAGGTCAGACTCTGGAGGTACTGCTGACGTAGAGTGGGCAACTGGGGATATAGCTCAAAGCCCTCTGGGAGGGTAGAATTAGGAAGCTTATAGTGGAGGAGGTGCTGCCGGAGACCCTGCAAAGAGGGAAGAAACTTTATGAAGCGGGTAGTGAGATCCCATTGAGATCTCTGTCCCCAAAGACCCTTATTCTCCCTCCCTCCAGGATATGCCCCCACCCTACCTCATCTGCCAGCAGCCAAGTTTTCTGCAGCATGCTCCTGCGGGCAGCCTTAACCTCATCCTAGAGGTAGAACAGAGAGAAGTAGCACTGGGCCGAGGACTGGTCCCCATCGCTGGCCCTGCCTGGCCCTCACTTCCTCTCTTAACTGGCCCAAAGGCAGTGCAATTGCAGGCTCCCTTCCTCCCTCTGGAGATGGGAATGTAACTTACTGAGCTCCTTGGATCCTGGGAGAAGACGAAGCTGTTGACATGAGCCACAGTCACGGCATAGAGCACTGGGCACCAGTGAGGACGGAGCGCACCGGTGACGAGGGCCCGGAAATAGAGCTGGAGGAGGGCCAGGTTGTCTTCAGGAGGCCCTGTGTAGCTTTCCAAGGACACAGGCAACTGTGACAGGGGAGATGAAACATGCTGAGGGTGAGGGTGGAAATACGTTACCACTAGACAACAGGGTGGATGGTTAATGGTCACATGAGTCTAATCATGAGAGCAGAGGTCAGGTCCTAGACAGACATACTTCCCTCTCTGTCACAAGGATAAGGTTATAGACTAAAAGGCTGGAAAGCCAGGAAAACTGGGAAACAGAAGCAGTTGTGTATTGCTAGCGTCAGGCTGATATATTTAAAATTAAAACTTTTAGCCCGGCTGGCGTGGCTCAGTGGTTGAGCATCAGCCTATGAACGAGGAGGTCAGGTTTGATTCCCGGTCAGGGCACAGGCCCGGATGGTGGGCTTGGTGCCCAGTGTGGGACATGCAGGGGGCAGCTGCTTGGTGGTTCTCTCTCATCATTGATGTTTCTGTCTCTTCCTCTCTCCTTTCCTCTCTGAAATCAATAAAAGTGTATTTAAAAAAAAAAACAACACAAAACTTTCAGGTTGCTGGTGTGGCTCAGTGGTTCAGTGTGAACCTAAGAACCAGGTCCCATTTCAATTTCCAGTCATGGCACATGTGGATTGAGCCAGGGTGTGGGCTCAATCCCCAGCCAATCAATGATCCTCTCATCATTGATGTTTCTATCTCTCTCTTCCTTTCTCTCTGAAATAAAAATGTATTTTAAAACAAAAACAAACCAAAACAACTTTCAAAATGTCATGTTCAACTGCTCAATTATATTACCAAACCTTTCAGCCCTGGCTGGTGTGACTTGGAGTGAGATCTTGTACACTGAAGAGTTGCTGGTTCGATGTGGGAGGCAACCAATCGCTGTTTCTCTCTCTCCCTTTCTCACTCTCAAATCAATAAAAATATGCCCATTTGTGAGGACTGAAAAAAAACATCTCATTAAAACTTTAAAAAATTCATTATTTTTATTGATTTTCAGAGAGGAGGAGAGAAGGAGAGAAACATTAATGAGAGCATAACACTGATCAGCTGCCTCTTGCACACCCCGTACTGGGGATCCAGTCTGCCGCCTGGGCCTGTGCCCTGACCAGGAATCAAAAGGGCAACCATTCCGGGCACAGGACCATGTCCAGCCAACTGGGCTACACTGGTCAGGGCTCTCATTAAATCTTTAAAAAATGCATGCTCTTTGAACCAGCAATTCTCTTTCTAAAAAACTATTCCTGCCCTGGCCGGTGTGGATGGGTTGGAGTGACGCCCCACACACTAAAAGGTAGGGGGTTTGATTTCCAATCAGGGCACATATCCAGGTTGTGTGCGGGAGGCAACTGATAGATGTTTCTCTCTCTCTCTCTCTCTCCCTCTCTTAAAAAAATAAAAGAGCCCTGACTAGTTTGGCTCAGTGGTAGAGCATCGGCCTGTGGACTGAAGGGTCCCAGGTTCGATTCTGGTCAAGGGCATGTACCTTGGTTGCAGGCACATCCCCAGTAGGGGGCGTGCAAGAGGCAGCTGATCGATGTTTCTCTCTCACTGATGTTTCTAACTCTCTATCCCTCTCCCTTTCTCTCTGTAAAAAATCAATAAAATACATTTTAAAATAAAGTGATTCTTAATTGTGTGCAGAAATGATTATGAGAGATAAATCTGTCATAGTGTTTATCATAAAGTTACTTAAAATAGGAAAAATCAGAAACAACTTTAATGGGTTCTGATAAAATAAAGTGGGATACACAATGAATTATTATATAACAACAACAAATGTTGATTTCTTAGCATACTTAATGATGTGGAAAACACTTATTATGTAATCATAAGAAAACATGCAGTGATCCCAATTTTATAAAAGAAATATATATGCATATAAATAAGACTAGAAAAAGATAAACCAAAATAGTTACCACTGAACAGTGGGATTATGAACATTAAGAACATTCAGCCGAAGCCGGTTTGGCTCAATGGATAGAGCATCGGCCTGCGGACTGAAAGGTCCCAGGTTTGATTCCGGTCAAGGGCATGTACCGTGGCTGCGGGCACATCCCCAGCAGGGGATGTGCAAGAGGCAGCTGATCGATGTTTCTGACTTTCTATCCCTTTCTCTTCCTCTCTGTGAAAAATCAATAAAATATATTAAAAAAAAAAAAAAAAAAAAAGAACATTCAGGTGCCCAGCTGGCGTGCTCACTGTCCGATTCCCGGTCAGGGCACACGCCCAGGTTTGGGCTCAATCGCCAGTGTCAGGTGTGCAGGAGGCAGCAATCAATGATTCTCTCATCACTGACGTTTCTATTGCTTTCTCCCTCTGCTTTCCTCTTTGAAATCAATAAAAATATATATTAAAGAGTTATTTTTGAAAAAGAACATTAAGCCCTGACCGGTTTGGCTCAGCGGGTAGAATGTTGGCCTATGGACTGATGGGTCCCAGGTATGATTCAGTCAAAGGCATGTACCTTGGTTGTGAGCATATCCCCAATAGGGGGTGTGCAGGAGGCAGCTGATCCATGTTTCTAACTCTGTATCCCTTTCCCTTCCTTTCTGTAAAAAATCAATAAAATGTATTTTTAAAAAAGAACATTAAGGTAATAATTTTTTAAATTAAAAAATTTAGTTTTTATGTAAAATATACATTCATATTTTATATACATGTGAAATATATTCATACACTAAAATATTTCTATTTTAAGTTTATCAGAATGTGATAATAAAAATTTAAAAACAAAATCTTGAGATCCTGAAGTCTTTGTTTAATTGCATCAATTTCTGTATTTATGTGAATTTATACACTACAGTAAGTTTTTAATGAGATTAATTTTGTCTAATATAAGTAAATGAGTCTATAGACTGATTGCCCCAAACTAAAAAGTAAAAGTATCTGGAATTGTGTTCTTAATGGCTGTAGTGTTGGTAAAGCACTAATATGCAGAAAATAAAAGAATTACACAGTGCAAAAAAAAAGTAGGTCTTTACAGTTTATAAATTTAACTTCTTAGGCTGATATTTGCGGCCTTCCTAAGACTTTATTAAGCTTTGTTTCCAACAAGTTTCCAAACTTAAATCTGTTCTAGACTCTTCCCTGTTCCCAGGCCCTGTCATATTATTCTCTGCCTCTGAGCTTTTGCTCATGCTGTTCCACTAGGTGTACTCCTGGGCAATGCTAGGTCAATTGCCATTTCTTTCACAAAGCTTTCTCCTTATGGGAAACCAACTTTCCCATTCTCTGCATACTGACTTAGCACCTAAAATCTGAATAATTTAGAACTACCTTGGGATTTAGGGCATCTCTTATCTAGATCATAGCATCTCATGAGCAGGAAGCTGTGTCATGAACAAACATCTACTATACGCCAGATACCACGTTAAACCCATTTCATGGATTCTCTTAATCTCCTCAAAGCCCCCAGGAAGTAGGTAAGGAACCGGAGGCTCCCCAAAGCTCCCCACTGTCACGATTACTCCCAAAGCCCAGTGACAGGCTGTGCTGGGCTGAGAAAGTACCTGTGTCAGAGGCAGGCCCAGAGCTCGCAAGGCTCCCACGTGCTCCCCAAAGAGGGCAAGGCGAAAGGTGACGCTGAACCGACGCTGCAGAGGAAGGAGTACCAGAGCCCCAAAGAGGTGGTCCCCAAAAGAGACAGCCTCAAAATGCTCCAGGAAGTTGGCATAGAGGTCAGGGAATGATGTCAGGCCAGGTAGTGGGCAATCCAGATTGAGGTTTGGCAGGACTTCAGGCTGGCAGAGTCGGGCCAGAAGGGCTGCCACCAGACGTTGTATTGGGGTCTCCCGGAACAGTTCACTGTCTACCAGGAACACACACATGAGCCGTGCCAGGCGGGCACCAGGAGGCACAGCCCAGAGGGCCTGGGGGCGCCAGCTCTCCAGAACTAGCACCCACTGCAGGGCCCGCATGGCTGTGCCCACGGTGTCAGCTGGAGGGGGCCCAGAGGGGGTGTCTGAGGCCCGGTGGTAGAGGTGGATCAAGGGCAGGAAAGGCCAGTCAGTGGGCAGCAGAGGCTCCTTAGGCAAGGGGAGCAGCAGAGCTGGGACTCGCTGTAGCTCCCCTCGGTACAAGGCCTGAGAAGCTAGCAGGCTGGCTCGGGCCAGGGAGCAGTGGGTCAGGTAGCAGCTGCGAATGCTGGGGAGGTCCTGGCAGGCCTGAGCCAGCAGAGCCCCTCGCCCACACCCAGGGTCCCTGCTGCTCCCTAAGGATAGCTGGTCCGAGAAGTCGGCTGCCTCTGGACCTCCTGATGCTCTTTCCCTGTAACAGAACCCAAAAGTTAAAATCAGGGCTGGACCCACAGTACCCAGGCCATGCCAGCTCCAGGGCTTCCCAGAGAGGTTCCTAGGTCTTCCCAGTTCCCCTGACACCCTTCCATGTGTGTGTGGCAGTTTGGAGGATGAGCACTAGGGCCAGCTGCCTAGGTACAAGTTTACAAAACTTCTCTGTACCTCCGTTTCCTCATGGTAAAACTGACAATAGAAATGTTAATCTGCTTATCGGGGAGATCGCTTTGTAAGGTGTGCAAAAGTTTAATCACTATGCTGTATGCATGCAACGAGTACAATATTGTATGTCAACTGTAAAATAACCTAAAAAATAGTAATACCTAGATCATGGTAAGGGTAAAATGCTTAAAATATAGTCAAATACTTAAGGAATACCAAACACAAAGCAAATACTCGTCACTGTTGGCTATTACATGTGTATATTAGTTTATATACCAGTCATACTGAAGACTCCTACTTCTCTAATGTGGTTATCCCCAACTCATTTTACTAATGAGAAAATGGGAGCTCAGACAGGTCGAGGGTAATCCATGGAAGAAAGAGCATTAAGCCCAGGTTTCCTGTCTCCCAGGTTAAGGCTGCTCTGTCAATAACCACAGTACTCATCTCAAAGGGCTGAGTGGATGCCACCAACTCTGGACTCACGGGAGAAACTCCGGCCGGAATACAAAGCTCAGCAGTAGCTCATGGGCAAGGTGCTCGCTTCCGGGCAGCAGCCGGCTCAGCAAAGCCAAGGCCATGCCATGATGGAGGGCAGCACTGGTGGCCGGCACCGGCTGGAGTATTGCCTGTGGACAGATGGTGGGGGGGCTCAAGGGTTGAAAGGGAACAAAGCAAATAGAAGTGAGGATGAGGACATAAGCGAAGATATATGCTAAAGGGCGGATCTGGAGGGAAGTAGAAACTGCATTGCTCACCAGGAGCAGCACAGGTTACACAGAAGCAGAATGCAGGTAATTGGGGCAGAGGGAGTAGACAGCAGGGCAGGGGGTTGGGGGTACCTACTGCTCTCTGAGCCAGGGCGAGTGCCAGATACTGCAGGTGGTACTCGTGGCGCAGGGCCCACACAGAGAAGGGTGTGAGGAGCGGGGCAGCCATCGGAGCCACACATTGGAGGAAGTAGCTCTGGAGTCCAGGGGCAGCCAATGCAGCAGCCAGCTGAGGAAAAGCAAGCTCAGGTCTAGAAGGTGACGGTGATCTCTCTGGGGGTCCCCAGGGGGCGGCTTTCCCGCCAAACTCAGAAAAGCGGGTGCTGGCAGAAGAGGGCTCCTTTCCCCAAGGGGCGCCCTCCCCACTTTCTTTCTGACTCCTGACATCTTGGCCCCCTGCCTGGAATCTAACCAGGTGCCCAGGGCTCACCTGGCCACATAGCCCCTTGTGGATCCGGGCGAGGGTGTTGAAAAGAGCGAGGAGGGAAGTGAGAACCGGGAAGGGTGAGGCTGAGCCAGCCAGACTGTAAGGGGGGCAACCTCCTGCGCGGCCCAGTGACACGAGGCTGGGCAGAGCTTCGGGGACCGGGGCACAGGACTGTGGGTTGCAGAGAGGAGAGCAGCGCCTGAGGCAGAACGGAGAAACTGAGAGGGGCTTGCCAGTGCAGACCAGTGCCCACCTTCCCTCAGTCTCCAACTGAGGCCCGATAGGGAGTCAGGTTCCTCAGGCTGAGGGCTTCCACCTGGGATGGAGCAGGGAGGCAGACCCGGATCCCACAAGGAGAACTGCCTCCCCCACCACTACACACACACACGTACCCAAGGGAATCCCACAGGCTGCCCAACGCGGGCTGGCTCAGCAGGGGCAGCAGTAGCTCCTCTGACAGGCGCTCCATGTCCTGAAGCCAATCCCCTGGGCACAAGTCTGGCTGGAAGACCAAGGGGCTCACTGAGCTGACAGCCCGGGACACCCATTCTCCCAGACCCCGTGCACCCAGGCCAAGTCCATAACTCCAAGAGCCCAAGAGTGAGTGTTTGAAGGTTTCTGCTTCTCACTCTTGTGGCACAAGAGAGACCCTGAGGTTGCTCTGGCACCCACTGAGAGGGGTCCTGAGAGAGCAAACACAGAGGCTGAGCCACTGCCAGGGTTTCTCTGGTCCCCACTAACATGGCTCTTGGAAGCCCCACTGAGTATGGAGGTGGGAAGAGAACGAGAGGTAGGAAGGAAAAGGTAGAGAGTAGGAAAATGTGGGGATGGGGAGGCAGGAGTGGAGAGGTGAAGACAGAGAAAGAGGGTGGAGTGTTAAGACTGAGGCAGGGCACCTAGGGCATGGTGGAAGGCAGGCGGGCAACACGTACCTGCTGGCTCCAGGTCTGGTAGTAGGCGTCTAGGAAGAGCAAGCAGGCAGTGGGCACCGGGCCCAGAGCACTCCACATCTCAGGTCTGGGCAGCAACTTCAAGGTCTGTCTTAGACACGGCTCCACAAGAGGCTGGAGCCCAGACACCTGTGTCCAAGTGATCACGGAAGGGGTGGCCGACAGACTAGCCTCAGCAGAGTCACTACAGGAATGCCAAAGGGGCCACAGTGAGGATCTGGCTGCCTGGACACCCCTCTAAGCGCTAGCCACCCTCTCCCTGGGGAGGAACTCTCCTGCCTGCCCCAGAGCTCCTGGTAGGAGGTCTCTTGCGGCAACTGAGGGCTGTAACCTACCTGCTGGGTTGCAGGGCAGCGCTGCCGGCTGCCAAGGTCAGCTGGGTGAGGAGAGTGAGCAAGGAGGCTATCCGCTGCATGGACAGGGGCTGTGAGATGTGCGTGCTGAGCTCCTTAGGCGTGACCTGCAGGGCCCGAATCAGCACTGGGTATAGCTCCCTGGGGAGAACAATGACTGCCTCTCAGTGTAGCAGAGAGAGAGATGTAAGATACCAGGCAGGCCTGCCCCAGAGCTCTGCAGGACAGTGAGGGAGGACCCGAGGGAGAGACCCCAGGCTGGGTAATCCTGGGAGATTTCAAGAGGGAAGGAACCCAGCCGGCGTGGCTCAGTGGCTGAGTGTCAGCCTACGAACCAGGAGGTCACAGTTCGGTTCCGACAGGGCACAGGCCTGGGCTGCGGGCTCCATCCCCTGGGGGGCGTGTGGGAGGCAGCCGGTCAGTGATTCTCTCTCATCACTCATCTTTCTCTCGCTCCCTCTCCCTTCCTCTCTGAAATCAATAAAAATATGTTTAAAAAATAAAAATTAAAAAAAAAAAGGGAAGGAAGGGAAGCTGGGGGCTGAAGGGAAGGAGGCACCCCTTCAAGGCACCCCCCCCCCCCCCACCTCACCACCTCTCCCCTGGTTGGTCATCACTCCCAGAATCCCTCTTTCTCCTTTTCAGCCTCCCTCCAAGCTTGAAACCTTGGGCAAGGTTGAATCGTCAGGTTAGGCAAGAGTGCAGAACTGGAGAGGCTCCCAGGGAGCCTACCTCTTCTCTCTCCTCACCTGTAAAGGTCACAGCCCTGGCCGCAGGCGGCTGCGACAGCCCACAGGCGGAAGGACTCCGTGTTCAGCGTCTCCGCTTCCTCTGGGGGCAAGGCCAGCTCCCGAGGAGCCTCGGCTACAAAGCGGCACAGGCAGCTCCGGATGTCGAGGCTACTCAACTGAGGGCGGACACAAAGTCTGGGCATCAGGGGCAGCTGAGTTTCAGGTAACCTCAGGTTCTCTCACTGTGGACACTGTTCCAGGCCCCTCTGGTTCCAAAGCTCTGGGCCGGGGTGAAACTGCCTCACCTGCCCCTCTCTCCCACCTGCCCCTTCCTCTCCTCTTCAGCAAGCACATGCTGGGCACCTTTTCTAGGGCTACTTGGCTGTGGTGATGTGTGCATATCTGTAGGTGGCTCTTCTGGCCTGGGACCCCGCCCCTCACATGAGAGCAGAGCAGGCCTACAGGACACACTAGGCTGCAGCTGACTAGGTTCCTGACTGGTGGTTTTTGTTGCATTTCTAAGCAGCTGGATCAAGACAAAGAGAAAGATGGCCTGAGCAGGCCACCCAGAGTCCGGTGGCCATGGCCACCACCATTCCCGTCCTGTGCTGCTTACCAGCCGGGCAGCAATATTTCTACCAGCCGAGGCTAAGACACGAAGTAGTTTCATGGCAGCCGCACAGGGTACTTTGTGTAGACTGGTGGTAGGTCCTATCCCCACAGGGGACCAGCGGGTGGGCAGGAACTCTCGAACTATGGTCTCTATCAGCCGAGGGCACTCCAGGACCTGCGGGGAACAGGAGGGAAGGGAGGGAGGGAGGCTGAGGGTCAAGACTAGGCCCAGCTGGACTCTCTTCCCATCCTGTCTCCGTTTTCTCACCCTCGTGGCTGACTCCAGGGAGTGCCGGGCCACGCGGATGAGCACTGCCAGGATGTCAAGGACCACGGAAGGTCCTGGGCAGGTCACCTCCAGCACGTAGCGCAGCCGAGGCAGCAGATTGGTGGCCAGAAGCCCCTGGGGATGAGAGAGATAAACCTCCTGCCAAATGCAGCTGGACCCCAGGCCCTGGTGACCTCTCTTGCCTGACATGTGCATGTCCTCGAGGTCATGGGAATGGGGAGGCAGGAGTGGAGAGGTGAAGACAGAGAGGAATGCAGATAACGTGGGGCAGAGGGAGTAGACAGCGGGGTAGGGGGTTGGGGGTACTACCATGGGCCATTGGGTATTTATAACAATACCCGCAGACTGAAGGGTTACGGGTTCGATTTTCAGCTGTCCCAGCATCTTTACCTTGATGACATCATGTCGGGCCAGGTCAGACGGAGGCTGGTTTCCTTCCTCAGGGCTCTTCCTTTTTGCTTTTTGTCCTGAGGGCTCTTCCTCTTCATCCTCGTCGTCCTTGTCCTCCTGGGTGGGCATCAGCGGGAACACCACAGCTCCCTGGTACCAGGAGAAGGTGCTGTCGAGGAGTTCCTGCCGGAGGAGAGAGAATGGGGTAGGAAGAAGGGGTCAAGCAGGAAATGGGCCCAGGAATAGAGAGTGGGACCATCAACAAATGAGAAGGGCATCCTGGCCGCGTGACTCGGTGGCAGAGCACCCGCCCGCCCACGCACTGAAGGGCGGGGGTCAGATTCCTGGTCAAGCGCGTCTACCTGGGCTGCAGGTTTGATCTTGGACTGGTTGGGGCACGAGCAGGAGGCAACCAGCCGATGTGTCTCTCTCACATCAATGTTTCTTCTCTCTTTCTCTCTCTCATCACCCCCTTCCGTTCTTTCTAGAACTTAATGAGAAAAATATCCTTGAGTGATACTAACCTAACCAAACCAAACCAAACCAAGAAAAAAAGAGAGAGAGAGAGAGAGAAAGAGAGAGAGAGAGAAGGGCAAGGCTCCAGGCTTTGAGGCCTTTAAAAGATGGTGATGCTGCTATCCTATCCTCTGCTCTGCCTGGAGCACAATGAGGGCATGCCCACAGGAAGAGTAGGGACCCTGATATCTCAAAGCCCCATTCTTATCCCTGTTGTACCTCATCTCCAGGAGCCACCAGCAGAGCTCGAAGAGCCCGAACAGCAGCTGCAATGACCCCATCCACTCTATCATCCAGGGAGAAGCGCAGCAGGAAAAGGAAACCAGCATCCAAAAGAAGGCGCAGGACACTGCCCACCAGCTGGTTTCCAAACTCTCCAGCCTGGGCCTGGGAGAGAGAGAAACGGGTGCAGGAGGAAGTTACAGAGTCCTTGTCCTAAGCCAGGGTGGGACACCTTTTTCTGCCAGGGGCCATTTGCGTATTTATAACATCACTCACAGGCCACACAAAATTATCACTTAAAATTAGCCTTGCCCTAGGCTGGTCTGGCTCTGTGGTTAGAGCACTGGCCTACAGACTGAAGGGTTACGGGTTCGATTCTGGTCAAGGGCATGTATCTTGTACCTCAGCTGAAGGCTTGACCTCTGCCTGTGTTCAAGGCATGTGTGGGAGACAACCAACTGATGTGTCTCTCTCACATCAATGTTTCTCTCACTGTGACTCTCCCCCTCTCTTTGAAAATCAATGGGAAAATATCCTCCCTCGGGTGAGGATTACCAACAACAACAAAATTAGCCTGCTATATTTGGTCAAACATTTAATTAAATCACCACTAATGCCTTGGCAGGCCAGACATTCCCCATCCTGTCCTAAACCCGTCACTTGCCTGTCCATTCCCAGTCTGACCCAGATAGCTGGTGTATGGACTAATGAGCCAGAGTGAGAAGGACAGGAAGTGGGAAAGTCTTAAAGTTGAGAGGTGAGGTGTGAGGGTGGAAAGGACCAAGCCAGCAGTCCACTCACCCTGCTGATGGTCTGGGCCAACACATGCAGTGCCAGTGCTCTCTGCTGGGACACCTGGCTGCGCGTCAGGTGAAACAGCTCCTGTAGGGAGTACCCCGCTCTCTGGGGCAGGGACAAGAAGTCATAAAGAGTCAGGATACAGGGCAACCCCCAACAAATACACAGCAATCCTTATGTGCCAAGCACTGAGTTAGAAGTCACGGAAAGACAAAGATACATGTCTCTCTGAATGGATCCTCAAACCGGTAAAGAAGATACAATATGCATACAAATAGCTATGATATAAAGCAGATTAGAAGGAAGATAACTAGTATTTAATTTGCAACAGGAGAGAAAGAAGAGAACACTGGGAAGTGATGTGTTCTTAGTGGCTGGGCAGAGCTTCCATGGCCGGGCCTAGAGCACAAGGTAAAGGCATCCATTCCCTGGAGCAGGCTTCAGGAGCTGAGCCGTGGAGGTCCTTCAGCACAAGAGGGATGTGGGGAGAGGGCAACAGAATGGTGCGGCAGGAGTAAGGAGGCAGGGACAGGCTATGGAAGGGCTGTCGTATGTGGCTAAGAGCCAGGGAACTTTCTAAGGCCAGTCATGGCCTGAGCTGGCCAGCGGGAAGCAGTGTGGCGGCCCCAAGAGGATTGGAATGGAATGACATCCAGAGAGTTGGAAGATGGTGACTGAGCAGAAAAGACAGAGCAAGGCTTTTATCTAAGAGGCATCAAGGGGAAGTGAGAGAACTGGCAAGTTCTGGCATCTGACTAGAAAGTGAGGGAACAAGGAGAAAGACTGTGAGCTAAGAACCCGGGTGATGCAATGGGCCATGAATGCAATAGGAGGTCCAAGGCATCTGACCAGAGGCCCTTGTCCATGGTTGTTAAAGCTGCCCAGTCCTCCCTGGGCCCAGGATCACCTCTGCCTCCTCTCCATGGTGGTGCAGTCCCAGGTGGGTGGGCAGGTCTGCATCGGGAGCCAGCAGTTCTCCTTGAAGACTGAACCGGGCCTGCATCCTCTAACGGGAAGAGAAAAGAGGCCAATGGGCTGGGGCAGCAGCAACTTCCCACACCCACCCTCAGCTTTAATCCCAGGCCTCTTAGGTCTGAGGCCCTGACTCTACTTCTGATTAGAAATGGGCTCCTCTGGCCTATAGTGCCAGGAAGGTGAGCAAGAAGAGCTGTTTCTCAAGCTCAAGAAACAAAAGGACCTGAGCTTGGGTTCTGGGTACAAGAGCCGCAGCTCCACTCTCACCGCAACCCTCCCCTGTAGGCCAGCCTGCACCCCTCACCTCCTGCGTCCGCTGCCGCCGGAGCGGGGGCAGGTCCTGGGTCCAGTGGAGCTTGTCCAGCTCAACAGTGTCCATGTGCAGCCATTCCTTGTGGGGGGCCACAGGCAGGGCCAGAGCTGGGAGACGAAAGCAGAGCGTATTCCCTAACGGACTCCGCTCACTGAGCCACTGTGGTCCCAGTCTTCACCCTGGGAACTGGGCAAATCACACCTAGTCCCTGGGCTCTAGCCCCTAAATGACCCCAAGGATTCCTTGGGAGGGGAAAGGGAAGAGGAGAAGGTAAAAAGAGAGAGGGAGCAGAGAAGGAAGGGAGGACCACAAATATCAGGGAAAACATAGTTTCACTCTTTAGTACCAACCTCCCATAAGAGCAGAAAAGTGGGGACAAGGAGTGGAGTAGCTATACTGCTTCAGGGAGGCAAGATACAGAAACACACATCAACAACCTCTCCTTTCCTCACCCCAACACGCACCCAACCTCCCCAGCTGGCCTGGAGCTCATCCAGGGGCAGGAGGCCCTGGCTCTCATAATTCAATTTCTTCTTTTGTTAATCACTAATAAAACAATCACGTTCCTGGGAAATGAGTGCTCCCACTGGCCTCTCTGCTTCAGGTCTGGCATATTCATAAGGCCTGCATCACTCTTCTCCCACCACCCTGGTTCCGCCATCTTTCCCCCACCTCTGAGAGCAGAGGCAGAAAATGGGATAGATGGAATCACAGCTGAGGCAGCTACTAAAGGCAGGGAGAAGATGCTCTGGGGGCCAGGGGGCCACTCGGCCATCACACACTGCTGCCTTTTACCAGGGAAGGGGGAAAAGGAGAAGTAGCAGGACAGGAAAACAGTAGCATGTGCAGAAATATACATGTCCATAAATTAAGACAAATTGCAAGGCAATAATGAAGATTCACATTAGATGTTCAGGGACAGAGGCGATTCTCTTTTCTCATCTGCCAGAAGGAACTCTCTCTTCTCCTTTTATTCCCCCAAAGATGGCCCCGCTCCTCCAAACCTGGGGTTCCTGGCTCCGGCTCATCTTCCTGCCTAGGCTCACTGGCAGAAGTTGGCATAAGGGGCTCCTCTCCAGTGACCTCTACAGAGGGTCCTCCTGCCCTCTGCTCCTTGGTGGCCTTTTCTTCTGCTTGCTCATGGGTATGGCTGCGAGATCTCAAGAAAGCAACCAAGCTGGGATCTGGACGAGAGGGGGTAGAAAGAGGGGATGAAGGCAGACCTTCCCTAACCTCCTCTAAACCTGAAACCTGAATACTGCCTATAGGTGCCAAGGCCAAGCCCCTTCCCGGCCCTGGACTGAGGCCCCGGGGCTCTGGTGGGGCCTCAATGACCCATAACTCTCCCTGGGACCTGCCTGCCCACTTCTGCCTCCACCCTTCACAGTCCACTGGCCCATGTTTATGCCCATCCCTGTGCTTGGCTCCAGGTCATAGGCCCGAAGTGGCTGTGGAATACATGAATGAATGTCGCCTAGGGTGAAAATGAAGACATTTAGGGGAAAAATTTCTCTCACTTGCTGCTTATTTATGCACAAATATTCACTAAAAACATAATATACGCTATGCTCTATATAGGTGCTAGATAGTTTTACTGATTGATTTCCGAGAAAGGGAGAGGGAGAAATGAAACATCAATAATGAGCCAGGTCAGTGCGGCTCAGTGGTTGAGTGTCGACCTATGAACCAGGAGGTCATGGTTTGGTTCCAGTCAGGGCACGTGCCCGGGTTGTGGGCTCTCCCCAGTGGGGGTGGGGTGCAGGAAGCAGCCAATCAATGATTCTCATCATTGATGTTTCCTTCCTCTCTGAAATCAATAAAAATATATTTTAAAAAAAGAAACATCAATGGCTAGAGAATAATTAATCAGCTGCCTCCTACATTCCCCACATCAGGGATCAAGTCCATAACCCAGGCCTGTGCCCTGACTAGGAATTGAACCGTGACCTCCTGGTTCATGGGTCAATGCTCAGCCACTGGGCCGCACAGGCCAGGCCAGATATAGTTTGGAATAAGACTGACTTGGTGCACAGAAATTAGGAGGGAGGAGTAGTATAGTGGAGCACCATATAGTAGCGTGTACGGCAGCCATACCAGAGAACAGCTGTAATACAGTGCCTGTTACATTAGGTGGTAGAATACACACAGCACAGTGGTTAAGATCAGGGCCTGTGAGACCACATGGACCTGGGTTTACATCGCATCCATGTTCCTTACCAGCTATGTGATCTGAGGGAGAATTTCTTAAAAACTGTTCTGGCCCTACCAGTTTGACTCAGTGGATAGCGTGCTGGCTGTGAACTGAAGGGTTCTGGGTTTGATTCCAGTCAAGGGCACGTGCCCAGGTTGTGGGCTTGATCATCAGTAGGGGGCATGCAGGAAGCAGCTGATCAATGATTCTCTCGCATCACTGATGTTACTTTTTTAAAAAAAAAATATTTTTTTTTATTGATTTCAGAGAGGGAGAGGGAAAGAGAGATAGAAACATCAGTGATGAGAGAATCATTGATCAACTGCCTCCTGCATGCCCCAACTGGAGATCGAGCCCACAATCCGGGCATGTGCCCTTGACCGGAACTGAACCCAGTACCCTTCAGTCTACAGGCCAACGCTCTGTCCACTGAGCCAAACCAGCTAGGGCTCATCACTGATGTTTTTCTCTCTCTCCCTCTCTCTCTCCCTCTCCCTTCCTCTCTGAAATCAATTAACAACAACAACAAAAATTAACTTTTGTTTTTACTGCTTTATAAAATGTTTTATTCATTGACTTGAAAGAGAGAAACATTGATTTTTTTGTTCCACTCAATTTATGCAATCAATGGTTGCTTCTTATATGCGCCTTGACCTGGGATTGAAACCATGACCTTGAGCATCAGGATGTTACTCTAACCAACTGAACAACCTGGCCAGGGCAATTTCTTAAAACTTTGAACCTCACGTTTTTTTCTTTGTGTTTTTTCCCATAAGTAAATGAGATTGGTGCACCTACCTCACAGGAGCAGTTCGAGGACAGGATGATGTAAAGTGCTCAGCCTAATGCCTGGCAACCACAGTGAGCTTTCCTCATAACAGCAGTGCCTTCCTAGCCCATTCCTGGCAGGAAGGCCAGGTACATACCAAGCTGAGCCAGCAGCCTCTGCTGTTCCTGCAGGATCTCCTCAGGAGCCATAGCTTGCAGTCGTGCTATGTTCTCTTCGTGGATGGTCTGGGCTTCCTGCTCAGCCTCATGGTCTCTAAGCCCCTTTCCTGTGACCAGATGGGGTCCCTGGAAGTTCTGGCTGCCACATGGAAGCTGGTGGTCTTGCTTCCTGGGTGTGAGTGACTCAGAGGTCACAGCACCTGGAAGAAATGTATGATCAGTTTCATTGCCTCATTATTGCCTCGTTCGTACCAATTGGGCTTTTTGACCCTCTTCTCTAATACCATTAGGCCTGGAGAGAGATGGAGGCCCCAGAGCTTTCCTAGGCACAGAGCAGAGATCCCCCCTCCAACCCCTACTCATTCTTTCCCTTGGACTTATATCAGAAGATTTACCTTCGAAACATCCTACTTTCTGACCATGTTCTTAGATGTTCAGGCTGCGTGTCGAGGGCATGCCCCCAGCTCTTCCACTAGTAATTTGCATTATTAAAGGAATCTTGGCTTCTATCTTTATTTTAGTCTTTGTCATTTCTATCCTCTTCCTTGGCCTGCTCTCTCCCTGCTCCTAAATTCCAGATGTGGACCTAAGCCACCCATATTCAATACTCTGAATGAGGATATAGGACAGCTTCCTCTTTAAATGGCTCAAATGCATTGCCTATTTGAAGCAGGGAACATGTATATCAAAAGATCACTCTATTATCCTGCGTCACAAAAAAGCCAAGCTCATGCTCCTTCAATCCCAGCTCACCCTCTGGTTGGTCCTGGGTAGACACAACTCCTCTAACTGGTGGGATGCTGGCTTCAGATCCTCTCCTTGCTGCAATTTCCTGGGCAAAGATGCTTCTCTTACCAGATGTTGCTGGCTTCCTCTATGGATCAAACAGAAAACTCAGGGGACTGATATTCCTTACCCCATCCTCTTTTCAACCTCTTTATACTAGTCACTGGGACAAAGAGATAAAAGAAAATTGCTTAATCTCCAACGGTCACATCCCTAGTCCTCAAAAAAAAAGCAGGACACTATAGGAGTACAGGTCTTGAAGTCTGACAGACTTGGGTTGGATTTCTGACTCTTCTATTAGATAGATAGTGTTGAACAAGTCATTTATCTTTTGAAAAAATGGGGATAATGTTACTTACCTTATGTCATTATTATGAGGATTAAATAAAGGAATGCATATAAAGTGTTTAGTATGGTGCTACTTTAACAACAGAATTGCTTATCATTATTAAGTTTCCCAATCTGCAGAAGATCCGCTAGGGAGTTCACTTGACTGTACCCTAAGTACCATCTAAGGTTACCCCTGTCTACCTGTCTCTCCTGTGAGCGATGGAATACAGGGGGGAATGCGACACCACTGGGCACAGGCAGATTCACAGCCGCTGAACTTGTATCTCGTTCCTGCGCAACAAAGGACAAAGAAGTGATGACCTAGAGACTTCTCCACGCTGGAGCCTATGCTAGTAGCCCCACTTCTGTATGACTAGAATCTCACTCTATGAAGTGATAAACCCACCTTACTTTTTAGGACATTGTGATCCTAAACCAGACCCCCCCCCCCAGTGTAGGGGAATAAAGTCCCATCTTTCTAAATCACCCTTTACTCATATAAGGCTCACCACCCCCATCCAATATCTTTTGTGCCCCAGGATGCCTTGTCCCACTCAGTCGGGGTGAGACGCACAACAATCTTAGTCAAGACAGCAGTGATGTGCTGATCATGCCTGTTCAGCCTCTCTTCAGGGTCCACATGGTCAGCCTGGGGATGGCCAGGGCTGGGCTTGGCTCTTTTTGGAGGAGCAGGAACCAAAGCTGGGGGCAAATCTGGGAGATCTGAGAGAAAAATAAACAAACAGATATGAGGATACTCATACCTTCCCAGGTAGAGTCTGAAGGCTAGGGGGAAGCCAAAGAAAGAAAATCAGCTACTGGGGAGCCTTGGCTCAAGCTGTGTCACCTTGGGCAAGTTCTTTAACCTCTTTGAGCTTCAGTTTCTTCCTATGTAAAATGGAGTTGCAGCCACAGAGGCTATGCAGGGCATGAAATAATAATGGGTAGAATCCAGCCATAACAGGAAGGGGAAGGAAACCCTGATGTTGTACCCTCTCTTCCTCACACACACAGCCACTCACTGTCCAGCATCACCACATCCCGCTGATTCTGCAGCCGAGGCCGGTCCAGGCTAGCGCTGGCACCTCTCCTGCTTTCATTCTTCACCAGTTGTACTGCTGGGGCTGCACCAGCTGCAAGAAACTGACTCTGGAATCGCAGCAGGTCCACCTCCGACTCCCCTGGCTTTGGTCTGGACAGCATCTTGACACTCCAGCTGCCACCCCAGTGCAACTGCTTCCGTGTGGGGACTCCCTCTCATTCACCCCTAAAAGCAATTAACGATGGGCCCTCTTTAACTGAATCCTGGTTCTTTTTATTGCGCATCAAAGAAGACCTTTTCCTTGGATTCATGTCAACTCGTTCCTCCTCATTCGTGCCTTATTGCCATTCCTTTCCTATTTTGTTTACAACCTGTGGATGACAAAAAGTCTCAGTTACAACCCGAGCGTAACTAAGGCAAATGCACCGGGAGCCAGGCAGATAAATGTCATAGCAGGGAGTGGGGACTATCAAACTGGAGCGAATATGCCCGAACTAAACGTATTGGATTAGTAAAACACTTTGGGCTGTAAAAGTGTAAAAGCAAATACATATATATATATATATATATATATAGTGTATTTTTATATACTAGCAAAGAACGATCAGAAAATGAAATTAAGAAAACAATTCCACTTACAAAAAATAACAAAATACTTAAGAATAAACATCACCAAAGACACGTGTACACTGCGGGGCCCACAACGCCCCGTAGGGCTGCGCGGTGGCGCGTGCTCTTGGACCACCCGCGTCCGCAAAGAGAAATCCCCTGGTCTCAGCCCGGCTGCCGGGGATGTGGGGCCGCGCCCGGGATCGCCACAGCCCACGCGGCATGGCGGCTCCCGTGCAACCCAGACGCACTCGGGCGGGCTCTGACAAAGGAACTAAATACTCTGCACCAGAGCTCCCCGCCGAGATCCCCTGAGGTCCGTCCCTCCAGCCCAGCCACCTACTGGCTCCTGGGCTCCCTGGGCGCCGCCATCTTGCCCAGCGGGCTTCCGCCGCCGCCAGATTTGAGCTTCCGCTCCCAGCGAGGCCCCGCCTCCCCGGCCCGGCTCCGCCTGCTCGGGGCTTTGGCACCAGTGAGCGCTGAGGCACGCCGCCTGCCTTGTATCCACGACGAGAGTTCTATGCTGACAGAACACATCCTTCGGATGCACATCAGGCACAGGCCCTTCTCCACACACAACACCCACGACAGAGGCAAGGGGTTTCTCACCAGAACCGCGCCCTGTGCCAGCACGCAGCTGCCGTGGGAAGAGAGCAGAAAGCAGCCCCACTGCCGGCATGCTCAGTGCCCCTTACTGGGAATCTTGTTTTCCCTTCCACCCCACCCCAAAGTCTTTCTTCTTCTTTTCTTTAAATTGGTTTTTAGAGAAAGGAAGGGAGAAAGAGAGGGAGAGAAACATCGATGTGAGAGTGAAACATCCATCGGCTACCTCCTGCACACCCCCACTGGGGATCATGCCTCCAACCCTGGCAAGTGCCTTTACCCAGAATTGAATGGGCAACTTTCAGGTGCACAGAATGATGTGCAACCACTGAGCCACAATGGCCAGGGCCTTCTCTCCCCCCCCCCCATCTAAACATTAAATCTTTATTGTTGAAAGTATTACATATGTCCCTTCCTTCACCCCCCACCCAGTGACCCCTGCTAGCCTGTCCGCACCCCCAGCCCCAGGCCTTCACCACCCTATTGTCTGTGTCCATGGGTTATGCATATATGCATACAAGTTTTTTGGTTGATCTCTTCCCAACCTCCCCTGCCTTCCCTCTGAGATTCCACAGACTGTTCTGTGCTTCCATGTCTCTGGATCTATTTCCTTTCTCTTCTTTTAAGGCCTAGCTGGAGTCAACTTTAAAACCTTGGCCAACTTGGTTAATCCCTGAACTTCTCTTGGAACATCCCATCTGTACCACTTGTGTGAGATGTTGGGAAGGACTACTAAATATTAACTGTAACTAGCATGTGTCTTGTTCTCTTGAATAGACTGTGAGTTCCTTGTGGGCATCAGGCCTTTTTATTTAAAATATATATATTTTATTGATTTTAGAGAGGAAGGGAGAGGGAGAGAGAGATAGAAATATCAATGATGGGAATCATTGATTAGCTGCCTCCTGCCTGCCCCCTACTGGGAATCAAGCCCACAACCCAGGCATGTGCCCTTGGTCAGAATTGAGCCTGGGACCCTTCAGTCTGCAGGCTGACACTCTATCCATTGAACAAAACTAGCTAGGACAAGCCTTCTTTTCTGAAATACTCAACACCCAGCATATTGCCATACACTTAGGACCTTAGTAAGTCACTGCTTGATTGAAGGCCATCTTAGGGTGGCCAATAATTAGTCCAGTGGTTTTCAGACTTCATCAAGCACCAGTCACCTGGAGGGCTTGTTAAAACATTGCTGGGGCCCTAGGTGGTTTGGCTCAATGGATAGAGTGTTGGCCTGCAGACTGAGGGGTCCTGGGTTTGATTCCTGCCGAGGGCACATGCCTGTATTGTGGGCTTGATTCCCAGTAGGGGGTGTGCAAAAGGCAGGCAATTGATGATTTTCTCTCAGCATTGATGTTTCTATCTCTCTCTCCCTCTCTAAAATCAGTAAAACATTTTTTTTAAAAAAGCAGATTGCTGGGCCTCAGCCTTAAAAGTTTCTGATTTAGTAGGTCTGGAATAGAATCCAAGAATTTGCATTTCCAACAAATTTCTAGGTATTCTATAGAACTAGGTGTACCGGTTGCCGAGACTGGTTTGGCTCAGTGGATAAAGCGTCGGACTACGGACTGAAGGGTCCCGGGTTCGATTCCGGTCAGGGGCATGTACTTTGGCTGCGGGCACATCCCCAGTGGGGGGCATGCAAGAGGCAGCTGATCGATGTTTCTCTCTCATAGATGTTTCTGACTTTCTATCCCTCTCCCTTCTGCTCTGTAAAAAATCAATAAAATATATTTTTTAAAAAAGTGAGACAATTAAAAAAAAAAAAAAGAGCTAGGTGTACCGGTTAATAATGCGGATTTTTTTCAATAGATGGAGTTACACATACATTGATATATGTATGCAATTTGATATGTATACTATTTTTTGAAATATATTTTATTGATTTTTTTACAGAGAGGAAAGGAGGGGGACAGAGAGTTAGAAACATTGATGAGAGGAAAACATCGATTAACAGTCTCCTGCACACCTCCTACTGGGGATGTGCCTGCAACCAAGGTACATGCCCCTGACCAGAGTCGAACCCAGGACCCTTGAGTCCACAGGCTGACGCTCTATCCACTGAGCCAAACCAGTTAGGTCGATATGTATACTATTTTGTTGTATTGACAAGTTTCAAAACTTCATATGTCGAATTTTCTGAAGATGTTATCATAGATATTTTTACGCTTAAAAATGTCAAATTTGGTGCCAAAAAAAGAGCATTTGCAGGAAGTTTTAATTCATTACTTTATTTTGAAATAAAGTGCTGCTAAATGTTATTGTATACTTAGGGAAGCTTATGGTGAACATGCTTCATCTCAAGATACTTGTGAACGTTGGTTTAAACGCTTTGAAAGAGATGATTTCTATGTGAAAGACAAAGAAAGTCCAGGTCAACAGAAAAAGTTTGAAGACCAACAATTACAAGCATTATTGGATGCAGATGCGTTTCAAACTCAAAAACAACTTGCAGAAAGATTAAATGTTGCTAAGCAAACAATTTCCGATTGTTTACAAGCAATGGGAAAAATGTTAAAGGAAGGAAAATCGGTGTCACATCAACTGAACGAAAGACAAGTGGAAAACCGAAAAGTCATCAGTAAAAATGTTGCTTCAACAGCACGAAAGAAAGTCTTTTTACATCGAATTGTGACTGGCAATGAAAAGTGGATTTATTTTGAGAATCCCAAACATAAAATCATGGGTTGATTCAGGTCAACCATCAACATCGACAACAAGGCCAAATCACTTCAGAAAGAAGACAATGCTCGGTGGGATCAGGAAGGGGTGCTGTATTATGAGCTTCTAAAACCAGGGAAAACCATTAATACTGATCACTACTGACAACAAATAATCAATTTGAACCACACTTTGATTGCGAAACTACCAGAATGGGCCAGAAGACACGGCAAAGTAATTTTGCCTTGTGATGACGCACCATCACACACTTCAAAACCAGTAAAGGACATGTTAAAAGATCTTGCCTCACCGAAACCAGTTTGGCTCAGTGAAGAGAGCGTCAGCCTGCGGACTGAAAGGGCCCAGGTTTGATTCCAGTCAAGGACATGTAGCTTAGTTGTGGGCACATCCCCAGTCGTGGGTGTGCAGGAGGCAGCTCATCTATGTTTTTCTCATTTATGTTTCTAACTTTCTATACCTTCCCTTCCTCTCTGTAAAAAAATCAATAAAATATATTTTAAAAGTAAAATAAAAGGTCTTGCCTTGGAAGTATTAACCAACCAGCCATGTTCACCAGACCTTGCTCCTTCAGATTATCTCTTGTTCTGATCAATGGCACACACACTTTCTGAGCAGCACTTCAAAACATATGAAGAAGTGAAAATTGGGTCTCTGAATGGGTTTGCCTCAAAACAAGAAAAGTTCTGCCCTGATTGGTTTGGCTCAGTGGATAGAGCCTGGGCCTGAGGACTGAACGGTCTCAGGTTCCATTATTCCGGTCAAGAGCATGTACCTTGGTTGCGGGCACATCCCTAGTAGGAGGTGTGCAGGAGACACCCTGATCGATGTTTCTCTCTCATCGATTTTTCTGACTATCCCTCTCTCTTTCTCTATGTAAAAAAAATGTATTAAAAAAAAAAACATGAGAAAAGTTCTATTGGGTCAGTATCCACAAATTACCTGAAAGATGGGAGAAACGTGTAGCTAGGGATGGACATTATTTTGAATGATGCACTTTTGATGTTTCTCTTGAAATTATCGTTTTTTCTTTATTACAAAATTCGCAGTATTAACCGGCACACCTGGTAGCTTAAATCACCCCACTCAGGGAGATAGAGAGCAGAAACCCAATTAATGCCATTTGCCAACCACACTCAGGACAGATGAGCTTAAAGGAACACAGAGCAGCCCCGCTTATGCTCATTTCTCCACCTGGTTACCTTAGGCCCATGGCTGGCAAACTCATTAATAAACAGAGCCAAATATCAATAGTACAATGACTGAAATTTCTTTTGAGAGCCAAATTTTTAAAACTTAAACTTCTTCTAATGCCACTTCAAAATAGACTCACCCAGGCCGCAGTATTTTGTGGAAGAGCCACACTCAAGGGGCCAAAGAGCCACATGTGGCTCTTGAGCCGCAGTTTGCTGACACTCAAGAGCCACATCCTAGGCTCTTCCTTGTATCACTGTTCTCATTTGTAAAAGTCCTCCTGATGTGATACAATTAGAATTACAGTACAAAACATTTCCTCAAAAAGCTTCATGCCAAAAAATTGAACCTGGCCCTAGCCAGTTTGGCTCAGTGAATAGAGTGTTTACCCTTGGACTGAATGGTCCTGGGTTCGATTCTGGTCAATGGCATATACCTCGATTGCAGGCTAGATCCCTAGGCCCTGGTTGGGGCACTTATGGAGGCAACCAATCGATGTGCCTGGCATCCATGTTTCTCTCTCTGTCTCTCCCTGTCCCTTCCACTTTGTGGAAAAAAATATCCTTGGATGAGGATTAACAACAATAACAACAAAAGAAACCAAGAGTCTAGGAATGGGACAGGAAATAAACAAATTAAACCTGGAGCATTTTATAGTTCCAGAAAGTAAGGGAGTGCCCCAACCAGGGCCAGGAATCAAGCCTGCAACCAGGGTTTGTGCCCTTGGCTGCAATCAAACCCAGGACCCTTCAGTCCTCAGGCCAACGCTCTATTGACTGACCAAACTGGCTAGGGCAGTGGTTGGCAAACTCATTAGTCAACAGAGCCAAATATCAACAGTGCAACGACTGAAATTTCTTTTCGGAACCTCATCTTTTAAACTTAAACTTCTAATGCCACTTCTTCAAAATAGACTCACCCAGGCCATAGTATTTTGTGGAAGAGCCACACTCAAGGGGCCAAAGAGCCGCATGTGCCTCGAGAGCCACAGTTTGCCAACCATGGGGCTAGGGCAACTTTTGGTTCCTTTTATTAGAAAACTAGTGGCCCAGTGCACGGAATTCATGCACATTAAAAGGGGATTAATTAGAGGAAATAATTTAATATTGCTATTTGCCCTTTCTCTATAATAGAAGTGTCAGAGATGAAAGAAAATTAGTAAAATGTATATGAAAACCTTCCTCCTGTCAGAATGTGGGGTGCACCACGGGACCCAGAGTCAAATTCCCGCCCACCCACATGCGCCTCAAAACCACATGAGACCCAGATCTGCCTGACCTGCCTGACCCATTAGGCTAGATCCAGACCTGGCCAGTCCCACCCTTGTCAACCCTGCTGGGTAGGGAAACTAGCCGCAGGTCCCCTGGCCCACCACCAGGACGGGGTGTTGCCTGAGGTCCCTCAGCTTGGTGCCAAGGCGGGAGGCTTGACCTGAGGTCGCCTGTCAAGCCCTGTCGGGTGGGGATGTGGTCTGAGGTTCCCTGTCAAGCCCAGCCAGGCAGCAAGGTGCAGGTCCCTTGGCCCAGTGCTGGGATGGAGGGCTCGGCCTGAGGTCTCCAGTCAAGTCCCGCCAGACGGGGGATGTGGTCTGAGGTTTCCTGGCCTGGTGCTGGGATTGGGGGCTGGGGGGCATGGCCTCAGGTCCCCTGGCCCGGTGCTGGGCCGGGGGCGGGGGGGGGGGGGGGTGACTGAGGTCCCCTGTCAAACCCTGCCAGGTCGGGGGCATGGCCTGAGGTCCCCTGTCAAGCCCTACAGGAGCCAGGGAGGGCATAGCCTCAGGTCCCTGCTGATTGCTCATTAAGGGAACTTGGCTTCAGCTGTGAGTGCACCCATATTTGTGACAATGATGGTAATTAGCATATTTCCTCCTTATTAGATAGGACTGTATTAGAAACAAAGATTTGGGTGATATGCTTATTACCATGAGGGTGTCTTCCTTTTTGACCCTTTTCAACTAACAATGGAAATATATGTATATAATGTTATATATACTCATATTTATAAATATTTCTATATAACCATCTGAATCTATATGTGGAGAGTTTTTTTAAAGTCTGTCACAGATATGTAATGTAATATTTACAGCTGAAATTATATAGCTAAGATTTGCTTTTAAAAACTCTAGCAGGTCCTGGCCACGGAGCGCAGTAGGTTGGTGGGTCCTCCTGATAGGCTAAGTTTTCAGGTTTGCTCTTTGTTCAGGACAGGAGCAGGAGCCAACTGTGAGTGCATGAATGGGTGAAACAACAAATCGATGTTTCCCTTTCTCAGAAAATCAATAAATAAAAACTTTAAAAAATATTATGTAATAACATTTTTAAAATAAAAATAGAGTCAGAAATGCCTCAGTTGCCAGGCTACAATTAGAGGTCAAGTCAAAAAGAGAAATGCAGACAGCCAAATATAATTTTTTAAAATCCTTACCCAAGGATATTTTTATTGATTTGAGAGGGAGGAAAGGAGAGAAAGAAAGAAACATCATATTGCCTCCTGTAGGCGTCCAGATCAGGATAAAACCCAAAACTTAGATATATGCTCTGACCAGGAATCAGACTTGCCAGCTTTTGGTGTACTGGCAACAGGCCAACCAACTGAGCCACACCAGCCAGGCGGAGATGGGGCATTAGACATGCAGACACACACACTCACACACGAGACATGTCCTCGTTAGGTGAAACTCTGCCCTCCCTACGTGAAATTTTGAAGAGGATAAATTTTGTTCTTTCACACATTTGCAATCATCTGCTGGTTCAGAAACTCCAAACTTATTGCTCTCTTCCTACTTCCTAAATCTGCTTTTGGGGTGAAATCTGATATTTGAAAGAGGTATGATTATAAATCAAAGTCTGGTTTCTTCTAGGAATTTACCTTTCTGCTTCATCTTTGGCAAGGAGTGGCATTGTTTTTGGCTTAGGAATTTCAGGCAAGGTATATTTAGCAGGCCCAGCAACAGTCCCCATCACCCCTGGAATCACACCCGCAGGTCGTTGTCCTCCAAGCCCCACAGGCACAGATTCCCTGTTTCTCTAAGATGATGAGGAACATAGTCTGTGGTCTGCTCCATTCCTTAAGTGAAACTTCCCAACTCTCACCTCTTTAACCAGTAGTTGGGAAAGAATAGGTCCTTGATCATAGGGCTGGGGAAACTACCAGGACTCCATGGCTCATCTTGGTATCCTCTTGGTCTACTATCCCCCCCCCACCCATGCCCCCATCCCAAACTCTGAAAACGATGAAGCAGCTGCTTCCTGAGAAGGCAGAGAGTGGATACTTAATTCACCTGAGTAAGGAAATGCCCGAGTTCAACCTAGCTCTGTGTATAAGGGACTGTTGGGCCCTTCCTCTCCCTTGCAGCCCCTTCTACTCCCCAGGGATAGATCATAGCTGGCCCCTGTTTTGTTCTGAGGACAGGAATTGCTGTGACAGCTGCTCCTGCATTAGGTCAAATACATTTCCTGTTGATTTGATTAGTTTCCTTCCAAGCAATGCGTTTATGAAAGGAAGGGAGATTTTTGCAGGCATAGGCAGCCAACCTCCTCCAGTCTCTCCCTCTCCCTCTCCCTCCCTCTCCCTCTCTCTCTCTCTCTCTCTCTCTCTCTCTCTCTCTCTCTCACACACACACACACACACACACACACACACACTTTCTCCCATCCACCCACAAAGTGTCAGTCACACTTTGCATAAATGCACACCCTCCCTCATATATCACAATGCACACCCGCTCACCCACCTACACTCCTCTCCCACAAAATCACACCTGCTTGCATACTTTTAAAGTATGTTCTATACCAGAGAGGAGAGAGAGAGAGAGAGAGAGAGAGAGAGAGAGAGAGAGAGAGAAAATAGGTAAGAAGAAGGGCTCAGGAAGGCAAGCACCCCCTATTGGATCTGGGAACTCTGAAGATCAGCGCCCTATAGTCTGCCCTACCCTGCAAGTAGAAATTAAGAATTGAAGGGGGTTCAGCAGTAGAGGCAGACGAAGCAGGAACTCAGGCTCCTGGCCCCACATGGAAAGGGTGCTGCTGGAGGGTGACAGTGATGTGCCTGGGGTCTGCAGCTGAGGTCGGAAGTTGGACAAGGCTCTGGGTAAAGAATGCAATGGCATCCATGACATGTCCGAGAAGCCCATTTTGATGGGTAGGAAATGATGGCCCTCGGCCTGGTATTCTTTGTCAGAGTTCAGGAAATGGCGGGGAGGGGGTGCGGGGAGTGAAGGAAGTGGAAGGCTGGGTTTGGGCTCTGGGTTTAACATTTTCTAGGAAGGGTCTTTCCAACATCAGTCCGAGTCAATGAAAGGAGGCTTCCTTCCACCTCAAATCTGTAGTCCCCAGGAGAGGAGAAGTGGGGGAGAGAGCCTTGAGAAGTGACAAATACTCAACCAAGTGCAGGACTGCAGCAGCCATTGTGGAATGGAGGCCCTTGCGAATCTGGTTTCAGTCCGAGACTACTGTCTGTCTGCCCTGATTCGGCCCAAGCTCAGAATCTGTGGATTCTGGAACCGAACAAAAAACAATATTGTTTTTTCCTTTAAGAAAGGGTCCTGGAGTCAACCCACAGTGTTTAAGAAAATTGGTAGAGCGCTCAGCTAAACCAAAGACTCGGCCCTTGGGAGCCAACAGACAGCGCTTCCGGAGTCTCTCCCTGTGCTGCCGCCTGGGGGCGCCCCCACCTGGGTCTGAGGTTGCCTCCAGCACTGCTGTGGTTATCACAGTAATTAATAAACAAGCACTAATGGGGCCAAGTGGGGAAGAGGCAGGCTCCAGCGGCTGTTCCGAAGGCGAATCCCTGGAAAGATCCAAAGAGGCTACGAAAAACAGGGGACTAAGTGACTGGTCCATCCCCCCCCGCCCCCACCCCGGGGTTCTGGGAAGGACCTTCTGGAGGAAGCTCCAGGGCCCAGGTAGAGGCCAGGGCAAGGGGAGGGGAGCACTTGGTAGCCTGGATTTGGAACCAGCTCTGCATCTGCCCCACAGGATGTCCGTGGGCACAGCCACCCCAGTGATTACTGGTTGTGGGACAGGCCAAGCTCTGAGGAAATGATTTAACAGGCATCTGCCTATTTATTTACAGAGCGCCTACTGTGTGCCAGGCGTTCTATTAATAATAACTAATGTTTTCTTGGATACTGTAATAATACAGCCAACTTTCATAACATGCCCGGAGGGGGGGTGAGGTCTAGCTAGAAGCTGAGGAAGCAACTAGGAAGAATGAGAACCCCCAAAGAGGTGGGCTCCTGGGCTTTGGCATGGCAGACAGAGCCCGAGGATTACCAGGAAGAGCTCAGAAAACTCAAGACTCGAGGCCCAAGGTCTTGGAGATAAAGGGTGGGAAGTGGAGCGGGAATTGGGGAATTGGGGTGGAAGGCTCCTGAAGGCAGCACGAAGGGGTTCCAGCAGATCCTGCGGTGGGAGCCCCGAGTCACCTGAGTCACGACAATGTGGGGGGAGAGGCTGGGGGCTGGGAGTGAGGGGCCCTGAGATGCTCTACATCCTGAGAGGCAGGTGCTGCGTTCGGAATCAGCGTCTGGACAAAAGTTGAGATGTGCTAGAGGCTTCCGGCGAGGTTTCAGGGGGAAGGACCTGGAGTTCTGGGTTTGAGAAGATTCCGGAGTGTATTTTGGGAAGGAGGGGCGTGGCTGGGTGCCCATCCAGGGGACCCATCCGATAGATCCTCGGGTTCGGCACCGGGGCCGCTGGGGAGACGGGTGGGCGAGGCTCGCCCGGAGGCCGGAGACCGGGATGGCAGCCGCCGGGTAGGCGCTGCCAGCGAGCCGCCCGGGCCCCGCGGGGGGGCGGTACCAGCTCCGGCTGCGGGCGGAGGGCCGGGGAGGAGGCGGCGGCTCCAAGAACATGAATCAGCGGCGGCGGCGACAGCGGCGACGGCCGGGGAAGGAGCGCGGTGGCCCAGGAGCTGCCCCGGCGGCCCCGCGCCGCTGACCGAGGCCGCCGCCGCTCCTCCCGGGCGCGGGTCTCCGAGCCTCGGCTCCACCCCTGCCTCCCCGGCCGGCCCCCGCCCCCGGGACCCTCCTCTCCCCCTCCTCTTCCTCCTCCTCCCTCCTCTTCCTCCTCCCTCCTCCCTGGCCGCTCGCGGGCCGGGCCCGGCATGGTGCGGCGACGCCGCCGATGGCGCTGAGGCGGAGCATGGGGCGGTCGGGGCTCCCGCCGCTGCCGCTGCTGGCGGGTCTGGCCGCTCTGCTGCTCCCCGAGCCCGTGGCCGAAGGTAGGGGCTGGCCCGGGAGACGGCGGGGAGCTGGGGCGGCGGGGGGCGCGGCCAGGGTCGGAGCCCAGGCCTGGGCGGGCCAGAGATTTGGGTGGGGGGACCCAACTGGAAGGCCTAGGCTGGGGGGCTGGGGTGGGGCGGAGCGGTGTGTTTGCTGTTGGATCTCGGGGCTCCCACCCCCAACTTTCTCTCGTCCGGGGCTCCTCTGGTGGGGTGGAAAGGAGAAGAGTGGGGCTGTGTGGGTAGCGGGGGCGTTTGCAACCGGATTTTCCCACCCTCATGTTTCCAGTTGTTTGCGCTCCCCTCCAGTTCTGGGGACCCCATCCTGCCCATCCCACACACCAAGGTCTCTCTCTGAAACTGCAGGGGCTGGGGCTGAGCACTTATGTGCAGTGGCTGTGAGGGTGCCGGGTCGCAGAAAATGTCAGGGCACACTCTGGTCCCTGTGCCCACTGAGCTTCCCGAAGCCCGGGATGCTGGAGGTGATGGCCGGGACAAGGTTGCTAGTCTTTTTGGGGTTAGCCTCGTGTTCCCAGATAGCCACGGAGGCATTTGACAGTCACTGGAGTGTTCCTTGCAGCACTCTGGATCCTCAAGTTTACACTCCACACCCCTGGGACTGCCGCGCGGGTGTGGGTGCAGGAGGCTGGCCCTGCCTGTCCTGTGGCTGATCCCGGCAGATTAAGGGTTAAGGAAGAAACAGGCCAGAGAAGCAGGCACCCAGCTGGCACCTTCTCTGGAGACCTAACTCAGTCTCTGAGGGAAGGGAAAGGGGAAGAGTGACAAGTGTTTGAAAGGTGTGTGTCTCAGAGTTTAGGATTTGTCTAGAGGCACACAGCAGAGGGTAGGAAGAGGCAGGGCTGGATTTCAGATATGTAGCTAGTTCACCTGCCTTTCTCTGCTTAAAAACACCAGCAGGTGCGAGTGCACGTGCACGCACACAGGGCAGTGTTCAGAGGGTGGCTTCTGTTGGTTTGACAGTAGTTCAGGGGTTTTGGGCTCCCCATTCAGCACTCCCCCACCCAGCTTCTACCTCCTACCTTCCTAGCACTCGCCCCTGCACACATTCAGGTATTAATAGAGCAGGCGGCTGCCAGGAAGGCTGCCATGTGTTTGATCTGACGTGGTTTTGCAGCCATATGTTCTCCACTTCAGGGGAGCACCCCCTCCTTCCCTCCTTCTCTTCTTCAGCCTCCTTTCATTTGCCTGGGTGGGGTCCAGGGAGGGGGGTGCAGCTGCAGTGCAGGTCTGGGCTGTCATCTTGGGTGGAGAACTAACTGGTTGCCTGTTGTACCGGCTGGGTACAGCAGTCAGTCACAAGGCAGTCCCTGCCCCAGGATGTGGGAACGCCCCACTGTCTCAGCCTGGCTTGACTTCTTTTTGGTTTGGGGGCCTTAGCGATGGGGGGAACTTGGCAGTGGCAGAAACGAAGAGTCTGTCATGCCCCTTTCCACAGGCCAGGTCGAAGTCCCTCCCACACTGTCTGGCCTCTGCTGCCTTAGCCATTGGCTGAGAATGAGCCCCCTGACACAAGCTAGGCTAGAAGAGGATGGGGATATGTCCAGAGACAGGGGACCTCTCCTGAACATCCTCCTTCCCACCTCACAGGCCTGAAGCTCATGGGAGCCCCGGTGAAGCTGACAGTGTCTCAGGGGCAGCCGGTGAGTCTCAACTGCAGTGTGGAGGGGATGGAGGATCCTGACATACTGTGGATGAAGGACGGGGCTATGGTCCAGGGCTTGAATCAGATGTACGTCTCAGTCAGCGAGCAGCACTGGATCGGCTTCCTCAGGTGCAGGACTGGGGGAAGGTGTGGGATGCCAGCCTGGGGACACTGGGAGCTGGGGGCAATGCTGATGCCCAGAGGTCCATGGTTTCTTTATGTGGCCACTTGTGGAAACATCCAGAAGTAAGGGCAGGCTGAGCCCATTGAGTCTGCCCAACAGAGCTGCCCCCTTGACCTTGGGAGGTGAGCCCGGTGTCCTGTTTCCACAGCCTGAAGTCAGTGGAGCGTTCTGATGCAGGCCGGTACTGGTGCGAGGTGGAAGATGGGGGCAAAACCACGATCTCCCCACCAGTGTGGCTCACGGTAGAAGGTGAGGGGGCACGTGGCTGTCTGCTGGTGACCACAACTCTGGAGAAGAAAGCTGCCTGATTGTACCAGGCTCCAGGCCCACTCCCTACCTACATCACAAGTTCATACCCACTGGAATCTGGGTATTTGAGAACCAAAGGGGCAACTAGGACTCACCACTTATGGGATGCAAGTCAGTTTCAGTTGCCTGAACAACAGCCTCAAGCACCCATCTGGGGCTGGACCCTGTTCTGCCAAGTGGCCAGGGCAGAAGGGGGAGAGAAAGGGGAGGGGAGGAAGGATCCGCAGCTGTGGGAGCTCAGAGCTTTTCAGCCCAGGAAAACAAAGTGACTAAGAAAGTAACAAAGGGCTCTGAACTGGATCTGGGTCCTGCCAGCAGAACTCAGCTCAAGCTCCCGCCCACTTCTCCCTTTTTGCCCTTCTCCCCACTCCTCACCCTCTGCCCCTTTTCTTGCTCAGAGGGACTGTCAGAGCAGGTCTGGGAAGGGAGAACCTGCCATGCCCAAGGGGACAGCATAAACAATACCTCTAAGGGGTGTCACAGAAGAGCTCTCCTATCAAGCTCGGTTCCGGTTGTACAGTAAAGGCCCGTAGGACCTTATGCAGTGAGAGCTTCAAAGAGCAAACTTGAGGTTTGGGCAGCTGGAAGCTGAGAGGTGACAAGGCTCACTCCCGTGCTCCTTTTCCCCCTAGGTGTGCCATTTTTCACCGTGGAGCCGAAAGATCTGGCAGTACCACCCAATGCCTCTTTCCAATTGTCTTGTGAGGCTGTGGGTCCCCCTGAACCCGTTACCATTATCTGGTGGAGAGGAGGCACAAAGGTTGGGGGACCTTTTCCCTCTCCTTCTGTTTTAAACGTAACAGGTGAGCCGCCTCAGGAGGACTTCTGAGCGGGGGGTGGTGGGGCTGGCAGAGTTCAAATCTGCTTCAATCACTGTTTGCTATCGTGAGTGTCCAGAGCAAACCCTGGTGCCTGGGTATGTGAGCGGCACCATTGCTAAGCTCATTAATCAGGTGTGCCAGGCCAGCTGGGCCGTCAGATTAGTGGTGTTCCTGCTGTGTGTGCTTAAGGAGGATGCTGGAACCTCTTTCCCTGGCTCACCATAGTGCAGGCTGTGTACAGCTGGCCCTGGGAGATGAATTGGGAGGGAACAGGGGCACCCATTCTTCCTCCACCCTTCACTCCTCCCAAGAAATGGAGCCAGGAACTAGCCCACGCAGAGCTAGGAGGAGTATCTGGCAGACGTGTCTAGAAGACTAGTCTCAGGCTGCAGAGTAGGGAATGGCAGGGGTATGGAAAATGGGGAGGGGAGGCCAGCACAAAAATACAGGCCTCCTCTCCTAATGGCCTTTGTATTGTTTTCATAAACAACTTATCTGTGCATTCCTCCACACAGTTAACCCATGGCAACCACACCTGCACATTCACCTGGATCCCAAGATCTTTGGGCACATACCTCACGTGCTTGTGAGGCTCACTTATCTGTGAACATGATTCTGGTAGAGACTTGAACTGGCCAAAAGAGATTGTTGTCTGAGCTTGGTGTCATGTACTGGCAGGAAATGCCCCTGCCTCACTCACCCTCTCTTCTCTGCTGGGGCAGGCTCTGATCTGCTAAGCCCCTTAGCAATATGACAAGGTGGACTGCAGGACCTGTTGGAAACAAGGACAGGTCTTGTTTAGGAGATGCTGGGTTGGAGCAGATTAGAAGGGAGGTTGGGTTTCAGTTCTCTCTAGATGTGGGTGGTTGGGACCCTCAGGCAGCCAGCCTGATAATAAGCACTCCCTGAACTCCTACTCCACATGCCACACTGCTAGGCACCACAGGCGATGGAGGGAAAACAAGAGAAATAGAAACCATCTGCCCAGCCCCCAAGGAATTAGAGACAAGACACCTGCATGAGGAGCTGAGAACTATTGCAAGGCAAAGCATCTGCAAATACAGCAGTGACAGGCGGAGCAAACAGAGAGGGGCTCTGGAATGCGCAGTAAAGGAGTGACCAGAACAGGGAGGCCGTTTTGTGCAGTCCTCGGGAGCTGGGCTGGAGGCGGGAGGGTGGTATAGCATTTCTCAAGTGCTTACTGTGTGTGTGCACTTTACGTCATTTGGTTCTCACAGGTCTGCCATTAGGGAGATGAGAAGACAGAGCCCCAGCCTTTGGATTTATACCCAGGCTGATTAAACTCCAAAGTCCCTGTTCCTTCTGCCGTACCCCACTATCTAGCCCCTTCCTTTAGCTGGAGGGACTTCTAGGATATTAAGATCCGGAGCCTAAATATCCACCTTCCCCAATCCCAGACTGAATGGCAGATGGGAGGGAGCTGACTGAGGTTTTCTGGCCCCAGGGGTGACCCAGAGCACTGTGTTCTCCTGTGAAGCTCACAACCGCAAAGGCCTGGCCTCTTCCCGCCCAGCCACGGTTCGTCTTCAAGGTAGGAGGGAGGACCGGTGGGAGAGGGGTGGGTGAGGCGTGGGTGAGGCAGGGGCATTTTCTGCAAGCCGAGGGGGGAGGCAGAATCATTGGCTGTTCCAGCTCTTCTCAGTCCTGCTTCGATCTGAGGATGAGGGGTTAATTGGCATAGCTCCATTCCTTGTGGGAGCACCTGAGACCCTGCTGAGGCTGAAATGAGAATAGAAACCTGACGTCACAGCAGATTTCCCATCTTGAAGCAGAGCGCTTGGGAGGAGGGAGAGAGGGAGCCAGCAGGAGATGGTCAAGGCTCATGCCCAACCTTGTTTCTGCCAGCCCCATGTGGCGGGGGCGGGGGAGACAGCCTGGCAGGAGGATAGAGGAGACCCAAAGGGCTGGTTTGCACAGAGGGAGGGAATGGGCTGTGGCTGCAGTGACTTGCTCTCCCAAGGCCTCTCTCCGCCACCCCCACCCCCCACTTCCGCTATCTTATCCTTTCCCTCGATCTGACAGAGCCCCTAATTCAGGCAGAGGTAGTCTCTCCACAACCTAGGCACTCTCCTGGGTATGAGCATCTGTCTCCTACTGGTTGCTTGGCTTGTCTGTGACTGTGGTCCTGAGAGTGCTGAGTTTAAGAGAGGCAGACCCTAGGGAGGGACTCCGGGCTTGACTCCCATACCTTTCGTCCTCTTCTCTCACATCCTTCCTGGGCACCGAACTCCAGGGCACTGACTCTGAGTTCCCATCCACAGCACTGCCTGCAGCCCCCTTCAACATCACCGTGACAAAGCTCTCCAGCAGCAATGCCACTGTGGCCTGGACGCCAGGTGCTGACGGCAGAGCTGTGCTTCAGTCCTGTACAGTCCAGGTAAACTGAGAGGGGACAGGCCCTCCTGGCCATGCCGAGTTCATTCTGGCTGCCTTGGTGGCACTTTGTGGACAGTGGTGTCACATTAGGTACGCTAGACTTGCCCATGGGGCTTGGCCTCCAGCTCCCATCAAGCGTTGTTCCCTTACCTGTTATCATAGGGTACTCTGGCCACCAGGTGACTCTACAGGTTGGCTGAAGTTCATGCGTTCTTCAGGCTGGAAAGCAAATCACGAGAGTAGAATTGGGTGTCTGGGTTTTTCTTATGTTGACGAAAACCCAAACCTTTGATTTATCTGATAACTGCACTCTCATGCCTCACCCCCTAAGTCATGCCGAAGAGAACAAGGGGACTAGGAGGGATTCTAAGCCCCAGAGAGTGAAAATCCCGGGTAAGGTGATACTGAAAACAAGAGTTGATGCAGGTTTATTTTCAGATGTTTATGCAAAAGGTAATGAGCTCTAGCCAGTTTGCTTCAGTGGACAGAGTGTCAGCCTGCTGACCAAAGAGCCCGGGTTCGGTTGCCGTGCTCCTCCCGGCCCAGGTCTTGGTTCGGGGCTCTTGCAGGAGGCAACCAATCAATGTGTTTCTCTCACATTCATGCTTCTCTCTGCCTTTCTGTCTCCTACTCTCCCTAAATATCAATGGGAAAATATCCTTGGATGAGGATTAACTAACTAACTAACTAACTAAATAAATAAAATGATTATTTTTTTAAAGGTAATGAGCCCCTTTGAAATTGTTTTAGGCAGTTCCCCCAGGAGAGACTCTTGCTCTGGGCTCCACCACTTAGAGGGCCCCACTCTGGCCCTTCTTTAGCTGTACCCCTTCACCTCTTCCTCCTGGGCAAGTGGGACATGCCTATCCAGATCATGAGGACAACTCCTCCTGCTCCCCACCATCATACCGTACTCTAGTCACTCAGGGTTTCTTGTCTTATGGCAAGTCTGCTCCCGAACCTGTGAGGGCCTCTTCCTTACTGCATCCCTGGGAGGATGTGGTATGTCCACCTCCATGTCCAAAGGGCAGTCATTCATGGGGTGATGGGTATGCAGGCAGTATTTCCACACCCATGCACATGACACCCTTCATGGTACAGATCTTGTGCCACTACATTCTGGCTTGGGAGTACAAGGGTTTGGAGAATTATAAATGTAAACCTGACATTTCAGATTGATTTGAAGCTTTGTTTGTCAATATATTAAGAAATATTTTATTTAATAATTTGTTGGCTGATTTATAACATTTACTTTTTAAAAAAAAATATTTTATTGCCCTAGCCGGCTTGGCTCAGTCGATATAGAGCGTCGGCCTGTGAACTGAAAAGTCCCAGGTTCTATTTCAGTCAAGGGCATGTATCTTGGTTGCAGGCACATCCCCAGTGGGGGAGTGTGCAGGAGGCAACTGATCGTTGTTTCTTTCTCATCGATGTTTCTAACTCTCTATCCCTCTCTCTTCTTCTCTGTAAAAAAATCAATAAGAAATATTAAGAAAAAAATATATTTTATTGATTTTTCACAGAGAGGAAGGAAGAGGGATAGAGAGCTAGAAACATCGATGAGTGAGAGAAACATCCATCAGTTGCCTCCTGCACTCCCCCGCTGGGGATGTGCCCGCAACCAAGATACATGCCCTTAACCGAAATGAACCCATCCCTTCCGTTCGAAGGCTGATGCTCTATCCACTGAGCCAAACCAGTCAGGGCTAATTTATAACATTTAAATATTTAGCCATTTGTACTGTTGCCATGGGCTCCCAAGATGGGAGTTGAAGGTGTGGTTCACAGTGTGCCTAGGCTCCCAGCTACCCTGCCCTTGAGAAGCTCTGGATTGTGAGCTGGCTGGCAAACCAATTGTCCGGTGTCACTTATTCAGACTCCTGCCTGCAGTTTCTCTCACGGCAGCTAGAACCTTACACCAATAAGTGCTAACTACTCTAGGTTATGCACCGAAAACAAAGGGGCGTGAATTTTCTGGAGTAGTTAGGAAAGGCTTTCACAGACAAAGTGGTATCTGAGTTGTCTCAGAGGATGAGTTGGACTTTGCTAGGAAGAGCTGGTCATTCTAAAGAAAGGGAACAGCATTTGCAAAGGCATGGCGGGGTGTGTGGAACCTGGTGTGTTATTAGAGGGGGGCTGGTGGGAAGGGGTGTGTTACAAGTGTTTGCTGCTAGACTTAGAGGAGGCATTAGCTCAAGTCTCCCCACCACACACGCATACCTATCCCACCTTTTGTCTCCCTCTACATTATTCGTTTTCTGTTTTTCTGTAGGTGACACAGGCCCCCGGAGGCTGGGAGGTTCTGGCTGTCGTGGTCCCTGTGCCACCTTTTACCTGCCTTCTCCGTGACCTGGCACCTGCTACCAACTACAGCCTCCGGGTGCGCTGTGCCAATGCCTTGGGGCCTTCTCCATATGCTGACTGGGTGCCCTTTCGGACAAAGGGTCTAGGTAAGGGATTTCCGGAACACAGTGGCCGGTCAGGCTGGAGTGGGGGACGGTCCTTGTCAGCTCCAGTTGTGGGTGGAGAGCCAGCTTTATGCAAACATTGAGTGCCAGCAGCAAACTTATGAACTAGATAAATCTCACTCCCATCCCAGGCAGCTCTGGTTCTAGGGCGTGGAACAGGTAAGCAGAGTGGATAAGATCAGATAAAGAGTGTCCAGGGTGGTTTAGGAATTGATGAGGAAGGAGCCACACTGGGGAAATATCGCTGCAGGAAGAAGGCACAATGAGTGCAGAGACCCCCTGGCGAGAACTTGTTTGGAGCGCTTTAGCAATGCAAGGAGGCCGGCTGGACTGACCGGCAGCAGTGAAGGATCTGGCTGAGGCCTTCACCAAGGCAGTTAAGAGGAACACTGCCTAGCAGGGGTGCTGCCCTTGTAAACCCTCCTCCCCAGGACTTGGGTGAAGAAGCAGTCAGAACTGGGAGACAAGCTCTTCCCCCACCCGTTGATCTCTTAACGGTTTAGTTTGTGGGAGTTGGCTCCATCGGCCTGCGTGGGATAGTGATGGTGGGAAGGGCGGGGCTCTTAGCAACCTTCTCTTTTTGGGTACAGCCCCAGCCAGCGCTCCCCAGAACCTCCATGCCATCCGCACAGACTCAGGTCTCATCCTGGAGTGGGAAGATGTGATCCCCGAGGCCCCTTTCGAAAGCCCCCTGGGACCCTATAAACTGTCCTGGGTTCAAGACAACGCAACCCAGGTAAGGGAAGAAGACTGAAGCCTCCTCTCTAGGTGTACAGAGTCGCCCCTGAGGGCTCTGAGGCCTTTGGCTTCAGAATCTGCAGTCCTTGGTAGGCCTGGGTGTAGTGGGCTGGCCTCCTCCCATCCCAGGAAGCCTGCTCCTCCCATCTTCCCCCATAGGCTGGGGGATTATGTTTCCTGTTAGGGTTTCGTCCATTGGCTACTTTGTCTGTAAAGCAGGAAGCACATTTCTTGACAAGCTGGGGGGAGGGCACAGATAAGGCCTTTTTCTCCGCAGCCCAGTTCCCTCCCATCCCCCACCTCTGCATTCCAGGGACTGAGCCTTGTTTGTGTTCAGGGGAGGCCTCTGCAGCCTGGAGCAGGAATGTGATAACCTCCAGCAGTGGCCCTCGGCTCCCATGTTTCTAGGAGGCCTTTTTCTCTGACTCAGTGTGGGATGGGGGCTCTTCTTGGCTGCAGGGTGAACTGATAGTGGAAGGGACCTGGGCCAACTTGACAGTCTGGGATCCCCAGAAGGACCTGATTGTGCGTGTGTGCGTCTCCAACGCTGTTGGCTGTGGGCCCTGGAGTCAGCCACTGGTGGTCTCTTCTCATGACCATGCAGGTGAGGTCTATGGAGAGAGGGGACAGGATGAGGGCTTTAAGAGCACCCTAGGAGGTTGGCAGCACCTTACCTCCCAATAGCCCCAAAGACTCAGAGTGAAGCAGTTGAGGTGAGGGCTGGCATTTAAACTAGATCTCATTCTCCGGTTGTGCTGTACGTCCCACTAGCCAGGGCCTGTCACTCACAGGGTAGGAACTCCCAGGTCTTCTTCCTTTGGAGCCTTTTCCTACTCAGGTCCTTAATTGACTTCAGGGAATCCCTTGACCAAGCCAGATGGCCATCATCAGAAAGTTTTAAAGGGACTCCTTGGTGTCAGCCTACCCCATGCCTCTCTCTCCCACAGGCCAGCAAGGCCCTCCGCACAGCCGTACATCCTGGGTACCGGTGGTCCTGGGTGTGCTGACAGCCCTGGTGACGGCTGCTGCCCTGGCTCTCATCCTGCTTCGAAAGAGGCGGAAGGAGACACGTTTTGGGTAAGAGGTAGGGACACGGGGAGAGGAAGGTGATGACCGCAGACCTTGGAGTTGACCCCAAGTCCTGGGTTTCCCTTTAGGCAAGCCTTTGACAGTGTCATGGCTGGAGGGGAGCCAGCCGTTCACTTCCGGGCAGCCCGGTCCTTCAATCGGGAAAGGCCTGAACGCATTGAGGCCACATGTGAGTGGTGGGAATCATCTGGGGGAAGAATGGGCTGTCGGTGCCCCTGTCTGTATTCCTTTTACTAATTCATTCATTTGGCCTATAAGTCTGAACGTTGGTGAGTGCCAAGGACACAGAATGGAAAAGACATGCGGACCTTACCTTTGTGGAGACTGTCCCTCTAGCTGTGGGAGAGCTCCTGTCTGCTCTGTGGGTGGAGTCGGTGTAGGAGGCACGCTGGGTTTGGGATCAGGAACCAGAGCGGTCCCTCTCCTTTCTCACCCTCCCCCCTCAACAGTGGATAGCTTGGGCATCAGTGATGAACTGAAGGACAAACTGGAGGATGTGCTCATCCCGGAGCAGCAGTTCACTCTGGGCCGGATGTTGGGCAAAGGTATTTGGGGCTGGGCAGGGGTTGACATGAGTGGAGGTTACTGTGTCTGGGTGTGCTTGGTTGCTCCCATCACTCTGAGGGTATGGATTTGGGTTGGCTCCTATAAATAAGATATCCTTATAAACTCCTGAGTGTGGGATTCTTGAGGGAATGGTAGCTGGGGACGAGGAGGAGTGCTGATGAGTAGTCCCTCCAAGCTTTGGCTGTGGAAGAGGGAGCCTCCGCCGATGGCCCCAGAGTGTAACGAGTTTGTATCCCTATAGAGGGTTACCTGGGAGGGATGGGGGTGAGGACAGGAGGTTGAGGGGACTCACCGGAATTTGGATTGGTCTGTAGGGGAGTTTGGTTCAGTGCGGGAGGCCCAGTTGAAGCAGGAGGATGGCTCCTTTGTGAAAGTGGCTGTAAAGATGCTGAAAGGTGAGTGGAGCATAGTGCATGGGGAGTGAAGGCATCTCGTGGGAGGGTGAAAGGGGTGGCTGATCCTGAAGCAGGCTCTGCTGGGCCCATAGACTTTCCAAGAGGAGTTAGCACTAACTGGGATGCGGTGTGAATGATTCACAGACATGAACACATACCACTCATGCCTCAGCCTTTGCTCTCTGCTGTCACAGTGACTGTACTCTGGGCTCACTCAGAGTGATGAAAGCTGTGGCTGGTTAAGCTGCTGGGCTGTCCAAATGAAAGGCATTAGCAAGTGTAGAAACTTAGGTAGCACTACTCCTGTAGCAGGGTTTCTCCTGCTCATGGCCAGACTGTCTCATAGGCCCCTGGGAAGCCCAGGACATCTGAAGGACAAGGCCTAGGAGTCTTGGATCAGGACTGGGGCCATATCTTCCTCAATCCCTCCCTCCCATCCTTTTCTCCCAGCTGACATCATTGCCTCGAGCGACATTGAAGAGTTCCTCAGGGAAGCGGCTTGCATGAAGGAGTTTGACCACCCACATGTGGCCAAGCTTGTTGGTGAGCTTCTCAGGGGAGGCAGATACACAATTAGGCGGGAGGGCAGCCTGTGGGAGACAAGTTCAGACTCACCTGGTTAGTGAGCTGATGGCAAAATAGCCAGGAGGTCCTGACTGAAATTTGATCAAACTCCAGCTCCTGCACCAAAAGTCTGCACATGAAGGAAGACAGAGAAGATGCTCCAGAGATCTGGGGGCAGCCACAGTTCATCCTAGGTGGTCACCAGGCTTGTGGGGAAAGAGGTAGCAGAACTTGTGGGGAAAGAGGTAGCAGAGTCAGGGCTAGCGATAGGACCCAGCAGGCAAGGGCTCATGCAGACACTGAGCCATCCTTTGACGATTATGTGCCCCGATCCCGACTCTCTCTTCTTCCCAGGGGTCAGTCTCCGGAGCAGGGCCAAAGGCCGTCTCCCCATCCCCATGGTCATCCTGCCCTTCATGAAGCATGGGGACCTGCACGCCTTCCTGCTTGCCTCCCGGATTGGGGAGAATCCCTTTGTGAGTGCCTGGGGTGGAAGTAGCCAGGAGTTAGGAAGGGACAAAGGGCAGGGGTTGGCATGAGTGGAGGTTACTGTGTCTGGGTGTGCTTGGTTGCTCCCATTACTTTGAGGGTGTGGATTGGCTCCTATAAACAAGATAATGCTTATAAACTCCTGAGTGTGGGATTCTTAAGGGAATGGTAGCTGGGGACAAGGTAGCTGGGGTGGAAGTGGCCAGGAGTTAGGAAGGGACAGAGACCCTGGGGAAGAGGTTGTCTGGATGGGGAGGGCCAATTGAACTGGTTGGGAGAAGGTGGGCTCTGAGTTTGAGTCTTTCTATGCTTGCTGGGAATTTTAGGCTGGGCAAGGACTTTTCTAGAAGAGACCTGTGAGGCCCCAGATCGGGGGAGTCTTGACTCCTGGGCACTCTGGAAGGTTTGCCAAAGCTTCCTTGCTTTGGGAAGCCCCTCTATCCCCTTCCTTTAGGACAGTCTAGGCTTTCTGGCCACGGATCCCCATTTATCGTGCCATGGCTGGCTGGAGGGGTCCAACCTGAGCTTTCTCTGTCTGCCCACCAGAACCTGCCCCTGCAGACCCTGATTCGGTTCATGGTGGACATTGCCTGTGGCATGGAGTACCTGAGCTCCCGGAACTTTATTCACCGAGACCTGGCTGCTCGGAATTGCATGTATGTGAATTCCAGGGCGCGGGAGTGGGAGAGAGTGGCTAGTGCTGGCTAATGGGCGGCTCTTGCCTGGGGCAGTAACTGCTATGCAAGGAGACAGCTTGGGAACAAAGATGCCCTGGCTTTCTTTGTAAGGCTGCCGGCATGACTCCACCCTTCAACCCTCCTCACAGGCTGGCAGAAGACATGACTGTGTGTGTGGCCGACTTCGGACTCTCTCGGAAGATCTATAGCGGGGACTATTATCGTCAGGGCTGTGCCTCCAAATTGCCTGTCAAGTGGCTGGCCCTGGAGAGCCTGGCCGACAACCTGTATACGGTGCACAGTGACGTGGTGGGTGTGGTGGCACAGTGAGGCTCGGTGGTAACGCAAGTGGTGTGGACTAGTGTATGTGTGGACCTTTTGGGTCCTCAGGGGCCCAGCCAGGTCAGCGCTCTGGGCCTTGGTTGGCTTTTATGAGACTCCTGAGCTCCAAGGAGTGCTTGCCTCAGGGCTCCGCCTGGCTCGGGAAGCCTAGTGACACCTCTCCTCCCATCCCCATTCTGTCCCAGTGGGCCTTTGGCGTGACCATGTGGGAGATCATGACTCGTGGACAGACGCCGTATGCTGGCATCGAGAACGCTGAGATTTACAACTACCTCATCGGCGGGAACCGCCTGAAACAGCCTCCAGACTGTATGGAGGATGTGTAAGTGCCCCGGGAAGGGGATTCTGGAAGAAACGGGAATTTGGGGTTTCAGCTGATGGCTACCATCACAACTGCTGGGCCAGTGGCAGCTCAGAACCTCAATTAGACCTTTTCTTTCTTCTTTTTAGAACTGTCCTTGTTGTTCAGGGAAGGCTGACCTTTACCCTAAACTTTTTTATATACCACCCCCCTGTTTTCTTTCTTTCCTCCTTTCCCATCTCATCTTTCCTGCTCTAGCCTTTCTCTGTTACTCAGCTTTTTCCAGTTCCCGGAAGAACCAGGAGCCCTGAAGGCAGAAGTTACAGGACTGAGCAGCAGTCAGTGCAGGTTTCCCTGTGGCTTTCTCCCCCACCCCCTCCTGCGCTGCCCCAGCCCGTCTAATTAAAGCTCCTGGTGCAGCGAGACCTCCCTCCCCCCAGAGAGGGCTGCACAGGGGCAAGGAAAAACTGCTTAGTCTGTCACATTCCTTGCTGGGAGGAAGGTTGGGTTCCTTTCTTGTCTTGACCTCTTGAGGGAGTGAAGGGACTCCCTCCCACTGGTACTGGTGAAAGGTCCTCTGGGGGCTCAGGAACACCCTGGCTTACATGGGGTGAGGGATAACACTAGAGCAGACAAGTCATAGCATCATGTTTTTGTTGTTTTTTCTTTTAAATATATATATTTTTTATTTTAGAGAGGAAGGGAGAAGGAGAGATAGAAATATCAATGGTGAGAGAGAATCATTGATTGGCTGCCTCCTGCATGCCCCCTACTGGGGATTGAGTCTGCAATCCAGGCATCGAACCTGGGACCCTTCAGTCCGCAGGCTGACGCTCTATCCACTGAGCCAAACCAGCCAGGGTTAGCATCATGTTTAAGAAGTATATATTCTATAATGACTGAGGTCTAGGTTCAAACCTCAGTTCATCCACTTAATAGCTGTGTGACTTGGATCAAATTACTTAACCTCTTCAATCCCAGTCCCTCATCTACAAAATGGGGTTAAAACTAGTCTTTCCCTCGTAGGAGTAGAGGAGGATTGCCTCTATTTCTTGTGGAGTTGGACCTCTAGTAGTCCAGGAATGTGGACAGGTAGAGGAAGGCTCAGCCTGAATGGCGAGGTCCTCTTTCTCTAGGGCAGTGGGTTTGAAGTGCCCTGAGGCTGGACTGTGAGTAAGAGAGAAATCTGAGTCATGAACCTGGGCCTACCCCCCTGTTCATTCAGCAGAGCTCAGGGCATGGCTGGGGCAGGAAGGTCGGGTCGCCCTTTGGCTGCAGCCTGCCCGGGCCTCTAGAGCTGCAGAGAACCTGCTGGGCAGTGGGGACCAGTCCCTGGCTTAGTCTCTGGGACTGGAGCTCATGTTGTCAATAGAGGGTGGGCGGATGCTGGCCTCCCACCAGCAGCCTGGTGGACAGGCGCCAGTTGGCTCCTAGCACAGCTCTGACAGTGTGTCCCAGCCTGGCCACAGACCCATGGCCCTGGACCATTCCCACGGCCTACTCAGTGCCTGGCATGATTCCCCCCATCATTGGGGCCCTGTCAGGAAGACTGGTGTGTAAGGAGTGTTTGGAACTTTTATTGTGGAAACAGCCAGAGTCAGGCATTTGTTGTCTCTGACTAATCTGGTCTCAGCCCCTTCCCAATAGTTTTTTTTTCCCCTCAGCCTGAGGCATGCCCTAGGAACAGGGTAAGACCTCAGGGCATCTGTAGGGTTCCTGAAATTGTGTGTCAAAAGAGTTCCTGCCTGGGGAAGAGGGCTGGAAGCTTTTCTCAGATTCTCAACGGTATTCATGAACAAAGAGATGTAAGCCTGCCTGAATGGGTACGGATTTAGGACAAAACGTGGCTGCCCAATCTACATTCCTGGCTGTGTTCTAAAGACAGAAACACTACTAGTACTTCCTTCCAGGACTGAATAGGAGGGACTTTGGGGCCAACCCACCTGGCTTCCAATTGCAGCTTCATTACTTTCTACCTGTGTGACATAACCTCTCTGTGCCACAATTTCCACATTGGAAAAGTAGGATCACTTATTTTATAGGGTTGTTGTGATAATTAAATAATAAATATAAACTGCTTAGAAGAGTTCCTGACACATGGTAATCCCTCTATATGAAGATGTTTTTATTTGTTTGTTTTTAATCCTCAGCCAAGGATATTTTTCCATTGATTTTTATCCAGAGTGGGAGAGAGAGGGGAAGACAGAGAGAAATATCGATGTGAGAGAAACACATTGATTGGTTGCCTCTTGCATGAGCCCCAACCTGGACCCAGGTCGAGGAGGAGCCTGCAACCAAGTTACATGCCCCTGACTGGAGTCGAGTCCTGGACCCTTCAGTCTGTAGGCCGATGCTCTATTGACTGAGCCAAACCAGCTATATGAAGATGTTAAATAAATTTTAAAAAATATATATTTTATTGATTTTTCACAGAGAGGAAAAGAGAGGGACAGAGAGTAAGAAACATCTTTGAGAGAGAAACATCGATCAGCTGCCTTCTGCACACTCCTCACTGGGGATGTGCCCACAACCAAGGCACATGCCCTTGACCAGAATCGAACCTGGGACTTTTCAGTCTGTAGGCCGGCGCTCTAGCCACTGAGCCAAACCGGTTTCGGCAAGATGTTAAATAAAATTTTTTAAGATCCTGGTTTTGTATGACTAAGGGGCCTCTGCTTTTGAGGGAAGGAACATCCTTTTCCTTTCTTCTGGCTCCTCACCACTTCCCCTCACCCTTCTGTCTGCCCCAGGTATGAGCTCATGTATCAGTGCTGGAGTGCTGACCCCAAGCAGCGCCCAAGCTTCACTTGCCTGCGAATGGAGCTGGAAAACATTCTGGGCCACCTGTCTGTGCTATCCACCAGCCGGGACCCCTTGTACATCAACCTTGCGGGAGCCGAGGAGCCTGCTGAGGAAGGGAGCCTGGAGTTGCCTGGTGGGGACCAGGCTGGTAGTGGGGCTGAGAGCGTCAGTGGCATAGGGGCAGTGGGGGGCACCCACGGTGACTATCGGTACATCCTTAGCCCTGGAGGGCTAGCTGAGCAGCCCAGGCAGGAGGAGCAGCAGCCAGAAAGCCCCCTCAACGAGTCCCAGAGGCTTCTGCTGCTGCAGCAAGGGCTACTCCCCCACAGTAGCTGTTAGCCCCAGGCAGAGGGCATCCAGGGCCATGCGGCTGGCTCTGCTGGCTAACCTAGCCTCATCTGACCCCAGCCCAGGCAGCAAAGGGTAGAGGCTCCTGTGGTAGTCTTCCCAAGCTGTGCTGGAAATCTGGACTGACCAAATCACCCAATCCCAGTTCTTCCTGCAGCCACTCTGTGGCCAGTCTGGTCTCCTCAGTTCAGGTCTTGGCTGGGTGGAGGAGGGCCAGGCCTAGTTGTCAAAACCCAGGCAGCTGGCAGGAGGGGGTGGTTATGTTTCCATGGTTACCATGGGTGTGGAAAGGAGTTGGAGGAGAGTACATCTCGCCCTGTGGGCCCCTACTTAGTGCTCTCCTGACTGAGCTGCCCTTCTGCTTACCTGCATGCATTGAGGTGTTTCTGGCCAGAGGCCCAGGTTTGCCCCTCCTCACAAAGAGATACCATTGTGTTGTTCCCCTCCAGGTGGGAGTACGGGGTTGGTACAGTCACAACCTGAGCCCTATGGTAGGAGGCAGTGGGACACTCTCAGGTCACCTTCCTGTTTACCAACCCTGCTTAGGCCAGAAGTAAAGTGCAGCTGACCAGGTTACAGCAAGGCATCCTGGATAACCACGGGTTACAGTCTGCCCAATTTCTACAGGCAGTGCCCTGAGCCTAGCAAGAAGGGGTGCTGTAGGGCTTGCCCAGGAATAACTGAGGCCAGAGAGGAGACCAGGAGCCCCTCTCCATGCCCTCTTATAGTGTGTCTGAGCATGCTACCAGATCCCCAAATCTCCTAAGGCTAACAAAGGCAGCTGTGTCTGAGCCCAATCCTCACAGCATCCCTTAGTCCCAATGTTTCCTCTAATTGGAGACCTTCTTCTGTCTCAGGTCTCCAGAGATGGAGAGAAAACGCCTAATAGCTGATGTGGGTGAGGGGGAGTTACTGGAGCCTGGACCTCAGTCCTGGAGAGGGGAGTGCATGGATGGCCACTGCTGTTAGGAACATTTCCACACTGTTAGATGCTCTTTAAAAACAGAAATAAAATTGAAGACTAAAGGCCTAAGGTTTTGTCTCTTAAGTGTTTACTTTTCTCCCAGATCACAAAAATGCAGCATCTCTACATAGGAAAAAGTCTGGACAGACATATGCCAAAATGTTAACAGCTGTTATCTTCACAGGATGTGATTAAGGAGGCTTCCCAAGGTTTTTGCATTGAGCACAAACTGCTTTTGAAATTAGAGAAGGTCCCAAAGAATTGTATCCTTTCTAATAAAAGAGTAATATGCAAATTGACCGTACCTCCGATCAAGCCACAACCATCAGCAAATTATGCAAATAAACCCCAACCAAGATGGCTGCGGCCACTGAGAGCAGGAGAGAGGCTTGGGTTTCCCTGGCAATGGAGGAAGCCAAGCTTTCCGCCTGCCCTTGCTGGCTAGGCCTCCACTCAATGCTACAAAGTTTCAATTATAGAAGATACATAATCCCAACAGAAATGGCAGCCACGGAGCTGGAGAGAGCAGAGACTAGGGTTGCCCAGGCGATGGAGGAAGCCAAGTTTCTGCAGCCCTAGTGCCTAGGCCTCCACTCTGGGCTACAAAGTTTCAATTCTAGGTAAATAAAACCAAACAGAAATGGCTGTCCCCTCACAGCGATCAGAAAGCTTGGCTCCACTCCAGGCTACAAAGTTTCAATTGTAGAACATAAATAAATCCCAGCTCCCAGAGCCTCTGTTTGGGTCACTGGGGGGCATGGCCAGCCTGCAGACCACCACAGGCCCCTCACCCAGGCCGCCCCACACCCCAAGGGACCCCCACCCTGATCCAGGACACGCTTCAGGGCAAACCAGCTGCTCCCCACCTGTGGACCAGGCCTCTATCCTATCTAATAAAAGAGTAATATGTAGATTGACCATCACTTCAACACACAAGAGGGGTGCCCCCACGTGGGCAAGGATCCAGCCCCCATGTGGACACAAGATGGCTAGCAGGGGAGGGCAGTTGGGAGGGACCAGGCCTGCAAGGGAGAGCTGTTGGGGGCAATCAGGGGAGGGCAGTTAGGGGTGACCAGAGGAGGGAAGTTGGGGGCAAGCAGGCTGGCAGGGGAGCAGTTAGACATCAATTAGGTTGGCACGGTAGTGGTCAGGAGGTGATCAGGCTGGCAGGCAGAAGAGGTTAGGGGCAATCAGGGAGGCAGGCAGGTGAGCAGTTTGGAGCCAGCAGTCCTGGATTGTGAGAAGGATGTCTGATTGCCCGTTTAGGCCCAATCCCGATAAGCTCTACTGGGATTGGGCCTACACAGGCAGTTGGACATTCCTTGAGGGGTCCCAGATTGGAGAGGGTGCAGGCTGGGCTGAGGCACATCCCCCCGCTCCCTGTGTACAAATTTTGTGCACCAGGCCTCTAGTATGAAAGATAATAGCCATTGTAGATAATTGGGAAAATGCAGAAAATCATTTAAAAAATGCTAAATACCTATATCCTACTACCTGGAAATAACCACCTTTTGAACATGCAAATATTTTGCCCTGGCTGGGTAGCTCAGTGGATTCAAGCATCATCCTGCTACGCCAAGGTTAGACATTTAATCCCTGGTCAGGGCACACACAAGAATCAACCAATGTAGGCATAAATAAGTGGAACAACAAACCAATGTTGTTGTTGTTTTTCTCTCTCTCAGAGAATGTGCTACAGTGCTGTTGGTCCTGGGGCCAGGCCTAGAAAACAGAAAATGCAAATGCTTTGTGAAAGTTCTTCACCTTGGAACAAGGATAAAAAGACTGCCTTGGCTGTCTCCTACCCCTCTGTCAGACTTCGCCTTCTCTCCTGGGGGCGGAGACTGTTCTCCCTCTCATACTGTTGCCTCGACCCAAGGGAATCTGGGAAGAAGTGGGCAAAGAGAATATTGAGCCTCTTGAGGATTAGAAATAAGAGAATGGAGTTTGCTTGCAAGTGTTTCCACCTGAAATGTTTAGTTTAGATGCTTTTAGAGCCAGCTCCTGGGAAAGTGCAGCAGGAGGCGTGAGAAACAGGCCCAGCTCTGTACTGAGCTTGGGGAAAGTGGGTGGACACAGGCATTCCTGCTGGCTAAAGGTAAGGGAATGAGACAGCTGCTTCTGCAAACAGATATCCTGAAAAACCTGTTGCTGATGCTCCAGATTCTGGTTCTCACCTTGATCACGACACCTGAATGGAGTTCAGGAAAGTGGCTTTTGGAATGTTTTCTCTGATTTTCCTGAACTGCAGGTAATGATTATCTGTGAAGTAGTTTTTGGGAGTTATTGATGGAGAAGACCTGCACTCAGATAATTGTCCACTAATGGTCTATTACATGCCAGGCACTGTGCCTAGCTCTTCATATATATTATCCATTTAATACATAGAGCATTCCTATAAAGAGAGACTGTAATTCTCATCCTCAATTATTTAGAAATGCCAAGTAACTTGCCTAAGATTATACAGGAGCTGGCAAAAGTAGGATTACAGTTGTAATATAATAAATAATACACGAATAAACTTTTGTGTACTCAGAACTGTAAACCTACTTTTGCCCACCCCTGTATAGCTAGTGAGTGGTAGATCCAAGCTCCAAACCTGCTAAGTCAGAGAGCAGAGCCTGTGCTCTCCTCCCACCGCTCCAGAGAGAACCTGAAGCTCTATTGTACTCATGTCATCTTTTGGGTGAAAGCAGTCAGTAGTAGGCACCTTTTAAAATGTACAGGCATTCTGAAATGAATGTGTGGGAGTTATCTATCAGTAATTAAATCAGTGCAGATAATTTTATCAACTTAGTGTCTTTTCATCAAGCACCTTTTTCCTGACCTCATCCCCCATCCCCAAACCAGGTATGGTCAAGGGTTTTGAGGTAGGTGACAACGGTGGAATTAAAAAAGAACAACACTTTTTATTGCAATACTAGAAGCCTGGTGCATGAAAATTCATGCACTGTGTGTGGGGGGGTCCCTCAGCCTGGCCTGCCCCCTTAGGGGTGGGAGGGGATCTGGCAATCAGGAGAAGGTGATGCTCCCATCACACCTCTGCTGCTGCCACTGATGGCAGCGTAAGGCTTGGCCAGTCCTGGTTACCTGACCCTTGGGCGGCTCTGGGAGACTGAGGGGACTGGGGGACTCCGGAGGTAGGCACGCAGAGTGGACAGACTTGCCTGGGGGTGGGTCCGGCCATTACCCCCCCCCACCTGCTGCCACGATGGGGCTAAGGGAACTGGGCGCCACCATCTTATGCCCGTGGGCACCGCCATCCACAGGTATGTGCCCTTGACCACAGGCCGACACTCTATCAACTGAGCCAAACTGACTAGGGCTATTTATCACTTTCTTGCAGGTGGAAACTTAGGGCAGATCTCAGGAGAGGGTCTTAATAGAATATTCATCGGCTTCCCATGTATGCTCTTCAAGGATTGTGGTCTCTGTTAGGGTGAACTATCCTAAATCTCTCCTGCTTGGACATGTTTTCTCAAATATACATTGTTATAAGTCTTTTCCCATAGCTTAGAGTAGATGGCTTGTGCCTGCAGAAGCAAGATAAGATGAATTCCCCTTGCCCTAGCCGGTTTGGCTCAGTGGATAGAGCGTTGGCCTGCAAACCGAAGGGTCCCAGGTTCAATTCTGGCCAAAGGCACATGCCTGGGTTGTGGGCTCGATCCCCAATCGGGGGCATGCAGGAGGCAGCCTATCAATGATTCTCTCTCATCATTAATGTTTCTCTCTCTCTTTCCCTTCCTCTCCCTTCCTCTCTGAAATTAATAAATAAATATATTTTTTTAAATGTCATAAAAAAAAGTTGAATCCCCCTTTGCTTGACAGCCCTCTGCACTCTCCTCCCTAGACTCCCTCAACCAACTTATGCCCTCCCCTCTGCTTGTGCACCCACACCCTCACTCTATACGGCATACTTCTATCCTACATTAGCGAACCTAACCACCCTCTCAGGGCTGACACCGACACACTTGTCTCGGCCCGCTGTGAGAAAATGTAATAACATTTCTTAAACTCTCACAAGGTCTCTTAGCCTGGCTCCTTTCAGCTTGGGCCTCACAGGCTCCATTGGTTGGTCAGTGCCACGCCGGGGTCATTAGTCAATGGAGCTGGTCCTGAGGTAGCCAGGGCTTCACTTGTCTGGTTTTGCTGCTTTTCTGGGCCTGCAGCTGAAATACAACCCAGGCCTAGATGTTATCTTTAGGGAGGAAAAGGTCAGAGGGCCTAATTAACCTGATCACCAATATGAAAGATCAGGGGTCCAAATCACATGACCAGCGAAATACTAGGGGAGGGGAAGTTACCCTGGGGCCAGGTTCTTGTTTTCCCATTTTGCCCCTTGCATCTGGGGCTTCCTATCCTGGTGACTCTACCGGGCTCCTCGTCCTTGCTCTGCTCAGGTCTGTCTAACACTAAACAGCAATTTTGAGAGGCAGGGGGTCAGAGATTAGAGATGAGTACAACATTTGGTTTTTTAATTATTATTATGTCTTTTAGCTCAGTGTTTCTCATACCTCAAACAAGGCAAACCACCTGAGATTCCTATTAACATGTGGACTCTGATTCAGTAGTTCTGGGGTGGCGCCTGAGATTCTGCATTTCTTTTTTTTTCTTTTTCTTTTTTAATATATTTTATTGATTTTTTACAGAGAGCAGAAGGGAGAGGGATAGAAAGTCAGAAACATCGATGAGAGAGACATCGATCAGCTGCCTCTTGCACGCCCCCTCCTGGGGATGTGCCCGCAGCCAAGGTACATGCCCTTGCCTGAATCGAACCGGGACCCTTCAGTCCGCAGTCCAATGCTCTCTCCACTGAGCCAAACCGGTCTCGGCAGATTCTGCATTTCTAACAAGTTCCTAGGTAATACTGAGGCAGCTGGTCTGAGGACCACACCTTGAGGTAGAAGCACTATGCTCCATCAATAATTTGAAAGTGTGTGCCCAGTGTTTGGAAAAATCATTCAGCGGCTACAATATATATGTAATCATTTTAACAAAATAACACGAATGGAAAAGATTGTAATATGATTTCTACTTCTCATAAAATTTAGTTACTTTTTCTTAATGTGTTTCTGATGGATATTTTTCTATTTAAAAATTAATTAATAAAATTAGTTTATCTTTTCACATAGATGTCAGACATGCATGGTAAAAAATTGAAAAGTTATAGAAAGGTATACAGTGAAAATAAGTTGCCTTGCTCTAGCCCCTCTGTTACTCTCTCCAGAAGCAACCAGTTATTGATTTACTAGAGGCCTGATGCTCAAAATTTGTACACTGATGGGGTGGGGGTGTCCCTCAGTCCAGCTGTGTCCTCATGGAGCCCAACTTCTGCCTGAGTGGCGCTTCCCCTGTGGGAGCACGGGAGGTGGGGGGCAGCTCCTGTATTGAGCATCTGCCCCCTGGTGGTCAGTGCACGTCCAGTGGTTGTTCTATGGTTCAGTCGATTTGCATATTAGCCTTTTATTATATAGGATGGTGACATTTTTAAGGAACATTTTACCCATATACTTATTTTTCTTTCATAAAAATTATTGAGGCCCTGACTGGTTTGGCTTATCGGCCTGTGGACTGAAGGGTCCCAGGTTTAATTCCAGTCAAGGGCACATACCTTGGTTGCAGGCACATCTCCAGTAGGGGATGTGCAGGAGGCAGCTGATCCATAATTCTCTCTCATCGTTGATGTTTCTCTCTCTCCTTTCTTCTCTCTGAAATCAATAAATATATTTTTAAAAATCATTGTACATGCTCTTTTGCCCTTGTCCTTTTTTTTTTATTTATTTATTAACAATACGTATAAGTAAATGGCTAATGGTCTATATTCTGGATATTGTTCTAAATTCTTTCACTCATTTAATCTTCACAACCCTGTGCATTAGGTACCATTACTGTTTTCATCTTACGTATGCAATTCAATTCTAGGACACCCTACAGAGCGTCTACAGTATGAAGATCTCCCCCTAGCTGTACATATGCATCTCTACTCCTTTGTATAATATCAGTTTATTTAACAAGTTCCCTATTAACAGACATTAAATGAATGGTGTGAGCAAAGGGAAAGACAGAGTCCAGTAAAGTTTGTAACTGGAGGATTTGGTGAACAAAGAAGTTATTAACCAGAGCCTAGGGCACAGAGGGGGCAAATTCTAGCCTTAGTTTTCTAAGACTGGAAAGACAGAATGGGAAAATAATATTTATTTCACAGTATGTAAATGTGAGCCCGCCTCTTCTCCCCCAAAGAGAAGATGACAGCATTATGAGCACTCTTACTCTTGAGGGCGTTTAAGGAGGCATTTCAAAAGTGTGTTAACCCAAACCTAAACAACAAAAACAAAAACGCCCTGGGGGAAGGGAAGGGAGAAGCTCGTGGCGCTCCCCAAACCGAGGGGAGGTGGAGGAAGCCCCTGGGTCAGGAAAAGGGTGAAAGGAATGTTGCGTTCCCACCCAGATGGCTGTGCCTAAACTTTGCTCAAATCTGCTCAAAAATTCTGGGAAGGACGCGCGGATGCCGCTGGGGCCGTTCTACCCACAGGATCGCCCAGGGGAGACTCCCACAGGGGGCAAGGCTGGGGTCGCGGAGGCCGGAGCCCGGGGAGACTGCCGCTCACCGGGAACCCGCCACAGCCGAGGCCGCACGCCGGCCTGCCTGCCGGGTCACATGCGGGTGCGCTCCGCCCAGCCTCGGCGGCGGCCTCCCGGCGGCGGCACACAAGCCCCTTTGTCCCCGCGGGGTGGGGCGGCCAGCTGCTCGGTCCGAGAGTGAGCGCTGGCCGCTGGCCCAGGCGCCCGCGGCTAGGGGGAGTGACCTCCGGAGTCTGCGGGCTCCCCGGCGGCCCTCCCATTGCCCAGAAAACATTCCACTGTCACCGAGCACGGGCGCTGCTTTTGTTGAAGCTACGTCTGTGTCTTTGGAAGTAAAATTTTAACTCACCAAGGGAGGACTGACTCGGCCCAAAGAGGAGAAAAAGAACGTGAGCCCCAGTTTTTACACCCAGAGAGCTCACGCTTATGGAAACAATGCAGCCCCAGTTTGTCCAAAGGAGCAGTATAGACAGGAGCTGCCAGGAGGACGGGGAGGGAGAGAGCCAGGTGGGCGGCAGCCATGGATGCAGATTGGAGGCCTCAAGATGTCCCGCCCAGATGGCTGGAGTGTGGGAATGCCACGTGGAAACGAAGTCCGCAAATGCTGGGCAGAAACGCGAATGAAGAGTAGGAGGAAATCGCTCAAGCCAAAGACCACATCCAGTCCAACAAACAATTTTTCAATGTATTTTTACAGGCTGTGTTAGCAGTAGTCTTCATTAAAATGAAATATTATGTATAATGTCAATATGCAAAATGGGTGGACATAATAAAGGAGGCCCTCAAAACATTTAAATCATCGTTGTTAGGACATACTTCTGTCTATGCAAGAAAGGTCCAAACTTAGAGAGAATTTTTATGAGTTTGAGCCAAACTGATGACAGTGCCAGGATTATCAAATGCTTGTTTCTTTTACACATTTTTATTGTTTTTAATCTTTACCCAAGGATGTTTTTTTCCATTGGTTTTTAGAAAGATGGAAGGGAGGGGGGAGAGAAACCATCAATGTGAGAGACACATCAAGGGGTTGCCTCCTGCACTTACTCCAACATGATGGGGGATCAACCTGCAACCCAGGTATATGCCCTTCACCAGGAATTGAACCTGAGATGCTTCCATCTGGGGGCTGGTGCTCCAAGCACTAAACATTTTAATTAATTTATTTAAAAATATTTTTATTAATTTCAGAGAGGAAGGGAGAGGGAAGGAGAGGTAGAAACATCAATGATGAGAGAGAATCATTGATCGGCTGCCACCTGCACACCCCCTACTAGGAATTGAGCCAGTAACCTGGGTATGTGCCCTTGACTGGAATCAAACTTGGGACCCTTCAATCCACAGCCCGACACTCTATCTAGTGAGCCACACCGGCTAGGGTTCCATACAAGTTTTGTAGCTGCTGGGTTTATTATCTCCTGCTGGAATCGGGGGGTTCAGAGCCACCCAGGTACGTGGAGATGTCTTCAGTGGGTCTTTGGTTTGCTATCCCAGTTGCACGTTGTTGCCATTGTATCTTTACCCTCTCCACTAATTTTGCCCTGTATTACTTTCATTGTCAGCAAACCCTAAATCTTTTATTATGTATACAAAACTTTGCTTTTTTAAAATATGTTTTTACTGATTTTAGAAAGAGAGGAGGGGAGAGAGAAACATGGATTGGTTGCCTACTACAGGCCCCCTACTGGGGATCAAGCCTGCAACCTGGGCATGTGTCCTGACCAAAAATCGAACCAGTGACCTCCTGCTACCTGGGACAATGGATGTTCGACCAACTGAGCAGCACCGGCCAGAGCTATAAAGCTTGTCCTTACAATCCAAGTAAGCTACACCTCTGGCAGCTGGCAGCAGCTACTGTTTGTTGGTCTCTTTTCCTTAGTGGAGAAACTGCCCCAAGCTTTTGCCCCCTAAGTGCTTGGCTGCCTCCCCTTCATCTCTGCTAGGATCCTTGAAACCGCGAGACTTCAGTCCTGCTCTTGACTTGGTGTTTCTAATTAGTTCAGGGTCACAGAGATGATAACATTGTTTTTTTTTTCTGAGCTCAATACTATCATCTTGGTGTTTTCTTTTTATGTTTTATCTATTCCTGTATTTAGGGCAGAGGGAGTGCCTCAAGAGTAAACTCACAGAGCCATCTTGCTTCAAAGATCTCAAAAACCAGTTCTGAATGCATAATGCATAGTGAACTGATAAGGGACTGTGAGAATACAAAAATGAGTAAGGAAGGCCTCCCACTCTCAGAGAGATTAGATCTAATGAAAGCAGATAACCTTCAACATACCACCAAAAGACAGATTGAAAACTGCTCTACCAGAGAAGACTATTAAGAGTTCTGTGAGCCACAAAAAGAAGCGCGGATTTCTGAGTGAGGGACCTGCAAGGCTTCTCAGTCGCAGTGGCTTTGAAATGGATTTGTTGGAGATGTTATGGTGGGAGTGTGCGTGGTGGTTTGGGAACACGGTCTTTGGAATTGGCGCACAGGCTGCTTTGATGGAGTGTGAAGGATGTACCCTACCGAGGGAAGAGGCTGGAGGTTAGCACATAGGCTGTGGAGTTCACACGATTTAGTTCCAATCCCGCTTCTGCTGCTGACTAGAGGTGTGAGCATGGACAATTCACTTCATTTCTCTGAGACTTAGTTTCATCTAAGCATGCCCATGCCTGCCCTTCCCTCTCAGGCATGCATCTCAGCTTTACTCTCTTAAACTCTAAGGGTCCCCATGAAACTTGCAACTATGGGGGCAATGGGCTTACCCCTTGAACCTGTCTCTACGGCTTCCTTTTCTCTGACTTTTCAGTAAGCTAAGGGCAGTGCTGTGGTGGCTCGCTTGTGTCATTGTGACTTAAAATAAATAAATAAATAAACAAATAAATAAATAAATGGCTGAGACCGGTTTGGCTCAGCAGATAGAGCATCGGCCTGTGGACCAAAAGGTCCCGGGTTCAATTTCGGTCAAGGGCATGTACCTTGGTTGCGGGCACATCCCCGGTGGGAGGTGTGCAGGAGGCAGCTGATCAGTATTTCTCTCTCATTGATGTTTCTGACTTTCTATCCCTCTCCCTTCCTCTCTGTAAAAAATCAATAAAATATATGAAAAAAAATAAATAAGGTATAGGAATAAGGAATATGAATAGGACTGGTGCATGAAATTCATGCACGGGTGTGGGGGGGTCCCCTCAGCTCAGCCTGCACCCTCTCACAATCCTGGACCACTGTCTCTTAATCGCTCACCTGCCTGCCTGCCTGGTTGCCCCTAACTGCCCCCCCCACCTGGTCTCACCTAACTGCCCCCCCCCCGCTGGTCTAGTTGCCCCTCACTGCCCCCCTGCCAGCCTAATCGCCCCCAACTATCCCCCCCTGCTAGCCTGGTAACCCCCAACTGCACCCCCTGCAGGCCTGGTCATCCTTAACTGCCCCAACCTCCGCTGGCCTGGTTGTCTCTTACTGCCCCCCCGCCAGTCTGGTTGCTCCCAACGCCCCCCCCCCCCCCCCCACTGGCTTGGTTGCCCCATGCAGCCTCCTTGTTCAGTCGTTTGGTTGTACTTCACTAATCCCCCTGCCAGCCTGGTCATAGGCAGCCTTCTTGTGAGGGCATGAGGGTTAATTTGCATATTACCTCTTTATTTTATATATATATATATATATATATATATATATATATATATTGATTTCAGAGCGGAAGGGGGAGAGAGAGAGAGAGAAATATCAATGATGAATTGATTGGCTGCCTCCTGCACACACCCTACTTGGGATCGAGCTCACAACCCAGGCATGTGCCCTGTCCAGGAATGGAACTGTGACCTCCTGGTTCATAGATCAATGCTCAACTAATGACCTACACTGGTTGGGCAAAGAAGGTTCACTTTTTTTGTTTTTAATCCTCACTCAAGGATATTTTTCCATTGATTTTTACAGAGAGTGAAAGAGAGAGGGGAAGACAGAGAGAAATATCAATGTGAGAGAGATACATCAATCAGTTGCCTCCCACATATGCCTTTACTGGGGCTGGGATTTGAGCCTGCAATTTATGTGCCCTTGACCGGAATCGAACCTGGGACTCTTCAGTCTGCAGGCTGATACTATCCACTGAGCCAAACTGGGTAGGGGAGATGTCCACTTTTTAATCCCAGGAACCTGTATCTATGTTAAAGTTTCAGTTGGAATTAAGATTGCTAATCAATTAAACTGGATGTGGGAACTTATCCTAGGTTGCCTGGTAGACAACCTAGGATATAATAAGAGTATACTCCTTCTGAATGAACGGGAGGCAAAGAAGGAAAAGTCAGAAAGAATGTGAGAAGGACTCTGTGGCTAGACTTGGCTTTGAAGATGGGGCCATGACCCAAGAAAGACGAGCAGCTTCTGGAAACTGGAAAATGATGGGAATTGGATTTTCTGGGGGGCCTCCAGGAAAACAACCTTGCCAACCCCTTTTGTTTAGCCCACTGAGACCCACTTTGGACTTCCTTTTTCTAGTACTGTATGATAATAAAACTTGTTTTAAACTACTAAATTTATGATAATTTGTTATAGCAGAGATAGAAAACTACAGTCTTGAATAAATATTTGTTGACTTAATTGAATTAATGAATCAAGGACCACCTTTTTCATATAATAATCTTTTTAATTTCAGAGAGACAAGGTTTAGTTTGGATTATGCTATCTCCCTTTAAAATACTCACTTAGCGTGGAGTTCCTGGAGCAGAGCAGGCTTGGCTCTGGTCCAGGCTACAAAGTTTTCAATTGTAAAAGATAAATAAATCTCAGATACCAGGGCGTCTGCTTGGGTGGCTGGGGGGAATGGCTGGCCTGCAAACCACCACAGACCCTCACCCAGGCTGCCCCATGCCCCAAGGGAACCCCCACCCTGATCTGGGACACCCTTCAGGGCAAACCATCTGGCCCCCACCCATGCACCAGGCCTCTATCCTATCTAATAAAAGAGAAATATGCAGATTGACCATCACTCCAACACACAAGAGGGCTCCCCCATGTGGTCAAAGATCCTGATCCCATGTGGACACAAGATGGCCAGCAGAGGAGGGCAGTTGGAAAGGACCAGGTCTGCAAGGAAGGGCAGTTGGGGGTAATTAAGCCTGCAAGGGAGGGCAGTCAGGGTTGAGCAGGCCAGCAGAGGAGGGAAGTTAGGGGCAAACAGGCTGGTAGGGGAGTGGTTAGGATAGCAGGCAGAAGTGGTTAAGGGCAATCAGGAAGGCAGGCAAGCGAGCAGTTTGGAACCAGTAGTCCTGGATTGTGAGAGGGATCCCAGATTGGAGTGGGTGCAGGCTGGGCTGAGGGATACCCACCCCCCCGCCTCCCCATGCATGAATTTGGTGCACAGGGCCTCTAGTAATAAATAAGTTTTTGTTGTTTATATGCCACCCAGTCTAAAATATTCTCTTATAATAACCTGAGTGAATGAAGACAAAAAGTTTGGGATAATTTCAGATTGGACCTGACTGGGGATCAATCCCACAACCTTGGAGTATCAGGACAAGGTTGTATCAGTGCTCTAACCAACTGAGCTACCCAGCTAGGGCCTATGTAGCTTCTTGAGCAGTGGTTCTCAAAGAGGCAGGGGAGGGACATATCAGAGTCAGCCGGGCAATCTTACAAACTGTAAAGGCTCACTACCCCCTTCTTTTTGCCTACCCAGGGAACCTGTTATGCCTTTTCCTCACCTTCCACACCTTTGAGAATCACTGTTTTGAAACAAATGCTGTATGAGCAGAAGGGAGGAGTACACACATAAAAATACACAAAGGAAATTCTGAATTAAAAGAGATATTCTTATTTAGAGTTTGTTCTAACTCTTATCCCATGACTATGTCCATGCTGTTGACCTTTTCTCTGTGGACAGAGCTTTTCCAGAGCATGCAAATCTCCCAGGAGGACTGAGCCCAGCTGTGAGTTTATTATCTTCTGTTCCTTTTTATGTCACCTCTAGTCTTGGGAAGAACAGGTTCTGTTAGCTAGTTTTCCTCATGGATAGTAAAGAATCCTCCTGTCCTGCTTGGGACCCAGTCATTCCTATTTTGCTTTGGGCAGGGTTCTGTGTCCCAGAGTTAGGGACTATGCGTGCTCTGTCTTATCTGGGACTTCAGTAAGTAAATTCCTTTGGCTTCAGGATTCTGGTCCTGCAGAAGTCAGAAGCCTCCTTTGTCCTTTGCTAGGGTTGTCAGGATCAGAACTTCCTTTACTGGTCCCTATCTGTTACCGCTCTGGTTTGAAATACCCTGTTTGTAGCCCTCTACCCAGTGGATCCCAGTCCGGGGGGAAAAATACTCTAGATGATCTCTAGGTTCCTTCTTAGCTCTGTGATTCTGGGCTGGTTCTGCCTTCTTTATGATCTCCAGACAAATTCTTGGAGTAATATGAATGAAGAAGTCATATTTCTCTACTGGCTTTTCTAACCCAATGATTCTCAACCTTTCTGTCTTTTTTTTTTTAATCTTTATTGTTCAGTATATTAATTACATTGTTCCCTTTTTCCCCCCCTATAGTTCCCCTCCACCAGGTACCCATCCCACCCTCCGCCCTCACCCCCCTCCACTGTCCTCTCCCATAGTTGCATGATTTTTGTCCAGTCTCTTGCTGTACTTCCCACGCCCCCTTTCTCCCCAAGAGTTGTCAGTCCATTCCCTCTCTATGTCCGTGATTCTGTTACATTCACCAGTTTATCCTGTTCATCAGCTTATTAATTCACTTGATTTTTAGATTCATTTGTTGATAGATGTGTATTTGTTGTTCCTAACTTACACTTTTATCTTTTTCTTCTTCCTCTTCTTAAAGAATATCTTTCAGCATTTCATATAATATTGGTTTGGTGGTGATGAACTCCTTTAGCTTTTTCTTATCTGCGAAGCACTTCATCTGACCTTCAATTCTGCATGATAGCTTTGCTGGATAGAGTAATCTTGGTTGTAGATTCTTGCTGTTCATCACTTTGAATATTTCTTGCCACTCCCGTCTGGCCTGCATCATTTCTGTTGAGAAATCCGCTGACAATTGTATGGGTGCTCCCTTATAGGTAACCAACTGTTTCTCTCTTGCTGCTTTTAATATTCTCTCTTTGTCTTTTGCTCTTGGCATTTTAATTATGATGTGCGTTGGTGTGGTCCTCTTAGGGTTCCTATATATTGGGGTTCGGTGCACTTCTTGGACTCCTAAGTCAATTTCTTTCACCAGGTGTGGGAAGTTTTCGCTCACTACTTCTTCAAATAGGTTTTCATTGTCTTGCTCTCTCTCTTTTTCTGGCACCCCTATAATTCGGATGTTGGTATGCTTGAGATTGTCCCAGAGGCCCCTTACACTATCTTCAATTGTTTGGATTTTTTTGGTTTCTTGCTTTTCCAGCTGAGTGGATTTTACTTCCTTGTATTTCAAATCTTTAACTTGGTTCTTGGGGTGCTCCAGAGCACTTTTAGGTCTTTGTATAATATTTTTTATTTCAGTCAGTGTATGCTTAATTTCTGGTTGGTCCTTTTTCATATCCTTGAGAGTCTCCTTTATATCCTTGAGAGTCTCCTTCATTTCCACGTTGGTCTTGATCATTTCCTTGCAGGTCTCGTTCATATCCTTGAGGGTCTCGTTCATTTCCTTGTAAGACTCATTCATTTCCTTTGCAGTCTTGCTTAATTCCTTATAGGCCTCGACCTTTTGTTGGAGCCTCTTGAAAAACCCTATAACCATGGTTTTGAATTCCATGTCCAGTCGTTTTTTTCTCTCCATTTCTTTCACATCTGATTTCTTTCTATGTCTCTGCATGGTGGCTGCTTCCCTGAGTTGGTCAATTAGCTTTGTGTGGTAGACTTCCTACTAGGGACAGTGGCTCAGCCTCCCCAGTTACCTGAGGTGGATATGGGTTGCACAGTCTTGCTGAAGTTAAGCTCAGGTTAATCGTTGTTAGCACTTGGAGGGGTTGACCTCCAGGCCAATTGTCTGTGAAGCTCAGCTGTGCTCAGGTTGGATGGGCGGAGTCTCCGGGCCAAGCAGACAGCATCAGCTCCGCCCTATGCGGCCCCAGGGACTCTGTGCCGGGGGCAATGGCTGCCAGCACCTCTGAGAGAGAGCCGCTGCCAAGCTCCACTGGCTGCCGGGGAATTCAGACTCTCCCCAAATGACTGCACGCCCAGTGTCTCACCCAGGGTCGTAAAACAAAGCAGTCTTATGGTTTTCCGAGTGAGAAAGCAAGTCACAGAGTGCTCTCTGCACCGTCACGCAGCCGAGCTGTTCGCGCAAGCTGCCTTCTCCACAAGCCGGCAGACCCCTGCAGCACCCGAGCTTTGGCGTGCCCTCCCACTGTCCAGTTTTCACCCCGTATGATAGTGGGTTCCCTGGACTTCCCCCAAAGCTGGAGAATCAGTCCAGTGGGACGTCTTTGTCTCCCCGTTCCAGAAAACTGGCCGGTTTTCAGCCGCCCACCCTCTCCGCTGGCGCTCCAAACCTCTCTCTACGCGAATCTTTCAACGTTGTCCGCCGCCGCTCCTCCGAGTCACAGTGTCTTATTTTCACTTTTATTTGTGCAATTTTCACTCGGCCAGCTTTCTGGTGATTCTGGAAGGTGTTTGTTCTTTCGTTAAGTTGTAGTATTAAAATTGTTGAGTATGACGGCAAGATAGGTGTTTTACCTATGCCGCCATCTTGGTTCTCCGATTCTCAACCTTTCTAATGCCACAACCTCATGTTTAATACAGTTCCTCATGTTGTGGTAAACACCAACCATAAAATTATTTTTGATGCTACTTCATAACTGTAATTTTGCTACTGTTATGAATCGTAACGTAAATATCTGTGTTTTCCGATGGTCTTAGGCGACCCTGCTAGCGGTCCTCAACCTGTGAGTCAAGACCCACATCCGCAGGTTGAGAACTGCTGTTGTAGAGGGTCGTGCCATTAGAAAGGTTGAGAACCGCTGTTCTAACCCTATCACTGCTTATTTTCCCTGGAAGTTCCTGCTGTCAAGATTTTTGACATTTTGCCCATGTGTGCCGGGCCAGCACAGCCAAGGGTTTGGCAAGCCTGAGGGAGGGCAGGCAAAGGATGAAGAAGAGACAGACAAAGAGGATAAGCTTGGTCTGGGTGGATCTTCATTGCCTGGCTGAGGACACAGAACAGATCCAGACGGCAAGCTGATGCTTCATTTTACAGCCAGAGGTAGACAAGGCAGTGGTCACTACAGATACAATGTTCTTGTGAGTTTCACTTGTTTTGGCAGCACTTGCTGCACCTCCCACAGCCCATTAGCTACCCAGGAAGGATCTAGGGCGTGTCATAAGGTCAAACTTAATTATGCTGAGAGGGCTGTGCCCTCTAAGCTGGGACTTGTTTGTGGCTTTGCCAGCAGGTCAGTCCGAGGCTTAACCCTATAATTGTTCCCTATACCCATGCCCTTACCATGTGTGCCTTTAGGGATCCCAGATACTTATAATCTCACTAGAGGCCCAGTGCACAAAATTTGTGCATGGGGCTGGAGGGTTGTCCCTCAGCCCAGACTGCACCCTCTCCAATCTGGGACCCCTCAAGGAATGTCCGACTGCCCATTCAGGCCCAACCCTCATAGGATTGGGCCTGAATGGGCAGTCGGACACCCCTCTTACAATCCAGGACTGCTGGCTCCCAACTGCTCGCCTGCCTGCCTTCGTGATTGCCCCTAATTGCTTCTGCCTGCCAGCCTGATTATCCCCTAACCTCTCCCCTGTCTGCCTGATAGATGCATAACTGCTCCCCTGCCAGACTGTTTGCCCCTAACTGCCCTCCCCTACAGGCCTGGTCACTCCTAACTGCCCTCACCTGTAGGCCTGGTCCCCCACAGCTGCTGTCCCCTGCAGGCCTGGGTACCTCCCAACTGCCCTCCTCTGCCAGCCTGGTCACCCCTAACTGCCCTCTCCTGCAGGCTTGATTGCCCCCAACTCCCCTCCCTTGCAGGCCTGATCCCTCCCAACTGCCCTCCCCTGCTGGCCTGATTGTCCACAACTGCCCTCCCTTGCAGGCCTTGTCCCTCCCAACTGCCCTCCCCTGCTAGCCATCTTGTGGTGGCCATCTTGTGTCCACATGGGGGCAGGATCTTTGACCACATGGGGGTGGCCATCTTGTGTTGGAGTGATGGTCAATTTGCATATTACTTTTTTATTAGATAAGATATTAGAGGCCTGGTGAATAAAATTTGTGCACTTGGGTGTGAGGATCTCCCTCTAGTAGTCCAGGAGCCCTTGGGGAATGTCCAATTGCTGTGGAGGTGGGAGAGGCTTCTGCCACCACCACAGCACTCACCAGCCATGAACCTGGCTCAGAGCTCTGGCTGAACTGTGCTCCCCCTGTGGGAGCACACTAACTACCATGGGGCAGCTCCCGCATTGAGCATCTGCCCCCTGGTGGTCAGTGCACATCATAGCACCCAGTCATTCTGCTGTTTGGTTGATTTGCATATTAGTCTTTTATTATATGGAATTATCATTGGCTGAAAAAGCTGTTCTCATTGTTTGTTTGTTTGTTTGTTTTAAATAGATTTTGTTATTTTTATTTCAATATTTTAAGAATCTTCACTGTTCCCTCCTCAAGTCCTGGGGCAGGAGCTCCCCCTGAACCATATTCCTTTGGGGTGGAAGTTTCTAAGCTGTCCTCTTCCCAGCTCCAAGGAGTGGCCTCTGTCGTTCCCACTCTTCAGTGTCAGCACTGATGCTCCTCCCACCAGCTCTATCCCAGGGCGGACCTGACTATGTGCAAGGTTTAAGACCCTTGGATGAGGCCACGTGGTACTCCCTCTAGTTTAGGTCACATTCCAGCTATCAGGGTTCCTAGATTCAACCCGATTCCAAAGTCCACAAACAGTAATTTAATATTTCTAGGGTCTTAAAATCAACTCTGCCTTTATATCCTTGGGCCAGGGATTTTTTTCAAGGACCATCTGGACTTCTTAGAGTTGCTGCCAATAGAACAGAAGGGAGACTCCAGCGCAGCCCAGGTTGACCAGCCCTAGGATATCAGTGTGGTTTCCTGTGCTGTCTTCCACACGCCAGGTCAGTCAACAACAGCCTGTTCCTGTGTTTCAGACTCCTTACAGTGGAGCTGTTCCGTTCCTCCAGGAGCTTAGAGGAAAACAGTGAGGAGGAGGATGGGGGAAGGAGGAGGAAAGACTCATGCAAAAAATGGAGAGGAAGTGAGTGATGCCGAGGCAGGAGAAATTGGTGAACAGCAGGAGGAGCAGAAGAAATTAGGAATGTGGCCCTGGCCGTTTTTTTCCCCAGTGGTTAGAGCATTGGCTTGTACACTGAAGGGTCTTGAGTTCAATTCCTAGTCAAGGGCACATATCTGGGTTGGAGGTTTGATCCCCGGCCCCAGTTCAGGGAGTGTAGGCGGCAAACAATCAATGCGTCCCTCTCACATTGATGTTTCTTTCTCTCTCTCCCCCTCATGCCACCCTTCCACTCTCTCTAAAAAATTAATGGAAAAAATATCCTAGAGTGAGGGTTAAAAAAAAAAAAATCAGGAGTGTGAGGATTTGAGGGAAAGGCAGAAAGGCAGGGTTCTACTTATGCAGTATTAACTCCAGTTCCGTTTCTTATAGTCACTGGCAAATATGCATAAGAAAGGAAGGTAGCTGGAAGTTTGAACTGATGGTAAAGCCCAGTGTTTGCACAGTCCCGTGTGGGTAGATCCGTGGGCCAACCCCCCAGGTTTCCTCTGCAATTGGGTCTCAGAGTTCAGAGTTGGGGAGACTAGTAGAGCTGAGTTGCACTCCCCTGTCCCTGAATTGACAGAGGGTCCCCTACATCGTGACATTAAGATGCCAACAGTTATCTGAAGATAATTCACTTATCTCTTTCTTTCTTGGCATTTCCTCCCCCCCCCCCCCCCCCCCCATTTTGCTTTGTGTTCACTTTCATCCTGCTTAATTCTGGCTAATTCACTAAACCTTTCTAAATGTTCTACATCTATAAAATGGAAATAAGGACACTTTTGGGGGGCTTTTCTTTACTAGAATGCTCAAGAGATCAAATCAGCTTTCACTTATAAAAGTGCTGTGCATACTGCAAATTACAACGCAAGTATTAATTGTGATGGCTACAACTTACAATGAAATAAGTTGCTGTCCCCAACACACAAGCTTCCCTTTTCTCAGTGTGATTGTCAGAGAGGGTACCATTAGTTTGTTTTCAGAACTTCCCTATCTCTAGGCAGCAGGAAATGTTTATGAGAACTTAAAAAACAACTGATGGGTCACAGGGATTAACACAGTCTGTATTCTCAGAGTTTTCTCTTCTATGGTGAGTGATCCATCTTGCACATTCACCATCCACAGCTTTGCTCTCCCTTCATTCAATTTAGCAGGTACTTTAGGGTCAAACTACCCAAGAACTATGGATTCAGGCTCTGCATATCTATTCAGAAGGAGTCTACTTGGGCTCAGGGCATCTGAATCCTATGTAAATACTGAGTGTGTATGTGTGTGTGTAGGGGGATGACCTTGAAAATGCCATAGAAATAAATAAGGGAGTCGCAAGGACAGCCTTCTATCATTGTGGTGAGATAACTCTAAACCAATAGGAGAGAAGAACAGAAGCAACACGAGAAAACAAGAGTTGATCTCTAGTAGAAATACAAGGACCAAAATCTACATAGCTAAACAGTGACAAAAAAGGGAATGAAATATGATGTAAAGACTCAAGGAGAGGGCTGTAGCCTGTTCAAGAAGCAAAAGTAATGGGGAAAACAGATTTTTAGAATCTGTAGGTATCTTTTTGTTTTGTTCAGAGAGACAGAGGCTTGGTGGGACTTTGGGACTATATAGAACTTTCTTGAAAAGACATGCAGTTAGCATAAGGTCAAATGGCATGAGATGACCATCAATCTGTTATTTACTTACACATGTAGATGCATAACATTTAGCTTTGATTAGAAAAGGTAGAGCGTTGGCAGGTGGCGCAGTTGGACGGATTGTCCTCCTGTATACCAAAGGCTGAGGATTCAGGTCCTGGTCATGGCACGGGTCTAGGTTGTGGGGGCACATGCAGGAAGCAGTGATTGATGTTTCTCTGTCACACCAATGTCTCTCTCTCTCTCTCTCAAATATAAAAATAAAAAAGAAATAGTTATTAGAAGATGACCTGCCTCTGTTATACAAGACTACTTGCTCATATGTTGAGCCCCCAAGGACTGTGGCTGGATATCCTATATAATCCTATATAATAAAAGGCTAATATGCAATTTGTTCCCTCAACCCAGAGTTTAACCAGGGGGCAGGGCCAGCCCACCAACTACCCATGGCCCCTCTCCCAGGCCAGCCCCATGTCCAATTGGCCCCGCCACCCCAATCAGGGCAGGCTGGTGGACCCCACCTGAGCACGAATTTGTGCACCAGGCCTTTAGCCAACGATAAGCTGTTAATGTAATGGCTTTGACAGTTTAAACTCAGTCTGCTTTCGTGTCAGGCACAGCTGCTCTTTCCCTGAGCCTTCACACAGAGCAGTTAGAAAAACTGTAGGTTTCCCTTCCCAGTAAAAGACTAGCTGTTTGCCATTTGTCACTCCTCCTAAGTCTGTCCACAAAGAATGAAGAAATGGGTCAAAGCTTATCCTTCACTACTGTGCTTCTGCACTGACCTTCATTGGAGATCTTTTCCATTGCCCACAATTTAGCTTTCCACTTCACTATAAGAAATTAGTCTTCCCTCCACAACCACTAGGAGGAGCCAGAGAGCAGGCCAGCCTGAGTGATGCCAGAGACGGCTCAGCTCCACAGGGGTTTTATAAACACCCCCTCACCCTGCCCACCCCACTTCCTCCCCTGACCGCAAATGCAGCGGTTACTGAGGTGAACGTCAAGTTTGTTTCTCAGAGCGGGGAGGAAGGATATGAGGGAAGGGAGACAGCATATCAAAATGCACTTCCAACACGAAAATGATTTCTGTGGCACATGGTGCTACGAGGGAGAGGTGACAGCCTCCTCCCGTTTCAGGAACAGTTCCCAGAGCTGTCTGTGGGCGGATTCACATGACACATTCTTAAACCCAGCTCCCTTCTGCGCTGTGTGTGCTCCTTGTTCACATCTCAGTCACCACGGATCTATCTCTACATTTTTGAAGCCGAGTTTGACGTCCAATTGGCTGTACAGCTGCCCTGTATCTAATGCATTTGCGGAGGTATTTATTCTTTGAGTCATAAAATTGAATCAACCCAGTTCTACATGCACATGTGAGCTGTAATATTGAATTGTATGAATGTTCATACCTTCAGAAAATTATTATTAAAATGTTGGGTATTCATCACAATGTTTTTTTTTAAAAAAATATATATATATATTGATTGATTTCAGAGAGGAAGGGAGAGGGAGATAGAAACATTAATGATGAGAGAAAATCATTGATTGGCTGCCTCCTGGCATGCCTCCTACTGGGGATCAAGCCCAAAACCCGGGCATGTGCCCTTGACCGGAATCAGATCTGGGACCCTTCAATCCACAGGCCAATGCTCTATCCACTGAGTCAAACCAGCTACGGCCTTCACAATATTTTGATGTGAAAATAACGCTAATATATATTGCTGGTGGAAGTGATATCAGTGATGCAAATTTGCCTGAAATCTATCCTAAATTCAGTTTGCCTTTCTGTGAAATAAAATTTGGGTTGTGACATTTTTTGATTGATGTTTCTATATAAGGAGGTTTTTGCCTTTTAAAAAAATATATATTTTATTGATTTTTTACAGAGAGGAAGAGAGAGGGATAGAAAGTCAGAAACATCGATGAGAGAGAAACATCAATCAGCTGCCTCCTGCACACCCCCCTACTGGAGCTGTGCCCGCACCCGCAGCGAAGGTACATGCCCCTGACTGGAATCGAACCCGGGACCCCTCAGTTCAAAGGCCAACGCTCTACCACTGAGCCAAACTAGTTTTGGCTTTGCCTTTTTAATGTTGTTACTTTGCTGTTCTTACTCCTCTAAGAATTTTTTTTTTTTTTTTTACAACAAGCAACCTACAGGACTGCTGCTTTTCCTCTAAGAATCTTTGCCGACATACTGCTGACATTTGAAGAAGAGAATAGAGACAATTTAGTTTCTTGTAAAATGTTCGGTTTCCTTGGTGATGTAAATAATTATGAAACATATAAAAATTTTTAGCAAATTTAAATTTGGTTTTGAAAAAGCAGGTGTGTTACCTGTGTTAAGAGCTACAGAAATAACCTCAGCAAGAAGTTGTCTGTTCCTCTTTAAGTCATTTTAAATTAGAGAATCTCCCCTGAAACGCAAGGCCTACTGAGACCCCAATTCTAATGCCAATATCAAAGAGAGAGAGAGAGAGAGAGAGAGAGAGAGAGAGAGAGAGAGAGAGAGAGAGAAACATCGATATGAGAGAGACACATTGACTGGTTGCTTCCTGAATTTGCCTGGACCAGGGGCAGGGAGCCAACTGAAACCCAGATATATGCCTTTGACTGGGAATATAACCCTTGACCTGGACTCGACCTCTCCACCCTTGGTGCAGGGGCCAATTATCTAACCACTAGCAACACCAGCCTGGCCTCAAACACTCCCTTTATAAGGTTTAGTAAAGCTGCCTCATTTCAGGAGCAAAAATAATTCTCTGTCACCTTTAACTTTACTAGGAGAATCCTGTCCAATGAGGAGACCCGGAACCCAGGGACTCAAAAGGAAGAGTTGAATCATATAAAACTGAGGGAGGGCCTGGCTGACATGGCCCCGTGTTTGAGCATCAACCTGTGAACCAGGCAGTCACAGTTCGATTCCTGGTCTGGCCATGTGCCCAGGTTGTGGGTTTAATCCCAGGTGTGGGGTATGCAGGAGGCAGCCGATCAATGGTTCTCTCCCGTCATTGATGTTTCTTTCTCTCCCCTTCTCCCTTTTTCTCTGAAATAAATAAATATATATTTTTAAAAAAGAAAGAAAAATCAATAAAAGCACCTCCTCAGGTGAGGATTAAAACAAATAGTTAACATATAAAAAATGTTTAGGCCAGTGCATGGTGAATGCGTAGTGAATTTATTCTCTCTTAATTTTATTGAGAAGACAGAGGCTGATGATATAAACTCCATTATCCAAACTCCTTTCCATCTAAAAACAATCTACATCACTATCCATTTCTGTCTCTCTCCCTCTACTTTAGAGTAAAAGGCTGTCTCATTTCTAAGTCTGTGCTTTCCACCTGTGTCTTGATTCCATCCTCTCCTGTCTCCTCAAGGAGATTTATTTTATGAATTGTTTTCTCTGCATTTTAAAACAATTCATTTTTCCTGGCTTGCTTTTTTCATTCTCAGATACTCAGGTCTCACTGATTTTGAGAAAGGCCTCTGTACGACCCCACCTTCTTTAAGCCACTGTCCCATTTTCCTCCTCCTTTCACTGCCAAGTACTGTGTGCCTCCATGTCTTCATGACTCATCTTTCATTATTCCTCTGCCATCTGGCTTTCTCCCCCAGGGCCTACTCTCACATGGCTGTGTCTATAGTCATCTTGTCCCAATTCAAATGTGTTTTTATTTTTTTTTTTTTTTTTTTTTTTTTTTTTTTTTTTTTTTTTTAAATATATTTTATTGATTTTTTACAGAGCGGAAGGGAGAGGGATAGAAAGTCAGAAGCATCGATGAGAGAGCGACATCGATCAGCTGCCTCTTGCACGCCCCCCACTGGGGATGTGCCCGCAGCCAAGGTACATGCCCTTGCCGGAATCGAACCCGGGACCCTTCAGTCCGCAGTCCGACGCTCTATCCACTGAGCCAAACCGGTCTCGGCAAATGTGTTTTTATTGATTTCAGAGAGAGGAAGGGAGATGGAGCGATAGAAACATCAATGACTATAGTGAATCATCAATCAGCTGCCTCCTGCATGTCCCCTATTGAGGACCGAGGCCAAAATTTAGGCATGTGCCCTGACCAGGAATCAAACCCACGGCCTTTCACAGGTCAATGCTCAAACACTGGCCGGGCTCAAAGACTTTTTTTTTTTTTAAGATTTTATTTATTTATTATTGATTTCAGAAAGGAAGGAAGAGGGAGAGAGAGAGAGAAACATCAATGATGAGAGAGAATCATGGATCGGCTGCCTCTTGCACACCCCCCACTTAGGAGTGAGCCCGCACCCTGGGTACGTGCCCTGACCGGGAATTGAACTGTAATCTCCAGGTTCATAGGCTGACGCTCAACCACTGAGCCATGCCAGCCAGGCTCAAAGACTTTCTTTACCCCTGTCCTCTTAAGCCTCTTCTCAATGTCAGTAATGCTGACCATCATGTGCTCTGAGGAGACCTCTCCTCTTTTGGCCTGTGTGCAAGTCCGTGGTGTTGCTTTTTCTCCTGCCCTGTAGCCTTTTTGTCTAATGCCCTTGCAGGTTCCATTTCTTTCTTTCTAGTCCTCAGCTGTGGCTTGGAGAGAGGTTCACTGTGCAACCTCTTGATCTGTCTTTGCATTCTGACCCTTTGATCTCCTTTTTTAAAAAAGTCCTCACCAGAGGATATGTTTTTGATGTTTTAGAGAGAGAGAGAAAGGGAAAGAGAGAAACATCAATGTGTGAGAGAAACATCAATTATTTGCCTCCTGTACGCACCCCGACTAGAACCCGAAGGCTTTTGGTGTATTGTCCAATGACACTCCAACCAACTGTGTCATCCAGCCAGGGCCCTTTGATCTCCTTGTTGTCTCATGCCTTACCTTTATTTCCCTATGTATGGCCCCTTCATCATTTTGTGTACTTACCTTTTTTAAAAAATTATTTTTAAAACTAGGGGCCTAGCCGAGACTGGTTTGGCTCAGTGGATAGAGCATCAGACTGTGGACTGAAGGGTCCTGGGTTCGATTCTGGTCAAAGGCATGTACCTTGGCTGTGGGCACATCCCCAGTAGGGGGCGTGCAAGAGGCAGCTGATCGATGTTTCTCTCTCGATGTTTCTGACTTTCTATCCCTCTCCCTTCTGCTCTGTAAAAAATCAATAAGATAAAAAACAAAAACAAAAACAAAAAAACTAGGGGCCTAGTGCATGAAATTCATGCACTGGGGTAGGTGATCCCTCAGCCCAACCTGCCCCCTCACATACTGGGAGCCCTCAGGGGATATCCTACTGACCCCTCATCCCTGGCCTGCCCAAGGCCTAAAGACTCTGGCCAAGGCTTTAGGCCTTGGGTACCCAGCCATTGCCCTGCAATGGGGCCCATGGCTTGGCCCTGCCCCCAACCCTGTCCCCGCTGGCTGGCTCTGCCCCCAGCCCCTGGCCTTGGCTTGCTCACTGGCTGGCTTCGCCCCAGTTCCTGATTGGCTGGTGGGCATGACTTGATTGGAGGTACAGTCAATTTGCATATTACTCTTTTATTAGATAGGATAATTTTATTTTATATTTAAAATAATTTTATTTTATTTTTTTGTTAATCCTCACCTGAGGATATTTTTCCATTGATTTTTAGAGCGAGTGGAAGAGAGGAGGAGAGACAGAGAGAGAAACATTGATGTGAGAGAGACACATGGACTGGTTGCCTCCTACAAATGCTCCTGGGGCTGGGAATTGAGCCTGCAACCCTTGACCGGAATCAAACCCAGGACCATTCAATCCGAGGGCCCAGGCTTTATCCACTGAGCCAAACTGGGAGAGAGAGCTAGAAATGTCAGTGATAAGAGAAAAATCATTGATTGGCTGCCTCCTGTACTCTCCCTACTGGGGACCAAGCCCAAACCCCAGCATGTGCCCTGACCAGGAATCAAACTATGACCTCCTGATTCATAGGTCGATGCTCAACCACTGAGCCACACCTGCCGGCCTGTGTACTATCCCTTCAGCCTCATCATGCATTGTGCTCGCTGTCACTTTGTGTTTTGGCCATGCTGTCTTCTAGTTTCTTGAGGTGCTATGACCTATATAACATTTCTTGTTATTGGTGTTGTTGAACTGGCATTCATCTTCATCTTTATTTTACTTTTTTTCTATAAAAATTGAAATATATTGTCTGGCTGGCGTGGCTCAGTGGTTGAGTGTCGACCTACGAATGAGCCAGGAGTCCGCGGTTCTGCTCTCGGGCAGGGCGCACGCCCAGGTTGCCGGCTCGGTGCCCAGTGTGGGACGTGCAGGAGGCAGCCGATCGATTATTTTTGCTCATCATTGATTTTTCTATCTCCCTCTTCTCTCTTCTCTGAAATCAATAAAGATATATTTTTAAAAATTGAGGTATAATGCACATACCACAAAATTTACCTCTTTAAAGTACACAATTCAGAGGATTTCAGTATATTCATAAAGTTGTGCAGTCATTGCCACTATCTCATTCCAGAATATTTTCATCACTTCAAAAAGAAACTCTATACCCATTAGCAGCCCTTCCTTCCTCCCGTGCCCTCCTTTAGCCCCTGGCAGTCACTAATCTACTTTCTTTCTCTTTGCTGTAGGCTTTTGGTCGAGCTGTTCTGTTTGACTAGGACCTTTTCTCTCCCATTCCCTAGTCAACTTCTATTCTTCCTTCAAAATTAGAGCCAACCTACTCGAGCAGGTCAATTTCTCCTATCATATGCTTTCATAGGAACATGTACCTCTTTGAGGCATTTATTATAAACTTTATGGGATTCTTTGATTTGTCAAATACACATACACATACATTTTTTTGGGCGGGGGAGGCACTCACAAATGAGCAAAATACTGCATTTTTATTTATAACACATTTTCACTTGTATGTAATAGTATGACACCCAACATGGCTAAGACAAAATTCAATTTTTCTTTTTTTATTTGAGAGAAATAAACATTGATTCGTTGTTCCACTTATTTATGAATTCATTGGTTGATTCTTTTTTTTCTTCTTCTTCCATTGGTTGATTCTTTTTTCTGTTGTTGTTAATCCTCACCCAAGAATATTTTCCCATTGGTTTTTAGAGAGAGTGGGAGGGAGAGAGATACATAGAGAGAAACATTGATGTGAGAGAGACGTATCGGTTGGTTGCCTCCGTAACCAAGGTATGTGCCTTGACCAGAATGGAATCCGGGACTCTTCAGTTCTCGGGCTGACATTCTATCCTCTGAGCCAAATTGTCTGGGGCTCACTAGTTGATTCTCTATGTGTCCTGACCAGGGATGGGACTCACAACCTTAGCTTAACAGGATGATGCTCTAATCAACTGAGCTACCAGTCCAGGGCCTCATTATTTTTCTACAAAACTAATTCCTCTTTCATACTTCCCCATTTGATGATGCTTCCTTATTTTCTCTCTCTCCCTCTTTTTCTTGTTCTTTTACAATTTTTATGAACGTTTACTTGAGCCAAACTCATAATATATGCCAGGGAGCAAAATCTCAAACGCTCTCTCGGTTAGGGCACACAGACTCAGAATTAAATCAGGTATATGAGTCCTTTCTTTCTCTTGTCTTCAGTATTCAGTTCTCTTCAAATTCTCAAGTCCTGTGGATTCTTTTGTAAGTTCTTGTATTCAAGTTATCAGTACAATGTCCTTAATGCTCAGTAAATATTTGCTGATAATGAGTGACTTTTTTTTTTAATTTTTATTGTTCAGTATATTAATTACATTGTTCCCTTTTCCCCCCCCTATAGTTCCCCTCCACCTGGTACCCATCCCACCCTCCACCCTCACCCCCCTCCACTGTCCTCTCCCATAGTTGCATGATTTTTGTCCAGTCTCTTGCTGCACTTCTCACGCCCCCTGTCTCCCCAAGAGTTGTCAGTCCATTCCCTCTCTATGTCCGTGATTCTATTACATTCACCAGTTTATCCTGTTCATCGGCTTATTAATTCACTTGATTTTTAGATTCATTTGTTGATAGATGTGTATTTGTTGTTCCTAATTTACACTTTTATCTTTTTCTTCTTCCTCTTCTTAAAGAATATCTTTCAGCATTTCATATAATATTGGTTTGGTGGTGATGAACTCCTTTAGCTTTTTCTTATCTGCGAAGCACTTCATCTGACCTTCAATTCTGCACGACAGCTTTGCTGGATAGAGTAATCTTGGTTGTAGAAGCAATACATCTATTTTCAAAACAATTTCTTGTTCAGGAAAAAGATGTTAAGTTTAAAACTTAACATTAAGGCTTTAAAATGAACTATGAAACCGAGACTGGTTTGGCTCAGTGGATAGAGCGTCGGACTGCGGACCGAAGGGTCCCGGGTTCGATCCCCGTCGAGGGCATGTACATTGGCTGCGGGCATATCCCCAGTAGGGGGCATGCAGGAGGCAGATGATCAATGTCTCTCTCATCGATGTTTCTGACTTTCTATCCCTCTCCCTTCCGCTCTTTATTCCTCTCAGTGGTTGGCAAACTCATTAGTCCAGTGGTCGGCGAACTCATTGGTCAACAGAGCCAAAGATCATCAATACACCGATTGAGATTTCTTTTGGGAGCCAAATTTTTTAAACTTAAACTTCTTCTAATGCCACTTCTTCAAAATAGACTCGCCCAGGCCATGGCATTTTGTGAAGAGCCACACTCAACGGGATAAAGAGCCACATGTGGCTCATGAGCCACGGTTTGCCAACCACTGCATTAGTCAACAGAGCCGCAGTTTGCCGATCACTGCTCTCGGTTCTTGGCTGAGACCCTTCAATAATAATAAAGACACTAATAAGAAAAAAAAATACGCAAGTTTAATAACATACCTCCTGTGTACATGGGAAAGCCCTAGGAAAACTGGGAAACTCCCCGATAATGAGTGACTTTTGAAGAAGTAGTTGCAGTCATGGTATTGGGTGGGATTTTAGAGACTGACAAAGGGAAGAAAGAGAGAGGGGAGAGAGAGAGAGAAAGAGAGACAGACAGAGGAAAGAGAGAGAGAGAAAGAGAGAGAGAGAGATGGCAGTGGATGGAGACTCAAGAGACACCTCCACCATAGAGTGCTGGAGAAGAACCATAAAGTAATGAGCAAAAGCAAAAGGAGACTCTGGCTAATACACTATAATTCATTCACCACTTATGAGTACTATTAGCTGCCAGGTACTTAGATTATGGTGATACCAAGATGATTCAGAAGTTGTATCTTTCCTGAAGGAAGTCAGGGTGTAGTGAAGGAGAGAAACATGTAAACAAAATGTGACAAATATTATAATAAAAGTATTCACAAAGTGTTCTGCAAGCAATGGGGGGAAGGTGACTAAGATCTCAGTGCAGGGATGGGAAGAGGCGGGTGTCACAGGATGATGGGACTTCAGCAGCCTGAGATCAGAAGGAGTGATATGCCAGGAAGACAGAACAAGAAGAAGCCTGGGCAAATATGAAGCTGCAAATCATTTTAGTTAGATTTAATAAGAAGAGTGGGAATGGCCAAGACAGGTTTGGCTCAGTGGATAGAGCGTTGGACTGCGGTTACATCGATGTTTCTGGCTTTCTATCCCTCTCCTTTCCTCTCTGCAAAAAATCAATAAAAAAATATTTTTTAAAAAATTAAAAAAAAAAGAAGAGTGGGAATGGAATATCTTGGAAATTCAGATTGAGGCTACATTGTGAAGAGTCTACCAGCAAGCTAAGGAATTGAATCTTTATTTTCTAGTTAATAGAGAGTCGACAATAAAAAAGCGGTGGTACATTTATACCATGGAATACTATGCAGCAGTAAAAAAGAATCTCTTACCCTTGAGACTGCATGGGAGGGCCTGGAAAGGATCACCCTAAGTGAAATAAGTCAGTTAGAAAGACAAGTCCCACATGATCTCACTCAGATGTGGAATATAATTAACAAAATAAACTGGTGGATGGAGTGGATCCAGAGACATGAAAACATGGAAAACAGTGTGGAATCTTGGAGGGAAGTCGAGGGAGTGTGGAGGGGAGGTAATCAACCAAAGACCTTGTATGTATAACCCATGGGCACAGATAATAGGGTGGTAAAGGCCTAGGGTCCGGGAGTGGGAGCAGGTGGAGGGGATCAATGCAGGGAAAAGGGCACATATGAAATACTTTCAACAATAAAGATAAAAAAAAAGCAACGTCATTATTTTAAGTCAACTTCATTAGGTATAATTTATATACATTATAATATTTAGATTTTAAGTCTATGGTTCAAAAGGTTTTGATAAATTCTTATAACTATGACTCCAATCAAGATATAGAACATTTCCATTACCCTGAAAATCCCCTTGTGTCCTTTGCAAATGATCTCCCCTTTCCCAAGGCAACTACTGATATGATTTTTATTGCCATACTAGAGACCCTTTGCAGGAAAATTCCTGCAAGAATAGAGCTTCCTGTGGCCTGAGCAAAGCTCCCTCCCTTCTTTGCTGCCTCGCTCCCTTCTCCACTACCTCGCTCTCTCCTGTCTCCGCTGCCTCACTTGCTCCTGTCTCCTCTGCCTTGCTCCCTCCTTTCTCCCCTACCCAGTTTGCTTACTTCTTCACAGCTTTGCTCCCTTCCGCAGTGCTTAGCTTCCTTCTATGCCAACTTCTGCATGTGGGTATGCAAATTAACTGCCATATTGGTTGGGTTAATTTGCATATAGCTATGATTGGCGTGTGGGCGTGGCTTGTGGGTGTAGCAAAGGTATGGTCAACTTGCATATTACTCTTTTATTATATAGGATGTTTTGGTTATCTATTGACATGTAAAACCATCCCTAAAACAAGTAGCTTAGCCGAGACCGGTTTGGCTCAGTGGATAGAGCGTTGGACTGCGGACTGAAGGGTCCCGGGTTCTATTTCGGCGAGGGCATGTACCTTGGCTGCGGGCACATCCCCAGGAGGGGGCGTGCAAGAGGCAGCTAATCGATGTCTCTCTCTCATCGATGTTTCTGACTTTCTATCATTCTCCCTTCCGCTCTGTAAAAAATCAATAAAATATATTAAAAAAAAAAACAAAAAAAACCAAGTAGCTTAAAATAACAAAAATTATTTATTTACTCACCATATAGCCACTTATTCAGGTTTAATGAAGTAAATTTGTTTTTTCTCTCTGTGGCATCCACTGGGATAGCTTGACTGAGGCTGGAGAATTCACTTCTGAGATGACTCACTTACATGGCTGGAAAGTTGGAATTGATTCTTGGATGGGAGGTCAGCTAGTACTGCTAGCTCGTGACCTAATTTTTCCTCTACACAGCTCTTTGGGCTTCCTCCTAACATGGGTTCCAAGAAGGATAAAGTGGAAGATTTTATCTATCCATCTATTTAAATTGCTCCCGTATAAGCTACTATCGAGCAGCCTGTATTTGCTGTGATTACTTTTTAAAAATATATATTTTAATTGATATCAGAGAGGAAGGGAGAGGGGAGAAAGAGGTAGAAAGATCAATGATGAGAGAGAATCATTGATTGGCTGCCGCCTGCACACCCCCTACTGGGGATCGAGCCTGCAACCCAGGCATGTGCCCTGACACCCAACCAGGAATCTAACCGTGACCTGTTGGTTCATAGATTGACAATCACTGAGCCATTCTTACTGAATTTTATCTGCCTACTCTCCCATCTCTTTTCCTCTTTGTCCAGTAGTGTGACATGGTATAGATCAAGAATAAATACAATTAGTCAAGTAGGAAAGCCAGTCAGAAAGTGGAATCTTTTAGTCCCTTAAAGACTAGACCAGCCTGGAGTCACATATGAATTTGGAGGTCGCGGTTCCATTTCGGGTCAGGGCATGTTGCCCTGGTTGCGGGCTCAATCCCCAGTGTGGGGCATGCAGGAGGCAGCCAATCAGTGAGTCCTTCTCATTATTGATGTTTATCTCTCTCTCCCTGTCTGAAATCAATAAAAATATTTTTTAAAAATAGTGATTTTGATGGCCCACAGTGCGGATGAGGACTGGCAGAGGAGGAAGAGGAAGGTAAGATGTTGGAAGCTATGATTAAGAAGAAAGAGTTCCAGAAGGGGGCTGAGTCCGAGGGCAGGAAGGAGGGGACGTTCCAGACCGTGAAGGTGCGGAAGCTGCTGGAAATAAGCAAGTCTCCCGGGGAGACAAGAGCTAACAGCGCGGGGATCCCCTTTTCCCCTGCTGGCTCAGTCCGGTTCAGTCTGGTTCTGGTGACTCAGATGCTGTGACAGACCCAAGGAGCAAGCAGGGTCCAGGGTCCTGGGTGCGGGGAGCAGGAGCGGCTGCGCACACCTGCCCCTCGTCCCGCCCTGCCCTGCTGTGACACGCAGCTCCTTGGTCCTTCCTTCTGGGTCACATCCAGATGGGGTTCTTACCGTTAAAGTTCGGACCGGAGGGTCCTCCCCGCACCCCCCAGGTGTGCACGGTGTGCGCACGGCCTCCTGCCTCTGGGGTCCTGCTCCCCGGCAGGCAGAGAGCAGGGCTTGGCTGCGCCGCTGCTTCCCGCCCGGCCCCGCCCGGCTCAGCTCCCGTCTTCCTGGCCAGGGCGGGCGGCCCAAGCCCGCTTCTCCTTCCTCGGGAGCTCTCCATGTTGCTCAGTGACTGTGTCCTCAGCTAGGAGTGGGGCTGATGGCGAAACCCTCCCTCTCTCTAAGTTCCAGCAGGTGCTTCCCTCTTTCCTTTTTTCTGCAGGAACCTCGCAGGACAGGGGCTGTACTGGCTGCACCGGGCAGCTGGGGGCCCTCAGCTGAGTCTCCCAACAAGGGCCTTTGCGGGCAGGCTCCGTGGCAGTTCCCTGATCGACTGAGGGGTCTGCTTCTTGTAAGGGCTAATCCAGGTTCTCTAACATACTGTAGCCTGAGGCCCCACTGAGGCTCCCCCTGCCCCCTAGGGGGGTCGGGCGGATTCCTGGGTGTGGTTATCACCAGTCACATTCCTGTTGCTTGTTCTTCCTTGACTTATTCCCTCCAAAGGACTGATGGCCACTCTCCCCACTGGGAGGAGCAATGGGGACCAGACCTTTTCCCCAGGGACTGTGCCAGCAGCTCTTGGTCTACAGGCTGTTGCTATAAGGTAGTTCTGGGACCTCTAGGCCCCCCTTCCCTCAGTACCCCTCTGGGGAAAGATGGCACTGTATTACGCCAACAATAAACGGAGACCACCTCATTGCAGTGCCCTGCAGCCTCTGGTGCTGTGCCCTTGGCCAGGTCTGCCTTCTTTCCCACCTCCACGGTGCTTGGCCTCGCTGGTGGCCCAGGAGGCTTGTAGGGGCTTTGGCCCTCACTGCCTGCCCTGGGGCGGGACTCCCTTGCTCTAGAGAGGTGGCTCCTGTCCCTGTAGCCCCTGGAAGTCCCCTTCCTCATGCGCCTGTTGCCTTGGGACTGGGTCACCGGCTCCAGGGCCTTTCAGGGGCCAGGATGCACCAGCGGGGGCTGGGGTACCTGAGGGGTGGCTCCTTTGGGCTGCCTGGTGTCAGGAGACTCAGGTGGTGGGGACTACCATGGGAATGTGCTCAGTGTTGTCGGATCTTTCCATTTTTCAAAAGAAGCTAGAAATCAATCAATCAATAATTTAAAAAATAGTGATTTTCAGTGTAACATTTCATTAATCTTGGAATCCATAATATTTTTTCCTTTTCTCTCTGTCTCTCTGTCTCTCTGTCTCTCTGTCTCTCTGTCTCTCTGTCTCTCTCTCTCTCTCACACACACACACACACACACACACACACACACACACACACAATACTAGTAATCATTAGGGGCAGACAAGTCCAGTTTCTCCACATCCTTGCCAACACTTATTATTTTCTGTGTTTTTAAAAATTAGTAGCCAAGGCCCTGGCCTGGTATCTCATTTGGTTAGAGCATTGTCCAGATACGCCAAGATTGTGGGTTTGATTCTGGTCAAGGCACATATATGAATCAACCAATAAATGCATAAATAAGTGGAACAACAAATCAATGTTTCTCTTCTCTCTCTCCCTCCTGAAAGATCAGACAGAGGGCGAATAAACCAGGACTACAGGCATTATTGCAGGAGAAGGACCCTGCAGGGCTGTCTTGCAAGGGGAGAACAGCAACACGTGCAGAGGTGAACACGCCTTTTGAGGGGAGGAATGGGAAGAGATGGGGCCGAGTGTACTTGGCACGCACTGATTGGTGGCTTAATGTATGGTCCATATAAGGTACATAATTAGTCACTCAGGTCCTTAGAAATAAGGGCTTAATTTCAAATTATTGAAATTTCTTTTGAGAGCCAAAATTTTTAAAATTTAAACTTCTCCTAATGCCACTTCTTCAAAAATAGACTCGCCCAGGCTGTGGTATTTTGTGGAAGAGCCATACTCAAGGGGCCAAAGAGCTGCATGTGGCTCGAGAGCCGCAGTCTGCCAACCATGGGCTTAGGATATTTGGCAGGTGCTGATTGGTGGTTCAATGTATAGTCCATATAAGGTGCCTGGTTAGGTACTCCGGTGTGTCCAGGCTGCAGGTGCAGGTTACATCATACTCTGCCCACCAGTTGTGGGAAGGGAGAATCTATCGCCTTCCTCCCTTCCTTTCTCTTTCTTAAATCAATAAAAAAATTTAAAAATTAGTAGCCATCTTAAAAGGTGGGAAGTGGTATCTCATTGTAATTTTGATTTGCATTTCCCTAGTGGTTAGTGATGTTGAGCATCTTCTCATGTGTTTATTGGCCATTTGTATATCTGCTCTGTATAAATATCTATTCAAATCCTTTGTTCATTTTTAAATTGAGTTTTGTTGTTGTTGACTTGTAGGAGTTCATTATATACTCTGGATATTAAATCCTCACCAGATATATGGTTTGCAAATATTTTCTAAAATATTTTATTGATTTCAGAGAGAAAGAGAGAGGGAGAGATAGAAACATCAATGATGAGAGAGAATCATTCTTACCTGCCTCCTGCATGCCACCCCCTTCCCCACTGCAGCCTCGGGTGTTGTGCCCACACCCTGGTCTGTGCCCTGACCGGGAATTCAACCATGACCTCCTGGTTCATAGGTCAACACTCAATCACTGAACCATGCCGGTCAGGCTGGAAATATTTTTTTGCTGACTTCTTTTTAATGTGCCAAATACTGTTCAAAATGTTGAGAATACATAGGAGGCCTCTACTCTCATGGAATTTACATTCACTTGGATAGAGGCAGAAGGGAAACAATAAAACAAATAAGGTATTTTGAGATAGTGAAAAGTGCTATAAAGAAAATAAAACAGTGTGGCGGGGTGGCTCAGCGGTAGAGTGTTGGCCAGAAACCAAGAGATTGCCAGTTCAATTCCTGGTCAGGGCACATGCCCCAGTTGGGGGCTTGATTCCCAACAGGGGCCATGCAGGAGGCATCTGGTCAATGATGTTCTTCTCGCATCAATGTTTCTACCTCTCTATTCCCCTCCTTTACTCCCTCTCTAAAAATCAACCAAAACATAAAAAAAGAAAATAAAACAGGGTGATGATAAGATATAGATGACTGGGAGATGGAGGGAGTCTACTTCATATAGTGTAGTCAGCTAAGATCTTTTTCTTAGAAACTGATTTTTGAGCTGATGAGAATCCCTGAGAAGGATCCATCCCAGGCTGAGGGCACAATCAGTGTGAAGTTCATAAAGTGGGGAGGAAAGTTATGATCAAGGATACATAAACCACAAAAGGGCCAGATGAGTAGGGTTCACAGGCCAAGGTAAAGAGTGTGGGTTTTACCTTAAGTGTAGGAAACACTGGCCAGTTTCAAGCAGAGTCGTCGTAAGATCTCACTAATATTTTTAAAATATCACTTTGTCTGATCTGTGAAGAATGGATTACATAGTTGAGGGAGATGAAAAGCAAGGTTCCGCTGAGACCGGTTTGGCTCAGTGCATAGAGCGTCGGACTGCGGACTGAAGGGTCCCGGGTTCGATTCCGGCAAGGGCATGTACCTTGGCTGCGGGCACATCCCCAGTAGGGGGCGTGCAAGAGGCAGCTGATCGTTGTCTCTCTCTCATCGATGTTTCTGACTTTCTATCCCTCTCCCTTCTGCTCTGTAAAAAATCAATAAAATATATTTAAAAATAAAAAAAAAAAGCAAGGTTCCATTGAAATTTTTTTTTTAGAATTCCAATGAGTGTTCTTTTACGCTATCCTCAGGTAGTTGTTCCTTCATGGTGTTAGAGTCTCCTATGTTTCTAAATCTGTGTGACAGTAGCATTAAGGTCTTCCTTAATAGAATGGGTTTTGGTCACTTCTAGCAACTTCCTCCATTTCTGAATTATTCACTGCATGCTAGGCCATGTGTGATAACTAACCACAGCAATCTCAGTGTCTTAAAACAATCTAAGTTGCCCTAGCCCAGTGGTCGGCAAACTCACTAGTCAACAGAGCCAAATATCAACAGTACAATGATTGAAATTTCTTTTGAGAGCCAAAATTTTTAAACTTAAACTTCTTCTAACGCCACTTCTTCAAAATGGACTCGCTCAGGCCGTGGTGTTTTGTGGAAGAGCCACACTCAAGGGGCCAAAGAGCCCCATGTGGCTTGTCAGCCTCAGTTTGCCAACCACTGCCCTAGCTGATTTGGCTCAGTAGATCCAAAAAAGAAATGACGTAGGGTCTTTTAAAAATATATTTTTTATTGATTTCAGAGAGGAAGGAAAAGGGAGAGATAGAAACATCAATGATGAGAGAAAATCATTGATTGTCTCCCTCCTGCACACCCCCCACTGGGGATTGAACCTGCAACCCGGGCATGTAGCCTTGACTGGAATCCAACCTGAGACCCTTAAGTCTGAACGCTGACCCTCTATCCTCCAAGCCAAACTGCCCAGGGCCCTAAGTTATTTCTTTTTTTTTTTTTAAATATATTTTATTGATTTTTCACAGAGAGGAAGGGAGAGGGATAGAAAGTCGGAAACATCCATCAGCTGCCTCTTGCACACCCCCTGCTAGGGATGTGCCCGCAGCCAAGGTACATGCCCTTGACCGGAATCAAACCTGGGACCTTTTAGTCTGCAGGCCAACGCTCTACCCACTGAGCCAAACTGGTTTCAGCCCTAAGTTATTTCTTGCTTATGATATATATTCAGTACTAGTTGGCTTAGATTGTCTGCTCCGTTTCAACTATATTATGGGACAAGGGCTGATGGAGTAACCATTGAACCATTGCTTATAGCTGTGGCCGAAGGAAAGAGAAAATGTTTGAATTGTGCACTGGCATTAAAATTTCTTCCCAGAAGTGATACATCACTTTCAGTCACATTTCATTGCCAAAGCAAGTCATATGGGTCACTCCTAATTTCAAGGGAGCAAGGAAGAACAATTATATCATCTTCCTGAAGATTGGGAGAACCAGCTATATTTGAGAATAGCATAAATGTCTATAACCACTTCCAAAATCATTATGAAGGAAGAGATAATTTGACTTTGGAAATACTGAATTTCAGATGTATATGGGAAATACATTTAGCTAAACCTTCCCTTTGTTAGGAGTTAATGATGAAGCTAGGAGGAAAAGGAACCACTGGAAGGAGACTGGAAAAGGAGCATGTAAAGCACTATGTTAATTAAGTGAAAGGAAGAGTGAGCTTTGAGGGTTATCTTTATTCTGAAGCATATAAATATATACCATTTTAACCTCCCTGAGGTGCCCCCTTCACCCTTTAAGCATCTCTGTATCATTGCTATTTTACTTCAATAATGTCTACAGTTCAGCATTTTAATGTTAACAGGAAAAAAAATTGAAATGAAGGCAGGAGATAATGTAACAATTTGTACCAACAGATTGGCAACAGTCACCAAGGAATCTAAAAGAGATCTGCAGGCTAAGAATCTGTTAGTGTATCTCTAGCACTGTCTAGGGGAGAAAGAGAATATCAGATAAAAAAGGATTCAAGAATCTGGTGTATCGGATAGAGAACAGGATGCTGGTTAGAATACAATCTTTGCCACTAAGCAGCATTCATATTTAAAAGAGTGCCTCCTATTTGCCAGGGACTGTTACAGGTATTTCAAATTTTTTATCTCGTAATCACCATGATAATCCAAAAACTCAGTATTATTGGCCCTAATTTATAGTTTAAGGAACTGAGCCTCAAAAAATTCAAAACCCATTAAAAGTGAGAGAATTGCAAGTTCAACCAGATGGGCCTGACTTCAAGGGTCAGGCTCTTTCCACTGTGGTGAACAGACCCTCAAACCTAGTTGTGCATCAGTTGCCTGGAAAATATGTTAAAACACATTTTCCAGCTTCCCATTCAAGATTGTCTCACAAGATGATAATATTAGTACAGTACTTTTCTCTCAAGGCTGTTATTAGGATTAAAAAATTATATATTTTTTTATTGAGAGGCAATCAATGAGAGAATCATTGATTGGCTGCCTCCTACATGCCCACTAATCCAGGCATGCACCTTGGAGGAGAATTGATTTCTTGGTTCATAGGAGGATGCTCAACCACTGATCCACTCTGGCCAGGCTGTTAGGATTTCAAACAATAAAGTATATTGAGATGTTTCATAAATTTTAAGTATAACATAGACATAGTTTTATTATGTGATCATCTAATTCCCTTTCTTTATTTTGTATAATTTTTATTTATTTATTATATGTTAATTGAGGTAACATTGGTTAGTAACATTATAGAATTTTAAAGTGTACATTACAATTCAATATTTGTATAGCATGTATACATCTAAACTAGATCCATTCGTTACCATACATTTGACCCCCTTTTATACCCTTTACTCTTGCTATACTCCCTTTTCCCCTCCTGCTCTGGTAACTATCCATCTGTTGTCTGTATCTATGAGTTATTTTTATTCATTTGTTTCTTTTTTGTTTTATAGTCTCCACGTATAAATGAAATCATATGTTATTTTGACTTTTTTCATCTGACTTATTCACTTAGCATAATACCCTCAAGGCCCATCCATGTTGTGGTAAATAGCAATATTTCATCTTTTTTTCTTAAATTTTTATTTGCTTGTTATATATATATATATATATATATATATATATATATATTGATTTCAGAGAGGAAAGGAGAAGGAGAGATAGATGAAAACATCAATGATGAGGGAGAATCATTGATCGGCTGCCTCCTGCATACCCCCTATTGGGGACTGAGCCTGCAACCTGGGCATGTGCCCTTGACCCAAATCGAACCTGGGACCCTTCAGTCCCTTCAGTCTCCTGGAGATGTTCTAACCACTGGTCAGGACTACATATCAATCTTCTTTATCTAGTCACCCCTTGATGGACACTTAAAGTTTATTCCATATCTGGACTATTGTAAATATTGTTGCAATGAACATAGGGGTGCATATATCTTTTCAAATTAGTGTTTTCATATCCTTTGGATAAAACCAGGAAGTCTAATTCCCTTTGTTTTTTATTTTCTAGTCAGTAAGTAATTTTCTGATAATTAGGCATATCAAGTACCCGGAAAACAGAAAAGGGGGCCCAAGATTATGTTTCAACTGGTAACCATGTTATAAATTAATGTATTTATTTTTTGTATATAAATCATTGCTCTTATAAGCCCAAGCTTGATCATCCCTTTACGAACTGAAAAAAAACAACGTTTTGAAATCAGCAAAACTGAGGAATGAAGTTCAAAGCAGAAGAGGTATATATTGTTTTAATTGGGGTCTTCATGGGAGTAGCATATTAAGTTTTGACGGGAAGGTCGGTTTTTGAATAGGTTACAAACTTAACTCGTTTTGATGTAAGAACATCTTTTCTTAATGATAGAAATGGTGTTTATCTCGGTTCCAATATACCAATAGCTAGTATTAGCTTGAGCCAGAAAATGTAATAGGGCTACAATTGTAGCCCTTTTAAAATGTCTCCTGCGCCTCCCCATTTCCTCCCTCATTTCCCCAACAAGAGTAGTAAGTTATTTATTTTTTGATTTGTTTTGTTTTAGAGAATTAGGAAGAGTATTTAAGCCAAAATGATGACAACTAGGAGGAACAAGATCGCAAATGCTTTCTCCAAGAAAGGTCTGGTCTGCCCCAAGAGAAATTCTAGGTGTTATTTCCTCTCCCAAGTGGGGTTTGAAGTTGTATGTAAATTAGCATTGTTTTCCACTGACCGTGAAAGGCTGGTAGTTTACTTGTAGGCAAATACCCCTACAGTTTTTTTTTTTTTCTCTTCTCTTTTTTAGTCCTCAACCCAGTCCTAGCCAGGTTGGTTCCCTGGACAGAGAGCGTCAGCCTGCGGACTGAAGGGTCCCAAGTTCTATTTTGGTCAAGGGCACACGCCCGGGTTGTGGGCTTGATACCCAGTGGGGGGCGTGCAGGAGGCAGCCGGTCAATGATTGTCTTTCATCATTGATGTTTCTCTCTTCTCTGAAATCAATAAAAAAATATTTAACCTCACCCCAGGACACGTATTTATTGATTTGATAAAGAGAGAAAGGGAGAGGAGGAGGGAAACATTCGTAGCCCCCCCTATCGGGGTTCGAACCCGCAACCTTGACATACCTCCCTGCTGGGAATCCAATCCGCCCCCCTTCCGCGAAAGGGACGACGCTCCAAGTGAGCCACACCTGGCAGGACCCCTAGCTGGTTTTTTTTTTTTTTTTTGCTTTTGTTTTTGCAGTAGTCACAAAGGCACTCAGCAGGCACTAACTAAATGCATGCTCCTTGAAGGAAGCCGGTAAGCGGTTTCCCAAGACCACACAGATCAAACAAGTGGGGGAAGGGGGACTGAAAGTGCCTATTATATCCAGTTACATTACCACAACGGCTCAAGCCGCCTTATTCCGAGCCCAAAGACCGGCTTTCAAGGGTACTTGAAAAGAATGCCGGAGAGGTGAGAGCCAGGAAATCGGGAGAGGTGCCTTTCCCAGCATGCTCTGCAGCACACCGAGGGGCGCCAAACGTATCCCGGCGTGCATCGGGGAGCGCCCAAGGGCGATGGTTCTCGGCTCCTGAAGGGGCACGCGAAGTTAACCCGGTAGGTGTGAGCTTTCTTAGTTTTGAGACCCCGCTTTCTGGTTTTCACTTTATGAATACAACCCTGTAACGGCAGAAACGGAGGTCCTCTAACTGGCCTCCCTTTCCGCGTGCGGACGACTTTCGGCGCCTCTTCGAGCTCCGTGCCAGGTGATTAGCGGTTAGGGGCTGGCCTGAGCTGAGCACGTGACCAAAGCTGGCAGCCAATGACTAGTCGGGGGTCCAGCAGCGCGAGGATTCCGGGACCCGTGAGCAGAGCGGCGCGTGGGCCCGCCGCAGTCGGCCCCGGCAGGTACGCGCAGGCGCCCTGGTTGCCACGCGCTCCGTCTTTCCCCACGCGCCCGGTGGCGTGGGCTTGGCGCGAGGTGTTAAGAGCCTGTTCGGGTGTTTTTGTGGGTAAGGGTAAGGAGAGGGTTGGGGGGCAATGGCGTCACGTGGACGCGACAGCCAATCTCGGGCCGAGGCGCACCCACGGCTTTCCCCGGCGCCCCGGGGTGCGACGTGTTCCGTGAAGTTCAGCTCAGCCCTGACGGCAGGAGCTCTCTTTCGAAGCGCGTGTGCGGTTTCTAAAACCTGGCCGCTGGTTTTCGCGGCGGCCAACTCCCCTGTGAGCACGGACGACCAGTTCTCGGCAAAATGGCTGCTGGGAAGAATCGCCGAGCAGGGGGAGCGCTGGGGCCGCGTGAAGGTCACATGACGAGGTTGGCAGCGCGTGCTGCTGGCGCGGGGAAGGGGGTGGCGGGGAGAGGGGAGAGGCGGAACCTGTCACGTGCCGTCGACTGCGGCGTCCTGTGGTTTTTCTGCGCCTTTGCTGCCGCGAGCCTTGTCGGCTTTTACTCCTCCCCCTCGAAGCGAGTCCAGCCTTGCGGAGAACCTGTGTGTTGGGGTGGGGTAAGCCGAGGTCCGGGAATTAGAGGCCTGGAGTCTAAACCTTGGCTGCTTTGGTAATTAGCTAGTCATGTTGCCACTCTTGGTCTCCGTTTTCTCATTTATATTTTAGCTCTGCATAGATTATCTTTTTAAGGTCCTTCGTTGGGTATATGACCTCCGCCTAATTCCGGTGTCTCGCAGATGAAGGAATTAACAGTGAGCAGATTATTCCTAATTATGAGACAATTTCATCTCCCCACAAGAAGCAACCCACAACAGTCCCCCTACCTCCAACCTTACCGTGATGTAGGAAACTTGGTGGAGGTAATTTGTTAGTATATTCTAGCATGTCTGCCCATAGTATCACTAGCATTTATACTTTGTAGCTGCCCACTTTCTTATTTGAAAACGGTTCTTTTACACATAGAGGTCCTGTGTGTTTGCCGGAAAGGAATCAAGATCATCATTGTTAATAACTGTGGAGATGGGGAAACACAAGTACTTAGAAGAGACTTGCTAATGGCAAGTCTCCTAGCTCCAGCTCTTCATTTTACCCAAGATCAAGGACTTTAGTGAAACGAAGCAGGCATACATTATGCATTTTTCATATCACTCCTTAGGTTTTATGCTACCCTTCGATGTATCTTAAAAAGGTTTTTAATTTTTTGGGAGCACAAATCTAGAAAACATTTATTAAGTAATCATAATAATAGATTTCACTTTTTAATTTTTAAATTTTCACTTACAAATATATTTTGATTGATTTCAGAGAGGAAGGGAGAAGGAGATGGAAACATCAATGATGAGAGAGAATCATTGATTGGCTGCCTCCTGCGCCCCCATGGGGAATTGAACTGTGACTTCCTGATTCATAGGTGGACACTCAACCACTGAGCCATGCTGGCCAGGCTATAGTTTTCTCTTTTGAGCAATTGTAGTAACAGTTAACGTCTTTCTAGAATAGTACTTTATTTTGTTTTAAATATATATTTTTATTTACTTCAGAGAGGAAGGGAGAAACACCAGTGATGAGAATCATTGATCGGCTGCCTTTACTAGTACAATCAAGATTGGAAAACAACCCATTTTTTAAAGTAGTAAATTTCTGACTTCACATTTTATATTTAAATATTAATTCACCTGGATTTTGTTTTATTTACATTTTCTTTTTTTAAAAAATATATTTTATTGATTTTTTACAGAGCAGAAGGGAGAGGGATAGAAAGTCAGAAACATCAATGAGAGAGAGACATCGATCAGCCGCCTCTTGCACGCCCCCTACTGGGGATGCGCCCGCAGCCAAGGTACATGCCCTTGCCGGAATCAAACCCGGGACCCTTCATTCCGCAGTCCGACGCTCTATCCACTGAGCCAAACCGGTCTCGGCTATTTACATTTTCAAATGGTTAGCTGATTGTTCTATAAAAACTAAAAATAAATGGAGTAAATGAAAAAGAAAGTGTTATATAATTTTGAAATTCTTTCAACTCTTACAAAACACCATTTTTCTAGTGTTAAATAGCCCTGTATATCCCTGGCCCGTGTGGTTCAGTTGGTTGAGCTTTATCTTGGATACTGGAGGATCACTAGTTTGATTGGGTGTCTGAAGGAGGCAACCAATCAGCAATGTTTTCTCCCTCCCTCTCTCTTTAAAATCAACAAAAATATTTTTTAAATAAATAGCCTTATATATTTCTAAATTTATGATCTGTTCCACTGCTCTGCCTCTAGAGTTACTACTTAATCACAGCTCTATATGTATATTCACTAGCGTAACTTCCTCCTCACTTCTCTTCCAAAAAATTTCCTACTTCACAGTTTTGTTCCTCCAAATGAACTTTAGAATCATTTTGTCAAGTTTTTAAAAGGAATGCTGGTTGGAATTCTGTAAAATTATCAGCCATATGACCTTATGCAAATAACTTAATCTCTCTGTTGCTATTTCCCTCATTGGTAAGTAGAAATAATAGTACTTCATAAGTTTGGTATGAGAACTAAATGAATTAAGACATATTTAGGGGACTCTTTCCCCCTCCCCACCTGGGAGTTTGTGCTGTGAGATTCTTTCCCCTTCGCCACGTGGAAATCTGTACTTGTTCTTTAATAAATTTCCACCTTTGCTTAAATATATACACACACACACACACACACACACACACACACACATATATATATAAATATATATATAAATAAAGTACTGTGCTAGAGGCCCAGCCAGTTTGGCTCTGTGGATAAGCGTTGGCCTGCGGAATGAAAGGTTCTGGATTCAATTCTGGTCAAGGACACATGTTCAGGTTGTGGGTTCTATCCCCAGTAGGGGCAGACTGGATCCCTAGTAGAGGGGGCTTGATCCCCTATATAAATAAGATAGATTAGGGGATATGCAGAAGGCAGCTGATTGATGGTATTTATTTCTCATAAATGTTTCTATTTATCCCTCTCCCGCTCTCCCTAAAAATCAATACAAACATATTTAAAAAAGCAAACTAATAGTGAAGTCTAGAATGGTGTACATCAAATGTGAACTACCAGTGATTTTTTTTTGAGTGGTAGGATTTTTGGATGAATTAATTTTTAATTTTTTTGGATGAATTAAAGAAAATAAACTTTATGTTTTAGAACAGTTCAGATTTATAGAAAAATTGCAAAAATGTTAGTTCCCATATATCCAACACCTAGTTTTTCCTATTAATAATGTTATATCAGCATGTATATTTGTCAACTTTTAGTAATCCTGTCCCCTTGAGATCTTCTTAGCTATAATAGTTTCTTAGATTTTCCTCGATTTTGATAGTTTTGAGGAATACTGGCCAGGTATTTTATAGAGTGCCCCTCAGTTGGGACTTGATTTTTTTTTTTAATGATTAGATTGGGATTAGAGTACATACTATCAACATGTCTCTCTTGATTTTGACCTTTATCATTGCCTCTGAATTTGATTTTTATTTTTTATTTTATTTTATTTTTAAATATATTTTATTGATTTTTTACAGAGCAGAAGGGAGAGGGATAGAAAGTCAGAAACATCGATGAGAGAGAGACAACGATCAGCTGCCTCTTGCACGCCCCCTACTGGGATGTGCCCGCAGCCAAGGTACATGCCCTTGCCGGAATCGAACCCGGGACCCTTCAGTCCGCAGTCCGACGCTCTATCCACTGAGCCAAACCGGTCTTGGCTGAATTTGATTTTTAAATGTTTGCTTTATAGTTCTAGTTTTTAATAATTGGTGTTAACTTATAATGTAAAAAGTGTTATAGTATTCTGGGTATGTTTATCCATCCTTTATTAATAGCTTTTATAATAAGCAGTATATTGATAAGTCTGATAACACAGATGAAAATGGAAGTTTTAGTCAAAGAAAAACAACTGACCAAATTGCTGGAAGGGCTAATTATAGAAAGGAATTAAAGGTATTAGTTAAGTATTGCTTGTTTTAATAGTCTTTTTAAAAAAGTATATTTTTGCCCTAACTGGTTTGGCTCAGTGGATAGAATGTCATCCTGCAGACTCAAGGGTCCCGGGTTCGTTTCCAGTCAAGGGCATGTACCCTGGTTGCAGGCACATCCCCAATAGGGGATGTGCAGCAGGTAGCTGGTCAATGTTTCTCTCTCATCAATGTTTCTGGCTCTCTATCTCTCTACCTCTCTGTAAAAAATCAATAAGATATATATTTTTTAAAAAGTGAATTCAGAGAGGAAGGAGGGGAAAGAGAGAGAGAGAGAGAGAGAGAGAGAGAGAAAATCATTGATCGGCTGCCTCCTGCATGCCCCACACTGGGATCAAGCCAGCTACCCAGGGCATGTGCCCTGACACGGAATCGAACCGTGACTTCCTGGTTCCTAGGTCAATGCTCAACAACTGAGCCACATCGGGTGGGCTGTTTTAATAGTCTTTGAAGTGTTTTAGAACTCTGTTCTAGGAAGAACAGCCTGGTAGTCATGAATTAGATCTAAATTCAAAGGTGCGAAAGGAATTATTCAATTATGCATGACAGGATGAGAATATAAATAAGATAGATTAGACTAATTAGGTTAAGTTCATTCAAAATTCAGCCCTACTGTATGCCAGATATTGTATCAGATCTAGGGATTGAGCAGTAAATAAGACAGTCTCTACTCTGTTGGAATTTATATTCTAATGGGTAGACAGTGAGCTAATAAACAAATATGATTTCAGATATTGTCAAAGTGCTGTGAAGAAAATAGCACAAGAGAATAGAATGTGGTGGTGGGTTTGGTAGTTCTTTTAGGTAGGTTGTTGGGTAAGGCTTCTCAGAGGTAACATTTGAGCATAAAGAGACCCAGGTGGTAAGGAGAGAGCCACACTGATATGTGGACCGCTTCAAGCAGTGGGGATTCTAATGCAGAGACTCAGGATGAATTTTAGTTTGAGATTTTCAAGGAAGTGCAAGAAGGCTAATGTGCTAGTGTGGAAATTGTTGGGATATTAATGATGGTGGTAGTGGGGACATGATATTGGGAAGTTGGAAGGTCTCACATGGTATAGAGCCTTGCAGACTAGAAAGGCACTTATTTTAAGTGTGATGGGATCCATTGGACAGTTTCATGAAGAAAAATGATAAAGCCCTAGCCAGTGTTTCTCAGTGGTTAGTGTTGCCCTTGCGTCAGAGGGTCGTAGGTTCAATCCTAGCGCCTGACTGGGAGGCAACCAATCGATGTTTTTCTCTCACATGGATGCTTCTCTCTCTTTCTCCCCCTCCTTCCCTTCCCTCCCTCTTCCTCTCCTTCTCCCTCTGCTTTCTCTCCCTTCCCCACTTCTCCAGACCGTCTTCCTCCTCCCTTCCGCTCTCTCTAACAATCATTGGGAGAAATATTCTCCGGTGAGGATTAACAACAACAACAAAAAATGATAAAATCTAAATGATATTTTAAAAGGTCATTGACTGCTTTATAGGCCAGAGGCCAGCAGGAGATCATTTAGGAAGTTGTTGGAATGATATGAAATACTAGTGGCCCGGTGCACAAAATTCGTGGATGGAGGGGGGTTCCCTTGGCCCAGCCTGCACCCTCTCTAATCAGGGACTCCTTCGGGGATGTCTGACTGTTGCCAGTCCGAGATGTCTGACTGTTGGCAGCTGGACATCCCTCTCGCAAGCCAGGAACACTGGCTCCTAACTGCTCATGACCTGCCTGACTGATTGCCCCTGCCCCTAAGTGCTCCCCTGCTGGCCTGATTGCCCCAACTGCCTCTGCCTTGCCCAACACCTGGGACCCAGGCTTAGATCAAAGATAACAAACTATGCCCACTGGGCTAAATCTGGCTTTCTGCCTATTTTTGGTCAATGAAGGAAAGAAAGAATGTTATTTTGTGACATGAAAATTATATGAAATTCAAATTTTAGTGGCCATAAAGTTTTGTTGGGACACGGCCATCCCGTTCCTTTGGGCTTTTGCATGCTAGGACTGCAGAAGTTGAGTATTCGAGGCAATGTATAGTCCACAAAAATTAAGCCGCACTCTGGCTCCTTTAGGCAATGGCATTTGGCCCCTGCCCTAGATAAATTCTGGGGTGTTATTATGTGAAATGTGCATACTGTAAAATACAGGCTTATAAAATGAAAACATTTTACTTCAGTGTTCGTAGTCATTTTAAAGGGCACTTTTATTTGTAGCAAATTCAGTTTTCATGGGATTTGTAGACCCCAATGCTGGGAAGCAGACGCCGCGCACAGGCGGTCCCAGCGCTCTGAGCAGCACCTGCTCCAGGCTCAGGGTGCAGGGGAGCCCAAGGCCAGGCTCCGCGTGGCTATTGCATTGGTAGCCGCGGCTCCGGTGGCTGCCGGGGGCACAACGTCCTCCGGTGAGGGCCTTTCTTGGTGATGGCTGCGGGACCTCTCTCCTGTGGTCCAGGGTCACCTGTCCCGAAGCCCGGCAGTGTGGCTCTAGTCCCCTCCTTCCCCGCCTTCCATCTGTCTCCTTGCTTCCTTCAGCCGCCCTCCTTCCCGCCGCCTCTGCCGTTCCTCTGGAGGCCTGACCCACCCATCCTGCCCGCCTGCAGGGAAGCTGTGAGGCTGGCAGGTCTTGGACCGAGCTCTCGGGGTGCGGGGCTTGGGGGGCCCTGTGCCCCCTTCCCCACCTGTATTCAGTGCGCCGGGATCCAGAGCGACTGGTTCTGCGGTGACAGGGAAGGAGGTGGTGGCGGCCCGCCAAGGGGAAGAGGCATGGGCCTGAGGAGCTGATGCTGCCTGCCGCCAGTCCCAGCGGGCCCGCTGCGCCCCGAGGAGCGGGCTGCCGCTTGGCTCACAGCCCCGGCTTGCACCTGCTTCCCATTACCCAAGGTGCCCCTGGCGCTCATTTGCATGTCCCATGCAACAGGTAAACCCCACACCTCAGTTCCAGCCTAACTATCAGAGCAACCTACATGCGAGCCTCTTGAGGGGATATCATGGCATCAAATTCCCCTAACTGTCCCAAGGTCACTGCAAAAGGTCGCGACTCAGTCAACAGTAAGTGTAAGGAGAGAGGGATCTCACCGGCCCTTACATATAATGTAGGTAGAGCTTATAGTGTGGTGCTTGCTTCCTCAGCACTATGGCCACGCCCCCGTCTGCTGGCCACGCCCCTGGCCATACCCCCTGCTCCTGATTGGCTGGTAGCATAGCGGAGGTATGGTCAATTTGCATGTTATTCTTTTATTAGGATGGTGGCTTAGAGAGGGGAGCAAAGATGGAGGGGGTCAGATTCAGAGTATATTTTGAAGGTAGAATGTGCAGATAGATTAGTTATGGGAAGGTAAGAGGAATCAAAGATGATTTTAACGTTTTTAACTAGGGCAACTGGTGCCATGTAAACAGATGGAAAACTGGAAAGAGCTAGTTTGGAGTTTAAAATGAAGACTTCAGTCTGATATATTGAGTTTGAGATGCTCACTAGATATTCAGGAATAGCCATTGTGTAGGGAGTTGACTGTTCAAGTCTGGAGCCCAGAGTCAAAGTCATGGTTGTGAATATACATTTGGGATGTCATCAGTACATAGATGGTGTTGAAATACATGAGTCTAGTGAGATCAGCCAGGGAATAGTGAAGAGGGCCAATGACTGAGCCTTGAGATGCAGTTGAAAGCAAGGACAGAGGAATAGGTTAGATTTCTTTTGTGTCTGCATAGTACAGTCAGTGTGGTGTAATATTCAGTAATGCCTTTGAGATGATTGTAATGTAATCTAGGTTCTTGTTATTATGTGAACTGATTCTTCAGGTTTTTGCCACTGTACACTGAAAGTACTTGAAGATTTCCACTTTGTCTCCATTACCTAGGACAGTGGTTAGCAAACTGCGGCTCGTGAGCCACATGCAGCTCTTTGGCCTCTTTAGTGTGGCTCTTCCACAAAATACTTACGTGCAGGCGTGCACATACAGAGCGATTGAAACTTCATGGCCCGTGTGTAGAAGTTGGTTTTCGGGCTCTCAAAAGAAATTTCAATTGTTGTACTGTCGATATTTGGCTCTGTTGACTAATGAGTTTGCCGACCACTGACTAGGGGCATAAACTACAAATTTCATAGCTTAGCATACCAGACCCATCAGGGTCTGACTCTACCCTATCTTTTTCATTTTTTCCTCTCTCCTCTTTAACACTCCTGCCATGCCCAATATGCTCTATGCAGTAGCCCTCTGTTTACCTATAATACTCTTCCCGCCCTCTTTTAAAAAAATATATTTTTGATTTCAGAGAATAAGGGGAGAGATAGAAACATCAATGATGAGAGAGAATCATTGATTGGATGCTGCCTGCACATACCCCACTGAGGATTGAGCAGGCAGCCTGAACATGTGCCCTGACTGGAATTGAACTTCTACCTCCTGGTTCACAGTTTGATGCTCAACCACTGAGCCACACCTGCTGGGTGTCTTTCTCCTCCTCTTTGCCTCGAACCCCTACTGAGTCATCAGTGTCCAGCTTAAATTTGCTATGTAATTTCCCTAGATTTCCACAGATAGAAATTGACTCCTCACTGCACGGTACTTCCTCAGGTCTACTGTTTTGTGCTTTATAGCAGTACAGAATCAGTTGATATTTTCACTTTTTAAAATTTTTATTCATTTGTTTCCCTAGTATTTGGCAGGTGGTAGATAGATGCTCAGTCATAATGCTTTGAAAAAGTTTAGAAGTTTTGTTTTGGTAAAAGAGAATAAAATAATTAGAAACAGATCTTAAAGTGTACAATCAGTAGGGATCATTAGCTGAGATTTTTTAGGATCTTTTTTTATGGTGAGTTTTCGGTTATAATGATACTCATTGTGATGAAGTTTAGCCAGTACAAAGTTGTTTTTTTTAGATGTTTTTATTAATTTCAGAGAGGAAGGGAGAGAGAGAAACATCAATGATGAAAGAGAATCATTGATTGCTGCCTCCTGCACGCTCCCTACCGGGGTTCGAGCCCTCAACCCAGGCATGTGCTCTGACTGAGAATTGAACCCGGGACCTCTCAGTCAGATCCTCTATCCATTGAGCCAAACCGACCAGGGTGCCAGTACAAAGTGTAATGAAGTGGTATCAATTAGGAGTTTTAGTTCAGAGACATTTTAGGATTGTTTTAATCTCTAGGACTGAATAATGCTTATTCTTTGGAGACAAGCTATTATAATATTCTTTCTTCACTTGCCCACTTTCCCGCCTACCCTCTCAGTAGTCAGGAATTTTATTTTAACATTATACGTGTACTTTGAGCTCTTTCCTGGAGAAGAAACCTAGTGTAATAAGTTTAGTGGAATCAGCAGTACTCTCCCCAGGAATGTCCAACAGGGAGATTTAATTGTGTGAATTATAGGTGTGAGAGTTTCATTCTGTGAGCTCAAAGGAGGGTTGTCATTCAATCATAAGCATGTATTGAGCACCTACCATATATAGGCATTGTATGAGATGCTGTGGGGGACATACAAAAGAAATAAAGACATGGTTCCCTGCATATGAATGCCTGACAGTTTAGTTGTGGAACGGAAACATAACATTAGCAGTGAATGTAATCTTATCAAGCGAATGTATTAATAAGTGAAAAGTATTGCGGTATAAATTAAGGACTTTGCATTTCTTAAGCCCGTAATTATAGACTATTATATACCACCTTATCTCACATCAATTTTCAACATTTTGACTTGACCTGCAAGTTCTGCAATTTTTCTTATCCTTTAACATATATAATTTCAATAAAATAGTGACTTGGCTTTTTGTTTGATGTAATGAAAGTCCTGCCAATACATTGCATTCAGACATTTTATTCTTTCACATCAATAAAGCAGATACATAAGGTAGAATGTCTCTTATCCCTTATAAGTGTGACAGAGACATACTTTCATAGTTTTTAAAAAATATGTTTTAATTGAGAGAGAAGAAGGGGAAGACAGAGAGAAACATTGATTGGTTGCCTCCTGTATGTGCCCTGACTGGGAATTGAACCTGCAACCTTTTGGTGCACAGGATGATGCTTCAACCAACTGAGCCACTTAAGTCAGGGCAGCCCATTTTTGAATTGACTTCTTTGTTGTTGTTGTTGGACTGAAAGAGTACTTTATATATTCTGGATAGTAACCCCCTATCAGATATATGATTTTTAAATATCTTCTCCCTTTATGTGGATTGTCTCTCACTATATTAATAGGGTCTTTTGATGTACAAAAGTTTTTAATTTTGATGGAGTCAAGTTTATCTGCTTTTCTTTTGTTGTCTGCATTGACAAAATTCAGAATTGGGAAGCTTTTTCCTAATGCTTCTAAAAGTTTTATAATTTTATTGCTTATATTTAGATCATTGATCTCTTTTGAGTTAATTTTTGCATATGATGTAAGATAAGGACCCACCCTTATTCTTTCGTGTTTTTTTTTACTCCTCACTCGAGGACTTGGTGAGAGAAAGAAGAAAGGAGGAATGGGAGGGAAAGAGGAAGGAGAGGTAGAAACATATCTTTCTCTGCATTCTGTGTGTGTCCTGGCCGGGAATCGAACCTCTAATCTTTGGTGTATGGGTGGACCTTTCAACTAGCTGACCCACCCGGCCAGGGATGTTGCTCTTTTAATAAAGAATTTCCTCATATTGTGCATAATAGGACATTTCTTCATATTTTACAAACTGGCCTAAAACTCCCCATTCATAACAGTATCATATAAAGTGAATTTGGATTATCTTGGGCTGGAGTAGCTGGAGTCCGGACCTTGGCAGGGGTTTGGTGGCTGCACACCTCCTTGCAGAGCAGTGTACAAGACAGTGAAGGTGCAAGAGAGTTTGGCGGAGTGGGTTGGCTCTACGTGGCACCAGTCATGGCTCACAGTAAGATCCTGCTGCGATGGCTCAACTGTCCACCCTGTGGCCAGCCAGTGGGAGATTCTTACCTCTGAAGACAGTGTTAGGATCAAGATATGTTGGTCAAGTTGCTGAGGAAAATTGGTTTTACTCGAGTATGCTCCCAAATTATCTAAAGAGTTTGAAGTTTCCTAGGGCTGCTGTAACAAGTTACTACAAATTGGGTGGCTTAAAACAACAGAACTTTAGATTAAAGATAGAATCTTAAAAGCAGCAAGAGAAAAGCAGTTAGTTACCTTAAAAGGAGCTCCCTTAAGACTGTCAGTTGATTTCTCAGCAGAAACTTTGCAGACCCAGAAGGGAGTGCCATGAAATATTCAAAGTGATGAAAATCAAGAACCTACAACCAAGATTACCTAACAAAGCTATAGAAGGACAGATAAAGAGCTTCCCAGACAAGAAAAAGCTAAAGGAGATAATCACTAACAAACCAGTATTAACAAGAAATGTTAAAGGGTCTTCTTTAAGAAGAAGAGGAAAAAATAAAAAATTGAATAATAAAATGGCAATAAATGCCTATTTATCAAAAGTTAATTAGTTAACTGCCATGCATCCAAAAGTGGAAACCATTCTTGCTGTATCTATAGACACATTTATGGTGTACAAAGGGTTAAAGGCAAATGGATTAAATGCTCCAGTCAAATGACATATGGTGACTGGATGGATAACAAAGCAGGACCCTTACATATGTGTACAAGAGATTCAGTTCAGATAGAAAGACACAAATTTGAAAGTAAAGGGATGAAAAAGGTATTTCATGAAAATGGAAACAAAACAAAATAAAAGATAGGATAGTAATACTTATACCAGGCAACACAGACTTTGGAACAAAAGCCATAACAAGAGACAAAGAAGGACCCAGCAACTCCAATTTTGGTTATTTACCCCAAGAAACTAAAAAACTGTGCTACATCTATACAATGGAATATTACGCTATGGTAAAAAAGAAGGAATTCATACCATTTGCAACAGCATGGATGGATCTGGAGAGCATTATGCTAAGTAAAATAAGCCAGTCAGAGAAAGATAAATATCACATGAAATCACTCATTTCCTACCTAATAAAAGAGTAATATGCAAATTTGACCGTACCCTCACTACCCTACCAGCCAATCAGGAGCGGGTGGCAGGGCCCACGCATGGTGCATGAGAGCAGAGGGTGGGGCCGAGTGTGGCGCGCAGGAGGCTGAAAGAGCAATCAGCAGGGACCTGAGGCTACACCTTCCTCCAATCCAGAGGGGCTTGACAGGGGACCTCAGGCCTCAACCCCTGCCCCAGCACCATGCCAGGGGACCTGAGGCCATGTCCTCCACACAGTGGGACTTGATGGGGGACCTCAGGGTATACTTCCCATCCTGGTGCTAGGCTAGGGGATTTCCGGCTGCTCCCCCTGCCTGGTAAGGCTTGACAGGGGACCACAGGCCATCCCCCCACCTGGCAGGGCTTGACAGGGAACTTTAAGGTGTGCTTCCTGCCCTGGTGCTGGGCTAGGGTACTTCAGGCTGCTCCCCACACCCTGGCACCAGGCTGGGGAACCTCAGACCATACCCTCCGCCCCAGCACCGGGCTAGGGGACCTGAGGCTGTGCCCTTCCTGCCAGGCTGGGCTTGACAGAGGACCTCAGGCTGTGCCTCCCACCCAACGGGGCTTCACAGGGGACCTGATCCTGCGCCCCCATGTCAGTGGGGATTGATGGGGGACCTGAGGCTGCGCCTCCCTCCCGATGCTGGGCCGGGGGACCTGAGGCTGTGCTCCTCTGCCTGGTGGGGCTTGATGGGGGACCTCAGGCCATGCCCCCTACCCAGCAGGGCTTGACAGGGGATCTCAGGTCCTGTCTCTCACCTGGTGGGACTTGATGGGGGACCTCAGGCCTTGCCCCCCATCCTGGTTCTGGGCCAGGGGACCCAAGGGCCCCTCCTGCCTTGTGGGGCTTGATAAGGGTGGGACTGGCCAGATTTGAATCTACCCCAATGTGGGATGGGGCGGGCGGCTGGGTCTGGGTCTCACATGATTTTGAGGCACATGAGTGAGTGGAGACTTAACTTGGGGCCCCGTGGTGTGCCCCAGACTTTGACCGGAGGGTTTTCATACACATTTTACTAATTTTCTTTAGTCTCTGATACTTCTATCATAAAGAACAAATAGCAATATTAAATTATTTCTTCTAATTAATACTCTTTTAATGTGCACGAATTTCGTGCACCGGGCAACTAGTATGGAATATAATGAACATAAACTGATGAACAAAAACAGATCCAGAGACAGAGAAGCATTGATCACACCATCAAATCTCAGAGGGAAGATAGGGGAGGGTGGGGATAAGGGGAAAAGATCAACCAAAGGTCTTGTATGCATGCATATAAGTCTAACCAATGGACACAAACACTAGGGGAGTAGGGCATGAGTGGAGGGGTGTGTGTGTGGGTGGTGGGGGGTTAAGAACACATATGTAATACCTTAATAAAGAACAAAAAAATTAAAAAAAAAACAAAAAAATGCTAAATTGAAAAAATATATAAATCCATATGTTTATTACAGCATTATCCTATCTAATAAAAGAGTGATAAGCAAATTGACCATACCTCTGATCAAGCCACGCACACAGTCATGCCCATCAGCCAGTCAGGAGCAAATTATGCAAATAAACCTTAACCAAGATGGCTGTGGCCACTGAGAGCAGGAGGAAGGCTTAGGGTTTCCCTGGCAATGGAGGAAGCCAAGCTTTCTGCCTGCCCTTGCAGGCCTAGGCCTCCACTCAATGCTAAAAAGTTTCAATTATAGAAGACATATCCCAACAGATATGGCGACAGCCACGGAGCTGGAGAGAGCAGAGGCTAGGGTTGCCCAGGTGATGGAGGAAGCCAAGCTTCTGCAGCCCTAGCACCTAGGACTCCACTATAGGCTACAAAATTTTAATTATAGAAGATAAATAAACCCACACAGAAATGGCTGTCGCCATGGAGCAAGCAGAAGGCTTGACTCTGCTCCAGGCTACAAAGTTTCAATTGTAGAACATAAATTAATCCCAGTTCCCAGGGCCTCCGCTTGGGTTGCTGGGGTTGTGGCCAGTCTGCAAACCTCCACAGGCCCCTCGCCCCAAGGGAACCCCTTATCTGGGATACACTTCAGGGCAAACCATCTGGCACCCACCCATGCACCAGGCCTCTGTCCTATCTAATAAAAGAGCAATACGCAGATTGACCATCACTTCAACACACAAGAGGGCTGCCCCCATGTGGTCAAAGATCCTGCCCCCCATGTGGACACAAGATGGCCAGCAGGGGAGGGCCATTGAAAAGTTCCAGGCCCTGCAAGGGAGGGCAGTTGTGGGCGATCAGACCAGCAGAGGAAGGCAGTTGGGAGGGACCAGGCCTGCAAGGGAGGGCCGTTGGGGGAGATCAAGCCTGCAGGGGAGGGCAGTTAGGCGTGACCAGGCTAGCAGAAGAGGGAAGTTGGGGGCAAACAGGCTAGCAGGGGAGCAGTTAAATATCAATTAGGCAGGCAGGGTATTGGTTAGGGGGTGATCAGGCTGGCAGGCAGAAGTGGTTAGGGGCAATCAGGGAGGCAGGCAGGTGAGCAGTTCGGAGTCAGCAGTCCTGGATTGTGAGAAGGCTGTCTAACTGCCTGTTTAGGCCCTATCCTTCTGGGATCGGGCCTAAATGGGTGTCAGACATTCATCGAGGGGTCCCAGATTGGAGAGGATGCAGGCTGGACTAAGGGACATCCCCCGCACCCCGTGCATGAATTTCGTGCACCGGGCCTCTAATAAAGCATAACATAGGAAATACAGTCATAATAAACGTAACTATGGTGTCAGAATGGGTAGTAGAGTAGGTTTATTGGGGCAGTCATTTCATAAGTTATATAAATGTCTGGTTGTACACCTTAAATTTGCATTGTATGTCAAGTGCAATTGGAAAGTAAAAAAACACTAACAAAATAAAGTGAATATTGAAAGCACAATTATTATTGGATTTTTAGGGTTGGGAGATACCATAGAGATTTTTTAAATATTCATTTTATAAATGTGGAAACAAAGACCTCAAGAAGTTAATTGATGTCCAGGGTTGTATAGTTAAACAGAGATAATGCTTTAACTCGGGCTGGCAAAATTTTTCTGTAGAGGGTCAGATAGTAGATATTTTAGGTTTTGTGGGTCAAGAGGCAAAATAGGCTATTATATAGGAGTAATTGGTAGGTTTTGCAGCTTTAAGGAAACTGATGTATAAAGAAACCAATTTTACTATAGGCTAATTGACATATGGCATCTCATCAATGTTATATTGAAATGATGTTGAAAAAAAAACATGTTATTTGAAGCTCTGTTATACTCAGAAGTGGAATTGTTGGGTTATATTGTAGCTCTATTTTTAATTTTTGTAAGGAACTTCCATACTGTTTCTTTCTTTTCTTTTTTGTTGTTTAAAGTATTACATGTCTCCTTTTTTTCCTGATTGACCCCCCCGCCCCGCAGCCACCCCCCTCCCCCAGGGCAAGCTCCCACAGCTCCAGTATCTGTGTCCATTGGTTATGCTAATATGCATGCATACAAGTCTTTTGGTTGATCTTTACTACCGCACCGCCCCTCCCACCCCCCAGGGTTGGACAGTCTGTTCAGTGCTACCTTGTCTCTGGATCTATTTTTTGTTTATCAGTTTATGTTGATCATTATATCCCTCATATGAGGGAGATAATGTGATATTTATCTTTCTCTGGCTTATTTTGCTTAGCAACAGTGGTCAGCAAACTGAGGCTTGTGAGCCACATGCCGTTTTTTGACCCCTTGAGTGTGGCTCTTCCACAAAATACCACGTGCAGGTGCGCATGTACAGTGTGATTGAAATTTTGTGGCCCTTGCACAGAAGTTGGTTTTTAGCTCTCAGGAAATTTCGATCATTGTACTGTTGATATTTGGCTCTGTTGACTAATGAGTTTGCCCACCACTGGCTTAGCATAATGCTCTCCAGTTCCATCCATGCTGTTGCAAATGGTGAAAGTTCCTTTTTTATAGTAGTGTAGTATTCCATTGTGTAAATATATCTTTATTGAATTCAGAGAGGAAGGGAGAAGGAGAGAGAGAGAGAAACACCAATGATGAGAGTGAATCATTGACTGGCTACTTCCTGCACAATCCTTACTGGGGATTGAACCCGTAACCTGGGCATGCCCTTGACTGGATTCGAACCCAGGACCCTTCCATCTGCAGGCTGACACTTTATCCACTAAGACAAACCTCCTAGGGCCATGGTTGGCAAACTGTGGCTCGTGAGCCACTTACGGTTCTTTGGCCCCTTGAGTGTGGCTCTTCCACAAAATACCATGGTCTGGGTGAGTCTATTTTGAAGAAGTGGTGTTAGGAGAAATTTAAGTTTAAAAAATTGGGCTCTCAAAAGAAATTTTAATCGTTGTACTGTTAATATTTGCTCTGTTGACTAATGAGTTTGCCGACCACTAACCTAGGGCCATAGTGGCTGTACCAATATACAACCTCACCAATAGTACTCAAAAGTTCCCTTTTCTCCACATCCACACCAGTATTTGTTATCTCTCTCATCTCTGGGAATGGGTATCTGTTTTTAAAAATACTAGAGGCTTGGTTTATGAAATTCGTGCATGGGGCAGTGGGGTTGTCCCTCAGCCCATATGCACCCTCTCCAATTTGGGACCCCTTGAAGGATGTCCTAATGCTGATTTACAAGATTGGGCCTAAACCAGCAGTCGGACATCCCTTTTACAATCTGGGACTGCTGGCTCCTAACTGCTCACTAGGCTGCCTGCCTGCCTGATTGCCTCTAACCTCTCTGCCTGCCAGCCTGCTTGCCCCCAACTACCCCCTGCTGCCAGCCTGCTCATTCCCAAATGCCCCCTGAGCCAGTGTGCTCGCCTCTAGCTGCCTTTCCTGCTGGCCTGCTCACCCCCAACTGCCCCCCCCGTTGGCTTGATCACCCCCACTTTCCTTCCCCACTGGCCTGCTTGCCCCCAACTGCCCTCCTGCTAGCCTGCTTACTCTAAAGTGTCTCCCCCCCCCCCCCCCCCCCGCTATCCTGATCACCTCCAACTGACCCCCACTAATGGCCTGTTCATCCCCAACTGGGCCCCCTGCTGGTCTGCTTATACACCCAGTGGCTGCCCCTAGCAGCCTGATTACTTACAACCGCCCTCCCCTCTTGGCCTCTAACTGCCTCTATCTCAGCCCCACCACCATGGCTTTATCCAGAAGAATATTGGAAGGTCTCCTGGAAAGTCTCCCAGTCTAATTAGCATATTACCTTTTATTGTATAGATAGAGGCCTGGTACATGGGTGGGGGCCAGCTGGCTTGCCCTGAAGGGTGTCCCGGATCAGGGTCGGGGTTCCCTTGAGGTGTAGGGTGGCCTGGGGAAGGGGGCCTGTGGTGGTTTGCAGGCCGCCCATTCCCCCATGGGGTAAGGGTCCCTGTTGGGGGGCGTGACCAGCCTAGGTGAAGGACTGAGGGCTGTTTCAAGCTGGCCACACCCTCTTCAGGGTGAGGGTCCCTACTGAGGTGCCTGGCCAGCCTGGGTGAGGGGCTGATGGCTGTTTGCAAGCTAGCTAAGACCCCAGCAGGGACTCTCACCCCATGGGAGTGTGGTCAGCCTGGGGGAGAAACTGAGGGGTGTTTTCAGGCTGGTCACGCCCCCAAGCCATCTAGGCTCCCAGTCCCTCCTTTTTTTCTTTTCTCTTTTTCCCCAGCACCTCCCTGAGTGGAGGCCAGGACCAACTGGAAGCAGGTATCTGGGATTTATTTATTTATTTAAATATATATTTTATTGATTTTTTACAGAGAGGAAGGGAGAGGGATAGAAAGTCGGAAACATCGGTGAGGGAGAAACAGCGATCAGCTGCCTCTTGCACGCCCCCTACTGGGGATTTGCCCGCAACCAAGGTACATGCCCTTGACCGGAATCAAACCTGGGACCTTGCAGTCAGCAGGCTGATGCTCTACCACTGAGCCAAACTGGTTTTGGCATGGGATTTATCTAGCTTCATCAATTGAATCTTTGTAGCCCTGAGCGGAGGTCAGGGCAGGGTGAGAAGGTTGGCTTCCTCCATTGCCAGGGCAACCCAAGCCTCCTGCTTGCTCCAGCTCCATGGCTGCCACCATCTTTGTTGGGCTAATTTGCATACTCACTCCTGATTGGCTCATGTGTGTTGCAGAATTATGGTCAGTTTGCATCTTTTTCTTTTATTAGTGTAGATGTTTTCATTGATTTCAGAGATGAAGGAAGAGGGAGAGAAAAATAGAAATATCAATGATGACGGAGAATCATTGATCACCTGCCTGCTGCACACCCCTTACTGGGGATCAAGCCTTCAACCCAGGCATTTGCCCTTGACCGGAATCAAACCTGGTATCCTTCAGTCTGCAGGCTTATGCTCTATCCATGGAGGCAAGACAGGTAGGGCAAGGGAATGGACATCTTTCAACATGGGATGTGTATGCAGCTTGATGTCACTTCATGATTCAAACTGTTAGTTTTCATTAATGATTTTGTTCCAGTATAAGTTTTGCAGATAATCACTGTTTTGCCTTTTGATTTTGGGTTAAATTCAAGAGACATCAAGTCTGTAGGAAAAGCTAAGTTCTAAAGCTTTTTATCCTATGTAGTAAAAGCATAATATGAAAATTGTCCCCTCAACTGGGAGTTCGGAGTTTGACCAAGAGGCAGAGCTGGCAGCCAATCGCCTGCAGCACTTGCACTCCCCCACCCCCCCTTCACCAGCCTCAGTGGCAGGCTACCTATAGCTGCTACAGACTCTACCAATAACTCTTTCAGCTATTTAATTCTTGCCAAAGGCTTATAATATTAAATTAATTTATTTTCTCTAGCACATTTCTTTAGCTGCTACAAACATGATTTGATGAACTCACCATTGATAAAGACTTGTTTGCTTGGTTAACAAATGAGCAATTCAGAAGCTTGCTTTGGTTGTATCCTTATTTTTATTTTTATGGAGAAATTCAACTGTGATCTCTTTAAATTTTCTGCTTTTTCTGACTATGTTTTCCTGTGAGTTGGAAATATTGTGCTGAGTGTTTAGTATGGTTAATGTATATGTATATTGTGAAGAGTGCTTAACTTGTTGATAAATATTATATTCTCTCAGCACAGCTATAGTGCCATTGGATAATAAACATATTAGTTTGCCATCCAGTTTGATAAGATTACACTTCACTGTATTTTAAAAGTATGATATTTTAAGTTCACTTATCTTCTTCTTTTGACTTGAAGGGTTTGCACTGGCAATAAAAATAAATATATGGTGATAGCCCTAGCTGGTTTGGCTCAGGGGAAGAGCATCAGCCTACAGACCAAAGGGTTCCTGGTTTGATTTCAGTCCAGGGCATGTTTGATATGTGGGTTGCAGGCTCCTCCCCAGCCTGGGCCCTCTCTGGTCAGGCTCCTGCAGGAAGCAACCAATCGATGTGTATCTCTCACATTAATATTTCTCTCTGTCTTTCCTTCTCTCTTCCATTCTCTCTAAAAAACAATGGAAAAATACCCTCTCGTGAGGATTAATAAAAAGAAACAAACAAACAGTAAATAATAAGGTGATTAAATGTTTTTAAAAAATGTATGGTGATAAGTGCATGCTTGAAAATCTACCAAGCTTTAACTATCACTGTATTTTGGAATGCTCTGAGCAGCAATGCAAAAGCACTAATGTCTCTTATATAGTCTCTTGTAAATACTGAATTCTGCCATTATAAAAGCAGCCATAGATGTTATGTTAAATAAATTAGTATGGTAGTGTTTTAATAAAGCTTTATTTATGGGCACAAAATTGAATTGTATGAAGTTTTCACATCAGAAATATTTCTCTTGTGTTTTTTTTTTTAACCATTTAAATATGGAAAAGCCATTCTTGCCTCATGGGGCATACAAAAACAGGCAGAGGGCTATATGCTGTAATAGTTTGCCAACATTTCCTTTAACCCAAAAGAATAAGTCTACTGGAAAGAAAGTCATATTTGATGGAGGCAGGTCTGTGAGGGAAATAATTCTGGATGACATTTTGGCAACCCTTAAATCATACTATTTAGACTGGTTTATGTCAGGATTGATACCATTTTAGAAGCTTAAAAATATTTAAAAAGAAAATAAAAAGAAATGAGACTGGGATTTTATCTAGTTTGGTTTTTATTTATTTAAGGAAAAACTTGTATAATTTTGTGTTTTTTTGTGTACTGCTAGAAGAGCTCTTAGACTTCTGAGTTTCTTTTTTTAAAAAAATTAATAAATCTTTGTTGTTCATATTATTACAGTGTTCCCCCCCCCCCCCCCGCACTGTCCTCATCCATAGGTATACAATTTTTGTCCAATCTCTTCCTGCATCTCCCACACCTCTTTTCACCTAAGAATTGTCAGTCCATTCCCTTTCTATGCCCCTGATTCTATTGTATTCACCAGTTTATTCTGTTAATCAGATTTTTAATTAACTTGATTTTTACGTTCACTTGTTGGTAGGTATGTATTTGTTGTCCTTTTGTTGTTCATAGTTTTTATCTTTACCTTTTTCTTCTTCCTCTTCTTAAAGAATGCCCTTTAGCATATAATCCTTGTTTGGTGGTGATGAACCCCTTTAGCTTTTTTTTCTCTGTGAAGCTCTTTATCTGACCTTCAATTCTGAATGATAGATAGCCTTGCTGGGTAGAGTAATCTTGGTCATAGGTTCTTGTTCATCACTTTGAATATTTCTTGCCACTTCCATCTGGCCTGCATAGTTTCTGGTGAGAAATCAGCTGACAGTCTATGGGTGCTCCCTTGTAGGTAACCAAAAACTGTTTTTCTCTTGCTGGTTTCAAGATCCTCTCTTTGTCTTTTGTCCTTGGCATTTTAATTATGATGTGTCTTGGTGTGGTCCTCTTTGGATTTGTCTTGTTTGGGGTTCTCTGCCCTTCCTGGACTTGTAAGTCTATCTCTTTCACCAGATAGGGAAAGTTTTCTGTCATTATTTCTTCTAATAGGTTTTCAATATTTTGCTCTCTCTCTTCTTCTGGCACCCCGATAATTTGGATGTTGGTACACTTAAAGTTGTTCCAGAGGATCGTTACACTATTTTCACTTTTTTGGATTACTTTTTTTGTTTTTGTTTTTGTTTGGGTGTTTTTTGTCTCCTTATATTTCAGATCTTTGGTTTGATTCTTGGATCTACTGTTGAATATCTATATATTCTTTATTTCAGACAGTGTATGCTTAATTTCTGATTGCTTCTTTTCCATTTTCTTGGCATTATCATTAAGGTCCTTGAAGGTCTCACTAAACTACTCACAGGTCTCATCAAGTTTCTCGGCGGTTTTTAGAAGATTCTTGAGTAACCTTATAAATGTGCTCCTGAACTCTATATCCAATAGTCTGCTTTCCTCCATTTCTTTCATTCGTGACATGTTTCTTTGTCTCTGCATTTTGCTGCTTCCCTATGTTGATGGAATGGAAGAACTGTACTGGAGACATGTCTATGGGGCCGGACTTGCTTCAGTGGGGCTGTGGTACTCACTGAGTCTGCCTCTTGAAAGTGTCACTTATGGATGTGAGTAGTTGTATTCTGGTGTTGTCTCACACTGACCTCTAGATACACTAGCTTCTGGATCTCCAATAGGGTGCAGGTCAGCTACTGTCTGAGGTGACCCAGCAGGAGCTATAGCAAGGTCTGTAGATTTCTCCTGGGCTGACCAGAGCTGCAGTTTGTTAGATTAAGCTGCGATAGCACAGGTTATTTATATACAAATGCTGCTGCACACCACTTGGGCAGGTTTGCAGATTGTGTGGGGTGGGGTTTCAAGGAGTCACTAGGCTAGAGCATGGTAAACAGCGAAGGCTGCCACTCAGCCGTTTCAGTGTCTTTGTGTTTTCAAGTTCCCCGCATCCCACGCCCCTTCGAAGTGAACAATGATTGCGGTGGGCACCTCTGCAAAGGGAGCCACCCTCACTTTCCGACCTGATGGCAGACCACCCAGCTTCTCCCTGTAGGAGTCTGGGTCACCAGCATTTCCCCAGATACTAGAGTTCAGAGTAATCAGGTGCCCATTTCCCTTCAGGTTGAAAAAAAGCAGCCCCAAAGTTGCCCGCCACCATCCCGGCTTGTGCACCTCCACACCTCAGCTTTTCAGCGCTTTTGCATGTCCCAATGCTCCCCTCTCTTTCCTTCTAGTTGCAGAACTTCCACTTGGCCAGCTTTCCCGTGGTTCTGGATGATAAACGTTTTGTCTTTTAGTTGCAATTTTGAAATTGTTGTGCATGGTAGCAGTTTAGGTGTTTATCTATGCCGCCATCTTGGCTTCTTTCTCCTAGAGTAGTGATATTTGAAGAATCTTATTTTCAAATCCATTGCTCTAAGTTTCTTAAGACATCACAAAACCTAGTTTTTGAGACTCAGCTTTTTCCAAGTTTTAGTTATTTTTATTTTTTAAATATGTTTTATTGATTTTTTACAGAGAGGAAGGGAGAGGGATAGAAAGTCAGAAACATCGATGAGAGAGAAACATCGACCAGCTACCTCTTGCACACCCCCTACTGGGTATGTGCCCGCAGCCAAGGTACATGCCCTTGACCGGAATCGAACCCGGGACCCTTCAGTCCGCAGTCCAACGCTCTATCCACTGAGCCAAACCGGTCTCGGCCAAGTTTTAGTTATTTTTATATAGTTGCTTTAAAAATGACTAATATTTTATTTTTGTAAAGTTACAAGTACTTTGTTAAGAATTCAACAGTGGCTAAAAGTTATTGAATGACTATACATGTGGTATTTTCTGTGACACATGTACCATTTTCTGTGCTTTACATTTACTTATATATCATTTAATGCTCTTAAAAAGTCTTTGAACTGTTATATTATTCCTGGCTATGTGCCTTGACCAGCAATCAAACCATGACCTCCTGGTTCCTAGGTTGACACTCAACTACTGAACCACTCTGGTCAGGCTGCGCCCTATTTTAAGGTCTCTGGGCCTCCAAGATCCCCTCCATGGACTCCTTAGAATTCTGTGATCTTAAGACATCCCTGAATTGCCTGTAATTCAGATGTCTAAAATTATTGTCATCATCATTGCCTCTAACCCCTTTATTTTTGTCCCTCTCATGCCTCTAAATATAATAATTTGCATTTTAATTATTTACTAATTCATTTATTCTGCAAGTATGAATGCTTGCTTTATTTCTAGCACCAGGCCCAAAAATATAGTGATATACAAAACAGACATAGTTTTTTTGTTCTCTCAAAGTTTACCCTATAGCATAGTGATTAAAACTGTGAACTTTAAACCCTAGTCAGTTTTGCTCAGTGGACAGAGCGTTGGCCTGTGGACTATTGATCAGTTGTCCAAGCAATCAACAAGGATGGGACCCACAACCTGTGTATGTGCCCTCACCTGGAATTGAACCCATGACCCTTTGGTGCATGGGAGGACACTCGATAACTACTGATCCACACTAACCAGGGCCTGGAGGTACACTTAACAATTATTTTTCTGATCTGCTCTGGCCAGGTGGCTCAATTGGTTGGAGTCTCAACCTGTACACCAAAGGATTTCCTGTGGAGTCTAGGTTAGGGCACATACTTAGGTTTAGATTAGATCCCCGTGGGTCAGCAGCTGCAGAGGCAGCCTACTGGTATTTCTCTGTGACATGGATGTTTCTCTCTATAAATCTATTTTAAAAACATCCTCAGGTTAGAATTAAAAAAATATGTATATTAAAAATTTTTCAGATCTAAAATTTTATTTGGTTCTTTAAAAAATTTAAAATTTTCATTTACAGTTCACTTTCAATATCCTATCCTCTATAATAAAACCCTAATATGCAAATTGACCGAATGGTGGAATGACTGGTCGCTATGAACTGACCAGCAGGGAGCAGACGCTCAATGCATGAGCTGCCCCCTGGTGGTCAGTGTGCTCCCATAGGAGGAAGCTGCTTAGCCAGAAGCCAGACTCATGGTTGGCGAGTGCAGTGGCGGTGACAAAGTCTCCGCGGCAGCATTAAGGAACAACAAGCTAAGCAGTAGGGAGCAGCAAGCAGGCAAATGGTAAGGAATGAGGGGTCCTGGACTGCGAGAGGGATCCCAGACTGTGAGAGGACACAGGCCAGACTGAGGAACCCCCCCCACCTCCAGTGCATGAATTTTGTGTACTGGGCCTCTGGTATTGAATAACTATGTATTTTGCCAGGTGGGTATTGGAAATATCAGGGGGAACACTTTGTATACTATATGAATGTCTGACCACGTGAAACTAATTCAAAATAACATTGAATATAAACTGTAATTGAAAAATAAAATTTAAATTAAAAAAAGACATTGTTAAATACAGATAGTAGTAGAATCCTATATAATTGTCCCCTGGGGTGATGGTTTGACCAGGAGTTCTACTGGGAGACTGGGAGTTCAACTACTCACTATGACATGTGCTGACCACCAGGGAGCAGCGTGGAACATGGCAGGCTTTGGTGATGCCACGCTGGCAGTGGAGGCACTGCTGGCTCTGATGGGCTCTGATGGGCCCTGGTGAGATGGTGGAGCAGGCAGGATGGTGGAGCAGGCAGGATGATGGAGCAGGTGAGCACTGTCTGTGGGCAGATCGCCCTGCTAATTACCTCAAGGTGGCAGGGTTGGGGAAGGGGAGGGTGCTGCCTGGCTCCCAGGTGCTGAGGGAGAAAGGGCAAATAGCAATCCTATCTAATAAAAGAGTAATATGCAAATTTGGCCATACCTTTGCCACACCCACAAGCCATGCCCACAGCCACACCCACCAGCCAATCAGGAGCAGATTGTGCAAATAAACTCCAACCAAGATAGCTGCCACCACTGAGAGCAGGAGTAAGGCTTGGGTTTCCCCGGCAGCAGAGGAAGCCAAGCTTTCCGCCTGTGGTTGCCTGCCTAGGCCTCCACTTAATGTTACAAAGTTAAAATTATAAAAGATACAGAAATGGTGGCAGCCACTGAGCTGGAGAGAACAGAGGCTTAGGTTTCTCTGGCAATGGAGGAAGCCAAGCTTTCCGCCTGCCGTTGCCGGCCTAGGCCTTCACTCTAGGCTACAAAGTTTCAAATAGAAATGGCTGCTGCCCTGGAGCGAGCAGAAGGCTTGGCTCTGCTCCAGGCTACAAAGTTTCAATTGTAGACATTGTAATCCCAGATACCCAGGGCCTCCGCTTGGGTTGCTGGGGTGCATAGCCGGCCTGCAAACCTCCACAGGCCCCTCGCCCAGGCTGCCCCTCACCCCAAGGGAACCCCCACTCTGATCTGGGACACTCTTCAGGGCAAACCAGCTGGCCCAACCCATGCACTAGGACTCTGTCCTATCTAATAAAAGAGTAATATGCAGATTGACCATCACTCCAACACACAAGAGGGCTGCCCCCATGTGGTCAAAGATCCTGCCCCCATGTGGACACAAGATGACCACCACAAGATTGCCAGCAGGGGAGGGCCGTTGGGAAGTTCCAGGCCCTGCAAGGGAGGGCAGTTGTGGGCAATCAGGCCAGCAGAGGAGGGCAGTTAGGGGTGACTAGGTCGGCAGAGGAGAAGTTGGGGGCAAACAGGCTGGCAGGGGAGCAGTTAGATATCAGGCAGGGTATTGGTTAGGGGGTGATCAGGTTGGCAGGCAGAAGCAGTTAGGGGCAATCAGGGAGGCAGGCAGGTGAGCAGTTTGGAGTCAGCAGTCCTGGATTGTGAGAAGAATGTTCGACTGCAGTTGGACATTCCTCGAGGGGTCCCAGATTGGAGCAAGTGCAGGCTGGGCTAAGGGGCATCCCCCACCCCTCATTCACGAATTTCATGAACTGGGCCTCTAGTACTAAAATATTTCCGCTAATTATTTTCCTTTCAATGTGCACAAATCTGTGCACTGGGCCACTAGTAATAGTAATAAAAAAAGAATGGATTAAAAAGCGGGTTGAGGGCGATCTGTAGTGGTACAGGTAAGAGCTGTTGGTATTGAGGACTAGGTTGGAAGCAGTGGAGGTGGAATTAAAGGTATGGGATTAAAATGTTTTAAGTTGAGTGCTCCAAAGCCCTAGATATTGTAATAACAGCTGAGGGGACAAAATAGAAGTTAAAAAAAGGTACAGTTCCTAACTTATAGTCTATTTTATAGGCGTGGGAGGTAGAGGGGCAGAGATAACACAATGAAAGAATTATACAAATAAATACAAGAATTTGATCTTGTGGTAGATTCTAGTAAGGACAGATATGTAGTGCTTTGAGAGCATATCATGTTCAGAAAGGTGAGAGATATAGTAAAAAAATTTAATGAGTAAGATGTAGGGGGCAGGTAACAAAGAGGAATGTTTAAGTATGACTTGGGTTCCTAAATGAGCAAGTGTGAAGATGGATATGGAGAGAAGTCTTATTGGCTGCTAGTCTTGTCATCTTTCACATCATCTTAAACAGTAGTCACAAGTAACTGTCTTAAAACATGTGGGTTTGTATATGTCATAGATCTTAGAATTCCTTGAACTGCTTATCCTAATACATAAAAAAACCCAGGAGCTGTCATTACCGAAATAACCAGACAGACGACTAAACAGCAGACTGCTTGGGCAAAAAGGCTGGCAGGGGATTAGTGAAGGACGACGAAACAACTGAACAGCAGGCTGCATGGGGCGACCAGGCTGGCAGGGTGGTGGTGGGGGGCACAGGGGCGATTAGGCTGGCAGGCAGGTGAGCAGTTAGGAACCAGCAGTCCTGGATTGTGAGAGGGATGTCCGAATACTGGTATCAGGCCTAAACCGGCAGTCGGACATTCCCTGAGGGGTCCCAGATTGGAGAGGGTTCAGGCTGGGCTGAGGGACCCTCCCCCCATGCATGAAATTTGTGCACTGGGCCTCTAGTCTTTTTTTATAAGATGAATTCCCAACTCTTTCTTGCTAGGTACTACATAATACAAAGTACCTTTGCTTTTTTTAGTGCTATAGTTATACTTCTCTGTAGGTCATGGACATTTTTAAGTGTAGCCATATTATAGTATTTGTGCTCTCCGTATGTGTTCCCTCTTTTATTCCTATGTCTTCACACAGGCTGCTTTATGTCTGAAATGCTTTTCTTTTGCACTCCCCCTACCCCTGTTCTTTCATGCTGTGCTAATTTCAACTCATTATTCATTTTCTTTGATAATTCTCTGACCTCCTCAATCTGATTTAGCTGTTTTTTGCTTACGCTTCCATTGCATCCTGAACAGTCATGTGTGTCTTTGCACAAGCTGTTCTCTGTGCTTACAGTGCTGTTACCTCCTTTGCTTTATCAACTTCTAGACATTCTTTAACACTAGCCTTACTTGAGATTTCAATGTCAGTTTCTCCTTTTGCTTCTTTTTTTAAAAAATATATTTTATTGATTTTTCACAGAGAGGAATGGAGAGGGATAGAAAGTCAGAAACATCGATGGGAGAGAAACATCGATCAGCTCCCTCTTGCACACCTCCCAACTGGGGATGTGCCCGCAGCCAAGGTACATGCCCTTGACCGGAATTGAACCTGTTGGCCTTCAGTCCGCAGGCCAACGCCCTATCCACTGAGCCAAACCGGTTCGGCTCTCCTTTTGCTTCTTATGTAGTTTTTCTTTTCTCTATGTCTGATACATATTTGATGGTACAGAGTAGGGATCTAAATGTTTGAAAAAGTGAAGAAAATATGTATCATGAGCATCAAGGAGATGTATGTAGTTTGGATAAATATTTCCCAACTTTCCAATCATATTTCATAGGATAGGTTACTAATCTTACCTGTTGCATTGGTCTTTAAGTGTTTTACTCTTCTAAAGGCAGCCCTATTTCCAAACTCTGGATAATTTATTTATTTTTCTTAATATTCACCAGAGAATATGTTTTTAGTGATTTTTATTTTTCAAGGAGGGGAGGGGAGGGTTGTGGAGGGGAGGGGGGAAGAGAGAAAGAGAGAGAGAGAGAGAGACAGACGGACAGACAGACATGTTCAGTTGCCTCCTCTATGCACCCCAATTGGGGATCGAACCTATAACCCAGGTTTGCACCCTGACTAGGAATCAAACCTGCAAACTTTCGGTTCCATGGGACAATGCTCCAACCAACTGAGCCACCCAGCTAGGTCTATTTTAGTTTTTTCTTTATTGACTATATTGCTGCTACTTGCGTCTTTCTTTTCTCATTAATTTTATTTTTTTCAAGACCAGACCCAACTCAAAAGCCCTCTTTTTTGTAACCTTTCTATATTCCTTAGGCTGTGTGTATTTCTATATTGTTTTTAGAATGTTTTGTCCAAATTGTTAACAATAGTTTTGCAATGTGATTATCCTGTCTCTTCATCTAGAACTTGAGCTTCATGAGAGAACTTGTTTTATTCATTTCTTTATCCCTAGTTCAGTGCCTAGCACATAGTTGGTACTTAAATATTTTACTTGTATTTAGATAACCCAGAATATGTTGGATGGAATTAATTCTGGGATGAATAATGTCAACCCTGTTTTATAATCTCTACAATTTAATCTGTATGTAGATAATTTGGATAGGCACTGCATTCAAGTTGCTTGAATAATCTTTACATTCTCTATTTCAATATAGCTTTTCCTCATCCTTTAACAGGTGCTCCCAGCCCTCCAGTGGTTAGATTACAGCTAACTTTTAGTAAAGGTTACAAAATCCTTTTACCGTGTTTATTTTTCAGCCATATTTAAAACTCTATTAGGTTTACTTTTATGATAAAACAAGCCCCCCTCCACTTTCGATTTTTTCTTATGTCTGATATGCCTAATGCCGAGTTTAAGTTAAGTGTAGCTTGACATCCTCTTCCTTTGCCACTAAGAGCCACTATATACCTCACAGTTGGTGTTTTTTTCCTATGTTCTCATGTGTGTTTTATTTAATATTATTATTTGATATGTTTTTGTTGATTTCAGAGAGGCAGTGAGAGGGAAAGACATAGAAATATCAATAATGAGAATCGTTGATGGGATGCTTCCTGCACACTCCCTCCTGGGGATCGAGCCCATACCCAGGCATGTGGCCTTGACTGGAATCGAACCTGGGACCCTTTAGTCCACAGGCCGATGCTCTATCCACTGAGCAAAACCAGCTAGAGCCTCATGTGTGTTTTAAATCTCTGTGCATCTCTATCTAGGCTTAGTTATAAAATGAGATTTTTCTTCGAGGGGCTTAGTAGTACATTGAAAACTGTTTCTTTTAGATCTATTATTTTTATTTTGTAATCCTTCTGAAACTAGCTTTCTGAACTTAATTTATTTTACTGATTTATGGTATTTTTCCTTTAGGTTTTAGTAAAATAAATTTACTGTTATTAAAATGTCCTTTCATTTTGAAGATAATACAATTTTTTTCTTGTAATAAAATGGCAGTTTCCATTACAAGCTTGTCATTTTTATTGGCAGATGGTAATATAGAATCATAACATTTTTTTCAACACAAAGAATCTGTTTGCCTTCTTTTGTTGTTTTTTTATTATTTGATATGCTTTTAATTCTTACATGAGACATTTTTTCCATTGCTTTTTAGAGAGAGCAGAAGGGGAGGGAGGATGGGACATACAGAGAGAGGGAGAGACCAGTTGGTTATGCCCTTGACCAGGAATTGAACCTGTGACTCTTCAGTGCGTAGGCCGACACTCTAACACTATCCACGGTTGCCTTTGTTGATTTTTCAGGCAAAAGCCATTGAGTCAATATATTAACTGTCAATAAATAATTAGACTTTACTAGAAAATCATATTTGCAAGCATCTACCCTGTCAATAATATTTATACATTCTCCCAAGGAGAAATAATTTGGGATAAGAATCCAGTGGTACTAGTTCTTCTTAATTATGACTGTACCCCTTTGGAAAATGTTGACCAAAGTAGGATGCTTATTTGCTTCTGTATAACATGAGGATAGTTAAATGTATTATGATTGGATAGTTAAATGTATTTTGATTCTGTTTGCCAAATCCCAAATTGTTGGACATTAAATAAATATTTAATATTTGGATATGCCTGGAAAACTGGAACCTGTGGTTTCATATTCATTTGTTCAACAGATACTGTGTGTCTGCTCTGTTCTAGGTATTGTGCTAGGCCCTGGAATAGAGTGGAGCTAACAGTCTAGTGGACAAGACATTAATACATAGTTTTAAAAATAATTACAGTTGTGGGTTGGTGCCATAAAGAACAGGGTACTGTGAATGCATGTAACAGGGAGACCTTATTAGATGTTGGGGTTTAAGGAAACTTTCTTGAAGAAGTTACATTTAAGCTTAGGCATAAAGGGTAAATTGGAATTAGGTTTGAGGCATCTGAGAAGATCTTAGGCAAAGGGTAAAGGAACATGATTGTGCAGACTTGAGTTATGGGACAGCAAGAGGAAATGGTGTTTCTTTTTTAAAAAAAATATATTTTATTAATTTTTTTACAGAGAGGAAGGGAGAGAGATAGAAAGTCAGAAACACTGATGAGAGAGAAACATCAACCAGCAGCCTCCTGCACACCCCTCCACTGGGGATGTGTCCACAACCAAGGTACATGCCCTTGACTGGAATTGAACCTTGGACCTTTCGGACCTTTCAGTCCGCAGGCCGACGCTCTATCCACTGAGCCAAACCAGTTTCGGCGGGAAATGGTATTTCTTAATGACTATTGATAACATTCCATCGCATCTATCTTATTTTTAATCCTCCTCTGAACACATTTTGTCAAATATGCTTTTAATAGCATTATCTGATTTATGAACTTTAAAAAATATATTTTATTGATTTTTTACAGAGAGGAAGAGAGAGGAAGAGTTAGAAACATTGATGAGAAACGTCAATCAACTGCCTCCTGCACACCCCCTATTGGGGATGTGTCGGCAACCAAGGTACATGCCTTTGACTGGAATCAAATTTGGGACCCTTGAGTCTATAGGCTGACGCTCTATCCACTGAGCCAAACCGGTTAGGATAGTGGTTGTCAAACTGCGGCTCTCGAGCCACACGTAGCTCTTTGGCCCCTTAAGTGTGGCTCTTCCACAAAATACTACGTGCAGTCGCGCATGTACAGTGTCTTTGAAACTTTGTGGCCCATTTGTAGAAGTCGGTTTTCGGTTTTCAAAAGAAATTTCAATTGTTGTACTATTGATATTTGGCTCCATTGACTAATGAGTTTGGCGACCACTGGGTTAGGGCAATGATTTAGAAACTTTTACAGCTCTTCATTGAGTAGATTATTAGCTCTTTGAGGTTAGGATTCTTGTTGCTTTAAATTCCTTAGTCCAAGGTTTTAGATATCGGAGCAAATCATACTTTGCCTCTTGACATGAGTTGGTGCAGCACTAAATGGTAGGCAGTGATGGAGTGTGATTTTTAAAACATCCTTACCTGAGGATATGTTTTTTCCCCATTACTTTTCAGAGAGAGTGGAAGGAAGGGAAAGAGGGAAGGAGAAAGGGGGGAGGAAGGGAGGGAAAGAAGGAGGAAGGAAAGGAGGAGGGAGGGAGGGAGGGAGGGAGGGAGGGAGGGAGAGAGAGAGAGAGAGGAAAACATCAAAGTGAGAGAGATACATTTACTGGTTGTCTTCCACATGTGCCCCCACTAGGGGGCGGGGAGCTAACTGCAATCTAGGTACATGCTCTTGATGGGAACCTGTGACCCTTTGGTGTTGTGGCCAACACCCTAACCATTGAGCACATTGGCCAGGGCATGCATGATCCCTCTTTTATGCCCCCTGAATAGCACACAAGTTCTTATGGCCAGTGAAGGATTTTGTGTAAAAATACCAAGTCTTTTTTGTAACCCAGTCTATATGTAGCTCTTATCTTAAGAGTGATCTTATTGTATTGAATTAAGATATTGTAAACTGGACCATAACCCAGGGCTTTTTAGATGTGGCAATGGTCTCATTTGAAGAGTGAGGACATGTCTTTTGTAGTTATTTGAGAGAGGTATGTTTCAGTAGAAATCTGAACTGAGAAGGTGGCATCTGAATAGGTTTGGATAAGCAATATAGTTTGTCTTATTGGTGGATTTTGTTAAGTTGTGCCAACTTTTTGGGCTCTAATATAGACATCTGAATAGTGCATGAGGTGCCAGTCTTTCCTCTATCCTCAGCATATACAAGGCACTCAAATAGGTGTTGAATAGGAAAAATGTGCATGTGAAATGGAGGCCTATGTGCTTATAGAGCAATCTTGGATCAAAATTGTATACTTTCTGAGTCAGATTATTTATATTCCAGGCGTTCTCTGTCTCTAACCCCTCTCCCCCTAATATTTAGTTAAATCTCTTTGGAAGTTCAACCAAGAAAACCAAGGGAAGGATTTTTGGCTTAGGCTGGATGAACAAGATAAGCTATGGATAACTTGAGAGAATTCTAACAGCAAGGTAAAATTCAGTAGCATCAATTCTAGCATTTAGTTAGCTTGGCATTTTTAAAACTTGGGTTATATAATGACTAGAGGCATGATGCATGAAGATTCGTGCAAGAATGGGCCTTCCTTCTCCTGGCTGCCGGCAGCATCTTTCTGCTCTGGCAGGAGCTGCCTTTCTGCCTACCCACACTGCCCAGGAGCCCAGAGTGGCTGAGGTGGTGTGGGATGCCTGCATTGTCACCATGCCGATGACGCAAGTCTTCCGCCCCGCCCCCAGCCCCTGGGCACCTGTGGATGCAAATTAACCCACCATCATTAAAGGGAGAAGTTATTACAGAGCCAAAAAATGGGAAATACAACCAAGGACCCCAGTATGAGAAACACTGCATTAAAAGTTAAATGTAACTGTTTGCCCTAGCCGGTTTGGCTCAGTGGATAGAGCGTCAGCCTGCGGACTGAAGGGTCTGGGTTTCAATTCCGGTCAAGGGCACGTACCTTGGTTGCAGGCTCCTCCTCACTGGGGCTCTGGTCAGGGCTCCTGTAGGAGGTAACCAATCAATGTGCTTCTCTTACATCGATGTTTCTGTCTGTCTTCCACTCTCTCTAAAAATCAGTGGAAAATAGCCTCAGGTAAGGATTAAAAAGAAAACTTAAATGTAACTGTTGTTTTAAAAAAATATATTTTATTGATTTTTTTACAGAGAGGAAGGGAAGAGGGATAGAAAGCCAGAAACATCGATCAGCTGCCTCTTGCACACTCCCTACCTGGATTGTGCCCGCAGCCAAGGTACATGCCCTTGACCAGAATCGAACCTGGGACCTTCCAGTCCGCAGGCTGACGTTCTATCCACTGAGCCAAACCGGTTTCGGCTAAATGTAACTGTTTTAAGAGATTACTTGAAAAAGCAAACAAAAGAGAAGTGGTTACTTGGTAGTAGATTAATGTTAAACCAAAACTGGGCCACTGAAATGATGTTGCAGTATTATTTTTAGATTATCTATATAAAAAATTAATAGGCTGTCAGATTCTTTTCTTTTTAATCCTCACTCAGGATATGTGCTTATTTTTATTTATTTTTTTAGAGCGAAAGGAACAGTGTGTGTGTGTGTTTGGGGGCCAGGGGGGAGACAGGGAATATAGTTTATCTTGTTGGTGGGAACATCAATATGAGAAACATTTATTGGTTGTGTCTCATTATTTGCCCAACTGGGATGGAACCCACAACTCTTTTTGGTGTATAGGTCGACACTCAACCGAGTCATACAGCCAGAGTTCTCAGATTCTTGATAATACATCGCTAGACCTTTCTAGGTTAGGCAGGCCCCACTTTGACACAAAGTTTACCACTCCTGCCAGGAGATCCAGTGGCGAATCTTAAAAAATAGTTTGTTTTTTTTTAAATATCTGGTATTTCATTCTGTTTCCCTGGTATAGGGAAAGAGTAGCAAAAGAAAAATCTCCATTCTCCCTTCCCACTAAGGTGTCCTCCCAGATTTCCCAATTAGAGATACTATTTATGTTAACTTTTTTGGGATCCAACTACCACTAGGCAGTGGTTGTTAAGCAGTTATCAGTCATTTACACCTTATGATCAGATGCTTTAATGTTGTCAACACAAGTTTTATTTATGCCTCAGAAAATGGAAATTTTGTATGAGGAAACCTTAGACACTTGAAAGAAAGGCAGTCTTGGATGAGTTGAGGTAGAAATTCTGACAAGGCAGCTTATAGCAAAGGGATTTTTGTGGTCAGGGAAGGGAAGGGTGTCAAAAAACTCAGTTTTGCCTAAGATTTTGGGCATTAATCATTTGTTTTACTTGCAGTGTTCTTGACAGTGCCTGAATGGGGTTTTTCAGGGCAATTTCAGAAGTCTGTAAACTTTAGCTTATACATTTGCTAGTATATGAATTCCATCACAATTTCTTATCACATGGCATATCCTCTGAAGAGAGAAGAAGGAAGAAAAAGAACACCCTTACTAATATGCCTTGAGTCTAGCTCAGAGCATTCTTGTTGGAGAAGCCTCCTCTTGGTTCCTTTCTTTCAACCTCCTCAATCTCCTTCTTCATAGAACTTTGTATTTAGTCATCTAGCATGTAGGTTCTCAGTACTTGCTAATTCATCTAAGAGTAAAAGAAAAGTCTGGAAACATGGACCACAATATCTGCTCTCCTACTACTACTATTTTGCCTCTTCTCTCTCGCCTTTTTTACTGTAGTGTTAGCAGCACAGAAGAAAGAGCAACTGGTTAGGAATAGGGAAGAAAAAGGTAATTTTTGGGAGAAGTACTGTCCATTAACTTAGTCCAGCAACTTCCTGACACACATATTCGGTAATTTTTTCTTTGCACTTCATGGCTTAAATAGCTCGAACAAACAAGAATTGAAAACACAGGATCAAGGCATTAAAGTTCAGATAATACTCTATCGTGTAAAATTCTGGTTTCCAAGTTTTACTGTTTTAACAGGTGAGGAGCTACTTAAACCAGGCAAGTTAGTGGCCACTCTTCTTTCCTTCCCATTCGGCATTGAGGTTTTCGTTCTCCTCCCTACTTTCCTAGTATTCTTCCGTCGTTGATGTTGCAAACTCGACCACTCGTTTCTTAAGATCTTTTCTTCAAGGTTTCCCTAAGTTTTGGCGCCATCCAAGCCCACATAACATTGGGGAGGAAGACCTCCGACTCATTTGACGGGCTCACGAAGCCCTGGGGACTCTGGATTGCCCTTGTGGGTGGAGCTGGGCGCGGTAGGGGCGGAGCCGGCGAGGAGCCCTAGGGAACCTGTAGAAGGCACAATTTGAGCAAGCCTGCAAGCAAAGTTTTCACGGTTTTCACGAAGGCTTCGTGTGCGAGGCTGAGGGAATTGGGGTGCCTCTCTCCTGCCTCGCCTTTCTTGATTCTGGAAGCTTCAGTAGCCTTATCTCAGTTGCTGGAACCCGGAAAGGCAGCGGCTTTAGCTCCAGGGGCGGGTCCCAAGGGTCTTGTCGCTGCTACGGGGCCATTTGGCCTCCTGGTGTTGGGGGAGGGGCGAGGGAGGTACTGCTTGCGCCTACTTTTGCGCTTGCGCGGCGGTCTCCGAGCGGGTAGGAGCGCCTGCGCGGTGACGTGGACGTCTCGTGCGCGCGCAGGCTCTTCAGCTGGAGCGGACACACGGTGTGCGAACGGAACAAAATAACCCGCCCCCAGCGGGATGTGAAGGACTCCGGGTGAGGCCCGCCCCGCCCCGCACGGTAACTCTCGGGCATGGGCAGGGTGGGTGTCGCTGTAGTACTGGCCCGATTGGAGTTTTTTGAGAGTTTGAAGCTCTTGTATATTTGAGCGGCGTGAGAGACCTTCCGCTGAGCGATCTTCGCACGCCCGGGCCGGGCCCGGCCTTGCGCTGGGCCGTCTTTGGCGCGCGCCTTTGGTCCCCCCCTCCCCATGCCCCCAACGAGGCTGCGCATGTCACCTCGCGCGCGTTCTCGGCCTTACTTCCGCGTCGCGCAGCCAACTGACTAGGAGCATCGACGCCAAAGAGAGCGGCCACGAGGCGGGCGGGGTGAGAAGCGCCCTTGGCGCGGTCCTGCGCTCGCGTGCGTGGGTTGTACCGCATGGTACCATCCGCGTGACGACTTCCATTCGGGCGCCTGGCTTTAAGTCCAGAGCCCTGCTTATGCGCTTTGTACTTGAGAGTACAGGTCTCAGGGTTCCAAAACTCCGAGGTAAGCGGTGCTGACGTCGCTTTTCTTAAGGAGCTGTGTGCGGCATTTTGACACGCGTACAAATCTCTCATACCATGTAATTTTCGAGTAAATTGTTTGAGGCAGGACCGCGAGTTTAATAAAAAAGGAGGGCGAATAAGTGAGCTGTATAGGATTGGGAACTTGGTAAACAAAGGACCGGTGGTTCGAAAGTGCAGAAATGAGGGCGGGGGAAACAGGTGGGTAAAGCAGGTGTTTATTTTCTTTTTCTGTGGAGCAGCCTTGGCTAGTTCTCTTTTTATGAGGGTTCCCGCTTCTGTTAAATTGTCAAATAGGTATCTGCTCCTAGTGGTAGGTGAGTCTGGGACATAAACCCCTCTGAAGCACCAGTGACCAAAGTTGAGGAATCTGTGTGCGAAGATTATGAAGTTAGGGATCTTTCAAATCAGGTTGAGAGTAGAAAGTGGTAGTAGTGTCTTCCTGTGAAGATTTTTGCTTTGCCTTTGGAACCCCGGGGATGCCGCCTCCTGGCGAAGGTGGAAGCAGGGGACGCTGAAAGAAGTCTAAAAGGAAGGATTACTGATGGCAGAACACTTGAGTAACCCAAGCAACCTCGTTCTAGGGGGAAAACCACTCCCCCAGGGTTCATGTCGCCGGAGCCACGAGGATCAAGAGAATCTGCGCACCGCCCGTGCGTGTTGTAAAGCTCTACAGGCTTCTGCGGCGGGTTCCTAGCAGACCTTTCCTGCTCTGCCTTCACATTTTGGGCACGACGTTGTGGCTAGATTGCAGGGAAAGTGCCTGGAGGCTACGTGACGGCTGCTGGTTAGGGGACTGGCTTGGAGAGACTGGTACTGGGTTCAGGGTTACAGAATGTGACTGGGTCCCTTGGATCGCAGTTCTGGCGTATGGCAAGGATGACACGTGATCTCCCTGGACTGCTCTTCCCCGGAAGAGCTTTCCTTGCAGCATATTTTCACGTTTTTCTTGGCTTAGTGGATAAGGCCTCTGCAGTTGAAAAGCGGTGATTGTGGGCAATTAATAGTTGTGGTCGACTGCACCACCATCGGACTGGCCTGAGGTCTTTCTGGTCCCAAGGGTATGGGATCAGCGTTAGTGTTTCTTGCCTCCGAAGTGTTATTTTCCTATCCTACGATTGATTGGATTGGGTTCACTTAACAGAAAGCACACGTTTAGGAATTGAGGCAATTCAATGCCCTGGGTACCTTGCCACACTTACTACTACAAGGAAGGGTGGCTTTTTGGATACTGTCCTTACTGCCATAAAAGTTATTAAAATTCTTAATGCAATTGCTAGGGACCTGAGAACTTGCTAACCCTAAGTTGTAGTTAAGGGACCATTCCTAGGGGTAATGTTTCTGAAGTCAGCATTAATGAATGGTATCTGGGGAGAGAAGATTGAGCGGACTATTTTAGGCAGAAGTGATTCTGTGTCTTAAAACCTAAAACACTATAGAGATAGTATTTTGAAATTTACCTTATTAGGATGGTGATGATGATAAAATAAAATGCCCAGGATATTGACTGGTCCTGAGTAAGTGCTTACTAATAGATAAGTGCCATTTATTTAATTAAAAAATAATTTAATGACAACTGGTAGTTGAATATTTTACTGTCTTTGCTATATTTTGATTATTTTTATACTTAAAATATTTTTTAAAGATTTTTCAAATTTCTGGGCCTACTGTATATTGGTAAATACTGAAATTTGAGTCAACCTATTCTCTTAAAACTTGAGGTCCAGAAATGTAATTTACCTTAACTATACTCTTGTGAAAGATCATATTAAGGAACATCTTGGTGCCTACAGTACAGTAATGCATTTGTTGTATGAAAGATTATGGTTATTTTTTAGCAACTTTGGAAACATTCAAATAAGTATTTAAATATTTTTTCTTTTAAACGTAATGGTATTGGTTTGGAATTTTGATTTTTGTGTGTGTTCAGTACATGAATTATTAAGTTAGGTAATTACCTAGTAAACTAGGTAGTGTGTTTTGTAAGTTGTATGAGGGTCACTACTTTAGTAGTTAAAACACCTACTAAAGGGGTCATTGGTGAAAAGACATTTAGAATAGGGACTCTTGAAATTTAAGTTTATTTGTGGAACTTGCCACATTATCTCAAAACATTCCTTGTGAAAGCTAGCTACTATTTCTCTCCTATGATATTTTCAGAGTGTTGCATATTTCTCATCTACAATTAAACATTCCTCAGATAATTACTTTATGCCGATAAAAGTTTGCTTTTGAAAAGCTGAACCGAGGTTATTAATATATATATTTTTATTGATTTCAGAGAGGGGAGGAGTGAGAGACAGAAACATAAATAATGAGAGAGAATCATTGTCCAGCTGCCTCCTGCTCACCCCTTGCTCGGGACTGAGCCAAACCGGGGCATGTGCCCTTGACTGGAATTGAACCCAGGACCCTTCAGTCTGGGACCTTTCAGCCTACAGGCTGGTGCTCTGTCCACTGAGCCAAACCAGTTAGGGCCTGAGATTACTTTTGAGTGCTAAGTTATGTATATATGTACTGAAACTGTGGTCTTCCTTAAAAGCTTCCAGAGAGCCAGATATGAGAATATTTTAGAATTTTGCTGGAAGGAGTATTTCTTCATGAATGACCTAGCTTTTTCTAAAGTACAATTGGTTTTTGCAATTAGTTAAAGTTGTCTTAGCCTGCCCTAGCTGGTTTGGCTCAGTGGCTAGAGCGTCGGCCTGTGAACTGAAGGATCCCAGGTTCAATTCTGGTCAAGGGCACATGCCTGGTTACTGGTTGGGTTCCCAGTAGGGGGCGTGCAGGAGGCAGCCAATCAATTTTTCTCTCTCATCATTGATGTTTCTCTCTCTCCCTATCTGAAATTATTTTTTTAAAAGTTGTCTTAGCCTTTAAAGTGGTATAGTGTGTCTGAAACAGCTGAATATGCCCAATTGATAATCCTTTCATTAGAAAATCCAGTGTAGTATTCCAAAAGAATAGCCATATTCTTATAGAGAAGTGGAATCTGTACTTACAGATTGATTGGAATAAGAATATGATTCCTTGTTCCTAAACCAGTAGGGAGGTAAATCTCAAGACAGAGATTGTTTTGGACATAAAGTAGGTCTTTGGTTTTATGTATTTTGATAAACTCATGGAATAACTTTACTAGAGGATTCTTTAAAAATAACTTATACACATCATAAATCTGAAAATTCTAATTTTTTTCTGTCTCTTTATACTTTTTCACATTTTTAGATTCTTGTGTACAGAGTTCAAGTAGGACAGGTTGACATTTTTACACTTAAAAAAATATATTTTGCTTAGGCATAAGGAGAATTTTGAAATGTCTATCTATAAAAGCATAAAATTCAGTGCACTAAATCTAGTAACACTAAACTGGATTTCTGTCAGTTGAATTTTTGACATTTCATAATGATTTTTAAAGCCTTGTTTAAAATTTCTTTGTCTTTGTTTTACCTTGAACAGTCTGAAAACCAAGCTTTTATATTATAGAAGATAATTTTTAAGACATTCATAGCAACACAATTTACAATGGCTAAGATTTGGAAACAGCCTAAATGCTCATCAGCAGATGAGTGGATTAGAAAATATGGTACATCTACACAATGGAATACTATGCTGGTATTAAAAGGGAATTCTTACCATTTGCAGCAGCATGGATGGAACTGGACTGCATTATGCTAAGTGAAATAAGCCAGGCAGTGAAAGAAAAATACCACATGATCTCACTCATGGAAAATAAAAAACATTATAACCCAATGAATAAAAAGATAAATACAGAGGCAGTGAAGCATTGAATAGACTGTCAAAGTACAGTGGGAAGGCTGGGGAGTGGGAGAAAGAGATCAACCCAAGGATGTGTTGGCATGCATATAAGCACATCTAATGGACACAAGACACTGGGCAGGTGGAATGAGGGCATGTGTCAGGGAGTAGGGGAGGCTGGGAGAAGGCCAATGGGGGGGGAGGGGAAAGGAGATACATGTACTGATATTTGTAATACTTTAAACAATAAAAAAGAAAAGACATTCTGAATCCTTTTAGGTACTCAGGTTTGTACTCATAGGTTTGGGATAGCTAAAACATTTTCAGGTAGTTCTTTGTCAGTAGTCATATTTAAGTGTATTTAAGAATATTTTGCATAATTGCTCACAAAACTTTGAAATATATGGACTAAATGCAGCTTTAGGGGTTTGCATTATTTGAGTTAATGTACTATTGTAGAGGTATTCGTTTTTGTGAGTTCTCTAAGCTTTACTCTTTTTACAGTCACCTTATTTGTTTAAATTTTGTCTTCTGAATATCTGATAGGTGTTACCTAAACTTGTTAGTTTTAGTAAACTAGTGAACCTACTTGTTTTAAGCGTGAGGCAGCTTTTGAAAAGAGTCACCCTAAATTTTATCACTTAAAAATAAGCTTCAAATCAAAGGAATGATTCTTTTTTCACCTTTCCTGGGTATTTATGCTTTAGTGTTAGGAAGTGGGTTTCTACTTTTACATTTAGCCATAATAGGAAACAATAGTTAACTTTCCTGAAGTCTTTCATATATCAATAAAATATATATTTTTAAAATTAATAAATATATATATTAACCTTCCTGAAATCATATATATATGTGTGTATATATATGTATATGTATATGAAAGACTTCAGGAAGGTTAATATATATATATGTTGATTTAAAAATATATTTTATTGACTTTTTTAAATTTGTTTTTTATTTTTTTAATATATATTTTATTGACTTTTTACAGAGCGGAAGGGAGAGGGATAGAAAGTTAGAGACATCGATGAGAGAGACATCGATCAGCTGCCTCTTGCACGCCCCCTACTGGGGATGTGCCCGCAGCCAAGGTACATGCCCTTGCCGGAATCGAACCCGGGACCCTTCAGTCCGCAGTCCGACGCTCTATCCACTGAGCCAAACCGGTCTCGGCTATTTTATTGACTTTTTATAGAGAGGAAGGGAGAGGGATAGAGAGTTAGAAACATCGATGAGAGAGAAACATCGATCAGCTGCCTGCTGCATACCACCTACTAGGGATGTGCCCACAACCAAGATACATGCCCTTGACAGGAATCAAACCTGGGACCTTTCAGTCTGCAGGCCCATGCTCTGTCCACTGAGACAAACCGGTTATGGCTATTTATTGATCTTTTACAAAGGGGAAGGGAGAGGAATAGAAAGTCAGAAACATTGATGAGAGAGAAACATGCATCAGCTGCCTCCTGCACCCCCCACTGGGGATGTGCCTGCAACCAAGGTACATGCCCTTGATCAGAATCGAATCTGGGACCCCTCAGTCCACAGGCCGATGCTCTAGCCACTGAACCAAACCGGTTAGGGCAACCTTTCTGAAGTATTGATTTTTAAAATACTTGTATATATTATCCTCAGGCTAGAGAATGTTTTAATTTTTGGAGGTTTTTTTTTTGGATGATGTGGCCAATCCTGTAAGAAGAGAGAAAAATCAGATGCTTTTATTGCTTGTCAGGTCTGATGAAAGGTAAAATTAGACTTTTAAAATAAAACGAGGAGCACCCAGCCCTAGCCAGTTTGGGTGAGTGGATAGAGGGCCAGCCTGTGGACCAAAGATTTCTGGTTTAATTCCAGTCAAGGTCACATACCTTGGTTGTAGGCTCATCCCTAACCTGGGCCCTGGTCAGGGTATATAGGAGGCACAAGTGATGTGTTTCTCTCACATTGGTATTTCTCTCTGTCTCTCCCTCTCTCTTCACAAAACATAAACGAGGAGCCACCATAGTGGCTGAATTTGATTAATCAAAATTACTGACCAAGTTATATAGGAGTAGTGATGTAGCATCTTTTTTTGTGCAAAGGCTAATTGGAGGTGATTATTTATCTTGTAGAATATTTAGGTAATTTAGCACACTAGCTCGGTTAAATTTAACAATCTGAGATTTCTTATCAACTTTTGATTGAAATTTAATTCACATAGTATACATTTCGGCATTTTAACAGATACACTCAAATGGTTTCTAGTACCTGAATGTTTTTATTCCCCACCCCAAAGATATGCCATACCCATTAGCAATTGTCTGAATTATCCCTCTCCGTGTTTCCTGGTAACCACAAATTTACTTTCTATCTCTAGATTTGCCTATTCTGGACATTCTGTATAAATGGAACCATACAATAATGTTGTGTTTTTCGTTAATTCTTTTGTTATAAGAATTAACTTGCTTTTTAAGTCTTTTTTTTGGAATGGGTTATGTGTTCAAAGGGTATAAAATTTAGAACATGCCAGTATGTATTTTCCCAGCCACTCAGTTTTCCCTGGATATAGCCAATACTATCGGTTCCTTTTCTGTCTTTACAGTCTATATCAAGCAAATACATACACATTCTATGTGTTTTTTTTAAATGTTTATATTTTTATTGATTTCAGAGAGGAAGGAGAGGGAGAGAGAGATAGAAACATCAGTGATGAGAGAGAATAACTGATTGGCTTCCTCCTGCATGCCCCCTACTGGGGATCAAGCCTGTAACCTGGGCGCATGCCCTTGACCAGAATCAAACCCAGGACTCTTCAGTCCACAGGCTGACACTCTTATCCACTGAGCCAAACCATCTACGGTTATGTGTTTTTGTTTAAATCCTCACCCAAGGAATGTTTTTTTTTTTTTTTTTAATTGATTTTAGAGAGGAAGGAAGAGAGAGACAGAAAGAGAGGGAGAGAGAGGGAGAGAGAAGGAGAGAGAAACATTGATGTGAGAGAAACATTGATTGGTTGCCTCCCTTACATGGTCAAACTGGGGATTGAGCCTGCAACCTAGAGTATATGCTGTGACCAGAAATTGAACCCACAAACTTTTGCTGTATGGGGAAGATGCTTTAGCAACTGAGCCACCAGGCCAGGGCTTTTTTTGGTTTACTTTATGAAGGAGAGTTACATAATCTATAACAACTCTTTTGGACCTTTGCCCTTAATATATCTTGTAGGTAATTTTGTATGAGTTCATGAAATTTATATAGTTTCCTTTGTAGTTGCAGAATATTTCACTCTGGATATACCACGGTTTACTTAACTGGTCTCCATTGATGGATTTTTTTCTCCAGGTTTTTGCTGTTAAAAATAGAAATGCCGGGAATAACCTATACATTTTTATTATAGGCATGTGTGTGTATGAGTGTGTATTTAAGATAAAGTCCTAGAACTGTTGTTCCATGGGATGTATGCATTTGTACTTTTGATATTTTTATGTTGCTCTTTTTGATACCCTTTCCAATACCTCTACCAAACTTTGATTTTTGCCAGTTTAATAAGGTCAAAAACAGTATCTCCATATGATTCCCATGACCATTTCTCCTATGCTGAGACTATGTACATTTTTATAGGCATTGGCTCTTTCTTTCCTTTGCCCATTTTTCTATTAGATTTTTGTTCTTGAAGGAACCCTTTTTATAGTAGGTAAATGAGTTTTTAGGAGATAATTTGCAGACACCCTTTCCCAGTTAGTCATTTGCTTTTTTTAAAATTTTATTTGCATGATATTTGCCAGATGTAAAACATGTATATGATGTTGAATTTATCAGAGATTTTGTGTCTCTTATTATCTAGCTTTTCTGGGGATTTAATAATTTTAAAAATTATGCTGAGCAATGGGCGTTGATTGAAATGTTTGATCCTTCTGGAATTTGTGGTTTCTATCTTTGCTTTTATTAAAAAAATATTTTTGTTGGTTTTAGAGAGAGAGGAAGGGAGAGAGGGAGAGAGACACATTTGTGTGAGAGAGAAACATCGATTGGTTGTCTCCACTTGCACCTTGACTGGGACTCTGGGATCCAGAGACCAAACATGAAACCTGGGCGGGACGACACTCAAACCAGCTGAGCCACACTAGCGAGGGTTGCCAGGGCTGTCATGGTTTCTTTAAATGTGTGTATCAAGTTAGGTAGCATTTTACTTATTTCTTAAAAAAAAATTTTTTTTTAAGAGATAGAGGAAGGGAAAGGGAAAGAGTGATAGAAGCAACATTTTAGTGGGACTTAGGAATGTCTTTTCGGGGATAATTATTCTTGTCCTTTATGGTAACAAAATATTCACTTAATTAAAGGGTTTTTGTTTTTCTGCTTATTTTTTAGGCTGAGAAGGCCATTGTGACTATGTGGTGACTACAGTTATCTTATACGAATTTCCCACTGGAATCATGGAGGAGAAACAGCAGATTATATTGGCTAGTCAAGATGGTGGGACAATGGCAGGAGCAGCACCTACCTTCTTTGTCATCCTAAAACAGGCAGGAAATGGCAAAACAGATCAAGGAATTTTGGTTACTAATAGGGATGCTTGTGCTTTGGCTACCAGTGTGTCATCCCCAGGAAAATCTACAGGGAAGATTTGCTTGCCAGCTGATTGTACTGTGGGAGGAATCACTGTCACATTGGATAACAATAGTATGTGGAATGAATTCTATCATCGAAGCACAGAGATGATTCTGACCAAGCAGGGAAGACGCATGTTTCCTTATTGTCGTTATTGGATAACAGGTTTAGACTCAAATAAGAAGTATATCCTTGTCATGGATATATCTCCTGTGGATAACCACCGTTATAAGTGGAATGGTCGCTGGTGGGAACCCAGTGGGAAGGCAGAGCCTCATGTTTTGGGGAGGGTTTTTATTCATCCAGAATCTCCTTCCACAGGTCATTATTGGATGCACCAACCAGTATCTTTCTATAAACTGAAGCTTACAAACAATACACTGGACCAAGAAGGGCATATTATCTTGCACTCTATGCATCGATACCTGCCAAGGTTGCATTTGGTACCTGCAGAAAAGGCTACTGAAGTGATACAGTTAAATGGCCCTGGTGTCCACACATTTACCTTCCCACAGACTGAATTCTTTGCAGTAACAGCTTATCAGAACATACAGATTACTCAGCTGAAAATAGATTACAATCCATTTGCTAAAGGCTTCCGGGATGATGGACTGAATAGTAAGCCCCAGAGAGATGGAAAGCAAAAAAACAGCTCTGATCAAGAAGGTAATAGTGTTCCCAGTTCTCCTGGTCAACGGGCCCGTCTTACAGAAGGTGAAGGGTCAGAGATGCAGCTTACTGATTCAGATCCTTTATCTAGGAGTCATGAGACATCAGGCAAGGGTTTGGAGAAGCCTTTCCTTAATATGAATCAGGACTTTCTTGGTTTCATGGATATTGATTCATCACTTGGTGAAGTTACTCAGTTTAAACAAGAGGTTTCTGAAAGGTAGGTAACAATTTTTCTGTTTCTAGCGATAAAAGATTTTGGATTGAACATATTGTTTGTGTGGACTGCTGATTTTTGAAGACATTGATAAATGTAAGCTACTAAAACATAAACCACAACTGCTTTTACATTCTGTCAAGTGATGGTTCATTTCTCTAATATCAATTGTGTTGAGGATTCAGAATTGTAGCCAAATTAGATGATTTATCAGAATGGGGATCTTTCATTCATTTAGACTTAAAATTTTGTTAATCATGCATAGGACTGTTCCTTGGTTATATGTAGACACACTATTAATTGAGGAAGGGAAAAGAAATGACCCCCAAGAAATGTCATAAGTGACAGAAAACTTATCCAGACAAGTTATAGAAGGGATTCATAGTACACTTAATACTTAAGAATTTACTGTCTATGGATATCCTAACCCATTCATTGCATTAAAATAGCATTGAACTTGCATTATTTATGATTTTTAATGGAAAGTGTTTTTTTTTTTTTAAATTGATTTGAGAGAGATGGAGAGAGACACATCAATGTGAGATAGAAAAATGGATAGGTTGCCTCTGGTAGGGGATTGAACCTGAAACAGGAGTGTATGCCTGGACTAGGAATTGAACTGGCTCCATTTTGGTGTACAGGACAATGCTTCTAACCAAGTGAGCCACACCAGCTAGGGCTACTTATTATTTTTTTCAATCAAGGGCTATTTTTTTATAGCAGTTTTAGGTTCACACAAAATCTGCAAAATTGACAGGAAGGTATAGAGTTTTTCTATAGACCATATGCCTCAACACATGCATAGTCTCCTCCATTATCAAGATCTCCCATCAGAGAGGTACTTTTGTTACAACTGATGAACTTGCATTTATACATTGTAATCACCCTAAGTCCATAGATTACATTAGGGTTTACTCTTTGTACTGTACAGTCTATGAGTTTGGACAAATGTATATAATGACATATATCCATCTGACATACATAGAGTATTTTCATTGCACTAAAAATTCTCTGTGCTCTGCCTGTTAATTCTCGTCTTTCCCTTGAATCTCTGTCTGATCTTTTTGTTTTATCCTCACCTGATGGTATATATAATTTTTATTATTTTTAAAATATATTTTTATTGATTTCACATAGGAAGGAAGAGGGAGAGAGAGAGAAACATTAATGATTAGAGAGAATCCCTGATCGGCCGCCTTCTGCACACCTCATACTGGGGATCAAGCCCACAACCAGGCATGTGCCCTTGACCAGAATCGAATCTGGGGCCCTTTGGTCTGTAGGTAGATACTCTATCCACTGAGCAAAACCAGCTAGGGCTGTGGTCGGCAAACTGCGGCTCGTGAGCTACATGCAGCTCTTTAGCCCCTTGAGTGCATGGCTGTTCCACAAAATACCATGGCCTGGGTGAGTCTATTTTGAAAAAGTGGCGTTAGAAGAAGTTTAAGTTTAAAAAATTTGGCTCTCAAAAGAAATTTCAATCTTGTACTGTTGATATTTGGCTCTGTTGACTAGTGAGTTTGCCGACCACTGGGCTAGGGCTGTCTCTCTCTCTCTCTCTCTCTCTCTCTCTCTCTCTCTCTCTCTCTCTTTTTTAAAAAAAAGCTTTTATTGATTGTAGAGAAGAAGGGAGGAGCGTAGAGAGAGAAACATTGATGGGCTGCCTTCTGCACACCCTCTGCCTGGGATTGAGCCTACAACTTGGGCATGTGCCCTAACAGGAAATTGAACCAGCGACTTCTTGGTTCATGGGTTGGCATTCTATCCTTGAGCCACACCAGCTGGGCTGTCTGTGTCTCTTTTTGATCAAGTACATCTTTCAGTGAAATTAACAGAAAGGTTATATGGGACATAGAATTTTAGCATGTTAAGTAAGTTCTGATGAACATAATAGTCCCTTGCTTCTTCTCCCCTCTGAACCCCTACTTTTTTAAAAAAAATATATTTGCCAAGCCCGGTTTGGCTTAGTGGATGGAGCGTCGGACTGCGGATTGAAGGGTCCCGGGTTTGATTCCGGCAAGGGCATGTACCTTGGCTGCGGGCACATCCCCAGTGGGGGGCGTGCAAGAGGCAGCTGATCGATGTCTCTCTCTCTCATCGATATTTCTGACTTTGTATCCCTCTCCCTTCTGCTCTGTAAAAAATCAATAAAAGATATTAAAAAAAATATATATATTTTACTGAGTTTTCACAGAGAGGAAGAGAGAGGGATAGAAAGTCAGAAACATCGATGAGAGAGAAACATCGATCAGCTGCCTCTTGCACACCCCCTACTGGGGATGTGCCCGCAGCCAAGGTACATGCCCTTGACCGGAATCGAACCTGGGACCTTTCAGTCCGCAGGCCGACGCTCTATCCACTGAACCAAACTGGCTTCGGCTGAACCCCTACTTTTTTTCTTACATATTGAAAAATAGCTTTATTTTGCCCTCGTACTTTATAAATTGTTTGGTTAATTCTGTGCTGAAAATGCATTGCAAGTTCTAGTTTTCTGTTGAGAATTATTTTTTAAAATATATTTTTATTCAGAGAGAAAGGGAAAGGGAGAGAGAGAAACATCAGTGATGAGAAACATCAGTGATGAGAATCATCAATTGGCTGCCTCCTGCTCGCCCCCCTTGGGGGATTGAGACCGAAACCCTTCACTGGAACTGAACCCAGGACCTTTCAGTCTGCAGGCTGATGCTCTATCCACTGAGCCAAAGCAGTTAGGGCACTGTTGAGAATTTGATGCCATTTTGATTCCTGGTCATTTGAAGGCTCTTATGATCTTTTGTTCAGCCCTTGTATTATGAAATTTTACAAGGTGTAGTTCTTCTCATCATTGTGCTATTTTTTTTCAATCAAGAAATTCATGTACTGTGGTTCTAGGAACACTTTTAATATTATTAGTCTAAGTTTTTCACTTTCATTTTTTTCTTTTGAAACTTTTTATAATTGTACTAGAAGCCTGGTGCAAGAAATTCGTGCACTTGGGGAAGGGTGTCCCTCAGCCCAGCTGCACCCTCCAATCTGGGATCCCTCTCACAATCAGGACTGCTGGCTCCTAACTGCTTGCCTGCCTCCCTTCCTGATTGCCCCCTACCACTGCTGCCTGCCAGCCTGATCACCCCCTAACCACTCCCTTGCCAGCCTGATTGATGTCTAACTGCTCCCCTGCCAGCCTGTTTGCCCCCAACTTCCCTCCTCTGCCAGCCTGGTCACTCCTAACTGCCCCCCCCTGCAGGCTTGATCTCCCCCAACTGCCCTCCCTTGCAGGCCTGGTCCCTCCCAACTGCCCTTCCCTGTGGCCATCTTGTGTTTACATAGAAAGGATCTTTGACCACATGGGAACAGCCATCTTGTGTGTTGGAGTGATGGTCAATCTGCATATTACTCTTTTATTAGATAGGATAGAGGCCTGCTGCATGGGTTGGGCCAGCTAGTTTGCCCTGAAGGGTATCCCGGATTGGGTGGGTGTTCCCTTGGGGTGTGAGGCGGCCTGGGAGAGGGGCCTGTGGTAGTTTGCAGGCTGGCCACGCCCCCCCAGTGACCCAAGTGGAGGCCCTGGTATCTGGGATTTATTTATCTCTACAATTGAAACTTTGTAGCCTTGAGTGGAGCCAAGCCTCCCTCTCACTCTGTGCCATCATTTTTGTTGGAATTTATTTACCTTCTATCATTGAAACTTTGTAGCCTTAAGCAGAAGCCTGGGCTGGCCAGGGTATGTGGAAAGCTTGACTTCCTCCATGGACAGGGAATCCCAAGTCTCCCTTCTGCTCTCTCTGTAGCGGCAGCCATCTTGGTTGGGTTAATTTGCATATTCGCTCCTGATTGGCTAGTGGGCGTGGCTTGTGGGTATAGGGGAGTGATGGTTAATTTCCATATTACTTTTTTATTAGATAGGACTAGGGGCTCACTGTACACATTCATGCATCTTGAAAGGAACTGTGAGCTGCAAGGCTGCAGTGGGCACAGCGGTGGGTCTCGGCCCATTCTCTGTGCCCGCCACCTGGCCCCTCCTGTCACAGCCTTAGGTCCCCTTTCTGCTGGCAGCCCCCCTCCCATGTGCTGACAGCGCTGGTCCCACTTGCACCCGCTGAGGGCACCAAGTGATTGGGGCTGGAGCTGTCAGTGGGTGCAAGTAGCGACTGCTGCCCCAATGGCCTCTCAGGAACAGGGGGAGGTGGAGAAGCTCTCAGGGGTGATTGGGGCCGGTAGCTACCCCTCCCACCTGCTGATGGTGCCTGTATTGAGTGCGAGTGGTGGCTCTGGCACTGGCTGCGGGTGTGAGTGGGGCCGGTGTTGGCATTGGTTGTGAGCGGCTTTTCCAGCACTGGCAGCAGGTGCAAGCATCAGGCAGGATCATGTCATTTGGGAGCAAACAATTTTCAGTAACCACCGGAGGCTCGCCCTGGTGACAGGGACCAGTGCTCCACTTTGGTCTGGTGCCCCTGCTCACCTGTTCCATCATCTCACTGCAGCCAAGGCCTGCCATGTTCTGCTCACACCCCCTGGTGGTCAGTGCATATCATAGCGACTGGGTGTTTGGTTGTTCTGTTATTCTGGTTTCACCGCTTTATTTAAATATTTGTCTTTTATCATATAGGATTATGTAGGATAGCATAGTATTTGTATATAACCTACATGTATTCTCCTGTGTACTTTCTTCTCTTTTTTTACTCTTATTTGTTGTTGATGCTATTACAGATGTCCCCATTTCCCTTCTCTTGTCTACATCCATGTAGCCCCCACCTCTCTCCCTCTGGACACCACCACACTGTTGTCTGTGTCCATTGGCTATGCATATATGATCTTTGCTTAAGCACTTCACCCTTCTTTAACCAGTCCTCCTGCCACTCTCTGGGTGCTCCATTTATCCATGCCTCTGGTTCTATTTTGTTTGTTCATTACATTCCACATACCAGTAAAAGTAAGATTATGTAGTATTTCTCTTTCACTGACTGGCTTATTTTGCTTAGCATAATAATCTCCAGGTTCATCCATGCTGTTGCAAAAGGTAAGGTTTCCTTCCTTCTTAGAGCTGCATAGTATTCCATTGTGTAAATGTACCACAGCTTTTTTTTTTTTTTTTAACAAGACCACCAAAAATTTTGGTTATCTTCCCCCCCAAAAATTGGGGGAGAGAGAGAAAAAGGCTACCACAGTTTTTTAATCCACTCATCTAGTAATGGGCACTTGGACTGTTTCCATATCTTTATTTTTTATTATTTTTAAAATTCTTCATTGTTTAAAGTACTACATAAGTCTCCTTTTCCCCCCATTGACTTCTTTCCAGCTGCCCACATCCCCAGCACATGCCATTGCCCCTCTACTGTCTGTGGACATTGGTTGATCTTTTAAGCTCTCATCCCCCCCTTCACGCTCTTGCCCTGCCTCCTTCCCCCAGAGATTGGACAGTCTGTTTGATACCTCTATGACTCTGGTTCTATTTCTGTTCCTCATTTTGTGTTGTTCATCATATTCCACAAATGAGTGAGATCATGGGATTCATCTTTCTCGAACTGGCTTATTTTCAATCACAGTTTTTTACTTCACTCATCTTCTGATGGGCACTTAGGCTGTTTCCAAATCTTAGCTATTACAAATTGTGCTGCTATGAACATAGGGGTGTATATATCTTTTCTGATTGACGTTTCTGATTTCTTGGGATATATTCCTAGAGGTGGATTATTGGGTCAAATGGGAGTTCCATTGTTAATTGTTTGAGGAAACTTCATACTATTTTCCATAGAGGCTGCACCAGTCTGCATTCCCACCAGCATTCTCCACATCCTTGCCAGCACTTATTTGTTGATTTGTTGATGGTAGCCATTTTGACAGGTGTGAGATGGTACCTTATTGTCGTTTTGATTTGCATCTCTCGGATGATTAGTGACTTTGAGCAGGTTTCATATGTCTCTTGACCTTCTGTAGTCCTCTTTCAAAAAGTGTTTATTTAGGTCGTTTGCCCTTTTTTGATTGGATTATTTATCTTCCTTTTGTTAAGATAAATGAATTCATATAGATTAAACCCTTATTGGATATAACATTGGCAAATATGTACTCCCATGCAATGGGCTCTCTTGTTTTGTTGATGGTTTCTTTTGCTGTGCAGAAGCTTTTCATTTTGATGTCATACCATTTGTTTATTTTTCCTTAGTTTTCATTGTCCTAGGAGCTACATCGGGAAAGAGATTGCTACAACATATGTCTGATATTTTGGTGCCTATGAATTCTTCTAAGATTTTTATGGTTTCCTGTCTTACGTTTTAAGTTCTTTACCCACTTTGAGTTGATTTTTGTGAATGGTGTAAGTTGATGGTCTAGTTTCATTTTTTTGCTTGTATCTGTCCAATTTTCCCAGCACCATTTATTGAAGAGACTCTTGTGACTGCAGTGTATGTTGCCTCCTTTGTCAAATATTAATTGAGCACAATGGCTTGGGTCGATTTGTGGGTTCTCTGTTCTGTTCCGTTAGTTTATATGTCTGTCCTTGTGCTAGTACCAAGCAATTTTGAGAATAGTGGCTTTGTAACATAGCTTGATATCGGGTATTGTGATCCCTTTAACTTTGTTTTTCTTTCTCAGGATTGCTGTGGTTATTCGGGGTCTTTTTTGCTTCCATATGAATTTTTGGAGGGTTTATTCTAGGTCTGTGAAATATGACATTGGTATTTTAATGGGGATTGCATTGAATCTATAGATTGCTTTGGGTAGTATGGACATTTTAATGATGTTGATTTTACCAGTCTATAACATGGTATATTCTTCCACTTGCTTATGTCTTCCTCTATTTCTTTTTTCAACACCCTGTAGTTTTCCTAGTATTAGCACTCTAAGCTTTTAAATTGTGTTTCAGAGTGGCCGGTATATGTCATATTTGTTTGTTGCATTGGTTACGTACAGCCAACAAAGAGCAATCTTATGCTCTATATTAATTAATGTGTACAACTTATTGGTTTTATCCATATTCTTGCTTAATCTTTTATCTAGGCAAACTGTGGCTCTCGAGCCACATGCGGCGCTTTGGCCCCTTGAGTTTTTAACAAAAGCCAGCTTAGGAGTACCCTAATTAAGTTAATAACAATGTACCTACCTACATAGTTTAAGTTTAAAAAATTTGGCTCTCAAAAGAAATTTCAATCGTTATACTGTTGATATTTGACTCTGTTGACTAATGAGTTTGCTGACCACTGATCTAGTGACTTTTTAGAATTTATAAAACTTTAGGATTATTTGTAAAATCCGCCTGCCAAGACAGAATTTAATGCGTTATTCATGAAGTTTTCATTGAAAGATAAGGAGAGATCCTTTCAGAGAATGTTTCTAAGTCAGTTTAATTCCTCAGAAAGATGTGAAAGTAGCTGTTGTAGTAGCGGCCAAGATGTAGCTTCATGAGATTCTCAGTTACTACAAACAAAATGCAGGTCATGTGGCTAAATGAAAAGAAGTTACAGATTTCCCTTACATTTTGGAAGTGAATGTATTGAAATGTGAACATAATGAGAAGTATCATTATATGTGAATTCGAAACTAATTGATGTAGAATATCATTTATGCATAAATGTACATAAAAGCAGATAACAGGGAAAGGGGAAAAAAAAGGGCTTGTTTTGTTTAATCTTTTACTAGTAAAACAGAAAGGAAAACTGGATCATGATTATTATAAACCCATAAATTTATTAAAAATCTTTGAATTGCCAGTTAAAATGAGTGTTTTTGTTATGTAACTTATACTATGAAGCTATGCAAAAAAACATAAAGAAATAGCTATTTGCATAAATTAAATGCTTTTTAAAAAAAATGTTTATTGTTGAGAGTATTACAGATACCCCTTCCCATTACCCCCTCCACCTGTTTCCTTCCCCTATTGTTTGTGTCGATAGGTAATGTATATATGCATGTAAGTTCTTTGATTAATTTCTTTTCAGTTCCCCTCTCGTCATTCCCTCTGAGATTCCTCAGTCTCTTACATGTTTCCATGCTCCTGGTTCTATTTTATTCATCAGTTTCTTTTATTCATTAGATTTCTTCCTCAGCTATTTTGATTTTTAGATTCAATTGTTGATAGATATGCATTTATTGCCATTTTATTGGTCATATATACATTTTAAAATTTATTTTTATTGACTTCAAAGAGGAAGAAAGAGGGAGATAGAAACATCAATGATGAGAGGAAATCATTGATTGGCTGCCTCCTGCAAGCCCCTTACTGGGGATCAAGTGTGCAACCCTGCATATGTCCTTGACCGGAATTGAACCTGGAACCCTTCAGTCAGTCTGCAGGCTGATGCTCTATTCACTTGAGCCAAACTGGCTAGGGCTCTCTTTGTTTTTATTTTAACCTTCGGCATTTTAATTATGATATGTCTTGGTATGAGCCTCTTTGGGTTCCTTTTGTTTGGTATTCTGTGCTTCTTGGATTTGTAAGTCTATTTCTTTTACCAGGTAAGGGAAGTTTACTGTCAGTGTTTTTCACATAGATTTTTAATTTGTTGCTCCCTCTCTTCTCCTTTTCTAGCACTGCCTTGAAGCGGATGTTGGTACACTTGATGTTGTCCCAGGGGCTCCTTAACACTATTTTAATATTTTTGTATTCTTTTTTCTTTTCTGTTTGGGTGGTGTTTTTCATTTTATTTATTTTTTGCTTCCTTATATTCCAAATGTTTTAAAAAATTATCTTTATTCTTGAAAGTATTACAAATGTTCCCTTTTTATCCCCTGTTGAGTCCCTCCACTCCATAGCCATCTCCTCACACACAGGCATATTCCAAAATCTTGATTCTTGGTGTCCTCTACTATAATGATCCTCTGTAAAGTATTTTTTATTTCAATTAGTGTATGCTTCATTCTGACTGGTCCTTTTTTATGTTGGTGATTTTCTTACTGAGTTCCTTGACATTTTTCCTAAGTTCCTTGAGCATCCTATAAACCTTTATTTTGAATTCTGTATCTGGTAGTTTTCTTGGTTCCATTCCATTTGTTTCTGGAGATTTTTCCTGTTCTTTCATTTGTGACATGTTTCTATCTTCTAATTTTGGCTGTTTCCTGTGTTTGTTTCTATTAGATTAACCTGCTATGTCCCCTGGACATGGTAAAGTGGCCTTAGGTGTTCTATAGGGCCCACTGGCTCAGCCTCCCTGACACCTGAGCTGGGCACTCTAGGTGCCACCCCTGTGTGAGATGTGTGCACAGTCAGTGGTTTATGTTGAGCATCACTGGGAGGGATTGACCTCAAGGCCAAACGGTTGTGAGGATTGACTGACTATAAGTATAGCTTAAGAAAACTGTGCAGAAGTTGACCCTATGGAACAGGACTTGCTTCAGTGGGGCTTTGGTGCTCATTGAGTCTGCCCTAGAAGTGTGTCACTTGTGGAGATGGTGGGGTTGTAATCCCACAAGGTCAAAATTGTCTAGTGGTGCACTGGCTCTGTGGCCTCCTGGTACAAAGTGAGCTTCTACCTGTGTGCTACCTGAGGCCACCCAGCATAAACCGCTAAGAAATTTGCAGATGGCTACTACTAGTGTTGATCTTAGAGTGGCCCAGGAGAGGCCAAGCTGTGAACCAGCACAGGTTGCTGCTAGTGCCAGGCCTGGGGCTACTCATTATAGGTTTGGGGCACACTAATACCAGCTGCTGCTTGTTTGAAGATTTTAGGAAAATACAAAGCACGAGGCAAGAGAAGCCATTTGTTTGAAAAAAAACCAAAAAACAAAAAACACTGGAAATGGATTGGATGAGCTAGTCTGGATGGGCTTCTTTAATTCCCTAGTTGTAGGACTTCTGTTCAGCTAGATTTCAGGTGGTTCTGAATGATGGTGGTTTGGTTGTAAATTTTGATATGGTTGTGGGAGGTAGTGAGTACAGCCATCTTGACTGGAAGCTCTTAAATGAGATTTTTGAAAGGGGGAAGTTGTTTTAGCTTTCACATTTAGGCTTGTAATCCATCTTGGCTGAGTTTTTTTTTTTTTTGTATGGTGGGAGGAGATAAGGGCTCCCATTTTTCCATGCAGATGACTGTGCATTCTAACATCATTTATAGAAAATATTTTATTTTCGAATCAATGGAAAATATCCTTGAGGAAACAAGATGGCGGCATAGGTAAAACACCTATCTTGCCGTCATACTCAACAATTTTAATACTACAACTTAACGAAAGAGCAAACACCTTCCAGAATCACCAGAAAAGCTCGCCAAGTGAAAATTTCACAAATAAAAGTGAAGATAAGACACTGTGACTCAAAGGAGCGGCAGCGGACAGCGTTGAAAGAGGTTTGGAGCGCGCGCCAGTGGAGAGGGCGGGCGGCTGAAAACCGGCCAGTTTTCTTGAACGGGGAGACAAAGACGTCCCACTGGACTGATTCTCCAGCTTTAGGCGAGGTTCAGGGAACCAACCGACTATCATACGGGGTGAAAACTGGACAGTGGGAGGGAACGCCAAAGCTCAGGTGCTGCAGGGGTCTCCCGGCTTGTGGAGAAGGCAGCTTGCGTGAACAGCTCGGCTGCGTGACCGCGCGCAGAGAGCGATCTGCGACTTGCCCTCTCATTCGGAAAACCTTCAGACTGCTTTGTTTTACGACCCTGGGTGAGACATTGGGCGTGCAGAGTCATTTGGGGAGAGTCTGAATTCCCCGGCAGCCGGTGGAGCTCGGCAGCAGCTCTCTCTCAGAGGTGCTGGCGGTTATTGCCCCCGGCACAGAGTCCCTGGGGCCGCACAGGGCGGAGCTAATGCTGTCTGCTTGGCCCGGAGACTCCGCCCATCCAACCCGAGCACAGCTGAACTTCACAGACAATTGGCCTGGAGGTCAACCCCTCCAAGTGCTAACAACGATTAACTGAGCTTAACTTCAGCAAGACTGTGCAACCCATATCCACCTTAGGTAACTGGGGAGGCTGAGCCACTGTCCCTTGTAGGACGTCTACCACACAAAGCTAATTGACCAACTCAGGGAAGCAGCCACCATGCAGAGACATGGAAAGAAATCAGATGTGAAAGAAATGGAGGGAAAAAAACGACTGGACATGGAATTCAAAACCACGGTTATAGGGTTTTTCAAGAGGCTCCAACAAAAGGTCGAGGCCTATAAGGAATTAAGCAAGATCGCAAAGGAAATGAATGAGTCGTACAAGGAAATGAACGAGACCCTCCAGGAAATGAACGAGACCTGCAAGGAAATGATCAAAACCAACGTGGAAATGAAGGAGACTCTCAAGGATATAAAGGAGACTCTCAAGGATATGAAAAAGGACCAACCAGAAATTAAGCATACACTGACTGAAATAAAAAATATTATACAAAGACCTAAAAGTACTCTAGAGCACCCCAAGAACCAAGTTAAAGATTTGAAATACAAAGAGGGAAAATCCATTCAGCTGAAAAAGCAAGAAACCAAAAAAATCCAAACAATTGAAGATAGTGTAAGGGGCCTCTGGGACAACCTCAAGCATACCAACATCCGAATTATAGGGGTGCCAGAAAAAGAGAGAGAGCAAGACAATGAAAACCTATTTGAAGAAATAGTGACCGAAAACTTCCCACACCTGGTGAAAGAAATTGACTTAGGAGTCCAAGAAGCACACCGAACCCCAATATATAGGAACCCTAAGAGGACCACACCAAGGCACATCATAATTAAAATGCCAAGAGCAAAAGACAAAGAGAGAATATTAAAAGCAGCAAGAGAGAAACAGTTGGTTACCTATAAGGGAGCACCCATACGATTGTCAGCGGATTTCTCAACAGAAACGATGCAGGCCAGACGGGAGTGGCAAGAAATATTCAAAGTGATGAACAGCAAGAATCTACAACCAAGATTACTCTATCCAGCAAAGCTATCATGCAGAATTGAAGGTCAGATGAAGTGCTTCGCAGATAAGAAAAAGCTAAAGGAGTTCATCACCACCAAACCAATATTATATGAAATGCTGAAAGATATTCTTTAAGAAGAGGAAGAAGAAAAAGATAAAAGTGTAAATTAGGAACAACAAATACACATCTATCAACAAGTGAATCTTAAAAATCAAGTGAATTAATATGCTGATGAACAGGATAAACTGGTGAATGTAACAGAATCACGGACATAGAGAGGGAATGGACTGACAACTCTTGGGGAGAAAGGGGGTGTGGGAAGTACAGCAAGAGACTGGACAAAAATCATGCAACTATGGGAGAGGACAGTGGTGGGGGGTGAGGGCGGAGGGTGGGATGGGTACCAGGTGGAGGGGAAAAATGGCGGGGGGGAAGGGAACAATGTAATTAATATACTGAACAATAAAGATTAAAAAAAAAGAAAATATTTTATTTTCCCCATTAATGCCCTGGTGACTTGAAAAATCAGGTGACTATACCAGTGGTCAGCAAACCCATTAGTCAACAGAGCCAAATATTAACAGTACAACGATTAAAATTTCTTTTTAGAGCCAAATTTTTAAACTTAAAACTTCCTCTAACACAACTTCTTCAAAATAGACTCGTCCAGGCCATGGTACTTTGTGAAAGAGCCACACTCAAGGGGCCAAAGAGCTGCATGTGGCTCAGAAGCCGCAGTTTGCCAACCACGGATCTATACTAATAAAAGGGTAATATGCATGAGGGACAACCAAACGTCTGACCAGCAGACTTCATGGGGCAACCAGGCTGGCAGGGAGGTTAGTGAGGGACGACCAGGCCCCGGGGGGCGGGGGGGGGGGGCGCGGGAAGGCAGTGAGGGGAAACCAGGCCGGCAGGGGGGGTATTTGGGGGCAACCAGGCTGGAAGCAGTGGCACCAAAGGGTGACCTGGCGTGGGGGCGGGGTAGGGAGAGGGCAGTTAGGGGCATTCAGGCTGGCAGGTAGAGGCAGTTAGGGGTGATCAGGCTGGCAGGGGACAGTTACGGGCAATCAGGCAGGCAGGCAGGTGAACAGTTAGGAGCCAGCATTTCAAGATTGTGAGAAATATGTCTGACTGCCAGTTTTGACCTAATCCCTGGCAGACAGAGGCAGTTAGGGGTGATCAGGCTGGCAGGGGGGGTGGGCAGTTAGGGGCCAGCAGTCCCGGATTGTGAGAGGGTTGTCCAACTGCCGGTTTTGACCTGATACCTGGGATCAGGCTGAAACCAGCAGTCGGAGATCCCCCAAGAGCGTGCAGGCTGGGCTGAGGGGACCCTCCCCCCTTCCTGCACAGATTTCGTGCATTGGGCCTCAAGTATATATAAGTGGGTTTATTTTTGGATTAAATTTTGTCCCATTTGTGTATTTTGTCAATACCACATTGCGTTGATAGCAGTAGGTATAAATTTGGCAATCTGGTAATATGAGCCTCTGACTTCTGATAGTATATAGAAATACCATTGATTGTTGTGTATTTATCTTTTATTTTGGTTAATCACCTGAGGATATTTTTTTCATTGATTTGTAGAAAGAGTGGAAAGGGAGAGAGAAACATCTGTGTGAAAGGCACATGGTTGGTTAGGGCTGGGGACTGAGCCTACAATCGAGGTATGTGCCCTTGACTGGAATAAAACATGGGACCCTTCAGTCCTCTGGCTGATGCTGTATCATTGAACCGAACTGGCTAGGGCTATATATTGTTCTTGTATCTGTTGATCTTGCTTAAATTCACTCATTGGTTTTAATTCCTTTGGATTTTCTACATATACAATTATATTGTATGTGAACAAAAGTTAGTTTTTTTCTTTTCCAATCTTTATACTTATTCCTTGTCTCTCTCACTTTATTGCACTGGTTAGACTTCAACCATTAAGTTAAAATTAAAAGGTGAGACTGGATATTCATGTCTGCTGATCTTTACAGAAAACCATTTGATATTTTCAGTTGGATGTGTAGTTTTGAAATTCCTTCTATCACATGAGAAACTTTCTTTTTTAAATATATTTTTATTGTTTAAAGTATTACAAATAGTAGTATATATGTTGTGTGCCCCCCCCCCCCCACTCTTTCTTGTTCTAATTCCCAGAGTTAAGAACGACTGTTGAACCTGGCCAACGCGGCTCAGTGGCTGAGTGTCACCTGAGAGTCAGGAGGCCCAGTTTCATTCCTGGTCAGGGCATGGGGGCTTGTAGGAAGCAGTGACCCATGATTTTCTCTCATTATTGACGTTTCTCTCTTACCTCCCTCCTTCCTCTTTGAAATATAAAATATATAATAGAAAAGAATGAGTGTTGAATTTTATTGTTTTCCTATATAAATTGAGATGTCATATGCTTTACTTCCTTTATTTTATTTATTTATTTAAAATATTGTTATTGATTTCAGAGAGTAAGGAGAGGGAGAGAGAGAGAAACATTCTATATTCTCTATATAATAAAAGCATAGTATGCAAATTGTCTCCTCGACTGGGAGTGTGTCTGGGAGTTCAACCAGGGGTTGGGGTCAGCCAGGGAAAGGGAAGGTGGCCCTGGCCTGCAGCCAGCAGCCAGCAGCCGCTAGGGACCCTATCAGTGCATGAATTTCATGCACTGGCCTCCAGTCTTTGGTAAGAGAGAATCATTGATTGGCTACCTCCTGTATGTCCCCTACTGGAGATCAAGCCCGCAAACCAGACATGTGCCCTTGACTGGAATTGAACCTGGGACCCTTCAGTCTGCAGGCCGATGCTCTATCCACTGAGCCAAACCAGCTAGGACTCCTTTATTTTTGTAATATGGCTACATTGATTTTTTTTTGGGGGGGGGGGGTAATAGGGATGAGGGCTATATGAGCCTTGCATTCTTGAGATAAGTACAACCTGGTCATGAGAACATTCTTTTTAATAGCCAGATTCAGGTGAAACTGGTTTGACTGAAAAGTCCCAGGTTTGATTCTGGTCAAGGCCATGTACCTTGGTTGCAGGCACATCTCCAGTCGGGGGTGTGCAGGAAGCAGCTGATCAGTGTTTCTCTCTCATCGATGTTTCTAACTCCTATCTCCCTTCCTCTCTGTAAAAGACAAATATTTTTTTTTAAAGTTGCCAGATTCAGTTTGCTAATATTTTATTGGGGGTTTTGCATCTATGTTTTTGAAGGATATTTGTTGATATTTTTATTTCTGATACATTGGTTTCAGGATGATGCTTTCTTCATAAAACAAGTTGTAAAGTGTTGCCTTTTCATGTATTTTCTGAGTTTGTGCAAGATTGGTGTTTTTTAAAATATGTATTTTATTGTTGGTAGTATTACATATATCTTAATTTTTCCCTCCTCATGTTCCTCTCCAGGTCTTCACTACCCTATTGCCTGTGTCCATGGGCTATGATATATTTCTGTAAATTCTTTAGTTTATCTTTTGTCCCCTCATTTTCACATTGAGGTATGTTAATTTGTGCCATGCCTCCATGCTTTGGGTCTTATTTTGTAGGTCAATTCATTTTGTTCATCAGATAACACAAATAAGTGATATCCTATCTAATAAAAGGGTAACATGCAATTGTGACTGTACCTTGGCTCCTGATTGGCTATGCTACCAGCCAATCAGGAGCAGAGGGCGGGCCGAGGGGGCAGGGCGAAGTGCATGAGCGCCAGGCCCCAGGAGTGGAGATGAGATGGCGGCAGCGGCGAGCACCCAGTGCCCAGGTGCTGTGAGGGGAAGTGGCGGTGGCAGGGAGTACCCAGGGGCTGGCCAATCAGGAATGGGGGGTCAGGCGGGAGCGGGTGGCCCTCAGTGCCCCTAGCCGGCATGGTGGGAGACGGTGAGCCTGTGGTGGGAGAAGGTGGCCTTCAGCACCCCTGGCCTTGTCCCACCACCTCGAGTGAGAGAACAAGCCTGGGGCAGCAGATTTGCACTATGCCAGGCAGGGAAGTCAGATCTGAAAGCCCAGGCCCCCAAGTACCCGACAGGGCTTCATGTGCTGGGGTCCTGAGGAGGCCCCAGGACAAGCATCTCCCCAGAGACTGTGCGGGAGAAGGAGAGGAACCTCTGGATGAAGGACACCCTCTCCCTGCACACATTTTGTGCACTGGGCCTCTAGTAATGTAATATTTATCTTTCTCAGATTGGCTTATTTCACATACTGTAGTGTCTTCTAAGTTCATCCATGCTGTCCCAAAGGGTAAGAGATCCATCCCTCTTTTTTTTTTTTTTTTTACAGTTGTGTAGTATTCAGTTGTTACTAGTAAATATCCCATAGATTTTTTAATCCATTCATCTACTGATGGGCACTTGAGGTATTTCCAAATCTTGGCTATTGTAAATAATGCTGGGGCCTCCCTTTTGTTTAGATTTGCCTATTCTGGACATTTTGTATAATGAAATTACATGTTTTTTTGGGCTTAGTTTCTTTTATTTAGTGTAATGTTTTCAAACTTCATCCATGTTGTAGCATGTATCCATATCTCATTCCTTTTATTGCTGAACAATATTGTATAGATAACACATTTTATTTATCCATTGATCAGTTGATAGGCATCAAAGTTTCCACTACTTGGCTATTAAGAATAATGTTGCCATGAATATTTCTGTCAAGTTTTCATGTGGAAACAGTTTTGGGTGGCAATAAGCCTATTCTTACCCCTGTTGAATTGTCTTGGCACTTTTGGCAATTGAAAAATCAATATATATAAATGCGTGTGCTTATTACTAGACTCTGAATTCTGTTCAGTTGATCTGTTTATTTAGCCGTAAGCCCGTATAACACTGTTTAGCTTACTGTAGCTTTGCAGTAAGTTTTGAAATTGGGAACTATGGGTCCTCAGAGAGCTTTCTATTTTTCAAGATTTTGGGGGACTCTTTTGGGGTCTCTTTTCATTTTCTTATTAGTTGTAGGATCAGTTTGTCATTTTCCAAAAATATCCCAGGTGGATCTTGACATGGGAGATTGTGTTAAAACTGCAGATCATTAAAAAGCAAAACACTGCAGGTCATTTTCAGGGAATATTGCTGTCTTACCAATATTAGGTCTCCCAGTATATAAACAACGGGATATTTGTCCTTTTTCAAACTCATCTTTAATATCTTTCAGCAATGTTTTATAGTTTTTTTAGAAAATATTTTTTATTAATTTCAGAGGGGGGCAGGAGGGGGGGAGGGAGAGAGAGAGGGGGGGGGAGAGGGAGAGGGAGAGAGGGAGAGAAATATAAATGATGAGAGAGAATCATTGATCGGCTGCCTCCTGCAGGTCCCTTTCTGGGGATCGAGCCCACAACCCGAGCATGTGCCCTGACTGGGAATTAAACTGATGACCTCTTGGTTCTGGGCAGTTTTTTTTTTGTGTGTATCAGTCTTACACTTCTTTGGTTCAGCTTATTTCTAAGTATTTGATTCTTGTTGATGCTATTACAAATATAATTGTTTTCTTGATTTTACTTTTGACATTTATTTCTAGTGTGTAGAAATACAATTTTTGTGTGAGTGAATTGATCTTAGATTCTTCAATCTTGCCCAACTAATTTATAGCAATAGTTTTTTAGTGGATTTTAAAGAATTGTCCACATAAAAGGTCACATGATGCTGCGGATGCAGAATATTACTTCCTTTTTAATCTGAAGGTCTTTTATTTTTCTTGCCTGATTACCTTTGTACAACCTCTTGTACAATTGAGTAGAAATGTTGAGAGCTAACATCCTTGTCTTGTTTCTGGTCTTAGGCGATAGTATTTATTGTACCGTCTGAATTCTCTCAGTTGTCTAAAAATGTCTTCAGGTATAAAGGCTTCTTTTGCTAGATCCAGAACATTAAGTTGACCCTTTCAATACTTTATGATGAGTATCATTCTACTGTCTTCTGGCTTCATTATTTCCTATGAGTAGTCCAGTCTGTTGTTCTCATTGTTGATGCTCCGGTGTAATGTCATTTTTTTCCTCCACCGCTTATAAGGTTTTTCTCTTGGTCTTTAATTTTCAGCAGCCTTACCTTTATGTGCCTACATGTGGCTTTCTTTGTATTTGTTCCCCTTGGTGTTTGCTAAAATTCTTGAATATGTGGATTAATGTCTTTAACTTTTGGAATATGTTGATTCATTTTCTTTTCAAATGGTCCTTATTAATTTGTTGTTGTCCCACAGGTCTCTAACACACTTTCTCCCCCCTCCCCCACCTCCCTCTATTTTTCTGTTTAGGTGATTCACTTTATTACATTTTAGCTCACCTCCCATTTGAGATGTTTAGAATGGGATGGGGCTTGGGATCTAAGCACAAAGAGACTATAACTTCTCTTTTTTCTGCCAACCTTGCTGCATTACTTCTGCTTATTTTTCAGAAGTCCCCTGGAGGATAATTGGTGGGAATAAGGATTAGTGTTTTTTGGGGGGTCCTCCAGATTCTAGTGTGCTCATCCTCAGTCATGAAAAGAAGTCTGGGTTCCCTGTCTCAACAAAGATCCTTTGCCCATAGTTGCCTTTTTCTCTGTGCATCTGTGCTTCAAGCAGTGTAAATGCTACTCAGTGTTGAAAGCATTAGCTATCTGTTACCTAGAAAAGGCTGGTTCTTCTCTGAAATTCAGTTCATTTAGACTTACTTGTGTCCAGAGGTCTTCAATGGCTTTAAAAGAAAATTGGATTTTTAATTTATCTAATGTTTTCTCATTGTTATGGCAGAAGTGATGATCTTTGTGGATAGTAAACATTTTAACCTCAAGTGAAAGTCTTCTATTGAAAGATTTTTAAGTAAGGTCAAGATCTTAAGTTGTACAAGGAACAACTTAACTGCACAGTAATGTAAACGATTGCTTGTGCATATTTCAGATAAATGAAAGACAGTGACTAATTGAGTTAGTGAATAGTTCGAACACATCCTTAAGATGGTACAGTTTGCATGCTTTTATGGTTACTGTATTTTCTGGTGTATAAGACAACTTTTTAACCCAGGAAAATCTTCTCAAAAGTCGGGGGTCGTGTTATACGCCGGGTGTAAAAATACCATAGCTTGCAGTTATGATGGGCATTGCTAACTTGCCAGGGACTTGCCCGGCACTTGCTTTCTCTGTATTGTTTGTTATCTTCCTCTTATCATTATTAGTTCCAGTCATCTTATACGGTGGAAAATATGGTAATTGGGAAGAAGGGGAAACTAAAAAAAGTTTGTTTTTTGAGTACTTATATAAACTCAATCAGCATGTGTCACATGTACTTGCCTTCAACTACCTTTTTATTTTGGAAGAATTCATGTTAGACTTTTTATACTGAAAATGAGTTTTTCAATTTTAAAACTACTTAGCAATAGCATTGTGAATATACTAAAAAGGTACTGCCGGAATGTACATTTTTAAATGGTGAGAGTGTTGTATTTTATGTTAGAAATTTTGTCTTAATTTTTTTAAAAAGGAAAAATCAAGCAGGCAGTTTGTAAAGCTCTTCCTGATACTTAGCGCAATTCTTAATTGCAGTTGACATTTGTTTCTTTTATTGGCAACTAGTGGCCGGTGCATGAAATTCTTGCACATTAAAAGGGGATTAATTGGAGGAAATATTTTAATACTGCTGTTTTCCCTTTTTTTTCTCTATAATAGAAGTATCGGAGATGAAAGAAAATTAATAAGATGTATATGAAAATCTTCCTCCTGTCAGAGTCTGGGCGCAACATGGGACCCAGAGTCAAGTTCCTGCCCACCCATGTGCACCACAAAATTGTGTGAGACCCAGACTGGACAGCCCCCCTCCCATTGGGCTAGTTCCAGACCCGGCTGGTCCCACCCTTGTCAAACCACGCTGGGTAGGAAGCGCAGCCTCAGGTCCCCCAGCCTGGTGCTGGGAGGGGGTCGCAGCCTTAGATCTGCCGTCAAGTCCTGCTAGGCTCGGGGGGTTGGGGATAGGGGGTTGGCTGGAAGTCTTCCTGCCCCAGCATTGGGATGGGGGGGGCACACCTTGAGGTCCCCTGTCAGGCCCCACCAAGTGGGGGACATGGCTTCAGGTCCCCCGTCAAGCCCTGCAAAATAGGGGGAGCAGCCTGAAGTCCCCCAACTCATCACTGGGATGGGGGGGGCGCACCTTGAGGTCCTCCATCAAGCCCACTGGGCAGGAGGTGCAGCCTCAGGTCCCTTGGCCTGGTGCTGGGGCGAGGTGTATGGCCCGTGAAGCCCCGCCAGGCGCGGGGGGTGGGGGGGCATGGCCTGAGGTCCCCTGTCAAGCCCCACCAGGTGGGGATGCACCTCAGGTTCCCTGACCCATTGCTGGGATAGGGGGCGCAGTCTGAGGTCTCCCATCAAGTCCTGCCGGGTGGGGGTATGTCCTAAGTTTCCCTGTCAAATTCTGACAGGTGGGGGGCATGGCCTGAGGTCTGCTGGCTTGGGCTGGGAGCATGGCCTGAGGTCCCCGAGCTGGGGCCAGGGTCGGGGGCGCAGTCTGAGGTTCCCTGTCAGGCCCCACAGGGGCAGGGTGGGGCAAGGACAGCCTCAGGTCCTTGCTGATTGCTTGTTAAGGCTTGTTATGGGAATTTGGTGCCGCCATCTTGTGTTACGGAAACACCCCTCCTTCCCCGCCTCCGTTGCTGCCATCTTTGTGGTGGAGTGATGGTCAGTTTGCATATTCCTTCTTTATTATATAGGATTGTTAATCACTGAAGCTCTCTTGAGTTTGATTTTGGTTCATTGCCAGTTGACTTTCAAAATTCAGTGTATCTGAAAAATACTATCCTATGTAATAAAAGGGTAACATGCAAATCGACTGAATGGCAGAATGACTGGTTGATATGATGTGCACTGACCATCAGGGAGCAGATGCTCAATGCAGGAGCTGCCTCCTGATGGTCAGTGCACTCCCACAGAGGGAGCGCTGCTGAGCCACAACCCGGGTTGACGGCTGGTGAGCACAGCGACGGTGGCAGGAACCTCTCCTGCCTCCGTGGCACCACTAAGGTGTCCGACTCATGGCTTCGCCATCAGTTGGAAAGCCCTTGAGGGCTCCTGGACTACTAAAGGGTGCAGGCCAGGCTGAGGGGGAGCCCCCTGACCCCACCCCCCAATGCATAAATGTTTTGCATTGGGCCCCTAGTTAGGAAAATAAGTGTCATAACATTTTGATTTAGTGATAAGAGGGTTGTTTGTTAAAACTTTGCTCTTTATGCCTGGCTGGTATGGCTCCTTGTTGAGCATCTACCCATGAACCATGAGGTGTAGGTCATGGTTTGATTCTTGGTTGGGGCATGTGCCCAGGTTTTATGCCTGGTTTTCGGGGCTTGATTCCCAGTGGGTGCTAGGTGGAAGCCAATTGATTTTCTTTCATCATTGATGTTTCTGTCTCTCTTCCTTTCTTTTGAACCAATACAAACAAACAAACAACATATAGTGTGTGTGTGTATATATGTGTGTATGTATATATAAATAAATATATACACACACACAAAACAAAACAAACAAAAACTTTACTTATTAGTACATATACTAGAGGCCCGGTGTGCAAAATTCATGCACTGGGGCGGTGGGGGGGGGGGCTGGTGGGCAGGTCTATCAGCTCGGCCTGCACCCTCTCGCAGTTTGGGAGCCCTTGGCGGAATTCCCTCATGGTCTAGGATCTCTTGCTATTTACTGCCTGCCTGCTTTCTGCTTCTTACTGCTTGGCTTGTTGCTCCTTAGCGCTGCTGTGGAGGTGAGAGAGGCTTCCACCACCACTGCTGCGCTTGCCAGCTGCCAGCCTGACTTTTGGCTGAGCAGCGCTTCCCCTGTGGGAGCGCACTCATCACCAGGGGGCAGGTCCTGCATTGAGCATCTGCCCCCCGGTGGTCACTGCGTGTCATAGTAATTGATCATTCCACTGTTCAGTTTGCATATTACCCTTTTATTATATAGAACTAGAGGCCTGATGCACGAAGTTTCGTGCAGGAATGGGCCTTCCCTCCCCTGGCTGCAGGCACCGCCTTGGCTCCGGCCCAGAACTGTCTTTCTGCCTTCCCATGCTGCCCAGAGGCCCAGAGCGGCTGGGGCAGTCCAGAATGCCTGTGTCGTTGCCATGGTGACAACGTAAGTGTCCCACCCCCTGCCACTCAGTGTCTGCATATGCAAATCAACCTGTCAATTTTTTTTGGTTGGGTTAATTTGCATACACACTCTTGATTGGTGAACATTATGAAGGTACGGCCAATTTGCATCTTTTTATTAGCATAGATGTTTTTGTGAGAAATTGATAGAAGATATAAAAGTGTGATGTTGATAAAGTGCTTTTGAGATCCTTATGGTTCTACAAAGTGTTTTTCTTATGAAATAGGATGTTTCTTAGTTTTCAAAAACCTTTTTTTCTCTCCTGAGTCTTATTTATGGAGGTCTTATTTATGTTCTTTTTAACTCTCCCTTCCCTGTCTCTTCAGACATGTTGCCAACAATTTTGAAGACAGTACGCATGCAGCATCACCAGTGGACCCAAATGGAAACTTCAATGTTGTCATTAAAGAGGAACCTCTAGATGATTACGACTATGACCTTGGTGAGTTTCCAGAAGGGGTCACTGTGAAACAAGAAGAGACGGATGAGGAAACAGATGTATACTCAAACAGTGATGATGATCCTATACTAGAGAAACAGCTAAAGAGGCACAATAAAGTTGATAACCTAGAAGCTGACCATCCATCTTCTAAATGGCTACCAAATAGCCCATCAGGTGTTGCTAAAGCTAAAGTGTTCAAATTAGATACTGGCAAGATGCCAGTAGTTTGTCTGGAGCCCTGTGCTGTCACCAAAAACACAGTGAAGATTTCTGAGCTCCCTGATAACATGCTTTCTACATCTCAGAACGATAAATCTATGTTGACAGAATTAGACTATTTGCCTACGTACATTGAAAATTCTGATGAGGCTGGCTTCTGCTTAGGCAAGGAATCAGAAAATGGTCTTAGAAAATATTCACCAGATCTCAGAGTGGTACAAAAATATCCTTTACTTAAAGAGCCTCAATGGAAATATCCTGATATTTCTGACTGCGTGAATATAGAAAGAATACTTGATAGTTCAAAGAGTCCAGCTGGGGACTCATTTTTAGCAAAAGAGGACTTGGGCAGAAAGAAAACAACTATGCTAAAGATTTCCACAGCTTCCAAGACTGTGAATACTAATCAGAATGCCCCTACAAATGTCAGTGGAAAAAGAGGAAGGCCACGAAAATTGAAACTCTCCAAGGCAGGGCGACCACCTAAAAACACGGGAAAATCTTTAACTTCTACAAAGAGCATTCCTATGGGCCCTGGGAGTACCTTTCCAGATGTGAAGCCTGATCTGGAAGATGTGGATGGTGTTCTCTTTGTTTCCTTTGAATCGAAGGTAAGATTGTTATTTCAGCATTCTTTCTAAGGCCAAATAGTAATTATTGAATTGTATACCTGGTTGATAATCAATTATAATCTAGTTTTTGTGAATGCATCCATTATGTGATGAGGGTGTGTGCATGGGGAACTGAGTGTCTCCAAAATGTTTGGTTTAGTTAATAGGTATCACAATATTTTGTGTGAGTGAACTTAACAATTTATGTCTGCCTTTTGAATGTCAGAGGGAAAGCACATGTTGTATGTGGGTGGGTGGGAAGAGATTAGCCAAATAATTTATATGCTTACTAGAGGCCTGGTGCACAAAATTTGTGCACAGCGCCGTAGGGGGGGTTCCCTCAGCCCAGCCTGCACCCTCTCCAATCCAGTACCATCCCTCTCACAATCCAGGAACACTGGCTCCTAACTGCTCACCTGCCTGCCTCCCAATCACCCCTAACTGTCCCCACTGATGGCCTGGTCACACCCAGCTACCCCCCACCCCTGCTGGCCTGGTTGCCCCCAACTGCTCCCCCACCCACACTCTACCCCACCAGCCTGGTCGCCCCTTACTGCCCCCACCTGCTGGCCTGGTCACCCCTTGCAGCCTGCTGCTCAGTCGTTTGGTCAGTCCTCACTAACCCCCCTGCTAGCCTGGTCACCCCATGCACCCTGCTACTCAGTCATTTGGTGAGCCCTCACTAACCTCCCTGCTGGCCTGGTCACCAATGCAGCCCTGCTGCTTAGTCGTTTGGCCATTCTTCACTAAATCCCCCTGCTGGTCTACTTGCCCCATGGAGCCTGTTCAGTCGTTTATTTGGTTGCGATGATTGCTTAGGCTTTTATCTATTACTAGGGGCCTGGTGCACAAAATTTGTGCACTGGAGGTGGGTGGTCCCTTAGCCCAATCTGCCCCCTCTCACTTACTGGGAACCCTCAGAGGATGTCCTACTGATGGCTCACTCCCGGCCTGCCTGAGGCTGGAAAGCCTCTGGCTGAGGCTTTTTGGCCTTGGGCAGGGGACTTATGCCAGGGGACCCCCAGTGATAGCTGGCTCCGCCCCTGCCCCTGGGCTCTGATGTCTTACCTCACAGTGACCTGGGTGCCAGGATGTTCCCAGGACAGAGGCACTGGACACCTATGTATGCAAATTAACCACCATATTTGGTGGGTTAATTTGCATACTCTGATTGGCTATGGGCGTAGCGAAGGTATGGTCAATTTATAGGTTTGTCTATCATTAGGTAAGATAGAGATATGCATAACCCATGGACACAGATAATAGTGTGGTGTAGGCCTGAGGGTAGGAGGCTAGTAAAAGGGCTAGAAAAGGTCAATGGGGGGAAAATGGGACATCAGTAATGTTTTCAACAGTAAAGATAAAAAAAAAATTATATCTTTTTTGATATGAATTCATGATTTTTGTGTAGTGTAGCTGGAATTTAAAAAATCTTCAGATCTTAACTGGAATTTTCATTATTATGGACTTTAAAAAGGCATAAGTACATGAAAAGTTTACTAACTTTTTTGGGACACCTTATCCCCTGATATTTTTTTCAGTATATTTTTTTATTGATTTCAGAGGAAGGGAGATAGTGATTGAGATATCAGTGATTAGAGAGAATCATTGATTTGCTGCCTCTTCACGCCCTTCTCTGGGATTAAGCTGCAACCCAGGCATATGCCCTGATCTCCCGGTCCGCAGGTCAAAGTTCAACCACTGAGCCATGCTGGCTGTGCTCCCTAGATTGTTTTTTACTTTTTTTGTGGTTGTTGTTAGTCCTCACCTGATATTTTTTCCATTTATTTCTTTTTAAAGAGAGAGAGCGAGAGAGGGTGGAAGGGAGGGAAAGAGGGGGTTGGGAGAGAGGAGAGAGGAGAGAGAGAGAGAGAGAAACATCAATGTTAGAAAGACATATCCATTGTTGCCTCCCACATGGGCTTTGACCAGGATGGGGATCAAACCTGGAACCCCCAAGTATGTGCCCTTGACCTATAATCAAACCTGAGATTCTTCGGTGTCTGGGCTGACACTCTAATAGCTGAGCTAATACTGGCCAGGACCATCCCCTGATTTTTATCAGGAAAGGCAGAGTGCCATTGGAGAACCAAATATTAATGGTCTTATTAATTATCCTGTTTTACACATCAATCATTTACTTTATTCCTACTCTTTAACTAGATTATTTTTCGTTTAGATTTTTATAGAAGCCAAATCTGTAGTCCTAAATTGGCTACACAGAGGTTGAATTCTTTCTGCTGGATCTTAAGCTATCTTATCTTTATTTAAACTTTTAAGAAATCTTTATGCAAATTGGTATAATATAGTTTAGATCAGTTAGTTGAATATATTCAGATAATTTGCTTTCTAATTATTAAAGTGATATAATGTAGAATATTTAGAAAATATCAAAATGTATCAAAACGAAAAATGTTTCTGGTTTACTTTTAAAATCTTAGAAGTGATATGAGCTACATTTTTGTTTTATATATAGGAAGCTCTAGACATTCATGCAGTTGATGGGACAACAGAAGAGCCCTGTAGTCTTCAGGCATCAACCACAAATGACCCAGGTATTATATAATGATATAAAAAGAGAGATATATTTGGGGTTTGGCTCTTGAAATGAAAGATGCAATGTTCATTTTTCTGTACTACATATATTTTTCTGTAGTACACACTATTCTATTTCATCATTATTTGTTTTCTGAATAGGTTGTAGAACAAGAATTTCCCAGTTGGAAAAAGAATTGATAGAAGATTTGAAAGCCTTGAGGCATAAGCAAGTGATACATCCTGGTCTTCAAGAAGGTAATCGTAATCCTCCTATATAATAAAAGGCTGATATGCAAATTGTCCCCTTGGAGTTTGACCGACTGGGAGTTCAAGTGCTCACTATGATATGTGGTGACCACCAGGGGGCAGTGCGAAAGGAAGGAAGGGCCCCTGCCCAGCAGCTGGCAGTTGGAAAGGAAGGCCCTGAACGCCGGCCAGGCCTAGGGACTCGACCGGTGCATGAATTTTGTGCACCAGACCTCTAGTATTTTCTAAAAATAAAAAATGTGTTATCTTGCTTTTTTTTTTTTGATATATTTTATTGATTTTCTACAGAGCAGAAGGGAGAGGGATAGAAAGTCAGAAACATCGATGAGGGAGAGAGACATCGATCAGCTGCCTCCTGCACACACCCCCTACTGGGGATGTGCCCGCAGCCAAGGTACATGCCCTTGCCGGAATCGAACCCGGGACCCTTCAGTCCGCAGGCCGACGCTCTATCCACTGAGCCAAACCGGTCTCGGCTGTTATCTTGCTATTTTCTTTACAATTGCTTTCTCCTCATATGCCATTTCTGTTTCTTCTTCCTCCCTTTTCAGTTTTCCCTCCTTTCTCCGCATCCTTGATTTCATTTATTTTTCAGTGCCTCTCTTTGCTTGCATTTTTCTCTTTTCTTCCTCCATGATTTCCCCACTTAACTTAAAAACATTTCTGGGTCTTTTATATCTGAAGAGAAATCCTATTCTGTAGACACTATCTCATCTTTGTGAAACATATCTTATGCATTAAAAAACAAAGTATCATAAGAAGTGTTTTCTCTTGGCTTTCTTGTAACAGTATTTTCCTTCCTATGTCTCATCTTTTAAATTTTGGCTGCTTTTGTTTTTGTGAGTGTTTTTGGGTTGGGAGGTACCTCTGTTTTATTGTAATGGAGTATATTGGCCTTGATTATGTTGCTAAATCCTTTTTCTAAAATAGTGAAATCTATTACACTTATTGCTGTTGTAATAACTACTGATTTTTCCTCTGTAATGTAAATAAAAGATTGTAAGCCATGTTCCAATTTTTAGTTTTGTATATCTTTAAGGTATGCTTCTTGGAGTAGTTTATTGAGTTTTTGATTGTTAGTCCATTTTCTTTTCAAAGCACTGTCTGGCTGATTTATATTAACTAGGGGCCTGGTACACAGAATGCCCAGCCTGCCCCTTCTCACATACTGGTGGCCCTCAGGGGATGTCCTACTGACGGCTTAGTGCTGCTCTTCGTGGGCCTAAGCTGCAGTCTGGTCTCCCTTTGTGGGAAGCGACCAGGCTGATCAGGGAAAGGCACCAGCCCCATCACCCCGCTGCTGCAGCCACTGCCAGTCACCGCAGCCACCAAGGTGTTTTCATCAATACGGACTGCGATCCCTTCACCATGAAAAAATGACAACTTTCTTTAGGCATTTTCAAGATGTGTCTTTCATAGGATATAGCACATCTTTATTTTTCTTTTTTTATCCTCACCTGAGGATATGTTTCCATTGATTTTTAGAGTGTGGAAGAGAAAGGGAAAGACAGAAACATCAAAGTGAGAGGAACACTTTGATTGGTTGCCTCCTGCATGAGCTCTGACTTGGGCCCTAGCCAGGGAGGAGCCTGCAACATAGGTACATGCTCTTGATCAGAATCTAACCCGGACTCTGCGGTTGGCAAACCTAGGTATTATCCACTGAACCAAACTGCCTAGGGGAGAATATGACATTTCTTAGCCCTCCAGCAGCAGACCTTTGTTTTTTTTCTCCAGGAGTGTAGTGGAAAAGCCTTAGATTATCGTTTTGGATTCTTATACCCAAGTTACTAAGAATATTACCAATGGTGTATAGGGAGCTTAACCTTTTTTTTTTGATATATTTTATTGATTTTCTACAGAGCAGAAGGGAGAGGGATAGAAAGTCAGAAACATTGATGAGAGACATCGATCAGCTGCCTCTTGCACGCCCCCCCACTGGGGATGTGCCCGCAGCCAAGGTACATGCCCTTGCCGGAATTGAACCCGGGACCCTTCAGTCCGTGGTCCGACACTCTATCCACTGAGCCAAACCGGTCTCGGCCTCCCAGCTCACTTCTATTGCCTGGCTCAGCTCCCGGCTAAGGATGCAAGGCTCCGAGGCTTGAGCCCTGGGCAGAGGACCCCCAGCTTGCTGTGATCACGTGGCTCTGCCCCTGGCCAAGGCCAGTAACGGCAGACAGAAAGCTTGGCTTCCTCCACCTGGGAAAACCCAAGTCTCCCTTCTGCTCTCAGTGACCACAGCCATCTTGGTTGGGTTTATTTGCATATTCACTTCTGATTGGCTGGTGGGCATGGCTTGGTGTAGCAGAGTGACTTAATTTGCATATTGCTTTTTTTATTAGATAGTATGGTAGATCATTTATTTGAGAGTGTTAAGCATGATCTGCAAACAGAAGGTTGACATATAAAATGATAATTTTATTTCTAAATCAAATGGTAATATTTGAAGAACTTTGGCTTCACTTTTTTAAAAAAATATATTTTATTGATTTTTTTACAGAGAGGAAGGGAAGAGGGATAGATAGTCAGAAACATCGATGACAGAGAAACATCGATCAGCTGCCTCCTGCACACCCCCTACTGGGGGTGTGCCCGCAGCCAAGGTACATGCCCTTGACCGGAATCGAACCCAGGACCCTTCAGGCTGCAGTCCGACGCTCTATCCACTGAGCCAAACCAGTCTCGGCTTCTCCTCCATTTTTTTTAATTCATGCACTTAATTTATATCAATACTAGAGGCCCAATGCAAGAAATACATGCAAGTGGCTCGACCCTTGCAGCCCTTTGTAGCCTTTGCAGCCCTGGCTTCATCTGGAAGGTTGTCTAGACAGTGGTTCTGCTATTCAGTCTAATTAGCATAGCTCTTTATCATATAGTATAGACTCATCAATCTTTTTATTATTATTATTTTTTAACCTTTATTGTTCAGCTTATTAATTACATTGTTCCCCCTTTTTCCCCCTATAGCTCCCCTCCACCTGGTACCCATCCCACCCTCCGCCCTCACCCCCCTCCACTGTCCTCTCCCATAGTTGCATGATTTTTGTCCAGTTTCTTGATGCACTTCCCACACCCCTTTTCTCTCCAAGAATTGTTAGTCCATTCCTTCTGCTGTGTCCGTGATTCTGTTACATTCACCAGTTTATCCTGTTCATCAGCTTATTAATTCACTTGATTTTTAGATTCATTTGTTGATAGATGTGAATTTGTTGTTCATAATTTACACTTTAACCTTTTTCTTCTTCCTCTTCTTAAAGAATATCTTTCAGCATTTCATATAATATTGGTTTGGTGATAATGAACTCCTTTAGCTTTTTCTTATCTGCAAAGCACTTTATCGGACCTTCAATTCTGAATGATAACTTTGCTGGGTAGAGTAATCTTGGTTGTAGATTCTTGCTATTCATCACTTTGAATATTTCTTGCCACTCCCGTCTGGCCTGCATCGTTTCTGTTGAGAAATCCGCTGACAATCGTATGGGTGCTACCTTATAGGTAACCAACTGTTTCTCTCTTGCTGCTTTTAATATTCTCTCTTTGTCTTTTGCTCTTGGCATTTTAATTATGATGTGCCTTGGTATGGTCCTCTTAGGGTTCCTATATATTGGGGTTCGGTGCGCTTCTTGGACTCCTAAGTCAATTTCTTTCACCAGGTGTGGGAAGTTTTCGGTCACTATTTCTTCAAATAGGTTTTCATTGTCTTGCTCTCTCTTTTTCTGGCACCCCTATAATTCGGATGTTGGTATGCTTGAGGTTGTCCCAGAGGCCCCTTATACTATCTTCAATTGTTTGGATTCTTTTGGTTTCTTGCTTTTTCAGCTGAGTGAATTTTATCTCTTTGTATTTCAAATCTTTAACTTGGTTCTTGGGGTGCTCTAGAGTACTTTTAGGTCTTTGTATAATATTTTTTATTTCAGTCAGTGTATGCTTAATTTCTGGTTGGTCCTTTTTCATATCCTTGGGAGTCTTGTTCATATCCTTGTAGATCTCTTTCATTTCCTTGTAGGACTCATTTATTTCCACGTTGGTCTTGATCATTTCCTTGCAGGTCTTGTTCATATCCTTGAGGGTCTCATTCATTTCCTTGTAGGTCTTATTTATTTCCTTATAGGACTCGACCTTTTCTAGGAGCCTCTTGAAAAGCCCTATAACTGTGGTTTTGAATTCCATGTCCAGTCATTTTTTTTCCCTCCATTTCTTTCACATCTGATTTCTTTCCATGTCTCTGCATGGTGGCTGCTTCCCTGAGTTGGTCAATTAGCTTTGTGTGGTAGACGTCCTATAAGGGACAGTGGCTCAGCCTCCCCAGTTACCTGAGGTGGATATGGGTTGCACAGTCTTGCTGAAGTTAAGCTCAGTTAATCGTTGTTAGCACTTGGAGGAGTTGACCTCCAGGCCAATTGTCTGTGAAGTTCAGCTGTGCTCGGAGGGATTGACCTCCAGGCCAATTGTCTGTGAAGCTCAGCTGTGCTCGGGTTGGGTGGGCGGAGTCTCCGGGCCAAGCAGACAGCGTTAGCTCCGCCCTATGTGGCCCCAGAACTCTGTGCTGGGGGCAATGGCCGCCAGCACCTCTGAGAGAGCACCACTGCCTAGCTCCACCGGCTGTCGGGGAATTCAGACTCTCCCCAAATGAGTCTGTGCACCCAGCGTCTCAGCCAGAGTCGTAAAACAATGCAGTCTGACGGTTTCCCGAATGAAAGAGCAAGTCACCAGTGCTCTCTGCGTGATCACGCAGCTGCACTGTTCCCAAGCTCACGCGCACTCCGCACAAGCTCGCCTTCTCCACGAGCTGGAAGACCCCTCCAGCACCCAAACTTCGGCGTGTCCTCCCACTGTCCAGTTTTTACCCCGTATGATAGTGGGTTCCCTGGACTTCGCCCAGAGCTGGAGAATCAGTCCAGTGGGACGTCTTTGTCTCCCTCGTTCAAGAAAACTGGCCAGTTTTCAGCCGCCGCCCTATCTGCTGGCGCACGCTCCTCCAAACCTCTCTCCGTGCGTATCTTCAACACTGTCCTCAGCTGCTCCTCCGAGTCACAGTGTCTTATCTTCACTTTTATTTGTGGAATTTTCACTCAGCCAGTTTTCCGGTGTTTCTGGATGGTGTTTGTTCTTTCGTTAAGTTGTAGTTTTAAAATTGCTGTGTATGACGGCCATCTTGGTTCTCTAACTAGACTCATCAATCTTAATGTTAAATTTCATTATGACAGTCTTCTCAGAGCTCTCTGCCTCTTTTTAGTTATTAAAAAATATTCTGGGCAGCGTGTGTGGGTCAGTGGTTGAGCATTGAGGTATGAACCAGGAGATCGTGGTTCAATTCGGTCTGGACGCATGCCCAGGTTGCAGGCTCGATCCCCAGTAGGGTGGGCATACAGGACGCATCTGATCAATGATTCTCATCATTGATGATTGTATCTCTCCCTCTCCCTTTCTCTCTCTGAAATCAATTTTAAAAAACAAAAAATATTCTGAATATAGTGTTAAATGGATAGCTGGATTTTTTAATATATGTATCGGCTTTTCTGTTCTTTGTTGGCTATTTACATAGATGTTTTCCCCTTCAGTGTGTTTTTTGGATGCTTTATATTTCAGTATATTTAGCTAGAGGCAGGCTTTTTTGCTTCAGTTTATTTTTACCTGACTTTGAGTCTAAATATATTTTTCTCACTTCTGTCTTTATGGTTTTTAAATTTTTTTTCAATGGTGTGATAATATATCTTTATGAAGTGTCTCTTAAAATGCAAAAAAGTCAAAACCATTTAGGAGTATAATTTTGTTTAAACTTATATGTGGAAAGGATTTTATTGGAGGGATATGCTTTCTATGAATTATTTTACTGTCTGATTTTCTGTAAGCTAAAGTTATTCATATGAAATCAACTAAGTTTAGGTCTCTCATATATGTTATTTGGGGAAGGAATTTTTTGCAGGAAAAACATTTCAGGATAGCCTCGATAAGCTAAATTGAGAATTACTTTAAAGAGTGTTTTTGTGTCATTGACCTCTACTTTTAGTGCTTTAAAAAAATAAATGTGTATATTTAAAATAAATTTGATTTTTTTAGGAGTTGGTGTCACTCTTGGGAGAAGGTAGCAGTTTCAAATACAAGTTAATGCAGAAAACAAAATATGTAGGAAAAACAGTTTCTAAATTTATTATATGAGTCTAGATTTGCCTGCCTATCAACTTGGTTGGTTGTGTGGGAACATTTTAACAACTTAATTCTTTTTTTTTGCTACCGTCAATGTAGTCAGCTGTTCTGGTAGTTATTATCAATAATAATAATAATAATAATAATAATACTTTCTTCTGAAAGCATTATATTATTTCATTTTATTCTTTGTTTAGGATTCAGTTCTCAACTTGAATTTCTGCAGTATCTTGCTTTCTAGTTCCACTCTGCTCTCTCTTCCTACCTTTCCTAGTTAATTCCTGTTTATTCTAATTTAAGAATTACACCCTCTGAAAATGTTATATGTGGATTACCGATTCCCTTGGGCTTTTCAATTGTCATTTCTTTTTGTTTACATCTCATAGAACTTATTTATCCCATTATAACTACTAATGAGTCCATTGGAAAAAGTCACAAAAAGGCCCCCTGTAGGTCTGGGAAATACCTTTTATCTTTATCACCATCTGTATGATAGAGTATTTCACAGAGAAGTTTTAATAAAATTCTTAAAACATAAAACCCAGTGTGGTGGGTTATTTTACTGATGAGTAAGCAAAAGCTAACAGAAATTTAGACTAAAGGTAAGTTAAGATTAAAAACTAGTTGTTTTGCCGAGACAGGTTTGGCTCAGTGGATAGAGCGTCGGACTGCGGACTGAAGGGTCCCGGGTTCGATTCCGGCGGGGGCATGTACCTTGGCTGTGGGCACATCCCCGGTGGGGGGCGTGCAGGAGGCAGCTGATCGATGTCTCTCTCTCATCGATGTTTCTGACTTTGTATCCCTCTCCCTTCTGCTCTGTAAAAAATCAATAAAAATATAAAAAAAAACAAAACAAAAAACAAAAAACTAGTTGTTTTGATTCTCCCCAGTTGATATAGAAACATGAAGAAAGAATGTTTTATCTTATTGATACTAGTTTTACTCACATCATGTGATTAAATAAAATAAATTTTATTTTAAAGAACTAAAATTGCAAACTAAAACACAATAGCTGTCTTTTGTTCAGTTAAGTTATATGTAGAGGACACCTACTAGTAAATTAGCCATAATAATTTATAATTTACCTAATGTCTTTACCTTTTAGGCAACTAGCACAATGTAAGCTTTTTATTGGAAACCTATAACTATGACTTTTTTAAAAAGTATATTTTCCTGATTTTTACTTTATTTTATTTTTTTTACAGAGAGGAAGGGAGAGGGATAGAGAGTTAGAAATATCGACAAGATAGAAACATTGGTCAGCTGCCTCCTGCACATTCCCTACTGGGTATTTGCCCGCAACTGAGGTACATGCCCTTGGTCAGAATCGAACCTGGGACCCTTGAGTCTGCAGGCTGACGCTCTATCCACTGAGCCAAACTGGTCAGGGCTATTCCTATGACTTTTAATGGTATTACTATGACACTTAATACTTTGAATTCCTTTTAGCTTCAGTTATGTTAAAATTTTAAGTTAAATACTTTCCCACTTAATATGAAGCTAGTAATTCACAAACGAGTAAATCCAAATTAGAAGATTGTCACTAGTAATAGAAAAATGCAAATTTAAGAAAAATAGGATATAATTTTATACCAGTAAGATTGGAACAATGTTTAAAGTTCAGTGATATCATGCACTACTGGAGTGAGTATAAATTGAGAGTAATTTGGCCCTATCTAGAGCACCGATTCCAAGCTATTGTATTTTTGCACATGGTGTTCCATAATGATGTGACAGGTATGCTCTTTTTTAAAATGTTTTTATTGATTTCATCTTTTTAAAATATATTTTTATCGATTTTAGAGAGGAAGGGAGAGGGAGAGAGATCAATGATGAGAGAATCATTGATCGGCTGCCTCCTGCACACCCCCCACTAGGGATTGAGCCCACAACCTGGGCATGTATCCTTTATCGGAATCGAACCCAGGACCTTTCAGTTCACAGACTGACACTCTATCCACTGAGCCAAACCGGCTAGGGCAGGTATGCTCTTAATATACTTATCTTAGAGTGGCCAGGCAAGACCAAGGGAAACTATTAGCTATAGAGCTGGTTGTCTGCAGCCACTGGTGGCCTTGTTTATTCCAGTTTGTTACATAGTTATCATTTTCTTATATGCCCTTTAATAACTTTAAGTTAGAATTCTTAGTTGCACACATCAGAATCCACTCTACAAATGAAATAGAGTATGAATTTATTATTTAAAAAATTTTTTATTGTTTAAAATACTACAAATGTCTCCTTTCCCCCCCCCATTGACCTTTCCTTGGACCCTCCCAGCACATGCCCTCACCCCCCTAGTGTCTGTGTCCATTGGTTATGCTTATATGCATGCATACAAGTTCTTTGGTTGATATCTTACCCACCCACTCCTCCCCCCTTTTCCCTCAACTGCCTTCCCTCTGAGGTTTCACGGTCTGTTTGATGCCTCTCTGTCTCTGGATCCATTTTTGCTCATCAGTTTATGTTGTTCATTATATTACACAACTGAGTAAGATCATGTGGTATTTATCTTTCTCAGACTGACTTAGCTTAGCATAATGCTCTTCATGTCTATCCATACTGTTGCAAATGGTAAGAGGTCTTTCTTCTTTACAGCAATGCATATTCCATTGTGTAGATGTACTACAGTTTTTTAATCCACTCATCTGCTGATGGGCACTTAGGCTGTTTCTAAATCTTAGCTATGGTGAATTGCATGGCTGTGAACATAGAGGTGCATCATATATTCTTTCTGATTGGTGTTTTTGATTTCTTATGCTATATTCCTAGAAGTGGGATTACTGGTCAAATGAGAATTCTATTTTTAGTTTTTTGAGAAACCTCCATAACTGTTCTCCACAGTGGTGGCTGCACCAGTCTGCATTCCCACCAGCAGTGTACCAGGCTTCCTTTTTTCCCACATCCTTGCTAGCACTTGTCGTTTGTTGATTTGTAGCCATTTTGACAGGTGTGAGATGGTCGTTTTGATTTCCATCTCTCAGATGATTATTGACTACTAGAGGTCCGGTGTACGAAATTTGTGCACGGGGGGTGGTGTGGGGAGGGGATGTCCCTCAGCTCAACCTGCACCCTCAATGGGGCCGATGGCTGGCTCTGCCCCGGATAACTCGGCCCTGCTCCCCCAGCCCAGGCCTTAACCCCATTGGCGACCACCCAGCCCTGGGGGCACCCCACACTTGCGGCCGCCAAGGGGCGAGCTGCCCAGAGCCTGGTCACTGTGCGGCACTGGGGGCATGGGGACGCAGAGCACTCAGCAGGGTGTGCCCAACCTTGACCGCAGAGATCGGTGGGACTCGGGGAGGAGGGCGCGGGGGTCTCTCGCCTTCTGGACCTTTGGGCACGTGTCCGCCTCTCCCCGCGAAAGCTGCCCTTTGGAGGGCCCTGCTACACACGCAGCGCCTCCCCAGCTCCCCGGCTCTCGTTCTCCCGCCTTCCTTGCCATGCCTAGAGATGCTCCTCTTCCCGCGCCTCTGCCAAAGTGTAGCGCCTGTACTTTTGCAGCTCCTTTCCCTCTTCACATTGAAAGTTATTGAGCTTCTCCCAAGCTTCGCCCCCAAGCTTCTCCTGCCTCCCACAGCCATGCCCCTCCCCTTCCCTCCTCCCTCCCCACCCTCCTCCCCTCTGGGGTTCTCCTGGAAGCCCAGCCCCACTGGGGCGAATGCTGCTTGCGAAAGGCAGAAGCAGCTCAGGGTCTCTCCAGCGCCCCTTGGCCATGGCTCTGGTGCCGACGGCGCTTGCTCTCCAATGCTCCTGGGGCCGCCACCCCTCGGACCCTGCCCACAGCCGCTGCTGCCTCGCTCGGAGCCTCTGCGGCTTGGGGCTTGGATGCTGTGAATGTACAATAGTTGGTTTCCCTCTCTGCCCGACCTGCTCTGCTTGCCAGCCCAGTGTGCCCATCGGATCTCTGCGCAGAAGTTGTGTTGGCTGCTCGGGGTGTCCCCCACTCTCTCCGTGCACCTCACACTTACATAGATTTCTAAAACATTCGGCATACTCATCCACCACACCCACTCCTCCGACTCCCGCGAGCCTCGGCCCTGCCCCTCGCCTCTTGTAGCTTGGCCCCGCTTGCAGCCCCGCCCCTTACGTGCACCTTGGCCCCGCTTTCTGTGCGCCTCAGCCCCACCCCCCGCTCCTGATTGGCTGGTAGCGTAGCAAAGGTACGGTCAAATTTGCATGTTTCTCTTATATAGGATACTTTCATATGTCTCTTGACCTTCTGTATGTCCTCTTTCAAAAAGTGTTTAGGTTGTTTGCCCGTTTTTTGACTGGATTGTTTCTTTTGTTTAGATGTATGAGTTCCTATAGATTTAACCTTTATCGGATATAACATTGGCAAATATGTTCTCCCATGCAGTGGGCTGTCTTGTTTTGTTGATGGTTTCTTTTGCTGTGCAGAAGCTTTTCGTTTTGATGTAGTACCATTTGTTTAGTTTTCATTGTTCTAGGAGCTATATTGGTAAAGACATTGCTACAACATATGTCTGATATTTTGCTGCTTGTGGATTTATCTAAGATTTTTATGGTTTCCTGTCTTACGTTTAAGTCCTTTATCCATTTTGAGTTGATTTTTGTGTATGGTGTAAGTTGATGGCCTAGTTATATATATATATTTTTTGCATGTCTCTGTCCAATTTTCCCAGCACCATTTATTGAAGAGAGTCTTGTGACTGCAGTGTATGTTGCCTCCTTTGTCAAATATTGAGCACAATGGCTTGGGTCGATTTGTGGTTTCTCTTTTCTGTTCCATTTGTCTGTATGTCTGTTCTTGTGCAAGTACCAGGCAGTTTTGAGAATAGTGGCTTGTAATATTGCCAGGGGTCTTGTTCCCGCATTAAGAAGGGTTCAGCAATCTGTAGAAAGGCTGTGTGTAACTGAAATAAGAGTTCAGAGATGAAAGATAATTTTGAAAGGCATTGGGGGTCATAGGAGCCTAGCTAAAGAAATCGAATTCTCCTTGTCTCATGAGCCTTTGCTTTTTATTAACACAGTTTGTCCTAAGGCAAGGTGGAGATAATACTTCAAAGGGTAGGGTTTCTTCTACAGAGTCCATTGTCAGATTGGGGAGTAACCTGCAGCTGTTCAGGTGTTTGGCCTGTAGGAGGCAATAACATGTAGATTAAGATGCCTTGAGCTGTCTGGCAGCAAATAACCAATTTAATGCATCCTTTTCAGGTTTGGGGAAACGTCTTTAGCCATTTCCAACAGGCAATAACATATGTGACTCAGCCCTTGTTGAGTCCCCAAGTTCCATCAACCTTTTTTTTTTTTTTTAAATATTTTATTGATTTTTCACAGAGAGGAAAGGAGAGGGATAGAAAGTCAGAAACATCGATGGGAGAGAAACATCGATCAGCTGCCTCTTGCACACCTCCAACTGAAGATGTGCCCGCAGCCAAGGTATGTGCCCTTGACCGGAATCGAACCTGGGACCCTTCAGTCCGCAGGCCGACGCTCTATCCACTGAGCCAAACCGGTATCAACCTTTTGATGAAACTCTTGCAATTCTGACATGCTGGAATTGGCTTTTGGCCTAATATAGCTTGATATCTGGTGTAGTGATCCTTTCAACTTTGTTCTTCTTTCTCAAGATTGCTGTGGCTATTTGGGGTCTTTTCTTATTCCTTATGAATTTTTGGAGAGTTTTTCTAGGTCTGTGAAATATACCGTTGTATTGTAATGGGGATTGCATTGAATATTAATAGATTGCTTTGGGTAGTGTGGACATTATAATGATGTTGATTCTACCAATCCATTAACATGGTATAGAATATGAATTTATTAAAGAATATCAGATGACTTACAGAATCTCCTGAGAGGTCAGATAAACAGATTGTACGAATATGTAGTTGAGAAAAATACTTAAATTACATTCCCAGTCTGCTCATACGAGCAGCCTCACAACATTGGGTAGTCAACACCATTGTCAGTGTGGACACTGAACACAGTATACTACGGCTAGGATCTTGGTTACTTTTATCTCTAAAAGTTCTTTCTTTGGCCAAACACTCACTCGTTTACATAATTATACACAGTATTTCTTTCCTTATGGTCCTCTCTTCTAAATTAAAGTCTTTTATGGATGCATCTGATTAGCAAAACCCATGTCTCATGTTTGCACATAAACTGCAAGAGAAGTAGGAAAGGCCCAGCCAGCATGGCTGAGTGGTTGAGTGTCGACTTAATGGATGTGGAGTCACTGGTTCGATTCCCAGTCAGGGCACATGCCTGGGTTGCATGCTGATCTCCAATAGGGGGTGTGGAAGAGGCCCTCATAATTGATGTTTCTGTTTTTCTCCCTTCTTTATTTTTTTTCTTTTCTTTATTGTTCAGTTTATTAATTACATTGTTTCCCCCTTTTTATCCCCCTATATTTCCCCTCCACCCTGTACCTATCCCACCCTCCACCCTCACCTCCCCCTCCCCAATGTCCTCTCCCATTGTTGCAAGATTTTTGTCCAATCTCTTGCTGTACTTCCCACAACCCTTTTCTCCCCAAGAATTGTCAGTCCATTCCCTCTCTATGTCCATGTTTCTGTTATAGTCACCAGTTTATCTTGTTTATCAGCCTATCAATTCACTTGAGTTTTATGTTCATTTGTTGATAGATGTGTATTTGTTGTTCATAATTTATATTTTTACCTTTTTCTTCTTCCTCTTCTTAAAGAATATCTTTCAGCATTTCATATAATATTGGTTTGGTGGTGATGAACTCCTTTAGCTTTTTCTTATCTACGAAGCACTTTATCTGATCCTCAATTCTGAATGAGAGCTTTGCTGGATAGAGTAATCTTGGTTGTAGATTCTTGCTCTTCATTATTTTGAATATTTCTTGCCACTCGCGTCTGGCCTGCATCGTTTCTGTTGAGAAAGCAGCCGCTGACAATCGTATGGGTGCTCCCCTGTAGGTAACCAACTGTTTTTCTCTTGCTGCTTTTAATATTCTCTCTTTATCTTTTGCTCTTGGCATTTTAATTATGATATGTCTTGGTGTAGTCCTCTTTAGATTCCTATATTTTGGGGTTCTGTGTACTTCTTGGGCTTTTAAGTCAGTTTCTTTCACCAGGTGGGGGAAGTTTTCAGTCACTATTTCTTCAAGTAGGTTTTCATTAACTTGCTCTCTCTCTTTTTCTGCCACCCCAATAATTCGGATGTTGGCATGCTTGAGGTTGTCCCAGAGGCCCCTTACGCTATCTTCAATTATCTGAATTCTTTTTGTTTCTTGCTTTTCCAGCTGAGTGGATTTTGCTTCTTTGTATTTCAAATTTTTGACTTGGTTCTTGTGGCCCTCTGGACTGCCTTTAGGACTTTGTGTATTATTTTTTATTTCAGGCTGTGTAAGCTTGATTTCTAGTTGGTCCTTTTTTTTATCCATGAGGGTCTGGTTCGTATCCTCAGAGGCCTTGTTCATTTCCTTGAGGGTCTCATTCGTTTGCTTGAGGTTCTCATTCATTTCCTTGTAATTCTTATTCATTTGCTGGTTGGTCTTGTTTATTTCCTGGTAATTCTCATTAAGTTGATCGGCCTTTTGTAGGAGCCTCTTGAAAAGCCTTATAAGCGTGGTTTTGAACTCTATGTCTTGTCGTCTTTTCTCCTCCATTTCTTTCACACCTGATTTCTTTCCATGTCTCTGCATGGTGGCTGCTTTATGTGGTGGATATCTTCAAAGGGACAGTGGCTCAGCCTCCCCAGTTACCTGAGGTGGGTGCTCTTACTGCAATCCTTTATGGGTTGTATTCAGTATTTTTGAATTTAAACCCAGCTTTTTGTTGTTAGCCCTAGGAGGGTTTGACCTCCAGGCCAATTGGCTGTGAAGGGAGACTGTGTTCAGGTTGGATGGGCGGAGTCTCTGAGCTGCGCAGGTAGCGTCAGCGTCAGCTGCGTCCTATGCGTCGCTCGCGTGCGCGGGTCTCTGTTGGATGGGGATGGCTGCAGACACCTCCAAGAGAAAGCCGCTAGTCTCTTCCCCTTGCCAGACCACTCCGCCTTTCCCCAAATGTGCCTGCACACCAAAAGTCTAGCCCAGGATTGTAAAAATAAATGGTTTCCAGAACCAGGAGACAAGTTTCCAGGAGGCGAGTCGCGGGTTTGCGCGACCCTTTCGCGGAAACTCGCAGTTCAGGAGCCTCTGCCGTGCCCCGCTTCCAGGGTGCGTCCCCCGGACCTCGGCCGGACCTCGCCTGGCGCTGGGGGCTGGGGGATCCGGGCAGTGGGACGGACCTCGGCCGGACCTCGCCTGGCGCTGGGGGATCCAGGCAGTGGGACGGATCTCGCCTGGTGCTGGGAAATCCGGGCAGTGGGACGGGCGTTGCTGCTCCAGCCCCAGCCCGTGCGCGCGCGACCAGGACGGCTCCTAACCTGTTTCTGTCTGAAAGACTGCGCTCCTGCCGCTTCTGAGTCTCAGTGTCCCACCTCCACTCCAGTTAGTGGAGTTTTCATTCAGCCAGCTTTCTGGCGATTCTGGGTGCTGTCTGTTCTGCTGTTATGTTGTAGTTCCTAAATCGTTGCGCGGGCCAGAACAATAGGTGTTCACCTATGCCGCCATCTTTGCTTCTCCCCCTCTTTCTCCCTTTCTTTGAAATCAATAAAAATACATTTTTTAAAGAGAGAGAAGTTGGAAAGTAGTTTTTCTAATACCTGCCTTAAAGAGGTAGGAGTTATAGTGGGGAAAAGGAGCAGCTGTATAGGACGGTGTTAAAAATATATTGGGCAGCCACAAGTGTGCCAAACATTTAATTCAATTGAAAAACCAACTTATGTTATTATATAGCATCTCTTCTGGTGAAATGGCATAAGGAAAAGCTAAATACATCGAGGAAAGCTTTTATACATGGTCACATGTGTGATGTACATCCTTGTAAAAGATATGCAATTATACTGTAGCACTGTTTATAATAGTTAAAAATAGAAAACTATCTCATTGACAGAAGAATTGTGAATAAATTGGAGTATATTTTATAATTTGGAGTAGTGAATAACAGTGAAAATAAATGATTGAGAGAGAAATCTGTCAACATAGACAAATTTTAGATATAGATTATTAAGCAAAAAAAGGTAAAAGTATATATAAAATAACTACTTTCCCAAAAGATTGCCTCTTAAAAATAAGTCATAATATCTATAGGCTCAATTAACCATAAATATAACTAATAATAAGTAGAGAATTAATAGTCATAAACAGGGAATAAGCTCAGTCTATGGGAAGTTTGTATTGGATGTTCTAGAAAGTCTCTGGAACACAAAAGGTTAAAAGCACAAAAGATCTGAATTCATTTATATTTGTGTATTAGTTATCTATTGTTGCTTAGCAAATTACCACAAACTTACCACCTTAAAACAATATGTTTATTATCTCATAGTTTCATTAGGTCAGAAGTCTGGCATAGCTTAACAGGGTCCTCTGCTTCGGGTCTCACAAGATTATAAGCAAAAGTTAGGTCCGGTTTCTCATTAGAGGCTTGACTGGGGTGGGATTTTTCCAGTTTTACTGAGGTTGTTGGCAGAATTTATATCCTTGTAGTTCTAGCAAAATGGGTGATACATTTATTCCTAAATTATTACATATATATAATTGTATATATCCCATCCCTTTGGCACATTCCATGGCTTGGAAACAAATCAGAGGCTCTGCCTATACTCAAGGAGGGAGGAGGATTATACAAATACTAGATGCCAGGTGCACGGAAATCATGTACGGGGAGGTGGGGGTGTCTCTAAGCCCAGCCTGTACCCTCTCCAATCTGGGACACTTCAAGGGATTCCCAACTGCCCATTTAGGCCCAATTCAGGACTGCTGGTTCCCAATTGCTTGCCTGCCTGCCTTCCTGATTGCCCCTAACCGCTTTAGCCTGCCGGCCTGATCACCCTCTAACCACTCCCCTGCCAGCCTGATTGATGCCTAACTGCTCCCCTGCCAGCATGTTTGCCCCCAACTGCCCTGCCCTGTAGGCTTGGTCATCCCTAACCTCTCTCCCCTACAGGCCTGGTCTCCCCCAACTGCTCTCCCCTGCAGGCCTGGGACCCCCTCAATTGCCCTTCCCTGCAGGCCCTGTCACCCCCAACTTCTCTCCTCTGCCAGCCTGGTTACCCCTAACTGCCCTCCCCTGCTGGCTTGATTGCCCCCCAACTGCCCTCCCCTGCAGGCTTGATCGCCCCCCCCCCCCCCAACTGCCCTCCCTTGGAGGCCTTAGTTCCTCCCAACTGTCTTCTCTTGCAGGCCTGGTCCCTCTCAATTGCCCTCCCCTGCTCACCATCTAGTGGTGGCCATCTTGTGTCCACATGGGGGCAGGATCTTTGAACACATGGGAGCAGCCCTCTTGTGTGTTGGAGTGATGGTCAATCTGCATATTACTCTTTTATTAGGTTAGAGGCCTGGTGCATGGGTGGGGGCCAGCTGGTTTGCCCTGAAGGGTATCCCCGATCAGGGTGGGAGTTCTCTTGGGGTATGGGGTGGCCTGGGCAAGAGGCCTGTGGTGGTTTGCTGGCTGGCTATGCCCTCCAGTGACCCAAGTGGAGGCCCTGGTATCTGGGATTTAAATTTATCTTTACAATTGAAACTTTGTAGCCTTGAGTGGAGCCAAGCCTTTTTCCCACTCCATGGCAGCAGCCATTTCTGTTGGAATTTATCTTCCATAATTGAAACTTTGTAGCCTTAAGCGGAGGCCAAGGCATGCCGGGGCAGGCAGAAGCTTGGCTTCCTACATCGCTGGGGGAATCCCTAGCTTCCTGCCTCTCCAGCTCTGTGGCTGCCGCCATTTGTGTTGTGATTCTATAATTGAAACTTTGTAGCCTGGTGTGGAGGCTGAGCGGCAAGGGCAGACAGAAAGCTTGGCTTCCTCCATCACCAGGGAAACCCAAGCCTCTTTCCTACTCTCTGTGCCCCAGCCATCTTGGTTGGGCTTATTTGCATATTTGCTCTTGATTGGTTGGTGGGTGTGGCTTGAGGGTATAGTGGAGGTATGGTCTATTTGCATATTACTCTTATTAGAAAGGATAATACCAGGAGATGAGGATCATGGGATCACCTTAAAGTCTCTTTGCCATTTAAAATTTTTATTTCATTTTACTCTGCACTGTCTTCTTTATCTTTGTTATTTCTTTCCTTGCTCCCCACCCAAAGGTTAAACGCCCCCCAATGTGATTTGTGGTCCTTTTTTCTTGTAGTGGGCTTAAAATTGAATTCAGTGGATCCTACAATGAGTATTGATCTTAAGTACTTGGGAGTACAGCTACCTTTGGCTCCAGCCACTAGCTTTCCTTTCTGGAACCTTACAGGAACCAACCCTGCTTCTCCTGGTGAGTACATCACATTTATGAAGTCAAACAAATTTGTGAATATAAATGAAAAGCTACCTTTGTTAGAGATAAAGTACGTTTCGGATAGTTTAGGATATATCTTTTGTCTAGTGGCATAGTCTTAATGATTTATTTATATATTTCATATAAAGTCTTAATTAGATATTAAATATTGACTTACTAGGATTTTTCATCTTTTATTTTTTCTTTTATAGATGCTGGATTTCCCTTTGTATCTAGAACAGGAAAGACCAATGACTTCACCAAGATAAAGGGATGGAGGGGAAAGTTTCATGGAGCTTCTGCATCTAGGAATGAAGGTAATCAGCTTTTTAAAAAATTACAAACATGTTCTGAAACATGCAACCACAGCCTTTGTTAAAAGTAAGTCTTGGTTATTTTTCTTTATCTCTTTTCATGCTTTAAAATAAACTGAAAATAATTGTCTTGCTGATATTTGTTTATTATTCTTATTCCCACGACTCTGATCCTGGGGATCAGTCCTTAACCACGTCAGGCTTAAATAATTCTTGCAGCCTTTTTAAACTTCTCTTTCTTTTTTAAAAAAATATTTTTTCCTGATTTTTTTTTTTTTTTTTTTACAGAGAAGAAGGGTGGGGGATAGAAAGTTAGAAACATCAGTGAGAGAGAAACATTGATCATCTGCCTCCAGCACATCTCCTACTGGAGATGTGCCAGCAGCCAAGGTACATGCTCTTGTCTGGAATCGAACCTGGGACCCTTCAGTCCGCAGACCAACGCTCTATCCACTGAGCCAAACCAGTTAGGGCTTAAACTGCTCTTTCTTTCTGTTATTCCCACAATTACAAAAAGCATCATTCTCAAGCATTATTTCACAACTATATACTTCAGAGTGTATAGTGATTCCTAATAGCATTATATTTCAAAGTAAACTTCTAGTGCAAGCATATTAACTTTCTTTTCCCAATTCGCTTGTTGGGGGTTTTAACTCTAACCAGATAAATTTATTTACTCAAAATAGTTTTTCTCATCTTTGAATCTTATTATAGTGCTATAATAGTGCTCTCTACTAAATTTGCTTTTTCATTTTTTTTTTATTTGTGGGGGGTTCATCCTCACGCAAGGTTATTTTTTCCATTGATGGTTTAGAGAGAATGGAAGGGAAGTAAGGAAGGGGAGGAGATATATACATACACACACATATGGAGAGAAACATATTGAATAGTTGCTTTCCGCATGCAGCCTGACTGAGGTACATGCAACACAGGTACGAGCCCTTGACCAGGAATCAAACCAGCCACTGCTTCTCTTTGGTACTCTGGCTATTGCTATAACCTTTTTATTTTTTTAAATAAATCTTTATTGTTCAGATCATTACAGTTGTGTCTCCCCCCCCCCCCCCCAGCTCCTCTCCACCTGGTTTCCGCCCACCCTCCTCTGCCCTTAACCCTTCCTCACTGTCTTCATCAATAGGTGTACCATTTTTGTCCAGTCTCTTCCCACACCCTCAACCCATTTCCCCCAGAGAATTGTCAGTCCACTCTCTTTTCATGCCCGTGATTCTATTACATTCACCAGTTTATTCTGTGCATGAGGTTTTTTATTTACTTGATTTTTAGATTCACTTGTTGATAGATATTTGTTGTTCATAATTTTTATCTTTACCTTTTTCTTCCTGTTAAAAAATACCTTTCAGCATTTCATATAATACTGGTTTGGTGGTGTTGTACTCCTTTAGTTTTTTCTTCTCTGTGAAGCTCTTTATCTGACCTTCAATTCTGAATGATAGCTTTGCTGGTTAAAGTAATCTTGTTTGTAGGTTCTTGCTGTTAATCACTTTGTATATTTCTTGCCACTCCTGTCTGGCCTGCATAGTTTCTGTTAAGAAATCAGCTGACAATCATATGGGTATTCCCTTATAGGTAACTAACTGTTTTTCTCTTGCTGCTTTTAATATTCTCTCTTTGTCTTTTGCTCTTGGCATTTTAATTATGATGTATTTTGGTTTGGTCCTCTTTGGATTCCTTTTGTTTGGGGTTCTGTATACTTCCTGGACTTATAAGTCTATTTCTTTCACCAGGTGGGGGAAGTTTTCAGTCATTATTTCTTCAAATAGGTTTTCAGTATCTTGCTAGCTCTCTTCTTCTGGCACTCCCATAATTCAGATGTCGGTATGCTTGAAGTTGTCCCAGAGGCTCATTATACTATCTTCATATTTTTGGATTCTTTTTGCTTTTTGCTTTTCCAATTGGGTGTTTTTTGCTTCTTTGTATTTCAAATCTTTGACTTGATTCGTGAGATCTTCTAGTCTGCTATTGGATCTCTGTATATTATTCTTTATTTCAGTCAGTGTATCTTGATTTCTGATTGGTCCTTTTTCATATCCTCAAGGGTCTCCCTAAATTTATCGGCCTTTTCTAGGAAAAAATTTTTTTTTTTAAATATATTTTATTGATTCTTTACAGAGCAGAAGGGAGAGGGATAGAAAGTCAGAAACATCGATGAGAGAGACATCGATCAGCTGCCTCTTGCACGCCCCCTACTGGGGATGTGCCCGCAGCCAAGGTACATGCCCTTGACCGGAATCGAACCCGGGACCCTTCAGTCCACAGTCTGACGCTCTATCCACTGAGCCAAACCGGTCTCGGCTCTAGGGAATTCTTGAAAGATTTTATAATCATGGTTTTGAACTTTATATCCAATAGTTTGCTTTCCTCTATTTCTGTCATTTGTGACCTGTTTCTTTATTTCCACATTTCAGCTGTTTCCCTGTGTTTGATAGAGTGGCTTTGTATGCTAGGTGTCCTATGGGGCTCACTGGCTCAGTCTTCCCAGTTACCTGAGTGGACACTCTTCGTGTACCCCTTTGTAGGCTGTGTGCACAATCTTTTTGTAGTTAAGCCTTGATTGTTGTTGGTATCACTGGGAGGAATTGACTTCCAGGCCAATTGGCTATGAGGATCAGCTGTGTCTATGATTCTGTGCTAGAGACACCCGTATGGGGCAAGACTTGCTTCAGTGGGGCTTTGGTGCTCACTGAGTTTGCCCCCTGAGTGTGTCCTTTATGGATCTGAGGAGTTCTATTTTGGATGGTCCCACTCTGACCCGTGGGTACACTGGCTCTTGGTTCTCCAAGGAGGTGCTAATTTAGCCTCTGCCTGAGGCCACTCAGCAGGAGCTAAGGAGAGAACTATAGATTCCTCTTCTTTGTTTGGGTTTTGGTGGTGCCCAGATGAGGCCCATCTGTGAAGCAGTGCAAGCTGCTGAGGGGCATTGGGTCTTCTTTTGGATGTTCTGGGTCTCTCTGACCCAGCTACAGTTTGTTAGGTAATTATAGATTGCAAAGGGCCAGGCTATTCATGTGCAAAAGTCTCTGGCACAGCTTGGGTAGGGTGGGGTCTCAGGGAATTAACAGAGTGGAGCAAACAGCAATGGCTGATCCTCAGCTCTGCCCTAAGTGGCCCTCAGGTCTCAGTGTCCCGTGGTCATTTCTGCAAGCATCTCTGAGAGAAAGCTGCCTTTGAGTTCCACGTGATGCCAGACAGTCCAGTTTCTGCTGGTATGAGTCTGGGTCTCCAGAGTCTCGTGAGGAACTGGAGTTTAGAGTAGTGTCGGGAGCTGTGTCTCCCTCCCAATTGACATCAGTTGGTTGCCTCCCACACACACCCCAACCAGGGCCCTGGGATCAAATCTGAAACCCAGATACCTGCTCTTAACTGGAATCAAACTGGTGACCTTTCAGTGCTCAGCCTGGTATTCTAACCATTTAGTCACGTACTTCCCTTGCAATTTATATCATAGTCCAGGTACTGTAATCCCTTTAATAATCTCTTGGCATTCTGTTGAGGTCTGATTTAAATATATATTTTTTTGCCCTTAAGTTTTTAACTTAGGTATGGTTTCTATACTAAGGTCATAAATTGTCAAAATTTGTAAACTCTTAGTGCTAATTATTACTAATGTTAGCACTTATCAAAAATGCTAAATGGCAGGCCCCCGCCCCCAAAGGTGCCCAGGCTCCCCTCAGAGGTGCCCAGGCCCCCACGAAGGGTCCGTAGTAGATGCTTCTGCCTGCTGACGTGAGGACAGAAGGACTGGTGGGGCCCCGGGGCTGCTGTCTGCGTGGCGCTGGTGCCCTCCTGTGCTGTTTGTTCAAATAAACCTGTGGCAGGAAAAAAAAAACCGCTAAATGGTGCTCGCTACCATTTGGTGGCAGCACATCTACTAAAATTGGAATGATACAGAGAAGGTTAGCATGGTCCCTTTGCGAAGTATGACACACAGATTTGTGAAGTGTTCCATATTTAAAAAAAATTAATGCTAAATATATGAATTGAAATAATTTTAGAGGTTGGGTTTTAATATAATTGGTGTGTGACATTTAATCTCTTGGTTTTATATTATATCTTTTTATTTAAAAAAAAAACACATATTGATTTTTTTTTATAGAGAGGAAGGGAGAGGGGTAGAAAGTCAGAAACATCGATGAGAGAGAAACATTGATCAGCCGCCTCCTGCACACCCCCCACTGGGGATGTTCCCGAAGCCAAGGTACATGCCCTTGACCGGAATCAAACCCGGAACCCTTCAGTTCGCAGGCTGATGCTCTAGTCACCGAGCCAAACCGGTTTCAGCTATATCTTTTTCTTCTGAGGAAGGACTCCTGGCCTTTCTTTTTAGAGATCTGAAGGTCTGTTCTAGATTTCTTCTAGTTTCTGTCTTCTTATTTCCAGGTGGAAATTCAGAAGGTCCGCTGAAAAACCGTTCTGCTTTCTGCAGTGATAAGCTGGATGAATACTTGGAAAACGAAGGCAAACTGATGGAAACAAGCATGGGTTTCTCTTCTAATGCTCCCACATCTCCTGTCGTTTACCAGCTTCCCACAAAGAGTACAAGCTATGTACGAACACTTGACAGTGTACTAAAGAAGCAATCAACCATTTCTCCTTCTACCTCTTATTCTGTAAAGCCTCATTCTGTACCCCTTGCATCTCGAAAGGCAAAATCTCAAAACAAACAGGCAACTTGCAGTGGCCGAAGTAAATCATCTTATAAATCTATTTTGCCACACCCTGTTCAACTAAAGCAGAAGCACACTCATACTGTTCCAGGAGATAAGGTTAACAAGAATTATTCAGGCACCATCTCAGAAAATCAGGTGAATAACTTTGCTGTGCCAACTTTAGATGAAAATACATTCCCAAAGCAAATTAATTTGCGGCAGGCACACCACCAGCAGCAGCAGCAACAGGGAACTCGCCCTCCAGGCTTGTCTAAATCTCAAGTGAAGCTGATGGACCTGGAAGACTGTGCACTTTGGGAAGGAAAACCAAGGACCTATATCACTGAAGAGCGAGCAGATGTATCTTTAACAACTCTGCTTACGGCTCAAGTAAGTTATCTGTTCTCCAGAAGCATATTCTTGGCTATAAAAAAATTACGTTAATAAGAATGAGGCTTTTTAGTGGGAGGATTGGGCATTTAGTTAGTTTAGTGACAATCAAGAAGGCGTCTTCCACTTTTCTTCTTTATCAACTAGATACCTCCGTGTAGATGCCTGTTGTTGCAGAGGGAAACAGTACATTTGTGTTTTTGGATAATATTCCTTTTCTGTATAAAGGCAACTGACCATTCTGAAAGTCTCTAATTTTATTCTCTAGTATGTGGGCATGTATATTTGCTGATCTTGTTAAAATAGCTTTGAAAATTCTGCTTAAAAGGTACTGAGTCCCCCCAAGTCCAAAAAAAATTATAAATCTATGCAGAAAAAGCTTTTGTCTCAAAAAACATATCTTTTATTCCTCACCTGAGGATATATTTTTTATTAATTTTGGAAACAGAGAAAGGGAAAGAGAGAGAGAAAGAAATGGGGGGGAGGAGAGAGAGGAGTGATAGAGAAGCATTGATTGGTTGCCTTCTGTAGGTGTGCCGACTGGGGATGTATTCTGATTGGGAATCAAAACCTTACCCTTTGGTGCAGGGGACAACGCTCCAACCAACTGAACCATACCAATCCAGGCTAAAATTTTATGTTAAGAATTGTCATTTGTTATTGCTTTGCCTATCTTAGTTTCTATTGTAAAATGACCCAACAAAATGAAGTTAATTTTCTTGTCATGAAATTTCTGTATCTTCCCTTTTTAAATTCTGTGACTATTCTAGAGTTGTTGGGACTACATAGAGAAAGTGTCTTTAATTATTAATCGTTTCTAAAGATTTATGCATGTATGTTGTTATTCCTTTTTTATGAATTACCATAGATTAGGGGTCCACAAACCATTGCTATAAAAAAATACAGTAAATATTTTAGTTTTGTGGGCCATGCACTCTCAGTTTCTCAACCCTATTGTTGTAACGCCATGGACATTATTTAAATGAATAAGTCTAGTTGTGATCCAATGAAATTTTATTTATGAAACAAATAAAGGATTTGGTCCTTGTGCCTTAAGTTGTCAACCATCTCCTAGAACATTATGTGTGATTTCTATTGAGGATAAATTCATCTTTGTTGCTATTTTGGCTCATAATTAAAATATTCTCTTGCTTGCCTGTGCTCTGCATTGGAATGGAAGATTGCTCTGAGTTCTGTTAAATTCATGTTCTGTCATTTGAATCGACCCTAATCTTGTACTCATAGTACTGAGTGCTCAGACACAGAAGGTGGCAGACCAACATATGACTGTAGGTGGTCTTGGGGGATGATTTAGTAGATTTACAATTTTCTGCTTTCACTTTAGGCATCTCTCAAAACTAAACCCATCCACACAATCATAAGGAAGCGGGCACCTCCATGCAACAATGATTTCTGTCGATTGGGTTGCATATGTTCCAGTCTAGCTTTGGAGAAGCGCCAGCCTGCTCACTGCCGCCGACCAGACTGCATGTTTGGCTGCACTTGTTTGAAAAGAAAAGTTGTACTTGTAAAAGGGGGATCCAAAGCTAAGCATTTTCAGAGGAAGACTGCTCATCGTGATGCAGTATGTTATGATACTTTGGGAGATGAGCAAAGGGAAGAAGTGGAGGGAGTCAAAGAAGAGGAAGAACAATTGAAAGAGAAAAAGAAGAGAAAGAAGCTGGAATACAGTGAGTAGTAAGATTTAAAACAGTATAGTTTTAGAAAAGTATGGTTATTTGAAAACCTATTTCAAGTAGTATTAATATTTCTTACTTTAATACTGATCTATGATCTAATAAGAATTTTGATAAATTCTTACCATCCTTAAATGCTCTTTCTGGATGGCATATGTGCTACACACATGCCTTTTTTCAATGACACTTTTCTTTTGAAGATGGCTTTTTTGTGTGCTAAATTTGAAATTTGAATCATTCTTTTGTGTGGACTCCCAGAATGCCTTTGACACTTTATTTTTCTGTGTCTTTCTCTGAGAACCCCAACTTCAGTGTTCTTTTAATATATAGATGATCAGTGTAATTCATTATATTCTCTCCCTCAGCTTTATTTAGGTTTAATCTATACTAATAAAAGGGTAATATGCTAATTGGAGTGGACGTCTTCTGGACGTCCTTCTGGACAAAGCCGCAGTGGCTGTGAGGGCTGAAGGCAGGCAGCAGTGGGCTCCAGCGGCCCGGGGCCCAGGCAGCAGTGGGCTCAGGCAGTTGTGAGCCCGGTGGCTGTGAGGCCTGGGGTTTAGAGCAGCAGGGTGATAGGGGCGGCGCCTTCCCCTGATTCTTCCTGGTCGCCTCCTGCAGAGGGAAGCAGACTGCGGTGTAGGGTTCCATGGGAAGTGGGCCTAACATGTCAGTGGTCAGTACACGTTATAGCGAGAGATTGAACTCCCTCTGTAGGAGGTGACCTGTGGGTCGATTGGGCAGATTGGGGGATGGTACCTGGTTGCTGCCCCCTCCCGCTGCCTACTGGCACTTGCCTTGGCTGGCCTGGTGCCACCTGCTTGCTGGCCTTGCCCCCTGCTGACTGGTAGTTCTGCTGTTCTGTCGATTTGCATATTAGGCTTTTATTATATAAGATTATTCGAAGTAACTGGGAATGCCGGTCATTCACATAATATATAACTTTAGGCAAAGATTTTGGATCTTTGGCTTAGAATCAGTTACATCCTCTCTGAGTATTGACTATTAAAATGCAAAATACAATGTTTGCTCCTCTGTAGTTGTCTTCTTTTTGGGATGGTTAGTTTGCTTAAGTAATAAAGCCTCTTAACCTAAATCCTCATTTTGTTTTCCTTTGTGTAGAACTTCTTGATAGTATGATTTTATCTCTATTGGGTTTCATTGCCTTTTTATTTATTTATTTATTTATTTTCATTGCCTTTTTATTGATACTTTTTTGCTCCTATGCTGAGTTCAGGCTGTCTTTTTGTTAATTATCATCTGAGAATATAAATATTTTAAAAGATATTTTTAGTGATTTCAGAGAGGAAGGAAGAGGGGGAGAGAGAGAGAAACATCTGCGATGAGAGAAAATCATGGATCAGCTGCCTTCTGCAAGTCCCCCACTGGGGATCAAGCTCACAACCTGGGCATGTGCCCTTGACCGAAATCGAACCTGGGACCTTTCAGTTCGCAGGGTGACACTCTATTCACTGAGCCAAACCGGCTTGGGCCTGAGAATATTTTTCCCATTTATTTTTAGAGAGAGTGGAAAGGAGAGGGAGAGACAGAGCAAAACATCAATGTGAGAGAGACACATTGATTGGTTGCCTCCTGCGCATGCCCTGATTGGACCAGGGATTGAACCTGCAACTCAGGTACGTTCCCTTGATTGGATTGAACCTGCAACCTTCAGTTCATGGGGGCCTACACTCTAAGCACTGAGCAAACTGGCTAGGGCCAGGCTATCTTTTGAAAATAGTTTATCATCGAACGCAATAGAAACAGCTCAAGTTTCTGCAACCAGATTGGGTTTGATCCTTGATCTGTCTCTTCAAATCTCAGCTTCTGCAAAATGGAAATAATAATATCTCAAGGACTCCTGTGACAGTTCATTGAGTTAAAACATAATTAAATGCTTAGAATATGAACATAGTGAAGTCAATAAATATTTGTTGTAAGATTAAAAAAAAGTGTAGTATGTAATGGTTATCTTTCTTGAATTATAAAGAAGGCTTTTTCTGACTCTGCTAAATATAATAGCATCTCCTGTTAACTCCTTATTCCTTATCCTGCTACATTTTTCTACATGGCATATATTATTTGATATTATATGTTTATTAGTTTGTTTGCCCCTACTGAATTATAACTGTGAGGGCAAGTAACTTGTTTTATTCAAAGCTGTATTCATTTGGTGCATAAAACAGTATCTGATTTATAATATTCAACAAATATTTGGTTAAATGATGACTAGATTAAGGTGTATGAGGGTTTTTTAGGGGGTATCTGTTTGATTTAAAAACTATATATATATTCTTGATTTCAGAGAGGATGGGAGAGAGAAGATGGAAACATGATAGATGAGAGAACCATTGATCAGCTGCCTCTTGCACACCCCCTACTGAGGTTCGAACCTGCAACCTGGGCATGTGTCCTTGACCGGAATCAAGCCTGGACCCTTCAGTCTACAGGCTGATGCGCTCTATCCATTGAACTGAACTGGCTAGGGCTGTTTGATTGTTTTAATGGGTTAACTGCTTTTTATCAGGGGGAGCATATTTTACATTAGCAATGCCTCATTGAATTTTTGTTGCCAAAGACATCTAAAATCTTACCCTTCCTGCCCTAGCCGGTTTGGCTCAGTGGATAGAGCATTGGCCTGTGGACTGAAAGGTCCTGCGTTTTATTCCGGTCAAGGGCATGTGCCTGGGTTGTGGGCTTGATCCCCAATAGAAGGGTGTACAGGAGGCAGCCTATCAATGATTCTCTCTCATCATTGATGTTTCTATATCTCCCTCTCCATTCCTCTCTGAAATAAAAAAATATATATATATTTAAAAATAAAATCTTATGCTTCCTTTTGTTAAGCTATATGTGAAACAGAGCCTGAACAGCCTGTTCGACATTACCCATTATGGGTGAAGGTAGAAGGTGAAGTAGATCCAGAACCAGTTTATATCCCAACGCCTTCTGTCATTGAGCCCACGAAACCATTGTTGTTGCCTCAGCCAGAAGTTTCATCTACTACTATGAAGGGCAAATTGCTCACTGGAATTAAACCTGCACGGACATACACTCCCAAACCCAATCCTGTGGTAAGTCTGGAGTTTCATCTTTTATTGCAGGTTGCAAAAAATCTTTTGTAAAGATGACAGTTTCAACAAATTTTTAAAAATTCTTTTCCTTTTTATTTTAATTTATTCCCATTTCCATTTATCCCTCCCTATACCTTCCTCGACTTCCCCCCACACTCTCCACAATCACTACACTGTTGTCTGTGTCTATGAGTTATTCCTCTCTCTTATTTTTTGCTCAATCCCTAAACCAAGTTTTTGGTATATATTCTATGAATCATTTTACTTTCAGGTAATTTGCCTGTAAGCCATTTCCTTTCTGATTTAATTGGTTTAGTTGCTGGCACTTAAAAAATGTTAATAAAAGAGGTTACTAGTAGTAATTCTTAAATATAGCCAAATCTTTTCTTTAGGAAGATTATATAAAGATGGGCTTTTTGAAAACCTGACTTGTAAAAGTCTGTTTAACATAACTTATTCCTATAGTGTAGTATATTGAGTAATTGAGATGTAGTACATGTTATTGTTAGAAAACCATTAAGAAAAAGCTTTAAAAAGTAAAATTTTCTTAAAGCAAATTTTTAAATATATAATAACAATGGTTGTAATATGACTATGTGAAGACAAACAGTAAAAGAGCTGATAAGCATTTCTGATTACTAAATCCATTTCACTTTTCCCCGTCCATCAAATTGAATAAAGATCTTGTAGTGCAGTGCCCTTCAGTGGGTCTCTGGACTAGTGCTGGTAAAAAACTGTTACCAGTCTGTGATAAAATAAGTACATATAGAAAATAAGAGTAAATATTTAGAAACTTTTATAGCAAGTGGCTAGACATTATATATCTGTTAAGTCTAATACTGCAAAATTTGTGCTTATATTTTGGCCTTTGTTTTTCTAGTAATCTATTTTGTATTTTTCTAGTAATTGTGTATTTTACAAAAGTATTTGTCTATGTTAGACTATTAAGAAATGTACTTTACCTCAGATCATTTGAGAAGTACTGATATGATCTGAAGGAGAGGGAGAAAGAGATAGAAATAGAAACATCACTGATGAGAGAGAATAACTGATTGGCTGCCTTCTGCACTTCCCCCACTGGAGATCAAGCCTGCAAACTGGCCATGTGCTCTGACCAGGAATTGTGCTGTGTCCTCCTGGTCCATAAGCAGACACTCAACCACTGAGCCACTCCAGCCAAGCTGATCTGAAATTTCTTTTTTTTTTTTTTAAATATTTTTATTGATTTTTTACAGAGCAGAACGGAGAGAGATAGAAAGTCAGAAACATCGATGAGAGAGAGACATCGATCAGCTGCCTCTTGCACGCCCCCTACTGGGGATGTGCCCGCAGCCACGGTACATGCCCTTGCCGGAATTGAACCCGGGACCCTTCAGTCCGCAGTCCAACGCTCTATCCACTGAGCCAGACCGGTCTCGGCTGATCTGAAATTTTTTTTTTTTTTTAAAGATGTATTTTATTGATTTTTTACAGAGCTGAAGGGAGAGGGATAGAAAGTCAGAAACATCGATGAGAGAGAAACATCGATCAGCTGCCTCTTGCACGCCCCCTACTGGGGATGTGCCCGCAGCCAAGGTACATGCCCTTGACCAGAATCGAACCCGGGACCCTTCAGTCCGCAGTCCGACGCTCCATCCACTGAGCCAAACCAGTCTCGGCTGATCTGAAATTTCTTGATAGAGAATTCCTTCCTTTCTGATTGCCCTAAGATTCAGCACGTATGCACTATCAGCACATATGAAGTTAAATATACTATTTAACTTTAAAATTTGCATCTAAAAATTTTAAGTGTTGTAATAAGAAAAATTAAACTTCCTTTGCCTTTTGAAGTATAGGAGGCTGCCCTTATCTCCCCCCCCCCACCCCCAATATTTGGAATATTTTATTGTATGAAACTTACAGATTCGGGAAGAGGACAAGGATCCAGTCTACTTGTACTTTGAAAGTATGATGACTTGTGCCCGAGTTCGAGTATATGAACGAAAAAAAGAGGAACAGAGACAGCCGTCACCATCCCCATCCCCATCGTTTCTGCAGCTCAGCTCAAGTCATTCTAGTCCTGAGAACTGTAGTGCAAAGGTGGGTTATTTATTACATACTTTCTCTTTTCAACTTTCAATTTCCTGTTGCTGGTATTAGAATTTATATTACTACCAGAATAACTACGAGTAATTCTTGTGAGGCAGAGAAGGCTTACTTGATGTGTATATCAATATATCTGTTTCTCTGCAAACCTATTTTAGAGAACAGTTTCTTAGGGTTGTTAAAAATATTACTCTTTTTAATGCTAGAGAAACTTTTAAAAGTTTAAACATTTCTAGTTTAAATTAAATTATCTGTAATTATCAGAATTTGTGTCTTTCCACATTGGTGAAATTTCTAAATAACTGAAACTTGGCCCATCAAACACCAAATATTTTTCCTCCTTCAGTAGAATACAGCATAAAATACTATGTAAATTCTTTTCAGTCATTATCGGGGATATTACAGAGTAAGTCTATGTGTTTTTGCCAAGGGCTACATAATATAGTAATTCAGCTGTGTATATAGATATGAAGCTGCTGTCATTTTAATCTTTCTACTGTTTCAGGGCTTCTTTTGGAAGATTTAATGCTCATATCTTAGTCTGTATTGACACTCAATATCAGCGTAAGTATTTAAGTGTTTTTGTGTTATTTCTTCTTCAGGAGCCGGATGCTGAACAGCAGCCCTCGAAACCAATTACCTGTGATCTCGAGGATGATTCTGATAAATCACAAGGTCAGCATGAAAACTATTTGGTAGTAATTATATAGGTGTGGATTATATTAAAAATGAGAGGAAACTAAAATTACCAGTTCAGAATATGTTGACCTAATCTGTCTTTAGCTTCTGCTAAAAATAAAGATGATATATAAGTTTTTTCCTGTTATTTGGTCTCTTTATCACTTCTGTCCTAAGAAATAAAATTCATTCATTTCTGTGGCATGTTGTTGCAAGAAACATTTAGGATTGAAGTCAGTGATTTTTTTTTTTAATTTTATTTTTCAAATATTATTTTGTATGTTTTAGGTGTACAGCATAGTGGTTAGACAGTCATAAACTTTACAAAGTGTTTCCCTCGATATTTCTAGTACCTACCTGGCATCATACATAGTTATTACAATATTACAATATTTCCTATTCTGTACTTTACATCCCTGTGACTGATTTGTGACTACCAATTCATACTTCTTAATAATCTCTTCACCATTTTCAGCCAATTCCCCAAGTTCCCTCTCCCCCTCTTCTTTGTCATCAGTCTGTTCTCTGTATTTATGAGTCCGTTTCAATTTTGTTTGTTCTTTCATTTTGTTCTTTAGATTCTACATATAAGTAAAATCATATGGTATTTATCTTTCTCTGACTGACTTATTTCACTTAGCATAATAATACCTTCTAGGTCCATCTGTGCTGTTGCAAATGGTAAGATTTCATTCTTTTTTCGCCCCCCTTTTTTTCTTTTTTCATTTTCCTTTTTGTAAAAATCTTTATTGTTCAGTTTATTAATTACATTGTTCCCTTTTTTTCCCCCTATAGCTCCCCTCCACCTGGTACCCATCCCACCCTCCACCCTCACCCCCCTCCACTGTCCTCTCCCATAGTTGCATGATTTTTGTCCAGTCTCTTGATGCACTTCCCACACCCCTTTTCTCTCCAAGAATTGTCAGTCCATTCCCTCTCTCTGTCTGTGATTCTGATACATTCACCAGTTTATCCTGTTCATCAGCTTATTAATTCACTTGATTTTTAGATTCATTTGTTGATAGATGTGAATTTGTTGTTCATAATTTATATTTTTACCTTTTTCTTCTTCCTCTTCTTAAAGAATATCTTTCAGCATTTCATATAATATTGGTTTGGTGGTGATGAACTCCTTTAGCTTTTTCTTACTTGCGAAGCACTTTATCTGACCTTCAATTCTGAATGATAACTTTGCTGGGTAGAGTAATCTTGGTTGTAGATTCTTGCTGTTCATCACTTTGAATATTTCTTGCCACTCCCGTCTGGCCTGCATCGTTTCTGTTGAGAAAGCCGCTGACAATCGTATGGGTGCTCCCTTATAGGTAACTGTTTTCTCTTACTGTTTTTAATATTCTCTTTGTCTTTTGCTCTTGGCATTTTAATTATGATGTGCCTTGGTGTGGTCCTCTTAGGGTTCCTATATATTGGGGTTCGGTGCGCTTCTTGGACTCCTAAGTCAATTTCTTTCACCAGGGGTGAGAGGTTTTCGGTCACTATTTCTTCAAATAGGTTTTCATTGTCTTGCTCTCTCTCTTTTTCTGGCACCCCTATAATTTGGATGTTGGTATGCTTGAGGTTGTCTCAGAGGCCCCTTACACTATCTTCAGTTTTTTGAATTCTTTTTGTTTCTTGCTTTTTCAGCTGAGTGGATTTTATCTCTTTGTATTTCAAATCTTTAACTTGGTTCTTGGGGTGCTCTAGAGTACTTTTAGGTCTTTGTATAATATTTTTTATTTCAGTCAGTGTATGCTTAATTTCTGGTTGGTCCTTTTTCATATCCTTGGGAGTCTCATTCATATCCTTGTAGGTCTCATTCATTTCCTTGTAGGATTCATTCATTTCCACGTTGGTCTTGCTCATTTCCTTGCAGGTCTCGTTCATATCCTTGAGGGTCTTGTTCATTTCCTTGTAGGTCTTGCTTATTTCCTTATAGGACTCGACCTTTTCTAGGAGCCTCTTGAAAAGCCCTATAACCGTGGTTTTGAATTCCATGTCCAGTCAGTTTTTTTCCTCCATTTCTTTCACATCTGATTTCTTTCCATGTCTCTGCATGGTGGCTGCTTCCCTGAGTTGGTCAATTAGCTTTGTGGTAGACGTCCTACAAGGGACAGTGGCTCAGCCTCCCCAGTTACCTGAGGTGGATATGGGTTACACAGTCTTGTTGAAGTTAAACTCAGTTTAATCATTGTTAGCGCTTGGAGGGGTTGACCTCCAGGCCAATTGTCTGTGAAGTTCAGCTGTGCTCGGGTTGGATGGGCGGAGTCTCCGGGATAAGCAGACAGCGTCAGCTGCGCCCTATGCGGCCCTAGGGTCTCTGAGAGAGAGCCACTGCCGAGCTCCACCAGCTGCCGGAGAATTCAGCCTCTCCCCAAATGAGTCTGCACACCCAGTGTCTCACTCAAGATCGCAAAAACAATGCAGTCTGACGGTTTCCTGAATGAAAGAGCAAGTCACGAGTGCTCCCTGTGCGATCAGGCAGCTGCGCTGTTCCCAAGCTCACGCGCACTCCGCACAAGTTTGCCTTCTCCACAAGCCAGCAGACCTCTGCAGCACCCGAGCTTCAGCGTGCCCTCCCACTGTCCAATTTTTACCCCGTATGATTGTGGGTTCCCTGGACTTCGCCCAGAGCTGGAGAATCAGTCCAATGGGACGCCTTTGTCTCCCCTGTTCAAGAAAACTGGCCGGTTTTCAGCTGCCCGCCCTATCTGCTGGCACGCGCTCCTCCAAACCTCTGACTCCGCATGAATCTTCAGCGCTGTCCGCCGCCGCTCCTCCAAGTCACAGTGTCTTTTCTTCACTTTTACTTGTGGAATTTTCACTTAACCAGCTTTCCGGTGATTCTGGATGGTGTTTGTTCTTTCGTTAAGTTGTAGTTTTGAAACTGCTGTGTATGACGGCAAGATAGGTCTTTTACCTGTGCCGCCATCTTGGTTCTCCGATTCTCAGATTTCATTCTTTTTAAAGGCTGAGTAATAGCTGGTTGACGTTTCTTTCATCAATGTTTCTGACTTCCTATCTCTCTCTCTTCCTCTCTGTAAAAAATCAATAAAATATATATTTTTAAAGGCTGAGTAATATTCTACTGTAGATATGTGTATACCATAACTTTTAAAAAATTTATTTTTGTTAATCATCACCCAAGGATATTTTTCCATTAAATTTTAGGGAGAGTGGATGACAGAGGGAAAGACAGAGAGAAAGTTTGATGGGAAAGAAACACATCGATTGGTTGCCTCCTACTGGAGGCCCTGACTGGGCTCTGGGCCAGGGAGGAGCCCGCAACCAAGGTACATACCCTTGACTGGAATTGAATATGGGGACACTTTGTTTCTTAGGCTGACATTCTAGCCACTTAACCAAACCAGCTAGGGCTACCATACTTTTTTATCCACTCATCTATTGATAGACACTTGGGCTGATTTCAAATCTTGGCTATTGTAAATATCACTGCAATGAACATAGTGGTGCACATTTCCTTTCTAATTAGTGTTTTGTGTTTCTTTGAATATGTGCCCAAAAGTGGAATTGCTGGTAATAAGGTAGTTCCATTTTTAATTTTTTTTGAGGAACCTCCATCCTGTTTTCCACAGGAGTTGCACCAATTTGTATTCCCACCAACAGTGCACAAGAGTACCCTTTTCTCAACATACTTGGCAACACTTGTTTGTCGATTTATTGATAATGGACTTTCTGACAGATGTGAGGTGGTATTTCATTGTGTTTTTACTTTGCATTTCTATGACAATTAGTGACATTGAGCATCTTTTCGTATGTCTATTGGCCATCTATATGTCCTCTGGAGAAATGTCTATTTAGGTCTTCTGTACGCATATTAATTGGATTCTTTTGTTTTTCTTTTGGTGTTGACTTGTATGTTCCTTATGTGTAGGTTGGGACAAAAGTAGGTTTACAGTTGTGAGACAGATTATTCTTGTATTATTAATTAATTAATTAATTTATTTATTTTTCTATCCATGAGCATGGTGTATGTTTCCATTTATTAGTATCTTCAATTTATTTTGTCATTGTGTTATAATTTTCAGCTCTTTTACTTCCTTGGTTAAATTAATTCCTAGGCATGTTTTTCTTTTTTGAAGGTAGTTGTATATGGGATTATTTTCTTAGTTTTCCTTTCTTTCTTTTTTTCTATAAAATTATCTGGTTTAATGGCTACCAATTTTAGAACTGTAGTACATTAGAGTACAAAATCTGTATGTACAATTACACGTACAAAAAATATTCTTTTTGAGGAGCAATTTTTAACAATTTGACAAACGCTGAGAATCATTTCTATTTGGGGTTTTAGTTTTCCTTTCTGATAGTTTATTAATGGTGTATAAAAATACATCTGATGCAATTTTTGTTGCATCCTGCTACTGCACTGAATTTATCAGTTCTAGTAGTTTTTTTGGTGGAATCTTTTGGGTTCTTTATATGCAGGATCATGTCATCTGCACATAATGACAGTTTTACTTCTTTTCAATTTGGATGCCTTTTATTTTTTGTGTAATTGCTGTAGCTAGGACTTTAGTACCATGTTGAATGAAAGTGGCGAAAGTGGACATCCCTGTCTTGTTAGTAATTTTTAAAATATATATATTGATTTCAGAGAGGGAGGGAGAGGGGGAGAGAGATAGAAACATCAATGATGAGAGATAACCATTGATCGACTGCCTCCTGCATACCCCATCCCCCATACTGGGGATTGAGCCTGCAACCTAGGCATATGCCCTGACTGGATTGAACTGTGGCCTCCTGGTTTATAGATAGATGCTCAACCACTGAGTCATGCTGGGTAGGCTGTGATTTTCTTTTTAAAACTTTTTTAAACCCTCAGTCTCATTTGTTTAAGCTATTGAAATAATTACCCAGGTTCTCAGTAGCTGTTGCTGTTGGGGAAATGGCAGAGGGAGAAAGGAAAGATTTACCTAGCAGAGGCTAATGCCAAATTTGGTGAGAGATAATGTTTAGGGAATTAACTGTTTGTTTTTGGTTTTGCTTCCTAAGACTTCAGACACTAAAGCAGCAGTGGTTATCAACTTTTTTTTTTTTTTAAGAAAGCATAAAAAGTGAAAATGCTTTGTAGTACACTGTGGTAAGTGGAGGAGCCTGCTATAGTGGAGAGATCCTGCCTGAGAGCACGACTAGGCTGATGGAATCTCATATTCTGACATGCCTGTAACTGTAGAACTTTGGTTGAGAGGCTCAGCTGTAGAAATCTTGGTGTCTAGTTAAGTAGACATCTAGTTAACATGTAAAACATGGTGAATCGAGTGATCTGCACACAATGTAGAAGTGGAGCAATCATATCTAGATGTACAAATATATTTCAGAAGTAAAAAACAAAAAAGTGATTCATAAGTATTTGCAGTAGAAACTAGAGGTAGAGTGCACTTTATATGTGTGTGTTTTTAAATCAGATCACTATCTGTTTTTGCTGGTTTTGGTATTGATTGCCTATCATGTTACAAAGCATCTGGCAAGTATCTTTGCTTTGTCTCTATGAATAGCAGAACATTAAACTATCTGTTTATATGAAAGCCAAGCGACTGGAACGACCAGTTGCTATGATGTGTTCTATTTGGGACCCTGTTTGGGGGTCCAACCGGCCTGTTTGGGGCCCTGATCACACCCTCCAACCTCCTGAGACTCCTCTCCCCCACCGGCCCTGCCCTATCAGCCTCCACTGGGGCAGGGTGGCTGGACCCCACCCATGCACAAATTTGTGCACTGGGCCTCTAGTACCAAATAAGCATTAATCTCACTTGTAGCTCTTTTGTTAGCAAGGTAATACTTTTTCATGTAATAGTTATGGGTTTTTAGAACAGTCTTAAGTGGGACTACTTCCTTTTTATTAGAAAACCTAGTTAGCAGGAGAGTAAGGACTATTATAATCTGACTAGAGGCCCGGTGCACAAAATTCATGCATGGGAGGTGGGGGATGTCCCTCAACCCAGCCTGCACCCTCTCCAAAATCTGGGACATCCTTCTCACAATCCAGGACTGCTGTCTCCAAACTGCTCACCTGCCTTCTTCCCTGATTGCCCCTGACTGCTTCTGCTGCCAGCCTGATCACCCCCTAACCACTACCCTGACAGCCTAATTAATGTCTTACTGCTCTCCTGCCAGCCTGGTTACCCCTAACTGCTCTCCGTTGAAGGCATGGTCCTTCCCAATGGCCCTCCCCTGCTGGCCATCTGTGGTGGCCATCTTGTGTCCAAATGGGAGCAGGATCTTTGACCACATGGAAGCAGCCCTCTTTTGTGTTGAAGTGATGGTCAATCTGCAAATTATTCTTATTAGATAGGATAGAGGCCTGGTGCTTGGGTGGGTGCCAGCTGGTTTGCCCTGAAGAGTGTCCTGGCGCAGGGTGGGGGTTCCCTTGGGCCGTGGGGTGACCTGGGCGAGGGGCCTGTGGTGATTTGCAGACTGGCCACACCTCCCAGTGACCCAAGTGGAGGCCCTGGGATCTGGGATTAATTTATGTTCTACAATTAAAACTGTAGCCTGGAGTGGAGCAAAGCCTTCTGCTCGCTCCATGGTGATAGACATTTCTGTTTGGGTTTATTTAAATTCTATCATTGAAACTTTGTAGCTTAGAGTGGAGGCCTAGGCACTAGGGCTGCAGAAGCTTGGCTTTTTCCATTGCCGGGGCACCCCTAGCCTCTGCTGTCTCCAGCTCCGGGACTATCACCATTTCTGTTATATCTTCTATAATTGAAACTTTGTAGCATTGAGTGGAGGCCTAGACTGGCAAGGACAGGCGGAAAGCTTGGCTTCCTCTATTGCTGGGGAAACCCAAGCCTCCCTCCTGCTCTCAGTGGCCACAGCCATATTGGTTGGAGTTTATTTGCTCCTGATTGGCTTGTGGGCGTGGCTTGTGGCCATGGCTTGGTCAGAGGTATGGCCAATTTGCATATTATATTACTCTTTTATTAGATAGGATTCTATGGCATTTTTTTCCCCTGGAAAACTTCCCAAGTTATGAAATTACCACTGAAAATACATGGGAATGGGACATTGGGCACCTGTTGAATTTCTATACTCCTCGTACTTTTCTGAGCACTTAGGGAAAGTTAAAATCTTTCAAAGTTGATTGTAAATTGCTTTGATGCAGAAATATCTTTCAATTTCTTATCAGAAAAGAGCTGGAAGTCTTCCTGCAATGAAGGGGAATCCTCTACTTCCTATGTGCATCAGAGGTCAGCTGGTGGTCCTACCAAACTGATAGAAATCATCTCAGACTGCAACTGGGAGGAGGATCGGAACAAGATATTGAGCATCTTATCCCAGCACATCAATAGCAACATGCCACAATCACTTAAGGTGGGCAGCTTCATCATTGAGTTGGCTTCTCAGCGAAAGAGCCGGGGTGAGAAGAGCCCCCCTGTTTATTCTTCTCGTGTGAAAATCTCTATGCCATCATGTCAAGACCAAGATGATATGGCTGAGAAATCTGGATCAGAGACTCCTGATGGTCCATTGTCCCCTGGGAAAATGGATGATATCTCTCCTGTGCAGACAGATGCCCTGGATTCAGTGAGGGAGAGATTACATGGAGGCAAAGGTCTGCCCTTTTATGCAGGGCTTTCTCCTGCAGGGAAACTTGTGGCCTATAAACGTAAACCCAGTTCAAGCACATCTGGGCTTATCCAGGTGAGAATTACCTTTAATCTGGGTATAGCACTTTTTTTTTGTATTTAGGTAACATCTTTATTTTTCAGAGCCCTCTGTGGGCCTTCTATAACTTGTTTTCACATTGCCTGGGAACTGAGTGACAAAATCATTATCACTATCTTTTTGTAATAGGTCTAGGTTAAAAGCATACCTAGAGTGAATTTTTGTCATACTCATAAAAAAATGTAGACCCTAGTCTCCTCAGAAAGTTGCTCCTCTTAAACTTCATTGTCTGGTTCTAGTCATACTTTGGAAACCAAGCAAGGCTAGTAAGGGATTCAATTTAGTTCTTGAGATTATTTTTAGAAGAAAGCTTTCAAAATAAAATGAATAGGCAGTATGTGTTTGGAAACTTGGAAAAAAATTAAGTAAGGTGTTACTTAAACCATAGAAGTTTTTTTAAATGAGCCACAATTTGCTTGCTTAAAGTACTTTTTTCTTTGTATGATTCATAGGGTTTTTGTCATAATCATTGTTGCAGGACAAATATCTCTTATCCTTACTGTTCAGTAATTCAGGCAGGTTATATTAGTAAGATTACCCTGGCATGTAGGAAAAAGCCTTTGGAAAGAGAAGTTCTAAATTAAAATTTAGTCATAGTCAAAAAGGTTTTCTCCTCTTGCTTAGAGACATTAAATGTACTTTAATATCAGCATAGCAAATGTGTGGAAATGTCTGACATTATTGCTAAGGTTACTTGACTGTATTAGTTTGACTGTTTCTCTGGGCTAAGGACTCTTCCAATAACAATATGGATGATTACTTAGTTAAAAACTTTATTGCAGTTTATTCTTGGTGGTTCTACATAACTGCTTCTGTTGGTATTTCTTAAATCTTTAATGATGAGGAGAACAGGGCTTTCTCTTTGAGAGAAAAGACTTATCTGAGATCATTTCTAGAGAGACTAGACTCCTTGAAATACAGGCATGGAAATTTTGTGTTCTCTTCTTCTGTCTAGGACTCAAAAAACCAGCATAAAATGTGAATTTGAATAAGCAGTCAGGCCACTGTAAGCTTTTGGGGAAGCTGCTGAGTAGTCTTTAGAGCAAGTCTCTCAAAGGAGCAGAGTAGGGATATCTGATCTGGACTCCATAAAGCCTGAAGAACACAGTAAAGTTTACTTGATGATAGAAAGATCACATTTTTTCGTATCAACATAGGCAAAGATATTTCTGATTATCTAGGAATAATCACAATTTTACTTAAGTAGCAGAGTAATTACGTTTTGTGTCCTTGAAGAGAGAGTGACTTGCTATAGTGATTCTCCTCATCAATTCCTTATTGATTTGGAGAGTTTGAGTTTCTCCAACATCCTCTATCCCCTCCTCCTTTTAAATGATATAAAGGAGGGATAAAAAGGCTAGATTCTTTAGCAATCCAGCAATACGACTTAGAGAACATGGGTAAGAAACTTGGGAGGTTTTTGTTTTTCTTTCTATTAAGAAAAACTTCCCTGCTGCCCAAAATAGGCAGTTTATCAATTCAGGTAGTAGGAAAAAAAAAAATCTTTACTTTATTCATTGATTTACTTTCTTCTGACAATTTAGTGACTATTTCAAAAATTACAATGAGTTTTTACTAGCATTTATTTTGAGCCAGCCCAAGTTTTATCCAAGAGATGAAGACAATATCTTTAAAGTTGAGTTTTTAGAAAACTAAGGTTACATTGTGACTTAGGTTAAAGTAGATTCACTGTATATTTTCCCAAATGTGAAGGGTAGCTTGAAAGGACCCTTGTGAGAGGGCTTCATTATGCCTTTCTAGTCTTGTCAAAAAATCTGGAGAATACAGTTAGTCATTTTTGCTGATGATTGTTAATAACTTAACCAGAATTGCTTATTGACAAGTAAAATAATTGGATGATTTGACATATCTTTCCCATTTCTGTGATGCAGATTTAATGACTTAATAAGATTCACTGTTTCTAAATTACCAAAATGAAGGATGAGATTAGTTCAGAATATCAGATAATAATATATTTTTTTCCACCTCCTGATTACTCCGATTATGCCAAGTGGGAAAAGCCATTTCTTTTTCCCTTTAAATCTGAAAAATAGACTTTTAAAACCTTGTAAAAATGAAACCCCTGTCAAGGGAGATGAGTTAGCAAGAGAATTTTATCTTTACAGAATTTCTCTTTGCCACTTGTTTCAGGTTAATGGTAAGAGTTACCCGCAGGCTAAGTTGCTATTGGGACAGATGGGGGCATTGCATCCAGCCAATAGGCTAGCTGCTTATATCACAGGCAGGTTGCGACCCTCAGTCCTGGACCTCTCAACCCTCAGTACTGTCATCTCCAAGGTAGCATCCAATGCCAAGGTGGCTGCATCCAGGAAACCACGTGCCCTGTTGCCTTCAACATCCAATTCCAAAATGGCATCGTCCTCCGGCACTGCAACAAATCACCCTGGGAAGAATCTGAAGGCATTTGTCCCGGCAAAAAGACCAATTGGTAAGTTGTACTGTATATGTATTTTGGAAAGATTTGTGACTTGCTTTTTTGGCCTGTGGATATACTATGGAGTTTGTAAAAATTAGAGGAATAAAAAATTTGGCATTATCCTCAATGTCTGTCTTGCTCAAATATTCTGGGAACGCTTCTTATGACCTATAATACTAGATGAATTAAACTTTAGTTTTAAGTTATTGCCCAGACTTTTAGACTTTTATTAATGCAGAAAAAAATACAGTTTTTATATTTTGTTTTTAATTTTATGGTTAAAGGGACAACACATAGTCTTAAATTATTTTCCCCTAATTTAATATTTCTTCTATGAGGACTAGTGTTTTTGGTACCAATCATATCTATGTTCCTTGAACTTGTTAAACAATAGAGCTAGCAAAATCAAAGTGGGTTGAGTTAGTATAGGCTTAAAGTATAGAAGGCTATTGGAAAACATAATTTTGGGAAGATTATTCTATTCATCCCTGTTCTCTGAATGAAAAATCTTTTCCTTAACTTTAGTGCTAGAGTCTGTAATAAATTACTTTCTTAAAAGCCTTTGTGTTTTAGCATTAATAGTATGGTTTATTGAATTTCTTTTTGTTGTTTCAAATCTTTTTAGGGATGTTAAGTAAAATTGTCTATTACTATATTTTTTCCTCTAATAGGAAATTGAAGTCTCTGGCTGAATGCTGGAGTTGTGGGAAGGTAGAGGCATAGCATTGTATGCCTTAAAAGGAACCCATTTTATCTCTTTTTTTTATAAAGTAGTGGTGATTTAAAAAATAAACAGTCCTATTCTGCCCCCTCATGAAAAATGTTTTCGTACAGTTTAAAAATAAGATAGTAAATATAAACCATCTTATAAAGAGGACTGCAATAAAGAGGTGGAGGGGCTGGAATAGGAAGAAACGGTGGGAAAAAATTTTAAGTTAAAGTGAAGGGAGAATTTTTTTTGTTTCTTTATCTGTTTGAAGTTGTGTGCTGCTTGCTATGTTACCATTTTATTTTAATTTTAAAATTTATTTTTAATCCTCACCTGAGGGTGGAAATGCTTTCACTGAAAACTAAAGAGTGAGAGTGAGAGAGAGAGAGAGAGAGAGAGAGAGAGAGAGAGAGAAGCATCGATGTGAGAAGAAACATCTATTGGTTGCCTGTCGTACACACCCCAACTGGGGATTGAATTCCCATCCTAGGCATGTGCCCTGACAAGGAATCAGACCCACAGCCTTTTGGTGTACAGGACAATACTCCCAACTAACTGAGCCGCATGGCCAGGGCAGCTATATTGTCTTTTTAGTGTCCTGGCAATATAGCTATATTGTGCAGACAGAAGATTTTTAGTAGGAACACCCAATTTTAATTCCTTTCTTGTTGGATTATAAAGGTTGGGTATGGGCTGAGGGAAGTGTTTTGATTTCTGTGTATGGAAATTGACATGTATATTACGGGTAGTACCCGTAAGAAGTGGACCCAGTGGTGCACACAAATAAATGGTTGATAAACACAATCACTAAGAGGATACAATCTGAGAACTGAAGATTTTTGACCTGCAAATTTTTATTTGCAGCGGCACGACCCTCTCCTGGTGGTGTGTTCACACAGTTTGTGATGAGTAAAGTTGGAGCCCTGCAGCAGAAGATACCTGGAGTTAGCACACCCCAACCCCTAACAGGGCCACAGAAGTTCAGTATCAGACCTTCTCCAGTAATGGTCGTCACACCTGTGGTTTCTTCTGAGTCAGTTCAGGTGTCCAGCCCTGTGACTGCTGCTGTCACTACTACAACCCCTCAAGTGCTTTTAGAGAATGTTACTGCTGTGACACCTAAGACTGCTAAGTCTGACGTGGGAACTAAAGAAACTACTTATCCTTCTGGTGCCACCACTGCGGGTGTTGTTGAGGTCCCTGAAACTAATACCAGCACCCCTGTAACATCTACCCAATCTACAGGCACTGTGAACCTTATCAAAACAACTGGGATAACTACCCCGGTGGCTTCAGTTGCTTTTCCTAAGTCTTTGGTGGCATCTCCTCCAACCATAACTCTTCCTGTTGCTTCCACTGCTTCCACCTCCATAGTTGTGGTGACCACAGCTACATCTTCCTCCATGGTGACCACACCAACTTCATCTCTTGGCTCTGTTCCCATTATACTGTCAGGAGTTGATGGGAGTCCACCAGTGAGCCAGAGACCAGGTAAGGCTTAGATGTTAACTAGCTGGTTTACTATACAGCTGGTCATGTAACTTTGTGGTTTGTGATAGGATTGTAGATATATCAGAGTAACAGTGTAGGTGTTTCTGCTGTAACATGATACATGTATTCCTGAAAACCTTTGTGTTCTGCAAAACTGAACACTAAAAATAAGAGAGCTAGCTCATGGTTAATACAGGGCTAGGACAAATCACTGAAAATCTGTGCAATCTTGTTATAGAGCACTAATAAAAGCCATAAATGGTATCTTAGTGACGATTGAACAGTTTTGAAAGATAAATTGGTGCTGGAGATTTCTTCAAGATTTTAAAAATACTTAAACATTAGAATAGAAATAGTGGATGAAGGATACTGAAAAAATACATATGGGAATGGAGCTCTGAGCCAGTAGTAGAGCAGCAATTAAGGTAGACACTGGAGAAAGGGCAATCTTTTGTGTGCTGAAAGCTAGGGTTACCCATCTCTGAGGAGAGCACACAGGAAAGCCTTGGCTGTGCTCCCTTTTTAGGGGTGGGGTAGGGTATCTTTTTAATTGAAAAAAAAAATTGTAGGCTTCTGCCTATACTGCAACCAAGCTGAGGGCTTTTTCTTTGTCCTTGCTGAAGATTAAAATTCTGGGTCCCTTGCCTAGTAAAAATCATTTGTGAGTCAGTCCAACTCCCATATATTACTGACATTATTCTTCTACTTAATTATTATTATGCATGAACTGATGGAAGTAGAAATAAGGAGGCATATTTCTTTGCTTAGGACTCTAATACTTTATATGCCTATCAACTTTTTAGTCGAAATTAAAAATTTTCTCTTGTTGACTTAGGTTAAGTGAATTTGAAATAGGAATATCTCACACTGTGGTAATTTTTCTATCCTAATTCAACCAACTAAAGTAAGTAATTTTCTTAGTGTACTTGGAGAGGATTGTCTGTGGAAAAGAGTGAGAGACTTTGCAGGCTTTAAGGGGAAATAAATAGCCAACAGCAATTCTCTCTTGGTTAGTGATACTTTTACTACTAAATATTTTTGCTTTTAGTGACATGTTCCAAATCCCTGCAGGTATTTTAGGAAAGAAGTGATTTGGATTTGTGTGTAAGTTGAAGTTCTATTGAAAGGGAAAGTGAATCACAATAATTAAATGTGTTCGTCTTTTGCTTCTCCTAATAAGCATATAAAATTGGTTAGTTTAATATTCATTTTTGGAAGTGAGGTCATTGTTGATGAAGCTGCTTTGATTTCCTATGGAATCTCAAGGTTTATATCTTGTCACATTTTAACTAATCATGTTTTCTAACTCATATGGATTCCAACCTTTCTTTATATTTTTAATTGTCATGAAACTCTAAAGTCATTTAGCTTTCTGTAGTTCATTGTTTCTTGGATTTTAGTCACTCAATGTAAACATTCATGTATCTTGCTCTTATTCCCATTTGTACTGCATTGACTTAATATTTTTATTTAAGTCTACTCACTTGTTATTTAAGTTTGCTTGTTTGTTTATTTTTGCTACTTTTTACCCAAGGATATTTCTTCCACTGATTTTTAGAGAGGGAGGAAAGGAGTACAGGGAGGGGTTGGGGAGGGTGAGAAACATCAATGTGAGAGAGACACATTGATTGGTTGCCTCCCACATGCAGATGCTCTGGCTGGGGCCAGGCATCAAACCTGAAACCTAGGTATGTGCCCTTGACCAGGAATCGAACCCATGACCCTTTAGTGCACGAGCTGACACTAACCACTGAGCATACCAGCCAGGCTTTAAGTTTGTTTATTTATATCATTTTAAATCCTCACCTGAGGAGTGAGGATTTTTAATTTAATTTTATTTTTTTAGAAACAATGGAAGGGGAGGGGAGAGAAAAGGAAGGAGGGAGGGAAGGAGGGAGAAAGAGAGAGAGAGAGAGAGAGAGAGGGAGACATCGATGTGAACGATGATTGGTAGCCTCCCATATGCACCTGGACTGAGGGTAGGAATCGAACTTGTGACCCTCTGGTGCACAGACCAGGGCTTAAGTTTATTTGTAAAAGAAGCAATCTTACCATAATTGGAAACCAGCATTACTTGCAAAAATAGAGGTTAATCCCATAAATAAATGCACTGGAAACAATAATAAGAAATAGTAAGTTTTATCTACCTACCATGTTTTTAGCATGTGGCTTCTCTCTCTCTGTTGAAGAAAGTTAGAAAATACTGGCATAATATTAAAGACAACATCAAATACTGGGACATTCTTCTGTATAAAATCAAAAGATTAAAATTGAAAAATGAATTACTTTCTGACAATGTAATATGGGGTTATTCTATATTCATATACCACTTAAAATCTATTGTCATATCATTTGAGGAAATATGTTAACAGATTTTCTTGTCTGCTCTTTTACAAATGGAGCTGACTCATATAACTGCTATGACTAAGGAAGAATGCAATTTGTTCTGGGTTCATTAGAAGCTCCCAACGCAGGCACTTAGATATCTGTGCTTTTTCTCCCTAGCTGGTTTGGCTCAGCAGATAGAGCATTGGCCTCTGGACAAGAGGGTCCCAGGTTCAGTTTTGGTCAAAGGCATGAAACTTGGTTGCAGGCTTCTCCCCAGCTCTGGCCCTGGTAGGGGTGTGTGCAAGAGGCAACCAGTCAATGTGTTTCTCTCACATTGATGTTCCTCTCTCCCTCTTCTCCTCTCTCTTCCACTCTGACTAGAAATTAATGGAAAAAATAGCCCCCCCACCAAAAAAAAAAGATATCTGTGCTTTTTCATTTGACTTCCCTTCTTTTTCTCTTGTCCCTCCCACATTTCAAGAAACAGTGCCATATTTAATATGTGTATTAAAGACTGCTTTCATTCTCTGAACTGGAGTAATTTAATTTGAATCATTCTGTAAATGATTTTTGATGATTTAAATGATATTTAAATCTTTAATTTAAATAGAAATGTTCAAGAAATTAATGCCTTAATATGTTTCTTAATTCACATACTATACATGAATGTTTTAAAATTGCACCCTATTTTTTTAAAAGAAATATTTTGTTCTCTTTGTTTTATTTTGTTTTCAAGATAAGTCCTAGATCTTCTATATGTAATTTGTCAAGTAATTGTTAGGAATATGACTTTCTTTTAGAAATTTGATGTTTCACGGGCAGAATACCTATTTGATGGGATATTATATGTTAAACCTGTATGTTGTTGATTCTTCTACTTAGTGACAAAGTAATGAAAAGATTTATTAATAACTGGAGACCCAGTGCACAAAATTCGTGCACAGGACCGGGGTTTTTTCTCTCAGCCCAGCCTGTACCCTCTCCAATCTGGGACATCCCTCTCACAATCCAGGACTACTGGCTCCCAACTGTTTGCCTGCCTGCCTGCCTGATTACCCCTAACTGCTTCTGCCTGCCAGCCTGATCACCCCCTAAACACTCACCTGCCAGCCTGATTGATGCCTAACTGCTCCCTTGCTGACCCAATTGCCCTTAACTGCTCTCCCCTGCTGGCATGGATCCTCCCCAATTGCCTTCTCTTGCAGACCTGGTCCCTCCCAACTGCCTTTCCCTGCTGGCCTAATCACCCACAACTGCTCTCCCCTGCTGGCCATCTTGTGGCCATCTTGTGTCCATTATGGGGGCAGGATCTTTGACCACATGGGGGAAGCCATCTTGTGTGTTGGAATGATGTTCAATCTGTGTATTACCTCTTTACTATATATTATGTTAGGTAATTTCCCTAATTTGAATGGTAATATTAGACCAGTTTCATTTATGCTTATTACTATTCCTACCGCTTTACCCTCTTGACCAGAAATCTATCTGTAGATTACTTGTATTATTTTTCCTATGTCTTTAGTATTTCTAAATATCTCTTCCAAACATTAAAGTGCATGTTTAGGTACTATTAATGGTTTTAATTCTCCTAATTCACATCTTCTGCATTAAATTTTTGCTTTTCTGTTTGTTTTAAAACTATCTTTTGCCTCTTCCTAACCAGGCTTTATTTCCCTGCTTCTTTGATGTCTCTTACTTTCATTCCTTTTTTTGGGGGGAGAGGGAGATGCATTTTCTTCTTTGTGAAAAACAATTTCCACAAATCTTTTTTCCCCCCTAGAGATTTCACCCTTGCATGAATTCATATACCAGGCCTCTAGTTTTATTTTTTAAAAATATATTTTATTGATTTGTTTTTACAGAGAGGAACGTAAAGGGATAGAAAGGTAGAAACATCCATGAGAGAGAAACAACGGTCAGCTGCCTCCTGCACACTACTGCCTGGGGATGTGCCCGCAACCAAGGTACAAGCCCTTGACCGGAATCGAACCTGGGACCTTTCAGTCTGCAGGCTGATGCTTTGTCCACTGAGCCAAAACGGTTTCGGCTTCCAAAAATCTTTACACAGCTGATTTGTCAGTGAAATTGAAAAGCCAAGAAGTTTTAAGTTTTTGTTTTTTTTTTAGTTCTTGACTTTATCTTATTTGACCATGACCTGTGAAACTAAGTCATAAGACTAGTGTTAACAGCCTGAATTTTAAAATTGAAGAAGAGAATTTATCAAGAATGATCTCTTTAGCTTTTGTTTTGTTTTATTTTTTGCAAAGGTGGAACTTTATTGAAGAATCATACAGACTCCCATGTGGAGAGGGGAAAAGAATCTCACCGCACAGACTCCCCCCGTGGGGAGGGTCCCCCTCTTTAGCTTTAATGACAATCCAGATTTAGAGGGCTACCCATGTTTTTTTATTAGGCAACATTGTCTTTTTAAGGGAACCTCTTGACAATTGATGCCTTTTTAATTTAATTTAATTTTTTACCAGTCTAAATGTAAGGCTCTGCATTGTCTGGTTAATACTTTTAAAATAAATTGTTCTCAACCATAGGACTACTAAATCCTGTATCATAGAGGTACAGAATTTCAATAACTTTATAATTCAAATTAGAAGTTATTTTTAGCATGGTCAAAGCTTATAATTTTTTTCCTACATGTGTTAAAGGGAAATTTTGATACTATGTTTCTATTTTTTCTGTTTTTCAGAAAATGCCCCTCAAATTTCAGTGGCTACTCCACAGGTTTCTCCGAACCCAGTGAAACGTGCTGGACCTCGATTGTTGTTGATTCCAGTGCATCAGGGTTCTCCTAATCTTAGACCTGTCTCAAACACACAACTTCCAGGACACCGGATGGTCTTGCAGCCTATTAGGAGCCCAAGTGGAATGAATCTATTCAGGCACCCTAATGGGCAGATCGTTCAGCTCCTCCCTTTGCATCAGCTTCGAAGCTCTAATACCCAGCCCAACTTACAGCCTGTCATGTTTCGTAACCCAGGTATAAAACGAGATCTGATGAGTTTCTCTTTTGTTTAATTATTGGGCCATATGGGATATTAATACACCAGGACTGGTCTTCTTAGGCTCTCAGAACCATCTGTTCAAAAAGAAAAGTATACTTTGGAAGTCTTGATATGTTCAGTGGTGATTTAATGTTTTCTTTTTCTTACCAGGGTCTGTGGTGGGAATCCGGTTACCCACTCCTTCTAAGCCTTCAGAGACTCCACCAACTACTGCTTCATCCTCTACTTTTTCTGTTATGAGTCCAGTAATCCAAGCTGTCGGGTCTTCTCCAGCAGTGAATGTCATCACTCAGGCACCATCATTGCTTTCTTCTGGACCTAGTTTTGTGTCTCAGTCTGGTACATTGACTCTGAGGATTTCCCCTCCTGAGCCACAAAGCCTTGCAAATAAGACAGGCTCTGAAACCAAAGTAACCTATAGCTCAGGAGGGCAGCCTGTTGGTACAGCCAGCCTCGTTCCTCTCCAGTCTGGTAGTTTTGCCTTGTTGCAGCTCCCAGGACAAAAGCCTGTTCCCAGCTCCATTCTTCAACATGTTGCTTCTCTTCAGATGAAGAGAGAATCCCAGAATGCAGACCAGAAAGATGGAGCATGCATTTTAAAAAGAGAGCAGGAAACTAAGAAGACGAAGGCCCTGCAGTTGGTTGGAGAAGCTGTAGAATCTGAGGTTAATGCTGTAAAGCAAAACTCAGGAGCTTCTGCCTCAGAAGAAACTCTGAATGATTCCTTGGAAGATGGGGGTGAACATTTAGATGAAGAATCCCTTATAGAAGAAGGTCCTGCAATTGATAAACCTTCTGGGCACTCCTATAACACTGTGTCACTCACAAGTGAAGACTATAAAGATGCTGATGAAGGTGGGATTAGGAATCATAATAGTTCTAAAGAAAAACTGACTCTTCTAGAAGTTAAGACCATTTCTGAAAGAGCCAGTAATACGACAGTCCAGAGTATAAGTAATGTGCAGCTTAAAAAATTGGGTAATGTGAAAGTGGAACAGCAGAAAGGATCAGACAGTTCAGAGGAGAAATCAAATAAATTTCCACTTATCTCTAAGGAAGACTGTAAACTTGAATTATCAGGGAGCATAGTTGTGGAGGATCATCAATCTAATTCACAGTCAGAGGCCAAGGAGAAGGCAAGTGGAGACTTTTTAATGGACAGTCTTAGGGAGAGATGGAGAAAACACCTGAAAGGCCCATTGACCCAGAAATGTATTGGGACTTCACAAGGATGCAAGAAAGAGGCAGATGAGCAGTTAATTAAAGAAACAAAGACTTGTCATGAAAATTTAGATGTGTTTCAACAAGAAAAATGTGTCTCTGGTTTACTTGGAAAAAGTGGGACTACTGAGAATACCAGAGTTTTAAAAACTGAATGTGATTCTTGGAGTAGGATTTCTAGTCCTGCAGCCTATGCTATTGTTCCTAGAAGAGCTACAAAAGGGAGCCGAGGGGAAGGACATTTTCAAGATCATGTACTGCTATCAAGAGAACAGATACAACCAAAGCAAGAGAAGAAGGGTGGGAGAAGCAGTGCTGACTTCAGTGTTTGGGATTTGGAAGAAGACGACGAGGAAGATGAGAATGAGAAAACCGACGATTCTATTGATGAGATTGTGGATGTTGTTTCTGACTACCAGAGTGAGGAGGTTGATGATGTAGAAAAGGTGGTGAGCCCATTTTTGTTGTGACTGAAACCTCAAGGATTTAAATGATTTATTAGAGACAGTAGCTTTTCAGAAGATCACTAAGACCTTGATACATGCAGTTGGATGACTAGATTTAGATCATGATTAAATGACTTTGTAGTTTTAGGCTGTGTCAGTCAGGTAACATTTATTGAGCTTATATTGTTCTTTGAGATTTGTCTGATATTATGGAAAGGCTGGCTTAAGCCTTTGGGAGATAGATGCTTGTGATGCTCTGTCAGGTTTAAAAAAGGAAATCCTGAAACCACTATTCCCATTTGATCCCAATTAGTTTTTTTTGACATTTTCTATATAAAGTGATTGTAGCTTATCTGGTAGATACATAAGAAACAGGGTAATGGGTGGGTGACCTTAGAACTGGGGGAGAACTTACCTGCCTGTACTTAAGAGAGATGTTCTTTTTGGAAAATACCAATTAATAATTTAATATGATTGTGCCTTAAGTTTTTCTTTATCTCCTAAAATTAAATAGTTTTTAGAATTTATATTCTGAACTTTGGTGGTCTTCCTTTGTAACATGACCTATATAATTTATTCTTCTGAAGACATTTTTGTAGGCTTCCTATTTAGGGTTATATTTACTGAACTAAGTAACTGAGTCAGGTGTGATACAGGGCAGGAGTTGGGCAGACTTTTCCTGTAAAGGGCCAAATTACAGGCTAGAAGGCTTGCTGCAATTACTCAATTGCTGTTGTAGCATAAAAGCAGCCACAAACAGTAGCAAGTGAAGTAGCTGTGTTCCAGTAAACCTCTACTTACCGAAACAGGTGGTAGGGCTTGTCGTTTGCTGACCCTTGACATGGGGTCTACTATAAATCATAAGGAGGTTATACCTAGATGCCGGTGGGGTGCCCTGAAATCTAAAAGGAATGAGCCCCTCTTTTCAGGAGCAGATAATATGGGCCTCTGCATTGATTGCAATGCAGTGGGTTATTTTAGAATTTTACTTCCTTGTTGTTCACTCAGCCTTTGTAACCTAGTTCCTTTATGTTAACTAGCTAACCACCTTATGCAGATAAAACATAAAAATAGTATTTTAAGACTCTAAAATGTTTAAATGTTTTGTATTGGTTATTTCTGTAACCTCAGTAGTCTCGTTTATAAAACAAGGATCTAACTCTACAATTGAATGATTCTATAGCTTATGCCTTATATTCTTCCTCTAGTCCTTTTTGAGAATAGACATCTGTAGGTAGCTAAAGAATCTGAATTCAGAGTTTGGGAGTTAGATTGTGTAGATATTTTTGCACTATTTGCAAAGTCTTCCATTGTAAGTCAGCCTGGGTAAGCATTAGACCAAAAACAGTCCAACTTTAAAACCAGTGAAAACTATTGCTATCATAAAATTGACTTGATAGAACCTTTAGAGTGTCTTAACAGGGTGGCATTGCTTGAATTTCCTAATAGGGAATCTGACATACAAGGTACACTGGTCTTTTTAAAATGAAGAACATTATATTAAAAAATCTCTAAAATCTAAATTCTACATTGTATTTATGTACATGTATGCAATTATGATATCTTTATGTTTGTGATTAACATTATATTGAAATAGTGTAAGGGAAGTTGTGAGTAGCTTCCTTAATTTAAAACTTCCATTGTGAAGTTTATTGGACATTATTTACAAAGTCTGAAGTTTAAGCCATGCAGTAGAGAGACATTCTTCAGTTTAAATATTATAAAGCATCTATTTACATATTATCCAGACTTTTTAGATTCTTCTGGGACTCTGATGATTTAGCTTCTTAGAGTTAAATTTTTTGCAGTCAATTTTAATACATGTTGTTTACATTGTTTAAGATACATTGTTTAAATTGGAGGACATAAACGGTGGCTTGCATTTAGTGTTTTTATCAGCCTTATGAAGCCTATAATTTGGGGGTAAGTAATTTTTACAACAAGCTTAAATATAGGATTATTAAGGTGATTGGGATGCTTTACTTTTGAGTTGTGCTTTTTTGGAACAGTGTGATTATAGATAACATTTTCCCTCTTTAGTTTCTGGCATAGTAAACACTACTTTTAAAGGTGGACTTAAAGATATCTGCATACCTCATAATCTGTATATTCTGTTATATAAAATGCACAGTGAGTTTCTGTGACAGGTGCTCAATAAATGCTTACTGATTGGCTCATTTTTTAGAATAATTAGCAAGCCTGAGCTGCTTTGGATATCTGAAATTCTTCAGAAGCTCTTCTTCTGTGGGGCTGAGAGATTTAAAAGACTGGGCTATATATATATTTTTTCATACCTGCCTTGAGTATGTTTTTGTGGGTGTCAGTGTGTGATTAGCTATGACTCTTTAAACATTTTTTTTCTAGTACAGTTTACCTTCAGTATTATTTTGTACTAGTTTTAAGTGTACAGCATAGAGGTTAGACAGTTATATACTTTACAAAGTGTTTCCCCAATATTTCCAGTGCCCACCTGGCACCATACATAGTCACTGGAATATTATTGGCTATATTCCCTATATTGTACTTTATATCCCTGTGACTGTTTTGTAGCTATCCCAATTTGTACTTCTTAATTCCTTCAGCTTTTCCTCCCTCCACTTTTGGCAACCATTGGTCTATATTCATGAGTCTATCATGAAGTGCCCTTAAAATAGAACCTGAATTTTTCTTTTCTACTTTCCCCTTTGCCAGATTTTACTTTACTGCTGTATAATCTTAATATTTATGCAGTGTTAATATATTACTGAATTTTATCCATTAGAAATAACACTGGCATCAGTACAGACTTTTGGGCTATATTTCTATTTTCATACCTGCCTTGAGTATGTTTTTGTGAGTATCTGATGGTGTCTAATGATGTCTTTTTAATAATACCTGTGATTTTTTTATTATGTAATTCTTAGTTTTTAGCTTCATCCATATTTTTATGAGTTAATTCCCTCTCATGATTAACAAATTTAGGATTATCAGTACTTCTGGTATAAGATCAGTGTTTGGCACTAGTTGGTTTTTACAAAGGGAGCATTCATTTGAATAGTTTAGTTGTGCTAGCTTCCCAATACTTTATTTACTGTTGGAATGTTGTGTTTCAGGATAACTGTGTAGAATTCATTGAGGATGAGGAAGAGCAGGTGGACATTGAGACTGTGGAAGAGTTCTCTGAGGAAATTAATGTTGACCACATAAAGACCACAGCTGCTCACACACAGACTTTTAAACAGACGTAAGTTTTACTTCTTTTTGGGTTATTGTTTTTTTGATCACAAACAAAACTGTTCTGTTCAGGAGGTCTGGAGTAAGTAACTTGGTTTTTTTATTGCTCTAGCTTTTTTTTCTGACTAGTAAAATGAGGAGAGAGGTGCTGGAATTCAGAAGTAATAACTTGCCTTGGCTATTTCTAGGAGACAGTGTAAATGTGAATAACATGCCTTTGGAACCTACACACTCTAGTATTCTTATACTAGTTTTTTTTTTTTTAATTTAATCTTTATCGTTCAGATTATTATAATTGTTCCTCCCCCCCTCCCCCCATAGCTCCCCTTTACCCAGTTCCCACACCACCCTCTGCCCTTACCTCCCGCCCACCTCGGCCCTCATCCATAGGTGTAGGATTATTGTCCAGTCTCTTCCTGCACCCCCTATACCCCTTTCCCCTGAGAATTGTCAGTCCACTTCCTTTCTATGTCCCTGATTCTGTTACATTCACCAGTTTATTCTGTTCATCAGATTTATAATTCACTTGATTTTTAGGTTTACTTGTTGATAGATATGTATTTGTTGTTCATAATTTTTATCTTTACCTTTTTCTTCTTCTTAAAGAATACTTTTCAGCATTGCATATATAATATTGGTTTGGCGTTGATGAACTCCTTTAGCTTTTTCTTCTCTTTGAAGTTCTTTATCTGACCTTCAATTCTGAATGATAGCATTGTTGGGCAGAGTAATCTTCATCACTTTGTATATTTCTTGCCACTTCCGTCTGGCCTGCATAGTTTCTGTTGAGAAATCAGCTGATAGTCGTATGGGTGCTCCCTTGTAGGTAACTGTTTTTCTCTTGCTGCTTTTAAGATTTTCTCCTTGTCTTTTCCTCTTGGCATTTTAATTATTATGTATTTTGGTGTGATCCTCTTTAGATTCCCTTTTGTTTGGGGTTCTGTGCACTTCCTGGACTTATAAGTCTATTTCTTTCACCAGGTGGGGGAAGTTTTCAGTCATTATTTCTTCTAATAGGTTTTTAATATCTTGCTCAGTCTCTTCTGGCACCCCCATAATTCTGATCTTGGTATGCTTGAGGTTGTCCCAGAGTCTCTTTATACTGTCTTCAAATTTTTTGATTCTTTTTGCTTTTCTGGTTGAGTGTTTTTCTTTGTATTTCAAATCTTTGACTTGATTCTTGCGTTTCTGTAGTCTGCTGTTGGCTCTCTGTATAATATTTTTTATTTCAGTCAGTGTATGTTTAATTTCTAGTTGGTCTTTTTTCATATCCTTGAGGTTCTCGCTAAATTTATCAGCCTTTTCTAGGCATTTCTTGAAAAACCTTATAACCCTGGTTTTGAACTCTATATCCAGTCGTTTGTTTTCCTACATTTCTTTCATTTGTGATCTGTGTATCTCTGCATTTTCGCTGTTTCCCTGAGTTGGTAGGGTAGCTTTGTGTGCTATGTGTCCTATATGGCCCAGTGTATCGCCCTTCCCAGTTACCTGAGGTGAACACTCTTGGTGCACCCCCTTTGTGGACTGTGTTTACAGCCTTGTTGTGGTTAAGTCTTGATTGTTGTTGGTATCACTGGGAGGAATTGACCTCCAGGCCAATTGGCTATGAGGATCAGCTGTGTCTACGCTGGGAGAACTCATGTGCTGGAGACAACCTTATAGGACAAGACTTGCAAAATTTCAAAAGCCTCTGTGCTTAGCTTGGATGGGGCAAGTCTCTCAGAGCATAATGTTCTCCAGGTCCAAAGATAAAGTAATATTGAGAAAGTCCAAGGGAGGGGGAGGTAGTCCTAATAGTTTTCTTTACTCCAGAGCTATTTGGAGGCTACTTTAGTTGCTTACTGGCTAAGCTTGAAAGAGTTTAAATCTCTTAACGACTTAAGTTCAGCAGTATTGGCTGGATATTTAAGTTAAGCATAGTAAAAATTGAGTTCCTAAATAATAGCAACAAATAAAAAATATTTTCTATAAACTACCAATGGTAACAAAATAAACCTGGAACTATTAACAAAAGTTTTATAAGATGTTATTAAAAGACATTGAAGAAGAATTCACTAAGTGGAGGTATACCATGTTAATGAACTTAAATAAAGGGCCAAGATCTCTCAGTGCACACAGGAATCAATTAATCAGCGCATAAATAAGTGAAACAAAACATCTTTCTCTCAAATCAATTAATAAATAAAGGACTAAGAATAACCAATACACACAGAGCACAAACTGTTGTAAAAAAGCATATTATTAAGAAATTAAGATGTTTTGTCTATTAGAACATGATGAAAACAGTGAGAAGGCAAACACTTAGTCTGTAAAAGAAATACTTATAATAGTGTTTGACGAATTACTATCAAGGATATAAACTGTTACAAGTCAGTAAGAAAAAAATAATTCAGTAAGAGAAGGAAGTAATGGTTATCTCACGGAATTTACATGAGGAAACCTGGATAACCAGTAAATAGCGAAAATTTGTACCATATTTTTTGGCATATAACCCAGGAAAATCTCAGAAGTCGGGGGTTGTCTTATAAGATGGGTGTAAAAATACCGTAGCTTGCAGTTATGATGGGTGTTGCTAACTCACCAGGGACTTGCCCGGCACTTGCTCTCTCTCTCTCATTATCTTCTTCCTATTATCATCAGTTCTAGTCATCTTATACGCTGGGAAATACAGTAATTAGGGAAATGCAAATTAAACCACGATGACTTATCAATTCACACCCATAAAATTGGCAAAATTGAAATTTCTGATAGTACTGTTACCTAATTGTGGAGCAATGGAACATACTACAGGTGGGGAGTGTAAATTTTGTTAAAACCATTTCTCGAGAAAGCAGTGTGACATTACTGAATTTGAAGATGTGCATGCCTTCTATTCATCTATTCCACTCCTAGATGTATGCCCTAAAAAAGCATATACAAGGGGTCATGTATGGGACTATCCACTGTAGCATTGTGGAAATTTGCAAGCAACCTAAACAACAACTAATATTCTGAAAAAATTAATTTGGAAAATTCACACTTAAAATGATTGAACTAGAACTACTGTATATGTATCAGTAAGGTGAGTGGAACAGATCAGTTAAAGATACCCTATACTTACTACATAATGTTTAAAGTGTTATGTAATATTTTCTATTTAGGGATATATCCCACATACCTAGTAAAACTGCAAATATGTGCATGGTAAACTCAGTTTGGGAATGTTTACCTATGAGAAGGAACAAGGATATGGGATTGAGTAGGCTGCACAAAAGAGCTCTTTAGTTTTTAGAGGTTTTATTTCTCAAGCTGGATGGTAGATACTTGGATTTTCATTATATGTTTGTTTATACTGGTTTGTATGTTTGAAATATGTCATGATTTTAAAAAGTAATTAGTTTTAGGGACTATTTGGACACCGTTTAATAGAGAAAGAAATAAATTATATTGCTACATATCAGACCTTGGAGGAAAGAAGCTAGTTACAATTTAGACAGTTTGAGATGGTTTGGTTTAATTTAGCTGTGAAAATAGGTTTTGGATTACTGGATTTTAGTAAGACATTGAAAAATACTATCTTTATCTAGATGCCGTACCCATATATCTGAAGACGAAAAAACTGCCGAAAGAAGTCAAAAGGTATTTATAATATATTTAACAATAATTACTTATTTAATAAAATGATGGCATTTGTCCTTAGGGTTCAAACAACATTAACTCTATTAGATATATTCAGGGTTGCTCTTACTAATGAATTAATATAATCAACTTTTTTTTAAAACCCTTAATAAAATTACATTTTTAATGCTATTTTTCCTCTTAATTTTCTCTTCTACCCAGATGGTAGAATAATTTAGAAGCATTAAGATGGGTTTGCATTTTAGAGAAAATTGATATACGTATCAGGTTTCATAAATTTCTTGTCCATTTTAATTCTGTAAAATGTTGATATGCCATAAAACAAGCTGGCATTTTTCAGTGACCTAAAAATTAATTCTTTATAATGATGGCTAGGAGTTTAAAGAGCTATGAAATTAAAACATTCTTTGATTTTTATGAATGCAAGAGAGTTTAATTGTTTAAATAATTTTCCACTTGCTATTCTGGCTTCTTAATTTAAGAGATAAAAACAGTGATGGAGCTTGGATTGAGTTGAAGGGTGGTATTCAGATCCTTTCTTAAAAACCACTTGGTATGGTTAGTTTGAGTTTGATCTGGTTTTGGGATCACTTGATACATATTTACATGCTTGTAACCATTTTTGTACATATTACTATACTTTTTCATTCATATTAAATAAAACATTTTCCAGATAAAATAATTTTCATAACTTACTTATACAATCCATTGTTTTTGCACCCTAATTATTACATGCAAATTATTTATAACACTTTGCCATATTTAAACTTGGTATTAGTTTTTATTCTATCTTGTATCTTTTATTCTCCTGTACTATACTAACGCTCAACAAGTTTAACTTTAGAAAGACAGTGATTTTAGTTCTGATTTAAAAAAAGAAGACAATTAGATACATCAGAGAGGGAAAAACAAAATCAAGAAACTGTAGAAAATGGGAAATGTATTTATTACTTTGTATGAATAGTATTCACATTGTCATAAGAGGATAGCCACTGTTAGTGATTTTTTAAAACCTTAAAATGACAAAAGTATGGAAGATTTAATTTTAGTCTTAAAAAATGTTTAAAAATGACAAATTGGGATTTGGAAGAGGAAAAAAGAAATAAGGGGAAGGATAACAAGTGCTGGTAATCTCATTTTACAGAGATGTTGTCTATTGCTGATAAAGTAAGAGATTGAGATTAGTATTATATTCAGGTTGCAAAGGGATCAATAGAAGAACTAAAATTGATATGTTTGTATTAGGAAGATGGGATGATGAAACGAAGTAAGAGAGTGGTGTGGGCTAAATTTTCTTTTACATAATAGGAAGTGGATAGATAGCATTGAAGATTGACAAGCATATGCTTATATTACTATGTGTTACTTAGGTATAGATTTAAGAACCAGAAAAAGCACCTGTAAGCATCAAGTGGCCTGGCTGGCATGGCTCAGTGGTTGTGCGTTGACCTATCGACACCCAGTCAGGGCACATGCCCGAGTTGCGGGCTTGATCCCAGTGTGGGGCTTGCGGGAGGCAGCCAATCAATGATTCTCTTATCATTGATATTTCTGTCTATCTCTACCTTTCCCTTTCTCTCTGAAATCAATTTAAAAAAAAGGATCAAGTGTTTTGTTCTGTGGGTTCATGTGCAAGTGTAGGGCGCAGTAGCTTTTCATTATAAACCTTTTAAATATATTAAAAACCCTATGTGCATCTATTACTTCTTGCATCTAAAATAAATAATTTAAAATTTTTTAAAGTATATTTTTATTGATTTCAGAGAGGAAGAGAGAGAGAGAGAGAAACAGTGATGAGAATCATTGATCGACTGTCTCCTGCATGCCCCCTACTGGGGACTGAGTCTGCAACCAGAGCATGTGCCCTGATGGGGAATTGAACTGTGACTTCCTAGTTCATAGGTCGATGCTCAGCCACTAAGTCACACTGCCCGGGCTATATAGTACAAAATTTTTAAAAAACTGAAATGAAATAAATAAGAGAGAAAGCAAGCCTGAGGCATCCTGAGGGTCAAGAAAAAATTTTCTGAAAAAATACAAAGTATGAATTTTAAATGTTAGATTAAGAATTTGTACTGTTGATGGAGAACCAAGATGGTAGCATAGGTAAACACCTATACTTGCTGCCTCTCACAACCACATCAAAATTAGAACTAAACGGCAGAACAACTACCACTCAGAACCGCAGGAAAGCTGGCTGAGTGAAAGTTCCATATCTAGAGTTGTGAAGAAAGTGCATTGAGACTGGTAAGAGGAGCAGAGAGAGGCATGGAAAGTGCTGGCACCTGGATGTGCTGCTCTTTTAAATAGCTCCCTCTTGCTCTGAACTCCAGTTCCAGATAAAACTCTGGGGAACCCGGACACATATGGGAGAAACTGGACTGTCTGGCATTGGGACAGGAATGCGAGGGCGGCTTTCTCTCAGACGTGCTTGCAGCAATCGTTATTCCTGCACAGGGGCGCAGGATGTGGAGACCCAGGGACCTCTCTGGTATAGGGCTGACTGGCAGACGTTGTTGTTTGCTCCACCCTGGCGATTCTCAGAGATCCCACCCCACCCAATTTACAACCCCACCCAAAAGCTAAGCTATGTGCATCTGCTTTTGTATATGAATGGCCTGTCCTATTTCCGCCTGAAACCTGTCAAATTGCAGCTGGGTCAAAGAGCCCCAGAGCTTGTAAAAGAAGGCCCAAGGCCCAGCAGCAGCAGCCTGCCTAGCTTCACAGCTGGGCCTCGCCTGGGCACTTCCAAACTCCATTCAAAGAGGAGGAATCTGCAGATATCTCTGTAGCTCCTGCTGGACTGATCTTACACCTCCTTGGAGATCCAAGAACCAGTGTACCCAGTGGTCAAAGTGAGACCATACCAGATTACAGCTCCTCACATTCATAAGAGACACACCCATGGGGCAATCTCAGTGAGCACCAAAGCCCCACTGAAGCAAGTCTTGCCCCATAAGGTTGTCACCTGTGCAATAGATCTTCCAGTGTAGACACAGCTGGTCATCACAGCCAGTTGGCCTAGAGGTCAATTCCTCCCAGTGATACCAACAGCAATCAAGGGTTAACTACAACAAGACTGCAAACAGCCCACAAAGGGGTGCACCAAGAGCATCCACCTCAGGTGACTTGGGAGACTGAGCCACTGGGCCCTATAGGTTATCTACAACACAAGGCCACTCTTATCAACTCGGGGAGTCATAGCAGCTACCCAGTACATAGAAACAAATACCAGGGTGGAGACAAAGAAACAAGTTACAAATGAAAGAAATGGATAAAAGTGAAATAGAGTTTTAAAATCATGGTTATAAGGTTACTCAAGAATCTTATAGAAACCTCCAAGAAATTTAGTGAGACCCTCAAGGATATGAAAAAGGACCAATCAGAAATCATGCATACACTGACTGAAATAATATAGAGAGATTCAACAGCAGGCTAGAAGATCTCACGAATCAAGTCAAAGATTTGAAATACAAAGAAGCAAAATACACCCAACCAGAAAAGCAAAAAGAGAAAAGAATCCAAAAATATGAAGATAGTGTAATGAGCCTCTCGGTCAACTTCAAGCATACCAACATCTGAATTATGGAGGTGCCAGAAGAAGAGATAGAACAAGATATTGAAAACCTATTTGAAGAAATAATGACAGAAAACTTTCCCTACCTGATGAAAGAAATAGACCTACAAGTCGGGGAAGTGCAGAGAACCCTAAACAAGAGGAATTGCAAGAGGACCACACCAAGACAAATCATAATTAAAATGACAAGGGCAAAAGACAAAGAGGGAATCTTAAAAGCAGCAAGAGGAAAACAGTTACTTACAAGGGAGTACCCACACAACTGTTAGCTGATTTCTCAACAGAAACAATGCAGGCCAGAAGGGAGTGGCAAGAAATACACAAAGTGATGAACAGCAAGAACCTACAACCAAGATTACTCTACCCAGTAAAGCTATCATTTAGAATTGAACGTCAGATAAAGAGCTTCACAGATAAGAAAAAACTAAAGGAGTTCATCACCACCAAACCAGTATTACTAGAAAGGTATTCTCTAAGAAGAGGAAGAAAAAAAAGGTAAAGATAAATTATGAAAAACAAAGTGACAACAAATGCATATCTATGAACAAGTGATCCTAAAAATCAAGTGAATAAAAAACCTGATGAACAGAACAGACTGGTGAATGTAATAGAATCAAAGGCATGGAAATGGAGCAGACTGGCATTTCTTGGGGGGGAAGAAAGAGATTGGACAGAGGTTACACCTATGGATGTTGTCATGGAGGGCCTGGAGGAAGGCCTGGAGTTGGGTGTGAACCGGGTGGAGGGGGAGCTATGGGGAGAAAAAAGAGAACATCTGTAATAATCTGAATAATAAAGATTAAAAAAAAAAGAATTTGCACTGTTAAATAAAAAAAAAAAAAAAGGAATTTACACTGTTGGATTTTGAAGAAGGATAGACTAATAGTACGTTGAGGGGCTATGATAGTCCAGGCAGAAGATGGTGGGTGTCTGAAACAGAGCAGTCCCATTAAGCAGGAAGGTACATGTGAAAAATATTGTTCATTTTTTGCTTGTACAGTCTTCACAATTTACTGTAAAACTGAAGCCTGAATACTGGAGTGAAAAATTACAGAAAGAAGCAGAAGCTTTTGCTTATTATCGCCGGACACACACTGCCAATGAGCGGCGCCGGCGTGGTGAAATGAGGGATCTCTTTGAGAAATTGAAGATCACATTGGGATTACTTCACTCTTCCAAGGTTTCCAAAAGTCTCATTCTTACTAGGGTAAGTATTCTGTACAATCAATTAAGAGCTTGACTAAGAATCTTCTAAACATAAAAGAGAAAATATTATCACACAAGGGAGATTAAAATAGAGTTGTATTTATCATTTGAATATGGACTAGTGACGACCCGTAATACATCCTTTAGGGGGAAACGTTTTTTTGTTGTGTTATAGCAGCTTTTCCTTAAAAGCCAGATTCCTAATCGACAGAGCTGTCATTCTTTCAAATGAACCAAAAAACCCTGATAAGCTCTGTTTAACACAGTCTCTTTACATTGATGTTCTCCATAGCACTTAGAACAGTTTTATCACAGTGAAAAGCACAACATAAGTGATATTTTAACATACTTAACAATTGACAGTCATTTTAAAAGGAAATCTTAAATATTCAACCTAGTAGAAGTTTTAAGTTTGCATGTAGACTAAGGCAAATTTCATTTAAGTTGCTTTTAAAGTAGAAGTTGGAGAGGGGTACAAGGCAAACATTCATAGTTCTCTAAACAAAGTTATTTCAATCAGATTTTACTTTGACTGGGAAATGACTTTAAAGTTGGTTATTAAAATCTAAACAGTAAAATGTTTTGTATTGCCTTGTAGTTGTGGAAACACGTGTTACCCACTCAGTGATGCTTTTTAGAAATAATCATATTCCCTAGAATTATAAACCAAAAAGCCTGCAGTTTAACAAAAAATAATGTATGGATTATTTTAAATGGCATTATAAAATTCTCTAAATTATTGGATTAAATTGTTTTTATTAAAGTTGTGTAGGAAGAGCAAATTGATTGACACATTATTATTTCTATTTTTAGGCATTCAGCGAAATTCAAGGACTAACAGATCAAGCTGACAAGTTGATAGGACAGAAAAATCTCCTGACTCGAAAACGAAATATTTTGATACGGAAAGTATCATCTCTTTCAGGTGAGATATGTAAATGATCTTTTGTAAAGAATATGATAACAATTTTAGTAAAGAGAAATTCTCAATAGATCTTTCAGATAGTCTAGTTTAAGACTTGGTTCTCATAGTTAATGGCAGAGTTATCTTTTGACTAAATGGGTGGTTTCTCTTGGTTTATAATCACTCTTGCCTTCCATAGTTTTGGGGAATATAGTTAAATCAACTGGATTTCAGTTGATTCTATTTCTCATTATTATGTGGGGTCATATAGAGAGTGACAATTTATTCCTTGTCAACCTATAGGTAAGACAGAAGAAGTGGTCCTGAAGAAGCTAGAGTATATTTATGCAAAACAGCAAGCACTAGAGGCACAAAAAAGAAAAAAGAAGATGGGATCAGATGAGTTTGATGTGTCTCCCAGAACTAGCAAACAGCAGGAAGGATCTTCTGCATCATCTGTAGATCTTGGACAGATGTTTATAAATAACAGAAAAGGGAAACCTTTGATTCTTTCCAGAAAAAGAGACCAGGCCACAGGTAGGAGGGCCATTCTTTGCTTTTCTTAATGAACATCAGTTTAGTTTAGTTTAGTTTAGTTTTAGTTTAGTTTAGTTTAGTGGACTGAACATCTTGTGGCCATAATTTAGTTGTAAATGAATGAACTAAATATTCTATATAATAAAAGGCTAATATGCAAATTTTCTCTACCAGAAGCTCAACCAAGGGGTGGGACCAGCCAGCCAACTGCGTGCAGCCCCTCTCTCTGGCTGACCAACCGCCCCTGATCAGCCAATCGGGGCAGGCCAGCTGGACCCCACCTATGCACAAATTCGTGCACTGGGCCTCTAGTGGTTGTATTAAAGTAGAACATTAACTACATTACATTTCAATTTCTAGCTTTCATATTCAACCAGATCCTAAGAAATTATAGTCATGGTAACATTTAGACCTTTTTTTAAAAAAAAAATTTATTGATTTTTCACAGAAAGGAAGGGAGAGGGATAGAAAGTCAGAAACATCGATGGGAGAGAAACATCGATCAGCTGCCTCTTGCACACCCCCTACTGGGGATGTGCCCGCAGCCAAGGTACATGCCCTTGACTGGTATCAAACCTAGGACCTTTCAGTCCGCAGGCTGACACTTTATCCACTGAGCCAAATCGGTTTGGCTAAGTCCTACTTCTGATACAATGTACAGTCTTGTATTTTCTCTCTAGTGTTTCAGTGAGTATTTCATAGGCTGCCATCTTTTCAGTCTTTATACATGAACTCTTTCTTTGCAGTTCTGCTTATCAGTCATGAGAAAGTTTGGGCCTAGCTGAGACAAATACTGGACGATTTTTAAAATTTAATTTTGTTGAATCAGATTGCTTATCAATGAATTGCCTTAAGTAACAAAATAGTGTTGTTGTTTTTTTTTTTTATCTTTATTGTTGAAAGTATTACACATATTCCCTGTTTTCTCCCATTGACCCTCTCTAGCCCACCCCTGCCCCAGACCCTCTCTACCCCACTGTCTGCTACAATGGGTTATGCATGTATGCATATAAGGTCATTAGTTGATTACCTCCTACCGACCCATCCACCCTCCCCTGCCTTCTCTCTGAGATTTCACACTATGTTTCATGTTTCCATGTCTCTGGGTCCACTCGGTTCATCAGTTTATTTTGTTAGGTTTCATATATGAGTGAGATCATGTGATACTTGTCTTTCTCTGACTGACTTATTTCACTTAGCATGATATTCTCCAGGTCATAAATTGGTTCTAACTTATTGCTTTCTCCTATCTTGATTTTTGAAAGTGAGACGATACTAGTTTCACATTATTTTTTTATATACTTAGAGGATGATATATCATTTTTTTATTCTTTGAGTGGCCTAGTGTATAAACCAGGAAATTTTTTGTTTTTATTTAAAAAAATATTTTTATTGATTTCAGAGCAGAAGAGAGAGAGAGAGAGAGAAACATCAATGATGATGTTTCGATTGGCTATCTCCTGCACACCCCATACTGGGGATTGAGCCTGCAACCCTGGCATGTGCCCTTGCCTGAAATCTTCAGACTGCAGGCCGAAGCTCTATCCACTGGTCCAAATAGGCTAAGGCCAGGAAGTTTGGTTTTTAAAATCCGCTAAGATAGTAATGATAAATACTGAAGTATAAGTTAATTTTTAAAAATATACATATTTTATTGATTTTTTTTACAGAGAGAAGGGAGAGGGATAGAAAGTCAGAAACATCAATGGGAGAAAAACATCGATCAGCTGCCTCCTGCACACCCACTGGGGAATGTGCCCGCAACCAAGGTACATGCCCTTGACCGGAATTGAACCTGGGACCACTCAGTCTGCAGGCCACTAACTGGTCTTGGCTATAAGTTAGTTTTAGCATTACAGAATCAAATCATGTTATTGTTAAGAAAGGATTTCAATGATCATTTAGTCCAGTCAGCTCATTTCACAGATAGAAAAACTGAGGTCTAGAAATTTGAAATAATTTGTTAGAGGTATATAGGGAAACAAGCAAGCCGAGGAGTAGACTTGTATTTGTCTTCATCCAGATTCGCCTTCAAGATTATCAGAAGCTTTCCATCAAAAAAGTGGTTCTATAACTCTTATTTCTCAAAATTAATAAATTCTGAGCATTAGAAGAACAAGTGGCCCTGGCCATTGTGTCTCAGTGGTTAGTGTTGGCCAGTGCACAGAAGGGTTGCAGATTCGATTCCCGGTCCTGGACATGTACCTGGATTGTAGGTTCAATCCTTAACCCTGTTTGGGGCACATGCAGGAGGCAAATAAGTCGATACGTCTCTCTCACGTTAATGTTTCTATCTACCCCCACCTGACCCTCTCTCCCTCCCTTCTACTCTTTCTAAAACTTAATGAAAAAAATATTCTTGGGTGAGGATTAACAACAAAAACAAAACAGTAGAACCAGTGGATAGGTAACCATTATTCAGTGAAAAGTGGTTCAGAAAGTAAATTCCAAGTTGAGGTTTCCTAACTAAATCTGAAATTTACTTCATGCCTTTTAAGTCAGTGTGTGGTTTTAGGGATAGCTCCTTAGCCTTATTTAAACCCTAACCTTAGAAAAAACCCAAAGTACAGACTTACAGGCTGTACTTGCATTAGTTGAAGATTTTTAATCCTTAACTAATCTCTGGTCTTCCTTACAGAGAATATCTCACCCTCTAGCACTTCACACACCTCTGCCAACATCGTGATGACTCCGCAAGGGCAACTGCTCACCTTAAAAGGTCCCCTGTTTTCAGGACCAGTGGTAACTGTTTCTCCTGCTCTATTAGAAGCAGATCTGAAGACTCAACTTGCCAGAAGTGGTGTGGCTCAATCAGGTATGTCATAGATGTTGTTCTTTAAGGATAGTAAAAAAGAGTTATCCCTGATACCCCACTGTGATAAAGAAAGCCTTTGAATGTGTTCTGTAATCATGAACTATTTTTACTCAAATGTGCTTGGTAGGAAATAACCTTTTTGGAACATATTTGCCTCCATCTGTGGTATTGATTGGTCTTCTTTACCTGGGATTGGGAATTATTTTTATGTCTAGTTATTTCTAACTAGGAAAAGAATTGAAAAGATATGAGAGTAGGAGGAAAATGAAGAGGTATTGTTTTAGTTTTGGGTACTGAGAAATATTTGTTAATTTCGTATTACCCTGTTTCCCTGAAAGTAAGACATCCCCCCAAAAAAGACCTACTTGCTGTAATATAAGGCACCCCCCTGAAAATAAGATCTAGCGCATCTTTGGGAGCAAAAATTAATATAAGACACTGTCTTATTTTCGGGGAAACAGGATATAGTCAGGTTGTATTCCTACACCATCAGTTTGATACAGTTTGAACACCACTTGCTTTTAGGGATAAGAAGAAGAGTTAAAAAGGAAGTCCCACTTTGATGATTTGGGTTTTAGGCACCTAAATTTCTATTAGGGTACAAGGATATTCTTACTACTACTAGTACTGCTAAACCCAGTCTGGAGGTGTTTTGCCAATAGGGCTTCATTTTCCCCTCAGAATAATTAATTGGGTGAACAGTCTGCGGCAAGATAAAGAATTAACTTGGGGAGCATTTCTATAAAATAATTAAATGGAACTTTTATTAAGGATGGAATATGAAATACTAGTGGATTTTTTTTTCTTTCTAAGGTTAGGGTTTAAATAAGGCTAAGGTTATAGTTAGGTTTTAGGATCTCAAATACCAATTGTTTTTATTGGATTTTACATATTGTTAGGCTAGGTCTATAATTTGAAGGACTAGTATTTCTTTTTAGCTTTCTGATAAAAATAAAAATAGACTGGAATTTTAAATACAATTCCCCAAATGGTCATTGGGTATGAATGAGAGAGATGATTACTACTATAAATCTAAATAATTTTTTTTTTTTCCTAGAAAATGATGACTTATTTATGATGCCAAGAATTGTTAATGTGACATCACTGGCCACAGAGGGAGGTTTGGTAGATACAAGTGGCAGCAAATATTCTCATGAAGTTCCTGATGGCAAGTCACCTGACCACCTGAAAAAGACTGTCAGGAAAGAAGATAACTCCTTTGAAGATTCAGGTAGAATCTCTTCCAAAGGCAATCATAGAGGTGGCAGAATGGCACAGGGTCCAACACAGGGTTTTCTAGCAAATAAAGATTCTGGTTTTCCACAAATGGTTGATGTTTCCAGTGTGCAAGAAGCACAAGATTTCTTACCCAAAAGGATTTCTGGTAATACAAGAGGGATTCATTATAAATGGAAAGAGAGTGGATCAAGACGGGAGAGATTGAAGCCAAAGGAGTCTTCATTTCATAAATTAAACATGAAAGATATGAAAGACTCAAGCATAGAGATGGAACTAAGAAAGGCAGCATCAGCTATAGAGGAAGCAGCACTGGATCCCAGCGAACTGCTAACTAACATGGAAGATGAGGATGATACCGATGAGACACTGACTTCTCTGCTCAATGAGATTGCCTTTCTTAATCAGCAACTAAATGATGACTCTGTTAGCCTGACGGAACTGCCCAGCTCAATGGATACAGAATTCCCAGGGGATACTCGACAGGCTTTCATCAGTAAGCATCCTTCTGGGAACAGAGCAAGTTTCCAGATTGGCCACTTGGGAACTGGTGTGAAAGAGTTGCCTGATGTACAAGGAGAGAGTGACTCTGCCAGTCCCCTTCTCTTGCACTTGGAAGATGATGACTTTTCTGAGAATGAAAAGCAAGTTGTAGAACCAGTCTCTGAGCCAGATGTCCTTAAGATTGTTATTGACTCTGAGATAAAGGATTCCCCTCTTCCCCACAGGAAAGTCAGTGATGGAGGGAAGGGTACTTCTGGTATCCCTGCAGATTCTGAAAATATTTCCTCACCCCCTATTCTACACATGAAAGCTGGCCTAGAGAACAACATTACAGACACTTTGTGGAGGCCTATGCCAAAGTTGGCACCTCTGGGGTTAAAAGTAGCTAATCCTTCCAGTGATGCAGATTGTCAGAGTCTCAAGGTGATGCCTTGTTTGGCACCTGTAGCTGCCAAAGTTGGGTCAGTTGGACACAAAATAAACTTAATAGGGAATGGCCAGGAAAGCCGGGAGAGCAAGGTGATGCCTACATTGGCACCTGTTGCGGTCAAATTGGGCAAGTCGGGGGCCTCACCAACTTGTGCAGGGAAATGAACTTATTTGTCCTTAGGCAGAAGCCAGGCTGTGAGGGGAAACCTCCTTTCTCTTTTGGCATCTGTTTGTTTGTGTCAGTGGAACTGTGATCCTTGACTTCAGTGCAGTTGGTAATGGAGAAAGGGGTAGGTTGCTGACCTTGGTGTAGGAAATTACTATTATGAAATTCTAATCATGTTAAAATGTGTTACCTCATTTGTGGTGCTGGATCTCCTCATCATCTCTAAGATGTGATTGATCCATTACTGAACATGAGGTGTTCCTCTCACTTAAGGAATTCATAAGATTCTAGATCCATAGTGGTTTTCTAGTTCCCTATGAGATAAAAAGCTGCTTGAGACTTCAGACCTGCAATGGACTGAACTGTAGTTTGATAGCTATGGTTTAGGTGTGAAATCCAAGGGAGGTGATGCACTTGTGCAGAAGGAACCAGAAAAGAAAAGAAAGTTTTCAGTTTGTGTTTTAAAAGTAGGTGGAGAGGAATGGGATAACATGGAATACCAAAGTGAAGTACTTTGTGTCATTCAGCAAAATGCTCTCTTTCATATCCCAAATAACTTCCATTCCCTCACATTTTCAGTAAGAATTCAATCCAAGTCTTTTGGCAAATTAGGAATGCTTTTAACTTTTATTACTAAGGTAATTATTCTAAGATGTTAAAAAAACACACACACACACAAACCTAGTTCTCCCTTGTTGTCTTTGGGCACTGAAAAGACCATTTCATAGGACCAGGGGTTTTCACCTGGAATATATATAGGTGGGCATAGAGGGAGCCCTCCCCATTTCATAAATCATGTCACTCAGGAGACAACTAAAATGAAAAGCATTCCCTCCAGAGACCAGAGACATTAGCCAAAATAAAAAATTATGGGGCTGGTTATTTTCCAAACCAAACCAGCCTCCTGGTGCTTGAAGGTTTCATTCATTACCTGCACAGGATGTTAAATAAAGAAAAGTCACAGAAGGCACTCTACCAGGGAAATAAGGCAGTATTTGAATCACAAGATATATTTTTTATTATCTGCTACCATGGATTCAATGATCTGTAGAGCTTTTTCACGCATTAGCTGTCAGGGTATGAAGGACTGACAGCCTGTAAAGATGAAGATATTTATATTTTTGTATAGTTGTTTTGATAGATTTCTCAAAGGCTGAAGTTTTCAACCTAGAAGATGAGATTTGTATTGAGTATAGAAATGATGTTTCCTATCTAGTTTGTAAATAATCATGGTGCACTTGAGGGGTCTCTTGGGAACTCCCAGGGGCAAGAATCACTATTCTGAAATGTATAGACTGGGATTTAGCTGCTACATTTTGCCTTTCTTAAATAATTATATTTTGGAATGTAACCCATGTTCTGTCTTCATTGACAGGATTTGCTTGTGTTGTTAAACACTAACACAAGAGCTTCCAGTGCCTGGGCTGTGCCTAGGTGATGCTATTTCTTCTACATCCTCTGCCTTCTTTATCCCAAATCCCACTCAGTGTATCTTTAGATCTAGGTTGTGAGACCAACTTTGGTTCTAGCCAGTAAATTACTACTTTCATGGTTGGTTCCCTTTCTAGTAACTCTGGTAATCAATAGATGAAAAAAGGTTGGGAAATTTTCCTCTGCAAATTGCAGTGGGAGCAAATTCTTTGTTTTGTGCTACTTGCCTTTCTGCACCTTGCTCATCCAGCATTCAACTTTCCCTCCTCTAAGGTTACTGAAGAAGCTTGAAGTAGGTAATGAGTGCTTCTCATTATCCTTCCCACTCCCCTCTACCCAGCAGATTTCATTCATGCCTTAGCCAAGGAGTCCAGCACCTGTCTTCCCTGCTAATAATTGTCCTTGGAGATGCTAGTACTTTAATCTAGGTATAGCAGTTTCCCATTATTTCCTTGCTCATCTTGTCCTCACATTTCCTCCTGACTTCCCAAAGCTCTTGTTATGCCTTTTGAGAGTCAGCCAAGGAACAGGCAAGTGAGTGAAGAATCCTCAGGAAAAGAAGGACCATTCTGCTTCTGAACACTGTTCCCTTTTTTATAGACTAACAGGTAGTAGTCAGTTCTTGATGGAAAGATATTTGACTATTTATGAGAGTTGTAATAAGATGGAAATAAGATGTAATTCCCGGTGTTCAAGGAAGGCTGTACATGTCATTACAAACTCCTAAGATCATGGTGTTTTCAAGACCTCTTAGAATTAAGAAGATATCAGGGCTATTTTGAGGAGGGCTCAGTCTTCAGAACAATCCTGAAGTTTGACAGAAACTTTTAAAAAATCCAAAAACTTTACCCTTTAACCTTATCCCAGGAGAAACTGATCTATGAAAATTACATGTGTGATTATGAAAGATACAGTTGAGCAAGAGAAATTGAGGAATCTGGAGAAGAGTGAGCTCTCACCCTAACTCTATAAGAAGCATGATCTCAGTAGCCCAATAATTCGCCTTTTATACATCTGTAAATAAATGGAATGTTTTTAAGAATATAATTATGTCAGATTTAGCCTTTTCTTTTATATATTAAATATATATCTTTCCTTTTCTGCTTTTGAAAAATGACTATTTTTTTAGAAATCCAAGAACAGAAGTTTGACGAGTGGAAGGCAGAATGTGTGAACTTGAAAGAAATAAATTGGTTATAATAATTAAAGCAGGTCTTGGTGTTGGGAAGTTTGTGCTGAGTTGGAGTAGAGAATCCTAATGTCCTGAGTCATATTTGAGAGAGGTGCTACTGAAGTAGGTTTATCATAAGGAATTCCTTACTGTCTTCAGAATTTTTGACATACCATTTTGGGGAATTTTTGGCATTCTAATTCTTCAAGCATGTTTTACATGGAGACTTCAAAATTTTGTACAACTTGACGGCAAATATATATATATATATATCAAATCATTCTATAATGAAGAAAGACTAGCCTCATAATACCAATGTGTGCGAGGGTAATATGCCTGTTTCCCTTAGGAATAACAGGACTAAAACTCAGTCTTAGCAGGTAAGGACTATAAATGATCTTTAAAAAAATTTTTTTAATTGATTTTAGAGAGTGGAAGGGAGAAAGAGAGAGAACCCTGGCCTTTTCGTATACGGTAGGATGGCATACGGACCGACTGTGCCGCACTGGCCGGGGCACATAGGTGGTCTTAAGATACATGTAAACTAGTGTCACGATTTATAAAAATGTTTTCATTAAAGGAACCCTTTAGATTGAACTGTTACAGGTCATAGATCAAATCCAGTTATGTAAACACACAAATTACATTGTGTAATTTTATACTAAATCCAAGTCTTTTCCCCCAGAATTATGGATGAAATATACCTGACAGTAGGCCTTTCAATAATAAGTCTGAAAAGGTTTTGAATACAGAGGCAGACAATCCATATATTATTTGGCAGTTCGGTGATATAATTCCCACCTACCCCCTTAGTTATATTGGTTGAGATAGTCTAATGGAATGGTGTCAAGTGAATTAAGAGATAAATGTACTTTGAAGATGGGTCTAAAAAATGATAGCCTTTATTCCTCACTCCCAGAAGATTTTTAAAACAGCAATGCATAGAGTAAGCCCATTTTCAGGTACTTTATTTATAGAGAATGATTGATCACCAATCAAAATACATTTCTTGCACAAAATTGCTGATCTTGAAGAAAGTACTTTTAAGAGCATCAATACTTCATGTATTATCCTATCTAAGAGTAATATCCAAATTGATTGCACCTTTGCTACACCCACAAGCCATGCCCACCAGTCAATCAGAGTGAGTATGCAAATTAACCCAACCAAGATGGAGGTTAATTTGTATATCTTGGCATAGAAGGAAGCCAAGCACTGCAGAAGGTTCCAAAGCAGCGGAGAAGCAAGCAAGTGGGGCATGGGAGACGGGAGGGAGCGAGGCAGTGGAGATGGGAGTGAGCAAGGGAGCGAGTGAGGCAGCAGAGAAGGGAGGGAGCTTTGCTCAGGCCGCAGGAAGCCCTATTCTTGTAGGAATCTTCCTGCAGTGGGTCTCTAGTCTTATATAATAAAAGCCTAATATGCTAAATGTCATCTTCTGATCTGCTATTCAACCAATCAAAGTGTAATATGCTAATGATACGCTAGGCCACTCAACCACTTTCCATGATGTTCACTGACCACCAGGAGGCAGACAGTTGACCAATCGCTATGGTGTGCACTGACCAGGGGGCAGACAGTCTGACTGGATGGTTAGCTTCCTGCTGGGGTCTGGCCGATCAGGACTGAGTGAAATGGGCCAGTCACATGCTGGAGCTCTCCTGTGGTCCCTCCCTGGCTGGCCAACCTTCTGCATCCCTTTCCAGCCCCAATTGTGCACTGGTAGGGTCCCTTGGCCTGGCCTGTACTCTCTCATAATCCAGGACTCCTCGGGATATTAGAGAGCCAGTTTTGGTCCGATCCCGCAGGCCAGGTTGTGGTACCCCACTTGTGCACAAATTTGTGCAATGGGCCTCTATATACAAAAGGTTAATATGCAAAGTGCTCCCTCGGGAGTTCAACTGGGAGGCCGGGAGTTAGATCACTTGCTATGACCTGTGCTGACCACCATGGGGTGGTGCAGAATGAAGGAAGGCCCCTGCCAGCAGCTGGAAGATCCCAACGGCCCTGATTGCCAGTCAGGCCTAGGGACCCTATCTGCATGAATTTCATGCACTGGGCCTCTAGTGTCTAATAAAAATTTTACATGAATATGAATGGCTGGATGTAGATAAAATTAAAGATGGAGGTATATGGCCTCACTGCCATTTGGAAACAAAATGGTTAAAAATGCATTTTTGAAACCATATATACGTATATGTGTGTGTGTATACACACACAACTAGAGGCATGGTGCACGAAATTCATACATGGGAGGCAGGGGATGTCCCTTAGCCCAGCCTGCATTCTTTCCAACCTGGGACCCCTTGAGGGATGTCTGACTGCCCGTTTAGGCCCGATCCCAGTAGGATCGGGCCTAAATGGGCAGTTGGACATTCTTCTCACAATCCAGGACTGCTGGCTCCAAACTGCTCACCTGCCTGCCTCCCTGATTGCCTCTAACCTCCTCTGCCTGAAAGCCTGGTCACCCGCTAATCACTACCCTGCCAGCCTAATTGATGTTTAATTTCTACTCTGGAAGCCTGTTTGCCCCCAACTTACCTCTGCTGGCCTGGTCCCTCCCAACTGCCGTCCCCTGCTGGCTTGATTGCCCACAACTGCCCTCCCCTGCAGGGCCTGGAACCTTCCAACGGTTCTCCCCTGCTGGCCATCTTGTGGTGGCCATCTTGTATCTACTTGGGGGCAGCCCTCTTGTGGTTGGAGTGATGGTCAATCTGCATATTACTCTTTTACTAGATAGGATAGAGGCCTGGTGCATGGGTGGGTGCCAGATGATTTGCCCTGAAGAGTGTCCCAGATCAGGGTGGGGATTCTCTTATGGTGAGGGGCGGCCTGGGCGAGGGGACTGTGGAGGTTTGCAGGCCAGTAACACCCCTCAGCGACCCAAGGGAAGGCCCTGGGATCTGGGATTAATCTGTCTACAATTGAAACTTTGTAGCCTGGAGTGGAGCCAAGCCTTCTGCTTGCTCCATGGTGGCAGCCATTTCTGTTTAAAACTTTGTAGCCTAGAGTGGAGGTCTTAGGCCAGCAATGGCAGGTGGAAAGCTTGGTTTGCTCCTTTGCCAGGGAAACCCAAGCCTCTGTTCTCTCCAGCTCAGTGGCTGCAGCTATTTCTGTATCTTTTATAATTGAAACTTTGTAGCATTAAGTAGAGGCCTAGGGTGGCAATGGCAACAAGTAGGCAGAAAGCTTGGCTTTCTCCGTTGCCAGGGAAACCCAAGCCTTCCTCCTGCTCTCAGTGGCAGCAACCATCTTGGTTGGAGTTTATTTGCATAATCTGCTCTTGATTGGCTGGTGGGGGTGGCTGGTGGGCTTGGCTTGACACTAGAGACCCGATCCATGAAGACATGCAAGAATGGGTCTTCCTTCTCCCGTGGCTGCCGTCACTGTCTTTGCTCTGGCTGGAGCCACCTTTCCGCCTTCCCTGGTGTGGAATGCCTGTGTCACCATGGTGATGACACAAGCGTCCACCCCTCCTGCTTGGCGCCTGTGTATGCAAATTAACCCACCATCTCTGCTGGGTTGATTTGCATACTCCTGATTGGCTGATGGGTGTCATGAAGGTACGGTCAATTTGCATCTTACTCTTATTAGTGTAGAGGTGTGTGTGTGTGTGTGTGCGCGCACACACACACACACAACCTGAATTGAGGTATAATTGTATGTTAAACTTGTACTACAAAAGATGTGTTGAGTAAAGTGATGCAAGTGTGTGAGGAATATGATGAGATGGTTAAAAACTGGGATGACTTGGGAATTCTGAGACAAATGTAAGCTCTACTAAATTTGCTCTAGTAAACTCTGCTCTTAGAGTTTAAGTAGGAATGCTGTCTTGGAAGCATTGTTTTGAGATCCTGTTTACAACTGCAAACATTGGGCTCAGCTGTCCTACAGTGCCTTGCATATAAAGGTGCTAAATATTTGAATTGGTGAGCAAATTACTCTAGCCTGTTAGTTTTCAAGGATCTTATAAGTGCACGTATTGGCATGTTAAATCTAGGCTGAATTTTTAAGATCTGCTCTAATGAGTATAGTACCAAATAGACGAGTGTATACATCTTAGGCACCTTTTTAAGAGTGACAACTGTATACATGTTTAGGACAGATGCAAGCAGAATAAAAAGTGAGTGTGTGGATGATCAACTGCATTGTGAAGGGTGGGGCGGCAAGTATTTAACTTGGAGAAAAGGGGAATAAGGCTTCTATTCCACTGGACCTGGGACTATTATTTTCTGAGGAATTCATGAAGCTTGAGAACAGCCTATCAGCCTGTTCACATACTGGCACTTCAAAGGCTGCCTGGTACCTACCTAGACAATAAAGGTTAGACTAAATCTTGAGGAATTAAAAATAAATGTGGTTTTGACCTTAGACTAGAAGTACCTGAACTGACATTGAAAAACAGAGCTTGAATTTGCCTCTGTAACTTCATTTTCAGATGAGAGTAATTTAGGAAACATTTTCTCTAAGGGGATAAACTAGTAACCAGTGTAGCACTGGACATGGGATGACCAGTGATACTCTAAACCAGTGGTCAGCAAACTCATCAGTCAACAGAGCCAAATATCAACAGTACAACGATTGAGATTTCTTTTGAGCCGAGACCGGTTTGGCTCAGTGGATAGAGCGTCGGTCTGCGGACTGAAGGGTCCCGGGTTCGATTCCGGCAAGGGCATGTACCTTGGCTGCGGGCACATCCCCAGTAGGGGGCGTGCAAGAGGCAGCTGATCGATGTCTCTTTCTCATCGATGTTTCTAACTTTCTATCTCTCTCTCTTCTGCTCTGTAAAAAATCAATAAAATATATTTTAAAAAATTTCTTTTGAGAGCCAAAAACTGACTTCTGTGCACGGGCCACAAAGTTTCAATTGCACTGTGTGTGTGCACCTGCACGTGGTATTTTGTGGAAGAGCCACACTCAAAGAGCCGCATGTGGCTTGCAACCTGCAGTTTGCCGACCACTGCTCTAAACCCATTTCACTTGGCCATGAATGAGAAAACCACAGTGGACACAAAAGTGATCTGGAGAGCAATAGAGACAACTCTTATGGCCGTTGTTGGGAATGCAGCACACAAGGAAGGACACCAGGTGGCACCATTTATTAGTGTTATATTGGCTCCTACCACTGTAAAATGAGAGACTAGCAAGGAGTAGTTTATTGCATCTGCAGTGTATGGTTGAAGGGAAAGGGAAGTCTCATGCCTCCGTAGCTATTGCTAATCTGTCTTCTAAGAGGGCACTTCTTGATCTGTGAGCTTTACACATCTTGTTTTTAATACATGGCTAGAGTACACACAAGTACATACCTAACAGCCGCCTTTTCATAATACTGAATACACAAGAGGACAACCTGTTTTGCCACTTGGCTGTACAAGACCCACCCACAGCAACGCGTTTAGTGTTCTTCACTCTTACTAACCAAGTGTTCCAAGGATCTGGATAGGTTGAGACACTTCATACTATTTCTCTGGCTTAGGCTTACCTTTTCATAAGGCAATTTCTTGAAGTAATGAGACAGAAAGGCTCCTAGAAAATAAACACCTGTGGATAATATTGCAAAGTGATTTTATTTCTGTGCACGACCCCAACTCCCATGAGCGAAAGCTTATACCACTACAGCTAGTCGGCAAGCTTAACAGTGACCTCACCAAAGTAGTACAGTAATAGGGAAAATGTTTTACAAGTGAGTTTTGATAAGAATAAGGAAAAGCACTGGATCAACAAAGTCCTCGTTAACTCGGGGTGGGAGCCCGATGGGACACTGAAGGTTAAAGAAACCGTGAAACAAAAATATCTCATAGGAACATGTATTTCTCTTTTTCCTCCTCCACATATCTAAAGCTCCATCCAAGGCATTCATCTCCCTTCCCTTCCAACATGGCTCTTAGGTTGCCCAGTTAACACTTCTTAGCAATGGAAAACGTTAGCAGCGGTCGCCAAACTTAACAGGCCTCACGGGCCACCCGTTGGCGACCGCTGCTCCAGATCATCTCCACGTGGGTCAACTGTAAGCGGTTTGAGTCCCGGCGCTGGGGTGGATGGCGGCAGAGCCTTGGTTTTGTCATTCCGAGCTAAGCGTTAGTTTCGGTTCTGGTCTCTCGGGCCTCTCAAATGCCAACCTTGGCACATGGGGCGTAGTTACCGTCTTGTTGGGGCTCTGGGGAGTGTACTTTTCTAGGGAGCCAGGCCTCCTGATACCATAAAAGGCTTGGATCTTTCCATTCTGAAGCCGACCTTTTTCCAGGAGGGGTACCCGCGACTCCGCCGAGCGGCATCCGCGGTTCTGGAGTCCCAGGTCCTCGGCCTCCCCGGCCCTCCCGTCGGCCCCGCCCCCCCACCGTATTGGTTACTCCAGGAACGCCCTCGGCTGCAGACCGCGCCCTCTCGGCTCCGCTCGGCGGTACTTCGCGTTTTGAGCCGCCCGTGCCGCCATAGCTGCTGCCGCCGCCGCGGCCGCGGGGCTGAAATCGCCGAGCGCGATGACTGAGGGCGCTGTGAGCGTCGCGGGCCCCGGGCCCCAGGGCTGGTGAGGCTGGGTCCGAGCGGGGGCGCTGGCGAGTAGCGGGGGTGCTCCTGAGGGAGGTGAAAGAGGAAGGTCCGGGGCCCCCAGTGTAAGGCTCCCGAGGGGCGGGGTGGGGGTGGGAGGCTCCAGTGGCAGAGCCGTTGCCGGGCCGTAGCGAGCCCCGCGGTGCCGAGTGCCCTGCGGCCGCTGGCGCAGGTCCCAGGCCCCTGAGGGGTTCCGGTGTCCTCGCGGCGGCGTGCTCCCGTGAACTCTGCAAATGCCACGGGAACAGTTGAGAGTTAACGGGGACCAGACCAGCTGCCAGGTACGAGCCCTACGAGGGCCCGTCCATCCTCCGGTTCAGACGCCTCCGGCAGCCACGGGCCTGTTCCAGTCGCCGTGAGGAACGGCGCAGGTTTTGAAGGCGGGAATGTGGGGCTACGAGCGGCAGACACTGCCAGGCAGACGGTAAGGTGGCCTCCTGCTGTCTCAGGCCAGTGAGAGGGCGTACTGGAAGAAGACCCTGTGGGGTGGACAGGCAGTGCTGCTGTTGAGGCCAATCCCAAGACTGTGCCAGGAACTGTCCAGGGACTCCTTATCATGATGGCTGTGGAAGGGTCGACCATTACCAGCCGGCTCAAGAACCTGCTGCGATCCCCATCCATCAAATTACGCAGGAGCAAGGCAGGCAACCGGCGAGAGGACCTCAGCTCCAAGGTGAGTCCTAGTACTGGGAGCCACTTTTCCCCAACCCTCCCCTCCTTTGCTCCGTGTTCCTCTTTCAGCTTACTCTTTCTTGGGAAAGAGGAGAACTAGAAGGCCCTGTTGCTCTAAAGGATCAAGTGTACCCATCCCTGCCCTTCAAGAAAGCAATGGTTTAGTTTTAGGTTAAAGGAGAAATTGCAGCAGGGGGGGGACATGCTGAGATTCATTCCTGGAAAAAGGATTGGGAGGAAGGCAAACTGGATTCAATTCGCTACAAACTAAGTCTGTGCTTGGAGAAGCCAGTTGATGTGCTGTGACTCAGTTTCCCTTCCTGGAAGAGCGTAGTGGGGTCGCATGTCCTGTGAAGGACGAAGCTATGACTAATGTAGCTGCAAGTGTTAGTGTCACAGCTGGATTATGTAAGACAGTAGTAGCATAAAGAAATGCACTAGAACTGCTGCGCTGGTGTAGCTCAGCAGTTGAGTATCAGTCCAGGAGCCAAAAAGATCACCGGTTTGATTCTGGTCGGTGCACATGCTGGGGCTGGCAGCTTGCTCTCCAGTAGGGGGCTTGCAGGAGGCAGCTAATTGACAGTGTTCCTCTTTCGTCAATGTTTGTATCTCTCTATACCTCTCCCTTCCTCTCTAAAATCAATTAAAATAATAAAAAGAGAAAGAAATATGCTGGAACATCTAGTCTGAGGAATTGGCTTGGCAAATGCTCTTGCCTGGGCTCAAAACATATTTGTCTCTTCAAGAAACCTAAATTATTTTAACTGGAGCTTCTTGACTTCCTAGGAATGATAACAGCAAAACAGCTCTCCTGGTTTGCCCTTGAACGTTGCTTATTTCATTCACTGTGTGCCAAGAGCCGCACGCCACCCTGCTGCTGCTGCACACGTTCCCGAGAGGCCAAGTCCCCGTGCAGCCACGCAGCGCTGGTCTTTATGTTTGCTTCGGCTGTGTTGAGGCCCACAACTTTGAAAATACAAAAGTTGACTAAATTTATTGAATCCCTGAGGGAATCTAGGTCTTCGTTCCCACAGAATTAGGTTAGCCTTTTGTCCATCAGCAGTGTTTAAACAGAGTGGCAGCCTTGTGCGGTACAGGATTGCTGCGGGGAGAGGCAGTTGAGGCCATAGCGCCCTGTGTCTCTCCAGAGATCAGTAAGGCCAATGGGAAGCGGCCGAGAGTGCCAATGCACAGCACGGCGGCCCTCTGGGAGGGCTTTGTTCACAAGGCTGTCCCTTGGCAGAACTTTACTTGAATTTGGTCGGAAGGAGAGTAGCTTTCCTGTATATTTCTCAGGTCATGTTAAATCAAAATGGGGCCGCCAGGGTGGCGCAGCGGCTGAGCATTGACTCATGAACCAGGACTTCACGTTTGGTTCCCAGTCAGGGCACGTACCTGAGTTGAAGGCTCGATCCCTAGGAGGGGGGACATGCAAGAGGCAGCCGATCAAGATTCTCTCTCATCGTTGATGTTCCTATCTTTCCCTCTCCCTGCCTCTCTCAAGTCAATTTTTTTCCCCAAAAAAGTTAAATCGAAATTGGCTACAAGTTTCCTTGGCAGTGAAGATAGTGACTTTTCCAAGGACTCCTATTAATTGTTGTTCATATTCTCCAGATGTGGGAGAATGGGCCTGAAACTTAGAAACTTACCTGGAGTTGATTCTGTTCACTCATTTTTTCTTAGTGCTACAAATACTCATATTCTTGATTGGTAACTTGGCAATGACCAGCACTATTAGAACAATTTTCTCATGTCTTTGGCCTCTTTTTCTGACTGAGACTGGTTTAAGTAGTATAAATGTATGATAGAAATTTAGTCTTCAGTGTTTATGCTTACTGTAATTTTTGTCTTGGGATCCAGAAGATATGATCATCATTCTTTAAAACTTCCCATGTTGTTCATTATTAATGCATTCAACAAATATTTATTGTATCTATTATGCATGGAATCAGTGATAAGTAAAACATTCTTTGCCATCAAAGATCTTGTGGCTTGTCAGACACGTAGACAAATAATTACAACATGGTGTGGTAAATGGTACCCTGGAATTATGCATAAGGTAGTAATGGCGGCATAGAAGTGGAAACCTAAGGGGAATTAGGAAAGACGTCACAGAGGAAGGAATGCTTGAACTGTGAATCCTGAGGGAAGAGGAGAAGAGAAGCTGTCCAAGAAAACAGTGAAAAACATCCCTGTGTCAATAGGAATTCAGTACTTCAGACTTAAAAAAAATATATATATATATATATATATATATATATATATATATTATTGATTTTTTACAGAGCGGAAGGGAGAGGGACAGAAAGTCAGAAACATCGATGAGAGAGAAACATCGATCAGCTGCCTCCTGCACATCCCCACTGGGGATGTGCCCGCAACCAAGGTACATGCCCTTGACCAGAATCGGACCCGAGAACCTTCAGTCCCCAAGCCGAGGCTCTATCCACTGAACCAAACCGGTCTCGGCCAGACTTTTTTTTAATCCTCACCTGTAGATATGTTTTTATTGATTTTTAGAGAGAGAGGAAGGGAGAGAGAGAGAGAGAGAAATGTCGATTAGTTGCCTCTTGTATGTACCTCAACCTAGGGAATGAATCTAGCAACCTAGGTATGTGCCCTGACGGGGAATCAAACCAACATTTTGGGACGATGCGCCAACCAGCTGAGCCACATGGCGATGGCAGCGCTTCAGACTGTTTGTTCCAGAGCTGTGAATAAAGGAAATACTTAGCTGACATTGAAAGACTCTTCAGTAGTCTGACAGAGCAAGAGTATTTATGCATGTATCTTTAGCACCCAAAAGTAGTAGCTGTCTTTGTGTGCTTAGGACTCTACAGGTATCTGACTCCTCACACTCCTTATTGAAGACTCTGATTCCAAAAGCCTGCCTTGTGGTAACCACGTCAGATTTGACATATGAAGCTTTGTTAGCTGCTCTAATGTGTGGTGGCTGTGGGTAATCACGATAACACTCACAGAGCTCATGATTCATGGACAACAGACTCTGAAATAAAATTTGACATATGCCTTTGCGGGGCGGGGAGCAAAGAAGGAAGTGACCAAGGGCCTTTATGTAGCTCTTACCTCAGATGGCCTGCTGCTTTGAATCATATTATTCTTTCTACCTAAAGTAGCCTTTTCACTAAATTCTCCACTTATTTTTAGGTCCAATTCTGTATTTACTGGAGCCATAAGGCTTTTTCTCACTAGTATTCCCTCCCTGCCCCCCAACTACTTTGGAACCAATTATTCTTTTATGTATGTCTTCATTTCCAAAGGTCATGTATAATGTTCTTTATTTCCTTTATATTGTACTGTACTGTAAAGACATGCAGCAAATAGTAAATGAATGAGAAAAATGTAAAGATGTTAAATATGGTAGGGATAAATTTGGAATTCTAGAAGAATTGATCAGAAAGTCAACAGGAGGGGTTGTGTGACCTCTTGAGAAATCAATGTTGAAAAAGAAGTAGAGATGCAGCCTAGTTAGGTGTGGAGGACATGAAAGAGTCAGGGAAGTACATATATGCAGAAAGTGGTGCTCATGAAAGGCTTTTTAATTAAGGAGAGACCTATTTTTAAAAGATGTTTAAAATACGGTTAAAAACTGAAGTGAGAGCTGTAGAGATGACTATTTAAATTATTAGAGAGAGTAGATGAGAGCTGGGATTTTAAAAAACTTCTCTAAGGAAGGGAATTCTCTGCAGTATAATAGAATTGGAAACAATTTGAGGCTTTATGCCTTTTTTGCTGGGACTTGGATGAAGTGTAAAGTTATCAGTTGTAAACATCCTTTAACTTTGAGTCCTATACAATTAATTGTCATTTCTACTCATCTCAGTTGAGGATATGTTTTCCTTAAGAAGTAAATATGTGTGCTCTTGATAGCTAACCCTTCCCCTCTTTTCTTGAAGTTTCCGAAAGATTTTTATGTGAAGGGAGCCAGGTTGTTTTTTACTTTAAACAAAAGATAGAAATGGACTGAAGCTAAGCAGGCAAGATTTAATTTAGGGATACAGAAGTATTGTCTATACTAGAGGGTTGTTAGATTTTGAAAAAGTAAGTGAAGGAGGTTTTGAAATTTTCCTCCTTCCTTAATAGCCATTAATCCAGTCTGGGTTATATATCATCCCTTCTGGAAACAATGGGCAAGGAAACAATGCAGCTTGCTTCTAGTTACCAGTTTTTATGAATATGGGTCTAATTAATTCTCATATTCTTCCCCTTCTCCCCCCCACCCCCCACACGCACCTTTTTCTCTCTTTCATTTTCCTGTCCTATTTTTTTCTATTTAATTATATGGCGGTACTTTGAGCCTTTTAACATATGACTCTGTGAAGAGTTTGTGTAGGTGAGTTTCTTGGAGGAGGAAAAAACTGGCAATAAATCTAAATTTCATTTTTTGCTCAGAGTTTGAGCCCAGGTATTAGTATTAAGATTCTTTAATCCATCTGTTTGGTAGTAGGGAAACATTTATTTATTTATTTAAATATCTTTTACTGATTTTTTACAGAGAGGAAAGGAGAAGGATAGAGAGCTAGAAACATTGATGAGAGAGAAACATTCATCAACTGCCTCTGCACACCCCCCAGTGGGAATGTGCCCGCAACCAAGACACATGCTCTTGACCGGAATTGAACTTGGGACCCTTCAGTCCCACAAGCTGACGCTCTATCCACTGAGCCAAACCAGCTTTGGCTGTTTCTTCTTTTTTTACCACAGCATAGTATTCCATTGCGTAGATGTACCACAGTTTTTAGTACAGTTATCTGCTGATGGGCACTTACACTCTTTTTCAAATCTTAGCTATTGTAGATTGTGCTGCTATGAGTATAGGGGTGCATATATCCTTTCTGATTGGTGTTTGGTTTCTTGGGATATATTCCTAGAAGTGGGATTATTGGGTCAAATGGGAACTCCATTTTTAACTTTTTGAGGAAACTCCATACTGTTTTCCACAGTGGCTGCACCAGTCTGCTGTATTTTACATTTTTATGCTAGTTTTTATAACTTGCAATTTGTACATCTTAAAACCCTTCTCCTTTTTCACCCATCCCCTGAAACTCCTCCCATCCAGAAATAATCATTTGTTCTCTTTTTCCGTGAGTTTGTTTCTGTTTTGTTTGTTCATTTATTTTGGTTTTTAGATTTCACATATAAGTGAAATCATATGTATTTGTTTTTCTCTGATTGACTTATTTCAGTTAGCAAAATACCTTCTAGGTCCATCCATGCTATTGCAGATGAGACATTTCATATTTTTTTTTGTAGATGAGTGAGTGATATTCTATTCCATGTATGACATCTTTGTTTTTATCCTTAAAAAATTTTTTTAATTGATTTCAGAAGGGAAGGGAGAGGGAGAGAGATAGAAACATCAATGATGAGAGAGAATCATTGATGGGCTACCTTGCCCCACATTAGGGATCCAGCCAGGAACCTGGGCATGTGCCCTGACTGGGAATCGAACCATGACCTCCTGGTTCATAGGTTAACACTCAACCACTGAGCCATGAGCTGCTGGGCTTCTTTTCTTTTTTCCACCACCATTTATCCTCCTTATATCATCTTCCTCCTCTACCCACCAACCCCCTTCTGCCACTCCTGGCAATTACCACACTATTGTCTGTGCCCAGGAGTTCTTTCTCTCTTTTCTTTCTTTGCTCAATCCCTTCACCCCTCCTGTACCATATCTTTATCCAATCATCTATCAGTGGACACTTAGATTGCTTCCATAGCTTGCTTATTATAAATAATGCTGCAGTGAACATAAGGCTACATATATCTTTTTAAATTAGTATTTTGGATTTATTTATATAATTATCCAGAAATGGAATTGCTTGGTCATATGATAGTTCTATTTTTATTTATTTTTTGAGGAACTTCCATATTGCTTTCTATAATGGCTGCTCCAATTTATGACCGCACAGTGCTCAAAAGTTCCTTTTTCTCCACATTCTTGCCAACACTTGTTTATTGATTTATTGATGATAACCATTGATGATTAGTGATGTTGAGCATCTTTTCATATGTCTATTGACTATCTGTATGTCTTCTCTGGAGAAGTGTCTATTCAGGTCCTCTGTCTTTTTTAAATTTTTGTTTTATTATTAAGAAATTTTTTTTGTTAATAATGAAACTTTTTTGTTAATCCTCACCCAAATATATTTTTCCCATTGATTTTTATAAAGAGTGGAAGAGATGGAGGGAAGGAGGGAGGGAGATAGGGAGAGAGAATGAGGGATGGAAAGAGGGGGAGAGGGAAGGAAGGAGGGAAGGAGGGAGAGAAGGAGGGAAGGAGGGAGGGAAGGAGGGAGGGAGAGAGGGAGGGAGGGAGGGAGAGAAGGAGGGAGGGAGGGAGGGAGGGAGGGAGGGAGAGAGGGAGGGACATAAATCAGTTGGTTGTCCCCGTGTCCCCCCGACTAAGGCCGGGATGAAGCCCACAATGTGGGCATGTGCCCTGACTGGGAATCAAACCTGCAACCCTTTGGTCTACAAGACAGTGCTTTAGCCAACTGAGTCACACTGACCAGTGAAGTTGTATGAGTTCTTCTTCTTCTTCTTTCTTCTTCTTCTTCTTAAGGCATGGGTCCTTGGTCAAGGAAGAGTCTTTAAAAAAAAAAATATTTTATTGATTTTTTTCACAGAGAAGAAGGGAGAGGGATAGAAAGTCAGAAACATTGATGAGAGAGAAACATCGACTAGCTGTCTCTTGCACACCCCCTACTGGGGATGTGCCCACAGCCAAAGTATATGCCCTTGACCGGAATTGAACCCAGGACCCTTCAGTCCACAGGCCGACATTCTATCCACTGAACCAAACTGGTTTTGGCAAGTTCTTCTTTTTTATTTTTATTTTTTTAAATATATATTTTATTCTTTACAGAGAGGAAGGGAGAGGGATAGAGAGTTAGAAACAGCAATCAGCTGCCTCCTGCACACTCCCTACTGGGGATGTGCCTGCAACCAAGGTACATGCCCTTGACGGGAATCGAACCTGGAACCCTCAGTCCACAGGCTGACACTCTGTCCACTGAGCCAAACTGGGTAGGGTAGTATGAGTTCTTTATAAATTTCAGATATTAACCCTTTATTGATATATCATTGGCGAATACCTTCTTTCGTTCAATATTTAGGTTGTCTTTTTGTTTTGTTGATGGTTTCCTTTGCTGTGTGGTCTTGAACTTTTCAAGTTTCTTCTTTCCCATCCATTATAGATTTATGTTATTTAACATTTTTCAGGTTGTATGCTTACTGGAACCAACCCTTTCCAACCTTTGTTTTTAGTGCTTTCTGTCCTTATCTTACTTTCCCAGTCATAATACTAGACATAATAATATTTGTATTGTTAGTAATGACTACATTTATTGAGCTTTTGCTGTGTACTGTGCTAAACATTTTACATATATTATCTCACTAGTTTACACCAGCCTACTAGAAATATTACTATTCCCATTCTATAGATCAGGAAACTGATACTAAGAGAGGTTAGGTGAGTGGCTGGTGGTTTTACATAGCCAGTAGGGGCTTGACTGGAGTCAGATCTCAGCTATTTTATCTCTAAAGCTTAAAACCCTACACTTAATTTTTATTCAGTTTTCCTCCCAGGAAGTCTTCATGTGCAAACCATTACACTGAACATAGAAGTATGCCCAATATTGCTGTAGCCAAGAGTCACATCCTGCGTTCAGCTTGGAAAATGGCAGTACCTGAAAAAATGCATTTTTCTTCCAATATTCCCTACAAGAGGTAGTTTAATGAATTTCACTGACTTATTTTAGAGCCATCATTCAGTAACACTTGTCCCTCTACATCCTTGCTCCTCTTGGCACCTCCAGCTCCAGATTTTCTGAGCTGGTATCCCCACTTCTCTTCTTGTGGTAGACTTAGGAACTGTACAATTTGTGGTTCTATGGGTATATGAATCTCAGGTTGATAGATTACAACTGCATGGTTCCCGATGACCATACGCCACAAGCAGTTGGTGCTTGTGTATGGGGGTTGGAGTGAGGTGGGGGAGAGCAGTGGAGACCCATCAGATGCATTGGTTATTTTTGTGTGTGAGTTTCATGAAACTAACTATTTTTACTCTTAGTTGGCAGTTGATTGTGTATCTCATACTTCTGCTGCTTGCTAGTGCTACCTACCCCAGATCTCTTCCTTTTTACCTCTGCGCTTTACCTTTTTATCTCTGTAGCTGTCCCTATCCACAACAGACCTTGTCTTTGAAGCTGTGGAGAGTCTCAGTTAAAATGCCTATTTTCTGTGGAAAAAATGGGGGGTTCAGTGGAAATGAACAAAAATGAGGTAATTTGTCCAACTGATTGTTTGGCTGGGTGGGCCTCCGGGTTGCTAAGTTCCTTGCCTCTTCACCTGATCGCAGATTCGTATCATGGGTCCCCTCCACTATCTGAAAGTAGAGTTTGTTCATATGAAATCTTTGTAAGCTGGAATGCTATAAAGCAAAGAAAAAGTTACTATTAATTTACATGGAAAATTTTTTGGATGTGCTCAGACCACCAAAATAACCTACTGAATTATACTAAATGATAAATAAAATCCAAAATAACACTAATATATAGTAAAAGTAGTGCCAGTGTCCCTACTCGGGGTATACACTGCCTTTATAATAGCTCACTGCAAAACAAACACTGCTATTTTCACTTTTTGCCTGTAAAAGTGAAAATCCTTTTAGGATTTCTTTCAGTTAGTGAAAACATGTACTAATGTAAAAGTGAAGGGTGTAACATGAACTTTTTAAATATATATATATATTTTATTGATTTTTTACAGAGCTGGAAGGGAGAGGAATAGAAAGTCAGAAACATTGATGAGAGAGACATCGGTCAGCTGCCTCTTGCACGACCCCTACTGGGGATGTGCCCGCAGCCAAGGTACATGCCCTTGCTGGAATCGAACCCGGGACCCTTCAGTCCGCAGTCTGACGCTCTATCCACTAAGCCAAACCGGTCTCGGCGAACTTTTGAAAAGTGTGGGATATCTTTATTTTGATTTATTTTTCAAATAGGCAACAATGATAAGACAATGGGTGAAAAAGCATGGGATCTTAATGCACACTTTCCTGCTGCTGCCGCAGTTAATACTGAGGACAGGAAGCCCCAAGCCAGGTGGATTGAAATGAGTGCAATCCAGGGACAGTTTGTCATCATGAGGGAGGAGCTCAGAGCATGCTCAGAAACCTTGACCTTGCCACCCTTGGTAGTGCCTTGGAGAAAAGCAAGTAGCTGCTTATTGGGACTAAACATACAACAGGCAGCCTACATGCCTGCCTCTATTTAATTGCCTTGATGCTCATTGGTTAGCTTTTGTTTGGGAAAGTACAGTATCTTTGCACACCATGATTATTTTCATACTAGTAGCCCTATGCACGAATCTGTGCGCCAGTAGCTCTCTGCGGGGCCTGGCCTCTCTGCGCTCACTGCCCAGAGGCTCTCCGCGCCCCAGAGGCCCATCCGTGGCCAGGCGCTGAACGAGGCAAGCATTCCACCAAGTTGCTCATGCTGCCCGCTCTCAGCGGCTGGCCCACCCCCCCAGGACTGGGGAACTCTGGCGGGGCTGAGAGGACTGGGCACAGTAATATTGTGGCTCTGGGCGCCGCCATCTTTGTGACGGAGTGACAGTTAATTTGTATATTATCATTTTATTAGAAAGGATGACATTATTACGTGTTGCTGAGTTTTCTAAACGTGTCCTTTCTTCTTATGATGGCCTTGCACCCCCATGCTGCTTTGGTCTCTCTTGTGAGGTTCCCTGAGCAGCTGTCACAGATTTTCCCTCCTAGCAAACCCAGAACTGGCTAGTGAACAGGGCTTCTAATAGTTACTAGTAATGTACAGATAGATCGGTGGGTGGAGGTGAGAGACAGTGGTCTTATAGATTCAGATTCAGGTCTACCCTCAAGTGATACCCGTGCTGCTCTTCCTTAGGCCATACTTAGGCGCGCGCGCGCGCGCGTGTGTGTGTGTGTGTGTGTGTGTGTGTGTGTGTGTGTGTGTGTGTGTAGTGGGGGGTGGAGAGAAAACCTGCTCACTTTGAGGTAGCTGGCTTCTCTCTCATTTATAAAATTGGAATACTGATGGCTTTTTCCCAGAGCTGTTTGAGGATTACATGAAATTTAATGAATGTGAAAGTACATTATAAGGTCTAAATAAGTTTACAGCTATTATGGGGCTGCTAATATTATCAGGGTCCATAGATTTCTTGAATACCCAGTAATTTCCTGACAAAATTTTATTCAAGTTTCAGTTAGTGAGAAGTCCTCTTATGCAGGTCAAGCCTCCTCTGTTCCAACATTTAATCATCTTCACATGCAACTTTCTATTGTGACCTATCTTCAGGACCTTTTTTTTCCTTGCCAGTATTTTAGCTTGTATCAACAATACTATTGACCAAAAGGAAAGCTTAGCAAATATTCCTTTTAATATTAACTGTCGAAATCACTGGAGTGATGAGCATGCTTTTTAACAGCAGTAGCTTCTCTAGAAATAGATACAACTTTTCTTTTAGGGCTAATTTATTTCTATTGAGAAATAATGTAGAATGTGAATTAGTCTATAACTTCCTTTCAGACCAAGAATTTAAAGGTATTACGAAAACATGTTAACTTATTGTTTTCAGTTTCTAATGTTGTAATGAAAGTGAAGTATTCTATTTAAATAATTTTTGCTTAAAGAAAATATATGTGAAGATTTGTGGAAACAAGTGCACTCGTATCTTTACACTATTTATTGGTGAAAGCATACACTGATGCAACCTTCTTAGAGGACAATTCGGTAATATCCATTAGCAGAAAAATTTATTTATATCTTTTGATCTACCGGTTATAATTCTGGGATCTTATTCTCTGCAAGCATTCTCACCATACAAAAGCGGATAGAACATATATTGTGTGTGTTATTCACAGTAGAAAAATATTGAAGTAATTCAAGTAACCATCAGTAGGGATTGGTGTACATCCATAAAATGAAGTACCCTGTGCTTGCTGAAAAGAATGAAGTCGATCTATATGTACTGATGTTCAAGCATATATAAAGTATATTAAGTCACAAAAAGCAAACTGTATCAGTTTTATGTGTTAATGATTATGTATATTTTTGTTAAAACATACATGTTAGTATGCATAGAAAAAAAATGAGGCTATAAATCTGTACCAAACTATTGTTAATGTTAATCACCTCAGGGAGGGATAGTAGATTATGATTGTATATTCACTATCTGTAATGTTGGAATTTTTTACGAGTCTGTATATTTTTTTAAGTAGAAAAAAATAAAAGTAAAAGTCTCTCCAATTTGAACTTGTGTTTTTCATATTTAAATCTAAAATGTTTGAATTTTGCCTGGGCAGTGTGCCTCAGTTGTTGAGTATCAGCTTATGAATCAGGAGGTCACTGTTTGATTCCCAGTGTATGTGCCCTGGTTACGAGATTCTCTCTCATTATTGATGTTTCTATCCTCCTTTCCCTCTCCCTTCCTCTCTGAAATCAATAAAAACATTTAAAAAATAATAAAATATTTAAAATTCAAATCTGCATATTCATTTTATTAAAGCAGTTATGCACAAATGTTATTGAAAAATATATCGAGTATAATAAACTTTTTGGATAATAATAGCACATAAAATATTTTCTCACAAATTCATCATTAACTTATCAAATTTAAGATTATTTATTTTTACTATCTTCCAAAATATTTCCTTGCTTAGCTTTGGTAAATAAAATATTTTTTTATACTTTCTGAAGTACATGTGCTTTCCAAAAAGATTTTTTGCATAACTAATATAAACATGAAAAAGAAAAGTCACTCATAATTCCAAAATTCAGAATAACTACTCATAACTATTTTCATTTCTGGTTATAATGAACAAGTAAAGTTCTTTTTAAACAATAGTTTGTCGCTTTTATAAAAAACACACAAACCCTAATATTTTGGACATATTCTTTTTGTTGTTGTTGTTGTTGTTAATCCTCACCTGAGGATAATTTTTTCATTGATTTTTATTTTTATTTTTTATTTATTATTTTATTTTTTTACCTTTATTGTTCAGTTTATTAATTACATTTTCCCCCAATAGCTCCCCTCCACCCAGTACCCATCCCCCTCTACACCCTTACCTCCCCCCCCCCCCGCCCCCGTCCTCTCCCATAGTTGCATGATTTTTGTCCAGTCTCTTGCGGTACTTCCCGCACCCTTTTTCTCACCAAGCATTATCAGTCCATTCCCTCTCCATGTCCATGATTTTGTTCTATTCCTCATTTTATCCTGATCATCAGGTTGTTAATTCACTTGATTTTTAGATTCATTTGTTGATAGATGTGTACTTGTTGTTCATAATGTACATTTTTACCTTTTTCTTCTTCCTCTTCTCAAATAATACCTTTCAGCATTTCATATAGTGTTGGTTTGGTGGTGATGAACTCCTTTAGTTTTTTCTTATCTGCGAAGCACGTTATCTGACCTTCAATTCTGAATGATAGCTTTACTGGATAGAGCAATCTTGGTTGTAGATTCTTGCTAGTCATTACTTTGAATATTTCTTGCCACTCCCGTCTGGCCTGCATCGTTTCTGTTGAGAAATCTGCTGACAATCGTATGGGTGCTCCCTTATAGGTAACTAACTGTTTTTTTCTTGCTGCTTTTAATATTCTCTCTTTATCTTTTGCTCTTGGCATTTTAATTATGATGTGCCTTGGTGCGGTCCTCTTTAGATTCCTATATTTTGGGGTTCGGTGCGCTTCTTGGGTTTTCAAGTCAATTTCTTTCGCCAGGTGGGGGAAGTTTTCATTCACTATTTCTTCTAGTAGGTTTTCATTATCTTGCTCTCTCTCTTTTTCTGGCACCCCAATAATTCGGATGTTGGTATGCTTGAGGTTGTCCCAGAGGCCCCTTATACTATCTTCAATTTTTTGGACTCTTTTGGCTTCTTGCTTTTCCAGCTGAGTGGATTTTGCTTTTTTGTTTTTCAAATCTTTGACTTGGTTTTTGCAGTCGTCTGGACTGCTTTTAGGTCTTTGTATAATATTTTTTGTTTCAGTCAGTGTATGCTTAATTTCTAGTTGGTCTTTTTTCATATCCTTGTAGGCGTTGTTCATTTCTTTGTAGGTGTTATTTATTTTGGCATAGTTCTCATTAATTTTCTCGGCCTTTTCTAGTAGCCTCTTCATAAACCTAATTACTGTGGTTTTAAACTCTATGTCTAGTCGTCGTTTTTCCTCCATTTCTTTCACAGCTGAGTTCTTTCCTTTTCTCTGCATTGTGGTTGCTTTCCTGAGTTGGTCCCTTAGCAGTGTGTGATAGGTATCCTCTAAGGAACAGTGGCTCAGCTTCCTTATGCAGTGCCTGGCGTCAGCCTTAGGTCCGCCCTACTTGGCGCACAGCTTCAGCATCTAATGGGCGCACAGCGTCAGACTTAGGTCTGCCCTTCTGGCGCACTGCTTCAGGTCTATGGGGCTTGTGGCGTCAGCTTATCTGTGCGGCTCACGGGTCTCGGTGTTGGGTGGCAATGTAAATCTACCGCTGGTCTCCCCATTGCCAGACAACTCTGCGTCTCCCCAAATGAGTCTGCACAGCCAAAGTCTCACTCAGGGTTGTAAAACAAAGCAGTATGGTGGTCTCTGAGCAAGTGAGTCACGCGTTCTCTGCCCGCGTTCTCTGCCTGGTTGCGCACTCCAATTTACTTGTGCACTCTCCCCAAACACACAGACCTCAGCCGCGCCCGAGATCCTCCTTTCCCCGACCTGGGAGCTCGCCTGGAACTGGGGGGTTGGTGCTGTGGGAGGCCTCCACCCTCCCCGCTGGAGAAAACCAGCTGGGCTTGCTGTCTGCCGCCCGTCCCTCACCGCTCGCTCGTGCTCTGAACCTCAAAGCTGTGTACCACTACTCCCGAGTCACCGCTGCATCCCACCTCTACTTTTATGTGTGGAATTTTCACTGAGCCAGCTCTCCGGTGATTCTGGACATTGTTTGTTGTGTTGTTAAGTTGTAGTTTCAGAATTGTTGCGTGGACAGCTAGATAGGTGCTCACCTATGCCGCCATCTTAGTTCTCCTTTTCATTGATTGTTAAAGAGAGAGAGGAAGGCAGGGAGTTGGGGGAGAGAGAGAGAAACATCTATGAGAGACACATCTATTGATTGTCTCCCAGAGCTGGGTATTGAACCTGCATCCCAGGTGTGTTTCCTTGATTAGGAATCAAACCCACAACTCTTTGGTTTGTAGGCCGACGCTCTAACCACTGAGAAAAACTGGCCAGAGGTGGACTTATTCTTTAATTATAATTTGAGAAGTGTATAGAGCCATGCCATGCATGTGTTCACTAAAGTCAGGAATAAAACTGTTTTGTTTATAATCATTCAAGGTACATGGATTATTCCTTTTAGGCCTTCCCTATTCTTTCTGGAAAGACATCAAAATCCTGTCTTTTGCTCCAAGTTCTAGGGCTGGCTATGAAGATAGAGAATTCTCTAGTGGGTTGGATTGCTTAATAATTAAGATGAAAGGAGTATTCACAAATAATTTTAATTTATTAAGAATGGGTTTAACAAATATATATTAAACACATATTAAACACTTTGCTCTGTGCTATAAGTATGGAGTTGTATGAGACATGGCTTCTCTCTTCCAGGAGATTATAAACTAGTAGGAGAGATAAGACAGTACAAGGTACTAAGTAGCACATGCCATGTGAATGATACAAATTAAGTGGTGCTGTAAGAATAACACAGTGGGCAGGAGTCACTTCTGTCCAGAATGACCACAGAAAGAATCATAGGGATGTGATATTTGAGCTGGTACTTGAAGGAAGGGGAGGATTTCAGAATGGAGTGGTAGAAGGGAAGGGCATTCTAGGTAGAGAATAATATAAACTGAAGCTCTATAAAGCTCCTTTCTAGAATAATAAATAATCCAGATTAGCAAGGACATATGATTCATATAGGTGAGTAATAGGAAATAGAATTAGGAGAAAGGTAGGGCCCAATGACAGGGAACTTTGGATGCTATGCTAAGACATTTACAATATATTTAGTTGGCAATAAGGAGCTGTTGAAATTTTTTGAGCTGGGGAGGGACATGATCAAAGCTAGGTCATGGAAGGATTATTCTGACGGGTTCTGGGATGGGGAGATAGCATCTATAGTAAGGAGACTGATTAGAAAGCCATTGCTATATCCAGGAATGTGATGCTGAAGGCCTAATCTAGGGTGTTGGCATTAGGAATGGAAAGGAAGTGAGCATTTTATAGAGAATAGCATGTTGAAGAAATCTTTCTTTTCCCAGGAGAGTCTTATGGTATAAGTTGGCATGATTGCAGGTGTACCAAGAGTCCTCCGTTCCTCTTTTTGTTATTTTAAAAAATATTTTTATTGATTTCAGAGAGAGAGGTAGAGGGAGAGAAAAATAGAAACCTCAACGATGAGAGAGAATCATTGATTGGTTGCCTTCTGCATGCCCCCTACTGAGGATTGAGCCCACAAACTGGGCGTGTGCCCTCGACCAGGATGGAACCTCCTTCAGTCCAGAGGCTGGTTGCTCTATCCACTGAGCCAAAGCCGCTAGGGCCCCATTCCTCATTTTGTCTAACACATTCTCTTTGCACATTTCATCCAGATAAGGAACGGTTAGTGTTTTCCCCAGTTACAAAGTTTGGAAACCAAAATTTAGGCATGTAGAATTGGTGAATTGGAATTAGACCCTTCTTAATGATCAGACCTTTAGCTTATAAAGCTTTGTTGTGGTTCAGGTGTTTCTGTAGAGGGGGAAAAAAAAATTTTAACCTTATTCTGGTTGCTTGCTTTGAGATATCTCCTTGTCCTTCCCTTTCTGGTAGCTGGATAAGAAAGGGAGGGTAGGCTGAAACCGATTTGGCTCAGTGGATAGAGCGACAGCCTGCGGACTGAAGGGTCCCGGGTTCGATTCCTGTCAAGGGCATGTACTTTGGCTGTGGGCACATCCCCCGTGGGGGGTGTGCAGGAGGCAGCTGATAGATGTTTCTCTCTCATCGATGTTTCTGACTTCCTAGCCCTCTCCCTTCCTCTCTGTGAAAAATCAATAAAATATATTTTTAAAAACGGGAAAAAAAAGAAAGAAAGAAAGAGAGGGTAGAAGTGCCTGCTCTGTACCAGGCATTTGTGTTGTTCAAGCTGCTTTTTGGACTTCAGCACATGCTGATGATCCTAATATATAAAAACCCTGGGTCTGCAACGACTGGGAGGCTCAACCAACTGGAAGTCAGTCCTGCAGTCAGCGCTGAGCTGCTGTGGCGACCCAGTGCTGACTGCTGTGGCTGCAGGCACGGTGACCCAGCACTGACTGTTGAGACCACTGCGAATCAGCCCCAGAGAGAGGCCTGAAGAGAGAAGCAGGGTCTGATCTGTTGATCAGCACTTGCCTCTCTCTTTAGCTCTGGGCATGGTCAGCAGCCACACCTCCATATTTCTCTCCAGGCCTCTACCAGGGCTGCTGATCAGCCATGCCTTTCTGATCAGGCCCTTTTGATAGGCCCAGAGACACTGACTGGCATAGAAACTGACTAATCAGAACCAAATCTGGGTCAACTGTGCGGCGCCAATGGCTGCCTAGGAGGTGAAGCTTTTGATGCTGACTGGCATAGAAACCGACCAATTAGAACCAACTTGGTCGGCAGAGGAGGGCAGTCGCGGACAAGATCAGGCTTGCAGGGGAGGGCAGTTAGGGGTGATCAGGCAGGCAGAGGCAGTTAGGGACAATCCGACTGGTAGGGAAGGGCAGTTGGGGCCGAGATCAGGCCTGCAGAGGAGGGCAGTTGAGGGTGATAAGGCTGACAGGGGAGGGCCATTGGGGGCGAGATCAGGCCGGCAGCAAAGGGCAATTGGGGGCCATCAGGTCGGCAGGGGAGGGCAGTTGGGGTCAATATTAGGTTAGCAGGGGAGGGCAGTTGGGGGCAACCAGGCCAGCAGGGGAAGGCAGTTGAGGGCAATTGGACTGGCTGGGGAGCAGTTAGATGTTAATCAGGCTGTCAGGGGAGTGGTTAGGGGGTGATCAGGCTGACAGGCAGAAGTGGTTAGGGACAATCAGGCAGGCAGGTGAATGATTAGGAGCCAGCAGTCCCAGGTTGTGAGAGGGACGTTCGGCTGCTGATTTGGGCCCGATCCCTTTGGCAGACAGACATACCCGAGTTGTTCCAAATTGGAAAGGGTTGAGGCTGGGCTGAGGGACCCACCTCTCTCAAGCCCCCAGTGCACGAATTTCATGCACAGGGCCTCTAGTTGTATTATAATTGAGTCCTTTAGCAAGAGTCCCTTTATTCCCTCCCCTCTGAGATCTGATGCCCTTCTAACCTCTTTCTCCATCTGCACATGAAATCAGATTCTCCTGCTTCTGACACTGTAATGCCAGTTACCTTGGAAACAGGTGTCAGTTGTCCATGTTGACTGTAGGTCAAGTACTGGTTGGACATGGGCAAGCTCTGACCATATGGAATACTCGGGCATTGGAAGACTCTCCATTCCTCTTTCTCTGTAACCATCTCAGTGAGGAGAGGTCAGATTTTAGACCCATTTCTGCTACTGGTAAGGCCGCCCCCCCTCCCCCTTTTTTAAGCACATTAAAGCTAGCAGGAGAGGACCCTATTGGCCCTCTACTTCATTCTGTGACCTCTGCCTTCTATCTTGGTTCTCAGACTTGTCCCTGTTGGTTCCCCAAAGGTACAGTGACTTCCCCATGTGCTCTTTCAGACACTGAACATTCTGGTGGTTTTGGAGAACCTGAACTCCCTCTGTGACTCCCTCCTGTGGTCACCATGGTTTCTGGAACCATACAGAACTGGGTCTGAATTCTGTTTTTTCCACTCACTATTTGATTTCTTCATCTATAATATAGAGATTATTCTCGTCCTTCATAAAGTTGTCAAGAGTATTAAATGAGATAATCTTGTAAAGAGTTTAGCACAGTTGTTGGCACAGAGTACATAAACATTCAATAAGTGATCATTGTTATAGCTGTAGATCCTCTCTGCACAAGACCCTTTGTACCCATGGATCTGGATATTATTATTATTAAAGTTACAAGACAAAGTTTATTTAGAAAGTTAAAGAGATAGAAGTGAGCCAGCTGGGCTGCCCTTAGGCTTAGGAAACAAGTTACAGAAGCAAAAGCAGGGCCCTGCTGTTTAGGAGCAGGAAAGGCTAAGGTAGTCCTGGGTGTAAGAAGAGCAGGATGGGAAAGGTGTGGCCATGCTCAGAGAGGAGAGCACCTGGATATTCTTGTAAGAATACTAGGAACATTATTTTCTCCTTAGTCTCAGGGGTGGCTGAAATTTGGAAGCAAAAAAGGAAAATGCATTAATTTAATAGTTCCCTATCTAATTAATCATTAGAACTACCTGAAGAGCTCTAATATGCAGATTTTTGAACTCCTGTCCATGTCTATTAATTGAGAATTCTTCCAGATAGGAAGATGGGGATAGGATGAGACTACTTTCTGAAAAAATTTGTTAAGCCCCTGAATAATTCTATTGCTAGTCCAGGTTTGGGAACTTTTGTTCTCTAGTCTCCAGGGACTTATGAGTAGAGGATCTCTAAGGTCATCTTCTCCTGGGGAGTGGCAGATTACCTTCCTTAGAAGCTGAGGCTATTTTAATCTCAGCACCAGAGAACTAGCTCAACTCTAACCGATTCTGAGCTCTAAGCAAAAGAGTTCAGGGCATGTGATTTTTCTGTCATATTGGGGGTTATTTGTTTCTAGGAGCCTTTATGGTATAGACAGTAGAATTATAAATCAGCCAGATGGGGTAGACCAGGAGCAAAGTAGAGAGGCAAGGTCGACTGATCTACAGTCTTAAAGTGGCCATCTGACCCTTCCTGCCTATGACCAGATGGTACTTTGGTCTCTGAAGGAGCGGTAATGAGTGAGCTTGGGCATGATGTTCCCTTTCCCCACTTCCCTCCCCAGCCAGTCACTGGGTGTCTTGCCCGATGGCTAAATCTGCACAAAGCCTGTGGGCCTTGGGCTTCTGCGGCTTTTGCATAAGTGGCAATTCTCAGAATCTGTTGGAGAATCTGCTTTGTGAGATTAGAGTGTAGTGTCTGGGCAAGAGACCAGCATAATTATTCTTAACCTGCAGGAAGGGAGGGAAAGATGGAGTGTGCTCTGCCTCAGACAGGTCTGTGGCATGCTTGTTTATAGAAATAGCAAGTCCATGGTTTGGCTGAAATGACTTATAACTCAGGTATTTATGACTTGTTTTGAGTGGGATTGAGAAGTGGAGAAAGGGAGATGGAAGGGGGAAGAAAAAAAATTGGTGGCAACAAAACATGGCAACAAAAACAGAGTTAGGCTTCCTTTAAGTTGCTGGAGTTTCCTTTACCAATTTGAAGTCAGCTAAATCTTAGATGACCCTGGCTTTGTGGCTCTAGCCTTTTAATTCTACTATTGCAGACTCCTTGTAGTGGCCCCTCACACTAAGAAAGGGAGGGCAAATCTGAACCACTTATGTCCCAGGTTCAAGCCAGAAGCCCTTCTCTGGCAGAGTCATTGTCTTGGCTTCACAAACTGGATCTTTCATTGGCTAATGCCTCTCCTCTGGCTTGTGAACTGCTTAGTTCTGGGGTGAAGAGCGGGGAGCAGGCAGAAGGAGGGGGAGAAGAGTGGGAGAGGGAGGAACAGAAAAAGTTAGGTCCATAGGTTAACACTCAACCACCAAGCCACACCAGCCAGGCCTTTACTTCTTTTTTAGTACTTATATGAGCCACCCGTCCCTTCTGGGAATTCTCCCCTTCACTGGCTTCCTGGTTTTCCTCTTTCCTTTTTAACTGCCTGGCTTCGTCTTCTTCATACTCTAAAAATAAGTATTCCCCATGGTTCTATCCTTAGTTTCTCTCTCCTTTGCCTCCATCTTCTGTCTCATTGTACTTTATTTTCAATTTAATTTAATAAATTGTTATTGTTCAGATTATTATAATTGTTCCTCTTTCTTCCCCCCCCCCAAAGCTCCCCTCTAGCCATCCTCTGCCCTTACCTCTCCCCCACTATCCTCATCCATAGGTTTACAATTTTTGTCCAGTCTCTTCCTTCACCGCCCACACCCCTTTCCATGCTGAGTATTGTCAGTCTACTTCCTTTCTATGCCCCTGATTCTATTATAGTCACCAGTTTATTCTGTTCATCAGATTAATTATCTTGATTTTTAGATTTACTTGTTGATAGATATGTATTTGTTGTTCATAATTTTTATCTTTACCTTTTTTTCTTCTTCCTCTTCTTAAAGAATACCTTTCAGCATTTCATATAATGCTGGTTTGGTGTTGATAAACTCCTTTAGCTTTTTCTTATCTGTGAAGCTCTTTATCTGACCTTCAATTTTGAATGATAGCTTTGCTGGGTAGAGTAATCTTGGTTGTAGGTTCTTGCTATTCATCACTTTGAATATTTCTTGCCACTCCCGTCTGGCCTGCATCGTTTCTGTTGAGAAATCAGCTGACAATCATATGGGTGCTCCCTTGTAGGTAATTAACTGTTTTTCTCTTGCTGCTTTTATTATTATTTTATTGTTTAAAGTATTACAAATAGTGGTACATATGTTTCCTCCCCCGCCTTGACCTCTCCCCGGCCTCCCCTACCCCCCAGCACATGCCCTCACCTGCTCTTCCCCAGTGTCTTGTATCCTTGGTTATGCTTATATGCATGTATACAAGTCCTTCAGTTGATTTCTTACAGCCCCCACCCCCTACCCTCCCCTGCCTTCCCACTGTAGTTTGACAGTGTGTTCAATGCTTCTTTGCCTCTGTATCTATTTTCCCCCATTTCTTTTCTTTAAAAAATCTTGCATCTGCATACTAGAAATAAACATATAAGAACAAAAAATGTTTGAGTCTCAATTTCAATGTCCAACAGTTCTGAGTCCCAGTTTCAATGTCAAATAGTTCCTTATACGTACATGTCAGCAATGATATCTGGATGGTGGACAAATGGTGGCAATCCAGGTCCCACCCTCTGGTTTGGTCCTGTCTCTTGCTGCCTTTAATATTCTCTCTTTGTCTTTTGCTCTTGGCATTTTATTTATTTATTTATTTATTTATTATTATTTTTTTAAATATATTTTTTGATTTTTTACAGAGCGGAAGGGAGAGGGATAGAAAGTCAGAAACATCGATGAGAGAGAGACATCGATCAGCTGCCTCTTGCACGCCCCCTACTGGGGATGTGCCCGCAGCCAAGGTACATGCCCTTGCCGGAATCGAACCCGGGACCCCGCAGTCCGCAGTCTGACGCTCTATCCACTGAGCCAAACCGGTCTCGGCTGCTCTTGGCATTTTAATTATGATGTGTCTTGGTGTGGTCCTCTTTAGATTCCTTTTGTTTGGGGTTCTGTATGCTTCCTAGACTTTTAAGTCTATTTCTTGCACCAGGTGGGGGAAGTTTTCGGTCACTATTTCTTCAAATAGGTTTTCAGTATCTTGCTCTCTCTCTTTTCCTGGCACCCCCATAATTTGGATTTTGGTACGCTTGAGGTTGTCCCAGAGGCGCTTTACACTATCTTCAATTTTTTGGATTCTTTTTTCTTTTCCAGTTCACTTGACTTGATTCTTGTGGTCCTCTAGTCTGCTGTTAGGTCTCTGTATAATATTTTTTTTTAATTTCAGTCAGTGTATGCTTAATTTCTAGTTGGTCCTTTTTCATATCCTCCAGGGTCTCATTAAATTTATTGGTCTTTTCTAGGAAATTCTTGAAAAACCTTATAACCGTGGTTTTGAACTCTACATCCAGTCGCTTGTTTTCCTCCTCTTCTTTCATTTGTGATCTGTTTCCTTGTTTCTGCATTTTTGCTGCTTCCCTTAGTTGGTCGAGTAGCTTTGTGTGTTAGGTGTTCTCCAGGGGACAATGACTCAGCCTCCCCAATTACCTGAGGTGGACACTTTTGGTGCACCCCTTTATGGGCTGCACAGTCTTATTGTAGTTAAGCCTAGATTGTTGTTGGTATCACTGGGAGGGATTGATCTCCAGGCCCGTTGGCTGTGAGGATCAGCTGTGTCTACGCTGGGAGAGTTTCTGTGCTCATCTTGGATGGGGCGGAGTCTCAGGACTGAGCATTCAGTCTTGGTTTCCTGTCAGCCCCGCCCTCAGAGGCTCCAGGGTCTCCATATCCCGTGGCAATGGCTGCATGCACCTCTGAGAGAAAGCTGCCCTCGAGTTTTGCTCACCACCAGACAGTCCAGTTTCTCCCCAAATGAGTCTGGATACCCAAAGTCTCACCCAGAACTGGAGTAGAGTGTAGCCGGGAGGTTTTGTTTTCCTCCTGAATGAGAGGGCCAGCCATGTGTTCAGCTGAGCGCCCTCTCCGCGAGCTTGCGCGCCTCTGCAGCTCCTGAGTCTCAGTGTGCTTCCTCCTGACAGTCCAGTTTCACCCATATGAGTCTGGGTTCTCCTAGTCTCGCCCGGCACTGGAGTTCAGTGCATTGGTGGGCCTTTGTCCCCTCCCTGTTCGAGAAAACCAGCTGGGTATTCAGCCGCCCGCCCTTTCCGCACACGCACGCATCTCCACACCTCTGCCCTCCACACCCTCTGAGTCTGTGTCCTTTTCTCTTTCCTTCTAGTTGTAGAATTTCCACTCAGCCAGCTTTCCGGTGGTTCTGGATGATGTCCATTTTGTCTTTTAGTTGTAGTTTGAAATTGTTGTGTGAAGCAACAGTATAGGTGTTTACCTATACTGCCATCTTGGTTCCGCCTCTGTCTCATTGTACTTTCAATGGTGGTTTTTACTTCCATGTGAATAATCCTCAGATACCTATTTCTAGTCATGACCTCTCCCAAACATTAATTTTTATTTATGTTGCTAAGTTGAATGGTCTGTGGTTCCTACTAAATATCTCTGAGACACCTTAGATTCAACATGTCTAAAACAGACATCATTGGCTCCCATCCTTCCTTTTGTGTCCAACCCACGTCCTCTTTTTGATCATGGTAACAGCTTATTTCCTATCTCTGAGGTTCAAGATTTGAGTATTTTTCCACAAAACTTGTACATTGTCCATTCTTAGCAATTCTATTTGCTTTGTCACTTTTGAATACATTATTTCTATTCTACTCTATCTTCCATGCTAATCTAGATTTTCATTACTTCTCACCTAAACTATTATAACAGCCTCCTGATTTGGCTCCCTGCCTATGTTTTATGTTTTATGTACATCATCATTAAAACATAACTTTGTGTCCCTGGCTTGAAACTCTTCAATGGCTTCCCAGACCTACAGATGGCCCACTTAATTTGGGATTCAATGCCTACCGGTTGCAGTCTACCTCCCCTGACTTATTCTTCTACACAATCTTTGCTTTCACCATTGCTCGCTAGCTCTTTTATTTCCTTCTGCCAGACTTTTGGTCATGCAGCTTCTTCTACTGAGAATTCCTTCTCTTTGTATGTCCACCTGTCAAAATCCAATCCTCATTGCAAGGTCAAGGCCAAATACCATCTCACCCTTCAAGAAAGCTTCATTGTTTCCCATTCCTGATCCTGTTAAGAAGTCATCTCTCTTCATCTTCTTTGAGCACTTTATATCTTTCTCATGACCCTTGTCACATACTGGATTGCTTTGTAGCATATCATCCATTTTTCTTGAGAGTAGAGTATGTATATTCTTTACCTTAGGATCCCCCATAGCCCTCCAGTGATTTTCAAACTTTGTAGAACAACCCACATTAAGAAATACATTATACCCCTGGCTGGTATTTCTCAGTGGTTAAAGTGCTGGCCCATGCACTAAAGGATCACAGGTTTGATTTCCAGTCAAGGGCTTGCAGGAACCTGTGTTGCAGGTTTGATCCTCAGTCCCAGTCGGGGGCCTGTACAGGAGACCACTAATCCACTCTTTCTCCTCTCTTCCACTCTGAAAATAAAGGTCAATGGAAAAAATATCCTCAAGTGAGGATTGGCAAAAAAAGAGAAAAATTTATTGTACATTGTGATCCAATACACACACACACACACACACACACACAAACACACATACATATACACACACCCCTTCCCCCACCCAGCCCAACTTTCATATTTATCTTACAACATGCCTTGAGATTTATTTTTATTCTATTTATTCATTACTCACTAAATCAATATCAAGACCCATTAATAGGTTGTAGTCTACATGTTGGAAAATACTGTTCCCTCTAGTGTGAATGAGTAGCCCTATCTGTCTGTAGCCTCTGAGCCACCTGTTTTTTCCATCTCCTTTAACGAGAGCCAGAGAGCACTTAAACAGTTGGCTTTATTTTCTCTCTCTCTCTTGGGAATAGGCTATTATAAAGTTATCTCTTTATCTGATTATAGAGAGGAAAGATTTTGTTTTCCTTTTTCCTCTCAAGAGGATAAAATACTGCCCTGCCTAGTGCATGCTGGGAATGGTGGGTATTCAAGCCCTCCTTCACAGTATACCTGTAGTAATTCTGTACTCCTACAGCCTTGCTTCCGGGGAAAAATGACACCTTCTTCAGGCTGGTATAGGCTTTCCTCTATTTCAACAGTCATCACCTGCCAAAGCAGAGGCTGGGTCACAACTTGATTATTCTTCCCGCTTTTAGGCTGTGTTTTGGGTGTGGAGGATATCACTATAGAATACAAAGTGAATGCTCTCTTTTTATCTCTGAGTTTTCATTTATACATGAAGTGATGTTTTTAGAGCTCTTGATATATTGGAGTGCTAGTTGCCTATAGCAGTCGTATCCCAAGTCACCTTGGCTCTGGTGTATCTTTGGGCTATGTTTCATTGGCATGTGAGCAATGAGGGTTTAGAGCTAAAGTTTCTGTCAGAACTTGGGTCTCATCCCAGATTTTTAAAAAATATATATTTTATTGATTTTTTACAGAGTGGAAGGGAGAGGGATAGAAAGTCAGAAACATCGATGAGAAACATCGATCAGCTGCCTCTTGCACGCCCCCTACTGGGGATGTGCCCGCAGCCAAGGTACATGCCCTTGACCGGAATCGAACCCAGGACCCTTCAGTCCGCAGTCCAACGCTCCATCCACTGAGCCAAACTGATTTCGGCTCATCCAGATTTTTAATTCAGCTATTTTCTTCCCTGTTTTTAGTGACAATAGAATTTTATTGTATTTATTTTTTAAATCATTTTTTTATTTTTTCAATTACAATTGATGTACAATATTATATTAGTTTCAGGTGTATACCCCAGTGATTAGACATTATCTAACTTACTAAATGATCATCCCAATATATCTCATACCCATTTCACACTATGTACAGTATATGTTATTGACTATTTTCCCGATGCTGTATTTTATATCCCTTTGACTACCAATTTCTACTTCTTAGTTTCTTTACCTCTTACACCCATTCTTCCAGTCCCCCTCCTATTTGGCAACCATCAAAATGTTCTCTGTACCTATGAGTCTGTTTCTGTTTGGCTCTTTGTTTATTTTGTTTTTTAGATTTAATTGTTGATAGATATGTATTTTATTTTCATATATTTGCTTTTTTCTTTACTTCTCATTTTTAAAAATATTTTTTTATTGATTTCAGAGAGGAAGGGAGAGGGAAAGACAAACATCAACAATGAGAGAGTCATTGACTGCCTCCTGCATGCCCCACAATGAGGATTGAGTCTGCAACCTGGGCATGTGGCCCAACCAGGAGTCCAACCATGACCTCCTGGTTCATAGGTCAAAGCTCAACCACTGAGCCATGCTGACCGGGCTGCTGCTCCTGCTGCTGCTACTTCTCCTCCTCCTTGTTCTGCTCTTCCTCCTCTTCCTCCTCCTCTTCTTCTTCCTCCTCTTCCTCCTCCTCCTCCTTCAAGAAGATCCTTTAACATCTTACCTAATAATAGACAAACATGTAAGTGGACTGTACCTCCACTACACCCGCAGCCAGTCAGAGTGAGTTTGCAAATTAGAAGGCCAAAGATGGCAGCTGCCCAGCTGCTCGAGATGAGGAGTGGCCAGGTGGGGCAGGATGCCTGCTATGAGAGGGAGGGTGGGGAGCAAAGGGATTTACAGGAGCAGAGTGACATAGCAAAGGCAAGACTGCAAACTTGGAAGTCTGCAGTGAAGACAAAGATGGCAGACTCCAGCTGGAGTCTGCAGCAAAGATGAAGATGGCAGACTACAGCTGGAGTCTGCAGCAAAGCAGTGAAGACGAAGATGGCAGAGTCCAGCCTGAGTCTGCAGCAAAGATGAAGAAGACAGACTCTGGCCTTAACAAAGGCCTGGGTCCTGGGTCCTAGAGGAAAACTGGTGCTGGAAGCCAAGAGAAGGAAGGCCTCTAGTTTCATATAATAGTGGTTTGGTAGTGATGCATTCCTTTAGCTTTTCCTTATCTGAGAAGCTCTTTCTTCTTTTATTCTAAACTAGGGGCCCGGTGCATGAAATTCGTGCACTGGGGTGTGGGAGGTCCCTCAACCCAACCTGCCCCCTCTCACATACTGGGAGACCTCAGGGGATGTCCAACTGATGGCTCACCCCCAGCCTGCCCAAGGCCTAAAGCCTCTGGCACCCAGCCATCGCCCTGCTTAGCTCAGCCCTGGCTGCCTGCGACCACCCGGCCCCGGGGGCTGGGCGCTCACCACCACTTTCACTCACAGCTCCGGGGGGGGGGGGGGCGGGGCGCTAGGTGCTCCCTGCCGCCGCTAGCACCACTGCTGCTGTTGCCGCCGCTTCCCCTCACAGCGCCCGGGGGCTGGGCGCTCGCTGCCACTGCCATTTCATCTCCACCAGCGCTCACGCCACTTGGCCCCACCCCTGCTCCTGGTTGGCTGGTAGCATAGCCAGTCAGGAGCAAAGGTATGGTCAAATTTGCATGTTTCTCTTTTATTATATAAGATTATATAGGATGATAGCTTTGCTGGGTAGAGTAACCTTGCCTTCCATCACTTTTAATATTTCTTGCCAATCCCTTCTGGCCTGCAAAATTTCTGTTTAGAAATCAGCTGATAGTCTTATGTAAGCTTCCTTGCAGGTAACTAACTGCTTTTCTCTTGCAGGTATGTGCCCTTGACTGGTAATTTAAGATTCTCTGTCTTTAACCTTTTGCATTTTAATTATGATGTGTCTTGGTGTGGACCTCTTTGGGTTCATCTTGTTCGAGACTCTGTACTTATTGGATTTGTATGTCTCTCTTCTTCATCAAGATAGGATAGTTTTCTATCTTTTTTTCAAGTAGGTTTCCAGTTTCTTGCTCTCTCTCTTCTCCTTCTGGTAACCTCATGATGCGAATGTTGGTATGTTTGAAGTTGTCCCAGAGATTCCTTACACTGTCCTCATTTCTTTGGATTCTTTTTTAATTTTGCTATTTTGATTGAGTGATCTTTGCTTCCTTATATTCCAAATTGCTGTTTTGATTCTCAGCTCTACTCTACTATTGATTCCCTATTAATTATTCTTCATTTCAGTTGGTGTATTCTTCATTTCTGACTTGTTCTTTCTTATGCCGTAGAGGTTCTCACTAAGTTTATTGAGCATACTTATAACCAGTGTTTTGAACTCTACATCTAGTAGATTGCTTGTCTCCATTTTGTTTAGTTCTTTTTCTAGAGTTTTGTTCTATTCTTTCATTTAGGGCTTGTTTCTTTATCGCCTCATTTTGGCAGCCTGCTGTGTTTGTTTCTATGTATTAGATAGAGCTGCTACATCTCCTGGGCTTGGTAGCATGGTCTTAACTAGTAGGTGCTTTGTAGGATCCAGTGGCAAAGTCTCCCCAATCACCCAAGCTGGGCACTGGAGATGTACGTCTGTATGGGCTGTGTACACCCTCATCTTGACTGCTTTTGACATGCCAATGGGAGGGATTTACTCTCAGGCTTGTCAGCTGCAAGGACTGGCTGCAATCATTGACCACCACCAACTGTGGAGGATCAGTTGTGTAGGTTCTCATTGCACAGAGCAGGACTGACTTCCAGACAGAAAGCTGTTGCTCCAGTTCTTGACCTGAACCTCTGGTGTCTGCTGAGTTCGCCCCTTGAGTGTGTTGCTTGTGGAGGTGGTTGGATGGTGCTTTGATGTGGTCTGAAGCTGTCCACTGGATAGGATGGCTCTGGGGCCTCCTGGGAGGTAGACAAAGTCAGCTGCTGCCTGTGCTCTGCTCAGGGTCACCCAGCATGAGCTACAAAGTGATCTGCAGATGGCTCCTACTTGTGCTGGGCTTGGAATTGCCCAAGAAAGGTCAAGCTGTGAACCAAGGCTGGCTGCTGCTAGTGCCAGAACTGGGGCCACTTAGTGAGAGGGAGAAGGGGGAAAGAGAAAGAGAGAGAAACATCATTGTGTCAACACATGGATTGGTTGCCTCATGCACATGTCCCAAGTGGGGCAAGGAATTGAACCTACAACCCAGGTATGTGCCCTTGACTGGTAATTGAATTCTGACCCATCAGTGTGTGGGCAAATGCTCTAACTACTGAGCAACATAGGCCAGGGCAAGAGACAAAATCTTTCTTAAGATCTCCATGTTCTTATCCCATCTGAACATGGTCTTTGTGTCACAACCAGTTTTAGATACATTTTGGAGAGCAACTTTACTGGCCTGAAATACCACAGTTTTCCTGGACTTCTCATGTCTGGTATTTCTGAAGTCTCTGCCATGTTTTTGTTTATTCATCAAAGTATTTATCAAGTACCCATTGTGTGCCTAGCACTATATAAATTACTAGAGGCCCAGTGCACACAATTTGTGCACTGGGGGCAGGGAGGTCCCTCAGGCTGGCCTGTGCTTTCTCGCAGTCTAGAACCCCTCGCTCCTTACCGTCTGCCTGCTTGTTGCTCCCTACTGCTTGGCTCACTCACTGCTCCTTACTGCTACCATGGAGGCTCCTGCCAGTGCCGCCGCACTCGCCAGCCATGAGCCCGGCTTCTGGCTGATCGGCACTCCCCCTGTGGGAGTGCACTGACCACCAGGGGGCAGCTCCTACGTTGAGTGCTGCCCCTGGTGGTCAGTTCATAGCAACCAGTCATTCCACCGTTGGGTGAACTTGCATATTAGAATTTTATTATATAGGATGTGCTAGGGATATACCAGTGAGGGATAGCTCCTTGCCTTCAGGGAGCTCATATTCTGATGGAGAACACAGACAATAAGTATGTTGACAGAGATATAATCAATGTCAGGTCACTGCCTGGCTATGTGCTATGAAGAAAAATAAAGCAGGATAGCCTTGGACGGTTGGTCATTGGTTAGAACTCCGGCCTGCAGATGCAAGATCATGGGTTTGGTGTCTGGTTAAGGCATATACCATGTTTGCAGACATATCCAGCTTTGGTTAGGGCATGTGTGGGAGCAACCAATCAGTGTTTCTCTCTCTGCCCCCCCCCTTTTCCCTCTCTTAACCTCTCTCTAAAAACACACACACACACACACACACACACACACACACACATATATATATATCCTCAGCCCAGCTGGCGTGGCTCAGTGGTTGAGCATTAACTTAGGAACAAGGAGATCACAGTTTGATTCCAGGTCAAGGCACATGCCTGAGTTGCAGGCTGAATCCCCAGTGTGGGGCATGCAGGAGGCAGCCAATCAATGACTCTCATCATTGATGTTTCTATCTCTCTATCCCTCCTTCCTCTCTGAAATCAATAAAAATATATTAAAAAATATATTTCTTCAGATGAGGAATAAAATAAAATCCACTGATAAAAGAGAAAAATGCAAATTGACCATACCTTCGTGATGCCCACCAGCCAATCAGGAGTGAGTATGCAAATTAACACAACAACGGGTTAATTTGCATACACAGGCACCGAGTAGCCAGGGGCGGAACGCAAGCATTCCACACAGCCCCAGCCACTCTGGGTCTCTGGGCAGCGTGGGAAGGTGGAAAGGTGGCTCCAGGTGGAGCGAAGGTGGTGCTTGCAGCCAAGGGAAGGAAGGCCATTCTTGCATGAATGAATCTTTGTGCATCGGGCCTCTAGTAATATATGAAATAAGGTATAAAATATAAATAAAATAAAGCAGGATAAGTTGGGCTTAGAATGATAGCAGAAAAGGTAGTCTGGAAAGCCTTCTCTGAGGAGGAGATCTTTGAGCAAAGACCTGAGTGAACTAGCTCTGTGAATAGCTGAGATTAGAGGATCCAAGGAATAGCATATGCAAAGTACCTGAGGCTAGATTGTGCTTGAGGTGCTTAAGGCAACTAGGGTGGTTGGGATGGATGGAGTCAGTGAGAGGAAGAGTATAGGAAATGAGGTCAGAGAGGTAGGGCTGTGGTCGGCAAACTGCGGCTCATGAACCACATGCAGCTCTTTGGCCCTTTGAGTCTTTTCCACAAAATACCATGGCTTGGGCGAGTCTATTTTGAAGAAGTGGTGTTAGAAGAAGTTTAACTTTAAAAAATTTGGCTCTCGAAAGAAATTTCAATCGTTGTACTGTTGATATTTGGCTCTGTTGACAAATGAGTTTGCCGACTACTGATTTAGGACCTTATAAACTAGATCAAGTATTTGGATTTGAACATAAAGATGGGAAGTGATTGGAAGATTTTGAGTAAATGACATGACCTCATGTATATTTTAAAAATATCACTGTGGCTTGCCATGTGGAAAAAGACTGTAGGGGGAAGGCCTGAAGCAGAGAGAACACATGGGAATTATAACCACAGACCAAGTGAGAGATAATAGTTACTTGAACTCTGGTTTGTTGGCAAATGTTTAAAGGCTGTCTGAGGGGGGAAAAGGACCCAGATATGTAATGTTCACTGATTTCTATGGTGTAAGTACTCCCACTGTGGTGATTGCAATCTACCAATGTGTTGTCACTGAAAATGGAGGTGGGAAAAGATGTGCATGATCAGTGCTCACGAGCCAGTGCAGGCCAGCTTCAGCATACCACTGCTGGACCTTGGGCTTTAGCCTGTGGTGTTTGCAGGGAGGGACCAGGTTTGTCTCCATTTTTTTTTTTTAGGTTTGTCTCCATTTTCTAGGGTAAATGGAAATCGTACTATGTTTTTAGAAAGAGGATATGGGAGAAGGTTATGAGAGGGAGAGAGTCAGTTTATAAAATCCATCATGCTGGAGCCTGGAGCCTTGCAAAATAAGCTTAGATGTTGGAGCTTAGATGTTCAGGAGCTCTGAACTCTCAGAACCTTTGAAAATGGAGCTCAGCCCCAAACCTCCCTGCAAACAGGAAGCTGATTTGAGTTAGAACATAAAATAAAAACCAGCTGATGCCCCTGAATGTTTTTCCCCTCCTCTTCCTCCACTGAGCCAAAGGAAATTGGCCCCTCCTTCCCCCTCCCATTGGATAGCTTGTTGCTCAGAAAGCCAAAAAAGCCAAAACCAACAAATCCTTTGAAAATAGCCAAGTTTTGATCCTAGGCAAACTCCTGCCATGGGGTTTCCTAGCCCAGATGTCTGTACACTGCTGAGAATCCTAGGAGGAAACACAAAGGTGCTAGGGAGCAGAATCTGAAACCCAGGCCCAGCTGAAAAGATGGTATGCAAGAGGGTTTCTCACCCTGTAGCTTCCATCCATTTTGTAGGTCATAAAATCATTAAAGTGATTATTATTATTTTTTTGTTGTTAATCCTCACCCAATGATATTTTTTTCATTGATTTTTAAGGAGAGTGGAAGAGAGAGGTAAAGACAGAAATATTGATGTGAGAGAAACACACCAATTGGTTGCTTCTTGTATGAGCCCTGACCAGGGCCTGGACTGTGGAGGAGCCTGCAACCAAGGTATATGTCCTTGACTGGAATTGAAGCCGGGATCCTTTGGTCCACAGCCTGACGCTCTGTCCACTGAGCCAAACTGATTAGGGCCAGAATTATTTTTTAATGAGATAGAATACCATAGAAAATAGTGTTACATTACTTATTACATACAGTTCTGCATGCAATAAGAGTAAGTATTGTCTTGTGAAACTTTTATTTCAGTTTTAGCACATGTACACACATACATGTGTCGTGTATGCTAGTACTGGGTCATGATGTAAGATGTGTTTCTTATTGTGGGTCATGATCAAAGACCTTTGATAAATACTAAGTGTCTTTAGGCTCTGTGTAACTCATGTCTTCTTTCTGCTTTAAATTGCTAATGAAAGGTCCAAACTAGTTTCAGATTCAATTCTCTATGGAATTGGATCATTGCCCCACAAAACACCTACCACCCATATTCCTGTCTGAGGGAAGGGAAGCTGAGAATCAACAGACTCGTCTAGTTCTTTGGGACCAAGCTGAAGCAAAGGGAGGGATTGATGCAAATTTGAATCCAAAAAATTTGTCTGAAATCAGATTAACTTGAAGAAATATAAGATTGGGCAGCCTTTTAGCTCAACTGCACTTGATTTTATGTCCTTTCCTATCTATGTGGGTAATGTGGCCTTGGGCTTCTCTCTCTCTTCTTTGCAGTAGGCAGTTGGTACAGCAGGAATGTTCCGGAGCACGCCTCCCTCTGAGATAACCAGAGGCACAGTGCCAGGGTAGGGGGTGGTACCCTGAACTGAGTGTCCTCTACATTTCCCCGGGTTATTTTGTACTTTTCTGCCAGTGCACTGTGCTCAGCCCTTTCAGAAAGGTGACTGAGTAAGTTTGGAAGAAGGCATACACTTAAGGTACACTATCAAGAATGCGTTACCCTTTTAAAAAAAAGACTGTATTGAAGGCTCTTTTCTATATCAGGAAGGACATTGGTATTAAGGAGAATATAAGTACCTTGCCTTCCAGTGCTTTGACAAAACCTCAGATGTGTGGCCTTCTGGCCAAGTGTCTGTGATTTCATATTGTTGTCAGAGTGATCAGTGTATATGTTTGCTGGCTGAACCAAGAAAGAAGGCATATGGAGATTTTTATAGAAATGATTCTACGGCCAAGATCGGTTTGGCTCAGTGGATAGAGCGTCGGACTGCGGAGTGAAGGGTCCCGGGTTCGATTCCGATCAAGGGCATGTACCTTGGCTGCGGGCACATCCCCAGTAGGGGGCGTGCAAGAGGCAGCTGATCGATGTTCTCTCTCATCAATGTTTCTGACTTTCTATCCCTCTCCCTTCTGCTCTGTAAAAAATTAATAAAAATATATTTAAAAAAAAAGAAATGATTCTACGAAAGATTTTGAGGAGATGAACAAAGCTGGTATATTGCAGAGTCCAAAGTGATTTTCAAATGTAAAGAATTTCTTTGGGTTGAATTCCATGGAAATTTGTTACTGACCTGTGTTTTAAACTATGAAACATGAATATTGGGCATGGAATAGTTTTTCATACATAATTATACCTGATATAATTATATATATAAATATATGATTTTTTTAAATTGATTTCGGAGAGGAAGGTAGAGGGAGATAGAAAGAGCAATGGCAAGAGAAAATCATCAATTGGCTGCTCTTACTAGGGATTGAGTCCACAATCTGGACATGTGCCCTGACCAGGAATCGAACCATGACCTGGTTCATAGGTCGATGCTCAACCACTGAGCTATACCAGCCAGGCAGGAGTAGTTTTTCATGAAAAACAAACAACAAAATTTAAAAAAACATGTTGAGTAAGCTAACATTAATATCCTAGGTTTGGTACCTCAGATAGGCCCAAGGATAATTGGCAAGTGTGGTGCTGGTGCCTTAGAACTAGACTGCTTCTCTGTGAGTAAACTGAGAATCCATCCACATCTCCAGGAAGCACAGAAGACTTCTGGGAAATAGGTTTTAACTATTATGTACCAAGATGTGGTTTTTGGCAGCCACAGGACCTGTCTTTCCAACCTAATTTAAACTAAAATGATCCTTTGAGATACGAATTTAAACAGTCCCTCTAGGACCATAGTCGGCAAACTGCAGCTCGTGAGCCACATGGGGCTCTTTGGCCTCTTGAGTATGGCTCTTCCACAAAATACCACGGCCTGGGTGAGTCTATTTTGAAGAAGTGGCATTAGAAGAAGTTTAAGTTTAAAAAATTTGGCTCTTGAAAGAAATTTAAATCGTTGTACTGTTAATATTTGGCTCTGTTGACTAATGAGTTTGCTGACCACTGCTCTAGTAGTAGTTTGATTTCTCCAGTTGAGACAGTAAGAGAGGAGTGACCCTAAAACTACCCTAATTGGTTCTGGGCTTCCCCTGTCTAGAAACTGGCCTGGACTAGGAGTAGATCACCTTGCCACAGATATGGACACCCATCAGGTGGTTCTGGTTCAGATTGCCCTCCGAGGGCCTCTGAGACTCTTAGCAGAGTTCAGTCTAGCTTGTTTACTTGACCAGTCATATCAGAAACCCATTCCTCTGAGTCAATGCCATTTCAGGGACTCCAGACAACACTAGAGGGGCTGAACTGGATTGACAAGCAAGACATTCTGTAGCATTGGGTAAGGTTCAGTGACAAGCAAGAGACTTACAAGGCGATCTGAATTTCACATGGCATCATCTGGCAGGAAGATCTATTTGAGGTTGTTAGTTCATTGTGCGCTCTGGGGACTGCAGACATGTGGGATAACAGCAGTGATGATGAGAGTGATGGCGAGTATCTTGTGTGGCCATGTCCTCTCAGAATCTCTGAGCACTTGACACATGTTTCCCTTTCATCTCTGGGAGTTGTGGCTTAATGATAATAATTAGAGTACTCCGAGCATCTGTGCTTTGCAAAACACAGCATTAAGCCATGTTTCTGCCTCCTGGGCTCATAGTCTGTATGAACTGGCAGACATTTGGGTGGGGGTGGAGTCCTCTGATGAAGGGAAGAACGTGATGGAATGCAAATATCAGGGATATAATTAGTCACCTAATTGATACCTAACATTTTTTTGGCTCGTGGTAGATCAGAGTAGCCTTTCTTTCATGCCTGCCAAGTCACGAAGATCAGTGACCTTTCCCGAGTATCATCCGACCAAGAGCCAATTTGGGGACCTAAGGTTTTATCTTGTAAAAGGAGCCTTTATGGATTGGGGAATGCTTTTTCTGCTGTGGTGTGAGCAGAGTTTTAACCCCTTCATTTTCATTCCTGTAGTATCAGCAGATTGAGCCCTGTTAAAAGGAAGTGATGCACACTGGCTTTTCCCCATGTGATCAGGCGGACTGGGAACCTAGAAGAGTCAGTAGCCCATTCTCCTGAAGGGGCATTAGGAAAGTAGTACTATAGGATGGTCCTGAGTACCTTTAATACCTCCTTTCCAACCTCACTCTGTCCATAACATGCCACTTCTGTCTTGCTCTAACAGGTGACCTTGGAAAAGGTGCTTGGAATAACTGTGTCTGGAGGCAGAGGGCTTGCCTGTGACCCCCGATCTGGTTTAGTTGCCTACCCAGCTGGGTAAGTACCTTGGAAGAGGGCTTATTGCATGGGGACTTCATAGCCATGCTAAACTAGTTGGGATGGACAAGGGTTTTCTGGTATCTTCTGGGAGATACATCCAGGTTAATGTTTTGGTGCCATTTTAGTAAAGGAGTTACAGTGCCAGGTAAAGGCTCTAGCTTTCTGGCTATCCATTTCTACCCATACATATAGATTGAAATTTTATGTTATACACAGTTCCAAAAATCATCTTTAATATTTACCTTATAGTAATTTTTAAAAACAGCTTTATTGAGATATATATACACCACACAATTTACCTATTTAAAATGCACAACTTAGCCTGGCTGGTGTAACTCAAATGGTTGAGCATCGTCCCATGCACCAAGAGGTTGCTGATTCATTTCCTGGTTGCAGACTCAATCCCCAGTAGAAAGTGTACAGGAAGCAGCCAATCAATGCTTCTCTCTCATCAATGTTTCTATCTCTTTCTCCCCCTCTCTCTAAACAAAAATCAATAAAAGCATATTTTGAAAAATTAAAATACACAATTCATCGGCTTTTAGTATATCCTCAGAGTTATGCAGACATCATCACAATCCATTCTAGAACACACTCATCACCCTAAAAGGAAACCCCATACCCTTTAGCAGTCACTCTCCATTTTCCCCTAGGATCTCTAGCCTTCGACAACAACTAATCTATGTTCTATCTATATACATTTGTCTATTCTGGATATTTCATATAAATGGAATCATATTATACTTGGCCTTTTGTGACTTTTTTCATGGTTCATACATATTGTAATAGGCATCAGAACTTAATTCCTTTCTATGGCCAAATAACCTTCCATTAAAGATAAAGTACCACATTTTATCTCTTCATCAGTTGATGAGCATTTAACCATTGTTTCTGCTTTTTGGCTATTATGAAAAATGCTGCTCTGAACATTTGTCTACTCTAGTCACTTTGAGAGATGTCAGTGATGTTAAAGTAAGAAACATTCAAGCCTATAAAGAATTTTTGTGAGTTTATTTGAGCCAAACTGTGGACAATTGCCAGGAAGCAGAATCTCAACATATTGAGATAATGCTCCAGAGAATGGTAATTTTTTACCTACTGTATTTTCCAGCGTTTAAGACGACTTTTTAACCCAGGAAAAATCTTCTCAAAAGTCAGGGGTTGTCTTATATGCCGGGTGTAAAAATACCGTAGCTTGCAGTTATGATGGGCGTTGCTAACTTGCCAGGGACTTAGCCTGGCGCGCGCTCGCTCTCTCTCTCTCTCTCTCTCTCTCTGTCTCTCTGTCTCTCTCTTCGTTATCTTCCTCCTGTTATCAGTTCCAGCCATATTACGGAGAATATGGTATTTTTAGACGTTATAATCAAAGGAGGAGACGTAAGTGGGTTACATGAAATCCGTTGGTGATACATTAGGGAGGCAGAGATTATTAGGGAGGCGGAGAAAGCAAAACAGGAAAACCTCTGGAAATGAATAAAAAGAAAAATGATAGACACATGCTTCTTTTACATAGGTGGGTACAGGATAGTTAACATTCAACAATTAACATGATAACAATAGCATTGAGGGAATCTGTGGTCTGGGCCCTGGTACCATTGGTTGAGCTCTGAGGCGTCTGGAAAAAGGCAAGTTACAAGTTACCCTGACATTCCATAGGTAAGTTATCTTAGGTGCAATAAGACAGTAGTCTCAGTAAAGATCGAAAATTGATCTTTGCCAGGGAAGATACTGGCCTAGGACATGACTACCTACTATAACCTGCTTTTTAATAAAAGATTTTAATTTCAAATAATCCTTTGTGGTTACTTTAGGTCTGTGAGTTTGCAGGGCTGCCATGCAAGCCTCCCCTGAGTTAGTCATGTTAGCCTGCGGCCCCCCTTTTTTTTACAGTGCTATGGAAGAAAAGTAGGGTTCTGGGACTGTTCTTTCCGTGCTGCCTTTTCACTCCTCTGCTGCTACAGGTGAGAAGCCCTCAACCATCATTTCTTTAGGCTTTTACCCCTCCTGGTTCTGGTTCTGTCAGCCTCTGTTCTTTGCTCCTGGGCACAGAAACAGAAAATGAGAAGGCCATTGCTCTCCCTCTCTTGCCCCACCCTCAGATTGGGAATGCCAAGTTCTCCAGTGTGCGTTACATAGTGTGAATTGCACAATGTAGGTTTTGTACTAGATATGATTTTCATAGTTTTATTATTCTGTCAAAAAAGCTACCTCATCAAGAACTTATTCTGTGCCAGGCATTTTGTTAAGCTTTTACATGAGCTATTTTATTTATTGCTCAGAGCAGCCCTGTGATGTTGGTACTATTATGGTCCTATATTTTAGAAACTAAGTTTTAAAAAGCTTAAGCAGTTCACTCAAGGCCACACAGCTAGTGTCTGTATTGGGATTCCAAGTCAAGTAATCTTGACTGCAGAGCTCTTTCTTTTTCTTATTAATGAGAGAGAGAGAGAGAGAGAGAGAGAGAGAGAGAGAGAGAGAGAGAGAGAGAGAGAGAGAGAGAAACATCAATTGGTTGCCTCATATATGTGCCCTGACCGGGGATGGAGCCTGCAACCTTTTGTATATGGAACTACGCTGCAAACAACTGAGCCACACTAGTTAGTGCGGCTCTTTGAAAGGGGGAAGACCACACTTTCTGCTCATTTTTTAAAGCTGCTTTCCCCCTAAGCTGTCTACTTACCATTTGAATGAGAAATACCCAATTTATGGTCATTTCAGTCTCTGCCAGGGAGACTTCGGCTCCTGGGTTCTGGGTCAGTGTCTCTCCTGAGTGACCCTCTGACATTTGCTATCTGGTGGGGATGCTGTGGGAGCTGCACTGGCTTTATACCCTGCAGAGGCTGAACTGGCTTCCTTCTCGCCCTCTAGAAGCAAGTTGATAAATGACTTCTGTTGTTGGATACCCTGTGCAGCTTGCCTCAGGGGAATTCCACTCGTGCCTGCCTCTGCCTGGGAAAGCTAGGTTCCTTCTTGTTGGAGGTGGGGCAGGCTGGCTAGGAAAGGCCTCCGCTTTTGCTCAGTGCGTGCTGAGCCCTGTGCTCTGCCCTTGGAATTGTGGAGCCCTGCTCCCCCTCTCATCCCATTACACTCCAGGCCTGGCGCCTTTAAGGGTGTGTGCTTCTGTTTAAGGGAAGGCCTCACCCAGCCTGGCTCATATGCCTGCCAGTCATTATCCTTCCAGGTGTTGTATGGAAGATTCCCTGCTGTGACCTCTGGTAGATTTCCTCAGTGTGCTTGTTTTGGGCCAGCCTTCAGCAGTGCTCCAATCTACTCCCTGACCTATTGACTTCCTAGAACTTTAAGTACTCTCTTAGCAAGTGGCCCCTTTCTGGTTGTTTAGTTTTGCTCTATGCTGGAGCTCCCTGATGTGCCTCTGGGGTATCTGGGGATCACCAAAGTCTGTGCCTCTGGGGTATCTGGGGGCCACCAAGCAGCTTCTTTTCCTCCCTCCCTTTCTTCTCTTCCTATCTGGTGATCCTAACACCCCCACCCCACCTTCACTCTCTTGTTCCTACTGAACTTGTTGTTCTAGGACCAGCTCAGGTATCCTAGAAACAAGAAGAGAAACACACACACACACACACACACACACACACACACACACACTCTCACACTCCGCGTGAAACAAAGCTCAGAAATTTCTCCCAGAGGCCTAGAGGCAAATATCAAAACAAAGTTTTCTGGAAGGAAATGAAACAGCTCAGGGAGTGTGAAGTAGAAGAGGATGCGTGTCAGGCAGAGGTGGGCTGAAGTCTCGGGGCAAAGACCCGTCAATTTTAGTGGCTCCAGCATCTCTTCTCCAGAGTTCTCCTTTTCCTGTTGTCTTCCCCACAGGAAGGCTACCCCCCTCACCTGTCATACTTTAACCCCCCCTGCCCTAGGAAACCAGGCTGGTTCCCAGAGAGCCCCTTTGAATGACTAGTTTAGTTGAACACCCATAATTGACGTGGGCTCCTTCCCTAACTGGCTTGGTAGAAGGTTCAGGGGCTTCAGAGCCCAGTATAGCCCCTGTTGGTACTGTGGAGCCAGTCAGTTTGAAACTGGACACAAAACGGGTCCAGGCCGCCTGTCACTACTTGAGCCAAATTAAACTGAGACAGGTTAAACCATATATGAGCATTTATTCCAATAATACCAGCAGTATGGAGAGAGCAGCAGGTCATCCTGTAAGTTCTGCTGTAGCTGACTGATTAGCTATGGATAAGGAAGAAATATTACTACATGCAGGGGAAGCAGGATAAGGGCTGTAAGATCTGTGGTCCCTGTGTCTCCTCCCAGGATTTTGAAGTCAGATAACAGGGTAGTTAACGCTCTGTAATTCTCTAAAAAACAGCTCCTCCCCTTCCTGGAACTGGAGAATGGTTAGCATTCCTGGGACAAACACCCTGAGATGGTCAGGGTCCAGGTACAGCAACAAAAAAAAAACGATCCCATCCTTGGTTCTCAAAATGTATTTTCTTTTTTGAGTGATAGATACATCTCTTATCTTTTTACAGCCATGTTTTTCCCCTTGCAATGCATCCTCCAGTTTCCCAGGGTCTGTAAGAAAAACTCTTATCAATAGTTTGTAGGCTTGTAAATAATCATTAAACAGCTGTGGTCCTATGCTTGTTATGTGCCCTTCCCCCATCAAGCTCGGAGAAAGGATTTCTCTTGTCCCCCCAGTGCCGCGGCCTGGCTATGAGCCAAGGAGCCACTGGAGTGGGGAAGTGTCCTGGAAAAGTAACTGTCCCTGTTTTAGCTAGGAGGAGAGGAAACTCAGCTGTCCTGAGAAGGCCCTTCATTTACTTAGTCCATGTCAGAATTTATGCTGAGATCCCCAGTTTCAAAGCAATGGAGCAGGTGTGAAGCCACAGAATTTCTTTCTGAACTGTGTTCTAGTGACATCTGAGCTGAAGGAGCATAGAACTATCTTCTTATTCTCTGTGGCAAGCCCTATGTAGGGGCCCCGGAGATTCTGGGTAAACCTGAGAGAAAAGGATGCCTGATTTGGTACCCTGAGGGATGGGAATCATGTGAATAAGATGTACAAGGTCTTTGTGGGTTTTAGGTTCAAGGAGGGCAAGCAAACAATAAGCATATCTATACTAATAAAAGCCTTGGAGGTGATCAGGCCAGCAAGGGAGGGGAGTTGAGGGCGATCAGGCTGGCAGGGGAGCAGTTAGGTGTCAATCAGGTTGGCAGGGGAGTGGTTAGGGGGTGATCAGACTGGCAGGCTGGTGAGCAGTCAGGAGCCAGTGGTCCCAGATTGTGAGAGGGATGTCTGACTGCCAGTTTAGGCCCGATCCCACAGGGATGGGGCCTAAATTGGCAGTTGGACATCCCCTGAAGGTTCCAAGATTGGAGAGGGTGCAGGCTGAGGAACTCCCCCCAACCTCCCCATGCACAAATTTCGTGCACTGGGCCACTAGTCTATCCTGTCTAATAAAATAGTAATGTGCAAATTGACAGTACCTCCAATCAAGCCATGCCCATCACCCAATCAGGAGCAGATTATGCAAATAACCCCCAAGCAAGATGGTTGCGGCCACTGAGAGCAGGAGGGAGGCTTGGATTTCTCCGGCAACAGAGGAAGCCAAGCTTTCCATTGCCATTGCCAGCCTAGGCCTCCACTCAATGCTACAAAGTTTTAATTATAGAAGTTACATATATCCCAACAGAAATGGTGGCAGCCACTGAGCTAGAGAGAGCAGAGGCTAGGGTTGCCCGGGCGATAGAGAAAGCCAAACTTCTGCAGCCCTAGTGCCTAGGCCTCTGCTCTAGGCTACAAAGTTTCAAACAGAAATGGCTGCTGTCCTGGAGTGAGCAGAAGGCTTGGCTCCAGTTTCAATTGTAGAACATAAATTAATCCCAGATCCCATGGCCTCCACTTGGGTCGATAGGGGACGTGGCTGGCCTGCAACCACTACAGGCCCCTCGCCCAGGCCACCCCACACCCCAAGGGAAGCCCCACCCTGATCCAGGACACCCTTCAGGGCAAACCAGCTGGTCCCCACCCATGCATCAGGCCTCTATCCTATCTAATAAAAGAGTAATACGTAAATTGACAATCACTCTAACACACAAGAGAGCTACCCCCATGTGGTCAAAGTTTCTTGCCCCCATGTGGACACAAGATGGCTATCACAAGATGGCCAGCAGGGGAGAACAGTGGGAGGTTCCGGGCCTGCTAGAGAGGGCAGTTGGGGGCGATCAAGCCTGCAGGGGAGGGCAGTCAGGGGTGACCAAGCTGGCAGAGGAAGGAAGTTGGGGACAAACAGCCTGGCAGGGGAGCAGTTAGACATCAATTAGGCTGGCAGGGTAGTGGTTAGGGGCTGATCAGGCTGTTAGGCAGAGTGGTTAGGGGCAATCAGGGAGGCAGGCAGGTGAGCAGTTTGGAGCCAGCAGTCCTGGATTGTGAGAAGGATGTCCAACTGCCTGTTTAATACTAGGATCGGGCCTAAATGGGCAGTTGGACATCCCTCGAGGAGTCTCAGATTGGAGAGGGTTCAGGCTGGGCTGAAGGACCGCCCCCCATGCACGAATTTCATGCACCAGGCCTCTAGTATATATATAAAAGCCTAAGTGACCATTACAACCGAACGACCGGTTGCTATGATGTGCACTGACCATCAGGGGGCATACGCTCAATGCAGGAGCTGCCCCTTGGTGTTCAGTGCACTTCCTCAGCCAACCTCCCGCTGTCACTCCTCCCATCCCAGGCTAGCTGACCCCAATCAGGACTGGACAAGACAGCCCCAATCAGCCCAATCACTGGCCAGGCCAAGGGACCCCACCCATGCACGAATTTGTGCACCGGGCCTCTAGTAGACAAATAAATGAGTAAGATAATATCAGAGAGCAATGAATGTTCCAAGAAAATAAAACTGTGATGGAAGAATCAACATGTGAAGTTTGACACCAAAGTGTTCCAAGTGGAGGAAACCTCAAGTGCAAAGGTCCCAAGGAAAGGAGGAATATTTTCACTTGTTTGAGGAGTGAGGTAGCATGGTGGCTAGACCATAATGACTGAGAGGAGGAGGCTCAGACACTGCCACTTTGACTTAGCTTTTAAGTCTTGCAGCTCACAGAGATTCACCTCTAGTTCTGGAAGAAAATATGTTTAGAGTCTACAGAAAGAAGTGTAATGGCAGCTCTATACTGGTGGTCATGTTATTTACTGGGTTATCACTGTGGACGAAAGGGGCCACATGCTAAGCTATGATGGATAATCATGTCCTAGGCTGGTATCTTCCTTAACAAGTTCAGTCTTTACCTTAACTGAGCCTATTGTCTTTTTGCATCTAAGGTAGCATATCTGTGAAATGTCAGAGTAACTTGTAGCTTCCTTTTTCCAGATCCTGGACCCCTGGGGCAAAACCAAATGTGCCTGGGTGCCAGGATGGAGACCAGGAATTCCTTCATTGTTATTGTTATCATACTGATTGTCGACTTTACCCACTTAAATTTATCATTTTACTTTTTATTTAATTCCAGAGATCCCCCCTACCCCCAAGCTTTGCTTTCTCCTGCCTCCCTAATCTATTACCAGTGGATTTCGTGTAACCCATTTAGGTCTCCTCCTTTGAATGTAATGTATAAAACAAGGTGGAAAACCACCGTTCTCTGGAACTTTATCTCAGTCCGTTGAGATTTTGCTTCCTGGCAGTTGTCGACAGTTTGGCTCAAATAAACTCACCAAATTTTTTTACAGGCTTGAACATTAACATTAACTAAGCCTTTTCTCGTGCCTTGGTGGTGGTGGGGGGGGGGGGGGTGGGGGGTGGGAGTGGGGTCATAAAATTCAGAAACAGATGCCTTGATTCCCATGGCCTGGCCTAAGAGGGTTACTTATTTGGAAAGCTTTGGAGTCCAGGTATCTAAAGAGGACCACAGCCAAGGATGCATTAGGAAACATCCTAGATACATGATCTCTTAGAATAATTAAAGCTATAAGATTTCCCCTTTGGGGGGTGAATCTGGAGAGACAGTTTGTAATTGCACACCTTGAAGAGGACCCTAATGAGTCACCAGTATGCAGCAAGTCCTATATGGGATGCTACAGTTGGGGTGCCTGCTGACTCCCTATCCTTGTTCTTGGGCACCAGAGTGTCTTCAATGCTAGGAGCACCATGCGGGTTACTTCGCAAATGATCTTCTTCAGTCTCACAACAATTCTTTTTTATTTTTTAAATTTTTTATTATTTTTTTTGCAGTATAACTTATATTTAATAGTAGTACATATGTTTTCCTTCCCCCCCCCCATAATCCTCCCCACAGCCTCCCCTACCCCCCAGCACATGTCCCCACCTGCCCCCCTCCCCGCCTCAGTGTCTTTCATTCATTGGTTATGCTCATATGCATGCATACAAGTCCTTTGGTTGATCTCCCCCAGCATCCGCTTCCCATCCACCCCAGCCTTCCCCCTGTAGCTTGACAGCCTGTTCAATGCCTCCCTGCCTCTATATCAATCACTCTCCCCTGTTTCTTTTCTTCAAAAATATCTTGCCTCTGCATACTAGAAATAAATGTATAAGAACAAAAAATGTTTGAGTCTTAGTTTCAATGTCCAACTCTTCTGAATCCCAGTTTCAATGTCAAATAGTTCTTTATGTGTACATGTCAGCAATGGTATCCAGATGGTGGACACATCATGGCAATGCAAGTTCCATCCTCTCTGGTATGGTCCTGGGCCGCCTGCAGCCACGCACAGCTGCCAACTACTAGCATGGCAAGTGTCGTCAGTGTCCCCCATCTCTGGACCATCCTCGTGACTGGAACAGACCCGTCAGTTCCTCACTGTCGCAGGAACCCACATGGTCTTGGAGTTGTTCTCTGAAAACACACAAACACATTCTCGACCAAAAGTTAACAGAGGGATCCTCTCTGCAAATTAGACTTGGGATTCTTTTTATTTTTGCCTAAATGATTTTCTTTTGGCTTATTTTGACACCATGTGTGTTTTTTCATGGGTGTCCTGCTGTTGGCTTTACAAATGGAAGTTACTTTTCTGGAGTAAGAATTTTCTAGGTGTATTTTACCTACAGGATATTTTTCCTTACATGATATTATCCCACATCACAACAATTCTTTGAGGTAGATATTATTTCTGTTTTACAGATGAGAAATTGAGGTTCAGAGAAGTTAAGGAATATGCCAAAGATCACACAGTATGCTAGCAGACAAGTCTTTCTGACCACAGTTTTCTTGTTTCCATCATCGCATTGCCTTCAAACATCAGTATGTCCTAAAAGCCTGAGATGGAGGGAATCATGGACCTGCCCTAGGTCCCTAGTTCACAGGTCTGCTTCTTAGGAGGTTCCTTGGCAGTCAGGGTTTTGAGAGTTAGTAGCTACTAGTAGAAGCATAAATATTTATTCACTCATTCAGAAATGTTTATTGAGTGCCTATCTTCTAGGCCCTGTGGGTGTAACAGTAAATAAAACAGATAAAAATCACCTTTGAAAAGCTGGCAATCTACTGATGAAGTTAACTGTGTAGAGTATTGATGTATGTTATGGAAAAAGTATAAGCGATGAGTTTTGAAAAGAAATAGGGGGCTGTGAAGATGTAATGTTAAATAGGGCTAGAGGGTGACATTTAAACAAGGTTTGAAGGACCTTTGGTGTGTGAGAGTCACCTGATTTTACTTGGTCTGAAAGAAGAAATTATGAAGCATGGGGTCTCTGCTCGAACCTTCTGTGTCTTGCTCCCTGTATGTGCTGCTGCATTCATTGCTTGTCCCAGGATTTATTTTGTTTCTGCCTTCTGGAGGATGGAGAGTGGTAGGAGGCAGATCGTGTGAGAATGCTGGGCTCTTTGTGATGGGAGCAGGCCTAGACCTGTCCAGGGGAGGGGGTTTTTGAGGGTTGGCTTTTTCTGATTCAGAGAAGTTCCTGGGCAGAGAGCCCAGCACCTGGTACTGGTGCTCCATGTGACTCCCCGGCTGAGGCCTGAGGGACTGAGGCCTCACTGTCTTTCTGTGGGAGTGAGCAGCCTCCCCACACCTGCACCCTGGGGTTCTGAATTACGGGACTCAGCTGGTTGGGCCAGCCCAGCCCTTGTCTTGTTGAGGATTTCAGCCAGCACTGCTGCAAGGGCCCTGTGAAGATGCCTGCTGCTGTGTTGGGCTGGGTCAAAGCACTAGGAGGCCGAGGGCCAAATACCATGCAAACTGAGCTCCAGCCTCTCTCCCTAGCAGACTGAGGAGCTTGCTCAAAGGTTAAAGAAGACTGAGAAGACTCCCACACAGTGTTTTGTTGTTAATCCTCACCCAAGGATATTTTTTCCATTGATTTTTTTGTTTTGTTTCGTTTTAGAGAGAGTGGCAGGGGGAGAGAGAGGAAGAGTGGAAAAGGGAGAAGAGAGAAACACCGCTTCCCATAACCACACCCCTCAAATCCTTCCCCACTGTTTTTTCTCTTTTTCTCTCCCCATCTCCTAACCGTTCCTTGTTCTCCTTTCCTCACTCCTTTCCCCTTTTCTTTTTAAATGTATTTTTATTGATTCAGAGAGGAAGAGAGAGGGAGAGAAACATCAATGATGAGAGAGAAACATTAACTGGCTGCCTCTTGCATGCCCCCCACTGAGGATTGAGCCTGTAGCCTGGCATGTGCCCTTGTCTGGAATCGAACCCGGGACCCTTCAGTCTGCAGGCCAACACTCTGTCCACTGAGCCACACCAGCCAGCGCTCTCCCTTTTCTTTGCATACCAGCTTGCAGTCTCCTGCCTCCCTTTCAGAATGCCATGTCAGGAGAAGTTCTATGTCTTTATTTTTATCCTCACCCCAGAATATGGCTTTTTAAAAATTTGTTTTTGAGAGAGAGAAATATCAATATGAGAAGCATCAATCAGTTGGCTCCTGTACACACCCCAACTGGGAATTAAACCCACAACCTCGGTATGTGCCCTGACTTGTAATCAGGCCTGCAATACTTTGGTGTATGGGTTGACGCTCCAATCAACTGAGCCATTCAGTCAGGGCTATTTTTCATGATTTTTTTTTTTATAAAAAAGAATCACATCTTTATTTTCATTAATCTTTAACTAACATTTAGCCTTTCCTTCTATTTTTTCAATTATAGTAGACAGACCTTGTTATATTAGTTTTAGATGTACATCCCAGTAATTAAACATTATATAACTTACTAAGTGATCATCTCAATATATCTAATACCCATTTCACACCATACATAGTTATTACAATATTATTTACTATATTCTCTATGCTGTACTTTACATCCCTATGACTATTTGTAAAAACCAGTCTGTACTTCTTAATCCTTTCATCTTTAGCGCGAGCACACACACGCACACACCCACACCAGGGCTGGGAACCTGTAACCCAAGTACATGCCCTAGACTGGGAATTAAACCAAGACCCTTTGGAGCGTGGGCTGACACTGAACACTGAGCCACACCAGCCAGGGCCCACGTCAGTGCTTTTGAGGTCTGTTCTCTTGAGAGGACCTCAACAAGCTGGGCACGGGGGAACTTGGGATATCTTTGCCAAGTTCTGCCCTCACTTCAGCATCTGCATTGTTGTCCCCACAGGTGTGATAATGAGTTGCCCTCTTTATTCCTTTTTACAATTTTGGCCTCCCACTCCCTTCCTCATCTGATATGTTGTGTGTTGTGTGTGTGTGTGTGGGGGGGGGGGGAGAATGGGAAGGGGCGGGCACAGTCCTGCACAGTACACATGTATGTGTACTTGTGGGAGGCCTCATCTCTCTTTGGAGCACAAATGCTTGACACGTGTATATCTAAGCCTATGAATCAGCTGTATACCCATGGCTTGCATTGCCCAAATCCTGTACTCTTTCTTCCTGTACCCCTTCCTGGGCTATGTGTGAGGACTGTGGGAAGGTCTGTGTCCCAGCTGCCCTTTCTGAGTATGGCCAGAGATGGTGCTGGTGTTTAGGGACCCCTTTCACCCTTGTGGGGCTGCAGAGATAGGCCCTTGTGGACAAGGAAAGGAAGCAAGAACAGATTTCAGAAGAAAGCAGTCTCTTACACTTAGTGGCAAGCAGAGCCTCTTTGCTGGGTGACTGCAACTCCCGGTGTCCTGGGAGCTCCTTGGGGAGCTGTGGTTGGTGCTAAGTCTGTTGTCTAACTCATCTCATCTCCCCAGGTGTGTAGTCGTGCTGTTCAACCCCCGGAAACACAAACAGCACCACATCCTCAACAGTTCCAGGTAAATTGTCTGGGCCCTCAGAGAGCAATCCCTCTACCTGCGGACTGTGACAAGGGCACCGCCTGGGGTCTCTGCGACTCTTGGGACTGGCACCTGTTTGAGCCCTAAGGCCAAAGAGGGGAAGGCCACATGTGCCATTGATGTCTACCCGTCTTGCCTTTTGAGGGAACTGCGAGGGAGCAAGGCTTAGGCTAGGCTGCCAGTGGCCCTCTGAGCCTGCCTCATCTCTTACAGGAAAACCATCACTGCTCTTGCTTTCTCCCCTGATGGCAAGTACTTGGTCACTGGAGAGGTGAGTGAGGAGAAGGGGCTACAGTTTTCTGAAGAAGGTGGGTGGTCTGCCCTCAGCCAAGAGCTACAATTCCAGGTCTAGTTAGGGCTAGTGCAACTTTGGCTTCCAAAACAGAAGCCAAATCCTGGTGTTTGCTACACCTTAAAACAGTGGTTCTTAAGCTTTAATGTGCATCAGAATCACCGGGGGGCTTGTTAAAAGTGCACAGCGGTAGGCCTAACTCCAGTTTTTGATTCTGTAAGATTTGAATGGGGCTCCAAAATTTGTATTTCTAACAAGTTCCCACATGCTGATCCTGCTGGTTTGGGAAGCACTTTCAAAACCACTGCCTTAAAGTATTCCTTATCCCCAGTGGCCCCCTGCCGGGCACATGAGGAATGCCTCTGACCCAGGAGGCTGTGGGGCGGAAATAGGTATGAATAGTAGTAGTTCTCAACCCTGGCTGCCCATAAAATCACTCAAGGAGTTTTGAACAAAAAAGAGATGTAGACCCTCACCCAGAGATATTGAACATAATTGGGGGCCATTTTCTTCCTGATACTGTTGTTCTGAGACATTTGTTGTTTCCTCTCTGCCTTTGCCCTGTGTAGCACTCTGCTCTTGACTCTTGGCAGAGTTCATTAGATTGTATCCAGTAGCTGGGGAGGCGAGGGCCCCCACTTTGAAAGGCTAGTGGGGTCTGTATGCTTCTGACCTTCACTTCCAGTTCTTGCCTCCCTGCAGAGTGGGCACATGCCAGCAGTGCGGGTTTGGGACGTGGCTGAGCGTAGCCAGGTGGCAGAGCTGCAAGAACATAAGTATGGTGTGGCTTGCGTGGCCTTTTCCCCCAGCGCCAAGTACATTGTCTCCGTGGGCTACCAACATGACATGATCGTCAACGTCTGGGCCTGGAAGGTGAGGGGGCTGGGCGGGCTGGTTTGGCAGCCTCGTGAGGGTTTAAGGGCCAGTTGGGGATCCAGGAAGATACTGACCTGAGTCCCTTCACTTTACTCTGCTAATCTCAGTCTCATTCTAGGAAATTATTTGAAGCAGGAAAGAACAACTATAGCCAAGTGTGTTGGTAGAAAGGGGCTAGCTTCATGCCTTTGAGGACCTCCATAGGAGATGAACCTCTTCAACTCCTCTGAAAAAGGAGTCTTCATCCTCCCCCTTTTTTCAGGCCAATAAATCAAGAAAAGAAAGATCTTTTTTTTTCAAAGTTCAAAGAGTCAGAGTCTTGATTCTCCCTTTGGCTTTCCCTCCAGAAAAACATTGTGGTGGCCTCCAATAAGGTGTCCAGTCGGGTGACAGCCGTGTCCTTCTCTGAAGATTGCAGCTACTTTGTCACTGCAGGGAACCGACACATCAAATTCTGGTACCTTGATGACAGTAAGACCTCAAAGGTGAGATGCTGAGGCCGGAAGTAGCCAGCAGGGTCAGGGCGCGCTGAGCCCACCCCAGGAGACCCTGCTCCTTTTGGGTCCTTTGCTGTTTGCTCAGCAGCTGTTCAGAGGTTCTGGATGAGCCAGATGCTCTTAGGGCCAAGGGGTAATCTCAAAGAGCAAGGGGGCCTCGTGTCTAGGGGCAGGCTCTGGGGGTAGATGGGTGGGCAACAGTGAGTGATATGTCTCCACAGATCAATGCCACTGTGCCCCTGCTGGGCCGCTCAGGGCTGCTGGGGGAACTACGGAACAACCTGTTCACCGATGTGGCCTGTGGCCGCGGGAAGAAAGCAGACAGTACCTTCTGCATCACATCCTCAGGACTGCTGTGCGAGTTCAGTGACCGGAGGCTTTTGGATAAGTGGGTGGAGCTGAGAGTAAGTACCCCTGGCCCAGTTGGTTAGGGCTGTGCATGTAATGGCTCAGGTGAGAATTGATACCTGTGGCTGAGCCCTTGTGCATGCAGAAGGGGATTCCAGGAGAGAGAAGCTCGGCCCAGTTTCAGCCCACGAAGATCTGTATAACTGCCTCCTCTCTGCTCTTTCTGTCTGTCTTTCCCCTGCTTTCCTCTTCTGCTCAGAACACAGACAGCTTCACAGTAAGTGGTGCCGAGACTGTCCTGTCTTCTTGTGCTATTTCTTTCTCTTTGCTGGGCTTTTCCTACTTTGTTTTCTTTGCCAAAACCTCTAGTATATTAGGAGAGTCTTTGACTCCCATCCCCTAAAGGGCTCGTGACTGTGGGCCCTCTGGCTACCTGCTGCTGGAGGGAGGGGCATCTCTAGATAACAGTTGATGGGCTCAGGCCAGAGCAGCTCAAGGCTGCTTTTCCCTCGCTGCTGTCTTGGCCGGTCTCTCCTCTTGGCAGGTGATTGTTGAGGGGGGGTTGGCAGGTGGCCTCTACTGACCTGAGCCCCTCTGCCTGCAGACCACCGTGGCCTACTGCATCTCTGTGAGCCAAGACTACATTTTTTGTGGCTGTGCTGATGGCACCGTGCGCCTCTTCAACCCCTCTAACCTGCACTTCCTCAGCACCCTGCCCCGGCCCCATGCCTTGGGGACAGACATTGCCAGTGTCACTGAGGCCAGGTGAGCTATGTGGGCCCCCTGCATACATTCACAGCCTCGTGCTGTGCCCAGTCTGTAGGGAACTGGTGAAGAGTATCAGTGCCCCTAGGATAACCAGAAATACCTCTGTAGACAAACAAATTTGGGTTTGTTAGTGCTTGTTGCAACCAAGGGGAAATGGGGAGTATCTCAGTAAGTGGGGGCTATTTTAAGTGTAGGGGTATTGTAAGATTTGAGATACTACGTGAGGGAATTTTAAAAAGGTGCAGGGATTGAAATTTTGCTCTGGTTGAATGCTGACAGGAAGTGGGGGCAATTCTATAATTAGTCACCCTAATAATTTTTACCTTAAGAAGTGGGACTAAAGCTGTAATTGGTAAAGCAGCAGTAGTCAATCCTGATAGACAGAAAGGGGTGGTGTTTGGTTATTTTTGTGGTTTGCACAGTGATCTTGTTTTTATCTCTGTCAGACACAGTAGCAGTAGTCTTGTTTCCTTTTGCTCTGCCATGTCAGAGTGACCCCATCTGACAGTGGTGTTCTGTGACATTGTGTTCATCAGGAGAACACCGTGACCCAGCAGCTAGTGCCAGGTCAGCGCCCAGCTGACGGCCTTCAGGGGCTGTTTTGTCTTTCTTAGGCAACTGCTTTCAAACCTGTGCGTCTGGAGAAGGCTCCCATGCCCTGCTCCTTCCTTCATGCGTTACCTTCTGTTTTCATTCCTTTCATTTTATCAGCTCCTCACTCACCAGTTTGCTTACCTTCTTCCCACAGTCGCCTCTTCTCTGGAGCAGCCAATGCCAGGTATCCAGACACCATTGCTTTGACCTTTGATCCTACTAATCAGTGGCTGTCTTGTGTATACAACGACCACAGCATTTATGTTTGGGATGTGAGGGACCCCAAGAAAGTGGGCAAGGTGTACTCGGCTCTGTATCATTCCTCCTGCGTCTGGAGTGTAGAGGTACGTGGGCTGGGATGGCTTGAGATTGGCCAGGTTTGCTGGGATGCCGTTGTGAAGATGGAAAGTGGGATGCCCACGTATAACGTTATGTTCCTGCTGCCTCCTTGTTTCTCTAGCAACATTCCTGTATCTCCACCTATCTTCAGATGGGTCCTGATGATGTAGCTTGAATTTTATGCTTCTATATCTTAGGCTTCTTCCAATGTGGCCCTGTCCATTCTTAGCTTTGCCTTATTGAGGCTCAGTGATTATGGACAAGTTAATGAACTTGACCGAACTGTCAAGTGATGTACCTGATTCACCTAATTGTTCTAAGAAGTAAATGAAATAATGTTAAGTAGGAGACATAGAAGAGTCCCTGGTATATAATAGGTGCTTGGCTAATGTGCTTTCCCTAGTGATTATGAAGAACATCTAATAATTATAAATTGCTTACTATGTGGCAGACACTAGGCTAAGTCTTGGCCAGTGAGATTATCCCTTAATCTCATTCCTTTCTCCCTGGGCGAAGGACTGATCCCTACCTGGAGCTCTGACTTGGTTCCCTCTGCCCCTTCAGGTCTACCCAGAAGTGAAGGACAGTAACCAAGCCTGCCTCCCCCCGAGTTCCTTCATCACCTGTTCCTCAGATAACACCATCCGCCTGTGGAACACAGAGAGCTCCGGGGTGCATGGCTCCACCCTGCACCGGAATATCCTCAGCAATGTGAGCCCTGAGGCCTTAGGGCCCCCACTCTACTTAGTATTTCCATCCTCAGCCTTCATACCTTCTCAGGAACAGGGTCCCCAGACCTTGATCTTTCAGCTCTGATTTGACTGGGCTCTTTAAGCCAAAGGCTTATCTTGCCCAGCAATCCTCTTCCCTTGCAGTTATATTGGGTCAGGCCTGCCTTACCCACTTCTTCTCTGCATCTGCTCCACCAGGATCTCATTAAGATCATCTATGTGGATGGGAACACTCAGGCCCTGCTGGACACTGAGCTGCCTGGAGGAGACAAAGCTGATGGGTCCCTGATGGATCCCCGAGTGGGCATCCGTTCTGTGTGTATCAGCCCTAACGGACAGCATCTAGCTTCGGGGGACCGTATGGGCACCCTCAGGTAATGCCAGGCCTGGAATGGATACTGACTGTGTCTCATGGTGCAGGCTGGGGAGTTAGGTCCCCAAAGACAGAAAAGTTTGGTTCAAAAAGATTGGGGGAGATATTTATATACAAGGGAAAGATAACTTTACAATGAAGAAACGCAGCAGAAACCATCCTCAAACAATGGTCAAGCTTAATATCTTCATGTCAGTATCATGAAGCCCATAATATGATATAGTGATAAGGACATAGCATTGTTCCTGTGGTATTCTTGCCAAAAATGCATACACTTATTCCAATCATGAGAAAACATCAGACAAACTCAAAGTGACAGTGTGACAGTACCTATATTGATCAGTACTCTTCAAAAGCGTCGGGGCCATGGAAGGTGGGGAAAGACTGAAGAACTGTTCAAGACTGTAAGAGGCTCAAGAGAAATAACAACTAAATGCAAATTGAATAAGAAAAAGAACATTGTGAAAAACTGGTGAAATTCAAATAAAGCTTTTTATTATTAGTGTTGTATGAATGTAAGTTTCCTGGCTTTGGTCATTGTGTACATTTGGGAAAGCTGGGTAAAGGAAATATGGAAACTCTCTGTACTTATTACAATCTTTCTCTAAGCCTAAAAAACATAGAAAACTTTGGAAAAGGTTGGGGGAGAGGTTGTAGCAGAGGAAGCAGCGTGAATCTTCCTGAAGCCTGGCAGTAACCTCTACCATCCTCTCCTCATTTTTGCAGGGTGCATGAGCTGCAGTCCCTCAGTGAGATGCTGAAGGTGGAGGCCCACGACTCAGAAATTCTGTGCCTGGAGTACTCTAAGCCAGACACAGGTCAGGAGGATACCTGGTCCCTAGCCCAGAATGGCACAGGGCTCCTCCAATCCTGCTAGTGCCACTTACTTCTGTCCTGGCTCTTGGATGTGAGACTGAAAGTCCTTTGAATCATTTGGTGTCTTTGCAGGTTTAGAGGAGGACAGCTCCATCCCTGCTCCATGGGGCTCAGTTACTGCAGGCCTCCTTGCCTGGCTCAGGTAGGGGCTTGCTCTGGGCACTTGTGGGCTGATGAGTTCTTCTAACCCCAGGTCTGAAGCTGCTAGCATCAGCGAGCCGGGACAGGCTGATCCATGTGCTGGATGCTGGACGGGAGTATAGCCTACAGCAGACGTTGGACGAGCACTCGTCCTCCATCACTGCTGTCAAGTTTGCAGGTGGGGGCAGGGTAATTGAGACACATTCTGCCACTTACCACCACCATCATCCTTACCCCTCCCCACTGTCACCTGCCTTCCGCCTCTGTGAGAAGGGTGTGCCTATCATGGGCAATATTGTACAGCTGCTGGGAGGCCTGGGGCTGGATGGTAAGGCAAGTGGAAGTAAACTCTTAGTCCTGGGGATCCTGAGCCAGCCGGGTTGACTGAGGATAGGGGTAAAGGAAAGCCCAGGTTTGGAGGTAAGCATCCTGATTTAATTGGTTGTCCCAGTCATGTAGAGTAGCTTAGTAGGAGTGAAGTATGGGGGAAAGGCAGAGAAAAGCTTGCCCCACGTGATGAGGGCAGTGGGAATAACTAGTGGGCCTCTCTCTTCCTTAGCCAGTGATGGGCAAGTCCGCATGATCAGTTGTGGAGCAGACAAGAGCATCTACTTCCGCACTGCACAGAAGGTGAGGGGATGGGTTTCCTTGAATGGCACAGTGAGGGGTGCTGGGGGTCTCTACCATTCCTGTACCTGAGGTTATGAGATGTGAAGAGAGAAAGCAGGGCTCTCTGGACCTGGTGAGACATTTGAGCTTGGGGTCTGCCCATATGCTCCACCCCTGCAGTCTGGAGATGGAGTCCAGTTTACACGGACACACCACGTGGTACGGAAGACGACCCTCTATGACATGGACGTGGAGCCCAGCTGGAAGTACACGGCTATTGGCTGCCAGGACCGAAATATTCGGTGAGCATCTTTTTTTCAGACCATCTGACCACATTTCTTGATGCCCAAGGGGGTCAGCTCTAGAACCCTCAGTCCCCATGTCTGCCTTTTTGTTGAGGACTTTGTGACTGACCCATTGAGCCTATGGAATGAGTACTTTGCCTCACCCAAGAGTAGTAGTTTCTTTGTAGGGGAGTGGCTCCTGTAGAGAACGTGGGAGTGCATGCTGGCATTGCTGCCGCTCAGGTGTGCCTGATCATGACCTCTTCCTCACGTGAATGAGAGTGTGTTTCCCCACAGGATCTTTAACATCAGCAGTGGGAAGCAGAAGAAGCTGTTTAAAGGGTCACAGGGTGAGGATGGCACTCTGATTAAGGTAAGGGCCAGTAGATGGGCTCTGGGCCAGAGAACAGGAGGATGGGGTGCTAGGTGGAGGCGAATTAGTGCTTCCCATCTTCTCCCACCTGTGTGTCCCACTCCTCAGGTGCAGACAGACCCCTCAGGGATCTACATTGCCACCAGCTGTTCTGACAAGAACCTCTCCATTTTTGACTTCTCCTCAGGCGAGTGTGTGGCCACCATGTTTGGCCACTCAGGTGAGTGTAGCCCCAATACTCTACTGCTGAACTTGACTTTCTTCCTTTAGTTTTTTGGGACTTATCAGAGCTGCCTGCCCCTCCCTTCCAACCAACCCCGGCCCTTCACTGTTGGAGTAGAAGCTTGGCTGGCACTTCAGGGGCTCATAGGCTATATTCTTTGTTCTTCACAGAGATTGTCACTGGCATGAAATTTAGTAATGACTGCAAACATCTTATCTCTGTGTCAGGGGACAGGTGAGCAGAAGCCACAGCACACACTCTTCCCCCACCCCCCTTTCACCTCATGATGTCTCTGGGAAGTAGGGCTGAACAGGGGTATTTCTTGGCTGGAGCTGAGCCGGCCAACACGGTGGCTCTGGTCTCCTTGTCAGCCCATGGAGAAGGGGAACTAATGGTGTTGTTGCCCCAGAGTTCTGTCCCCCTCCCACCCTCACACAAGTCTGTGGCTCTACCTAGCTGCATATTTGTGTGGCGCCTGAGCTCTGAGATGACCATCAGCATGAGGCAACGTCTTGCTGAGCTGCGCCAGCGGCAGCGAGGGGTCAAGCAGCAAGGACCATCCTCTCCCCAAAGGGCGGCTGGACCCAGTCGGTGAGAACAGACTATGGGATATGGGTCAGCAATGGGTGGGCGTTCACGTTGCTTGCTGTCATCTTACTGCTCCTTTTTGATCTGGACCTGCCATTCAGCAACTCTGTATCCCCCATACCTGTTTCTCACAGGAAGACTTATGACATTGCTCTTTTTCCCCATGACCTTCCTTGTCTTAGACTCAGGCCCCAGGCCCCGTCGACGCTGTCTTCTGGACCAGCTCTCTCATCAGATAGTGACAAGGAGGGAGAAGATGAGTGCACTGAAGAAGAGGAACTTCCAGCTCTGCCCATCCTTGCCAAGGGGACCAAGAAAGAACCAGGTCTGTGGAAGTCTGGATGGGGCTAGACAGGCACCAGTGGGTGTAGTGGCTGGATGTACTCTTTCTGAGACTGTGGGGCTAAGAGCAATGTGAGCTGAGGAAACTGGAGCATCATTGTGGCCACATAGAGTATGGACTGGTGTGGGGCCAGGGCTCTGGGTGGGTGGGCAGGAGACATTCTCTGACTGCCTGTCTCTGTCTAGCCTTGGTGCCCAGTCCAGCCCTGCCCCGAAGCCTGTCCCACTGGGAAATGAGTCGGGTGAGTTACCATTGTTAAAATGCCCTTCCAAGCTTACAGAGGTGAAGGAAGGTGAAAGCGGGCTCTCTGGGCTTGGCAAGGCACTTGGATGTGGGGTCTTCCCACATGTTCCACCCTTTGTGTCCAAGGAAGAACCTTGTGGGAGGACTCTGGGCGGCTAGGCTGGTCCCAGGTTGGGGATGATAAAGCTCAGGTGTTTCCTTCCTGTGGGCCAGGTGAGGGGCCCGCAAGGATTAGTCACTGCAAGGGGAAGCACTCCACTTGTTCAGCTGCCTGGGGGCCTGGGAGTAAATGTGAACAAAGAACAGGTTGGGGTGGGGGGTATAAAGGGGGTTTCTGAGCCAAATGGTTAGAAGTAAAGTTCAAGGAAATCAAAGATCCACAGAGCAGAAATGTAGAGAAACTGTAGTTCTGAAGATCCCAGGTTAGGAGGTAAGTGCAAAACTTCCAGATAGTTGGTGTAGCCGGAGGGGGATAAAGGCTTTCAGAGCACGCCCCGAGGCAGCTCAGGTCTCAGTTGTCCATGTCCGGGTTTCAGGCGCCAGCACCTTTCATTGTCCTGCAGCAGTTACCTGGGACGAGGGTGTGGTGTTCCTGGTGCGTGGTGACCAGGCCAGGTGTCTCAAGGCTGGGCTCTTGGTTTGTTCTTGGTGCTCTGGACTTGGGGTCCTTGTTGGGGCTGTATTCAGAGTACGGGACTTCTAGAGACTCCTAGCTTTGTTTGAGGTGTCCACAATATCAGATGAAAACTGAGACCAGAAGGTCCTCTAAGAAAGGACATAGAGTGAAGCTAAGAGTATAAACTCTAGAGCCAGACTACCTGAGATATAACCTACAGGCAGGCCACCTACTGTCTGTGGGACTTGGGCAGGTTACTTTAAGCCTGCTGTGCTTCAGTTCTCCCATCTGTAAATATGGGGATAACATTAGTACCTACTTCATTAGATGGTTGTGAGGTTTGAATGAGCTAATACAAGGAAAATGGCTGGCACACAGTATGTGATATATGAATGTTTGCTAAGACTCTTGTGTGATTGGCTTGATACTGTTACACCTCTCTCACTCTTGCCCCACACCAGGCACAAGAGACAGTGGAGTTCCTGGGTCCAGTTCCTACAGCCAACCAAGGACCCAGAAGAAGGGGGCGCTGGGCTCAGTCAGGCGTGGAGTTGAGCGTTCGCTCCATGCTGGACCTGCGGCAGCTAGAGACACTGGCTCCAAGCTCTAGGGGTCCTAGCAGGGACTCTCTGGCCGTGACCTCATCTGGTTCTGGGAAGCATGGTCAGCAGGCCCCTGAAATCTTACAGGTGAGCCAGTTTCTCCCAGTTCCCTAGAGAGCTCCAAGAAGCCATAGCCAACAGCTGGAGTTGAACAGTTATGCTCGCTTTGCCTCTGTGGCACATGGGTAACCCAGTTGCAAATTCAGGGTGGGGCTGGCCAGGATGTGTGATTATCTTGGGCGGCTGATGGTATTATGTGGTGGATGGAGGTTTGCAGTCAGAGTGCTAATATAGTTCTTCTAGAAGCTCAGGAACACTAGGTGGAGCCCAGCCTGGCTTCCTGGTGTCTGTCCTTAGTTGGAGTACTCAGCTTTTCCCAGAGTTGGTGCCCACCAAAACCTTGCCCACCTCTCCTCTTTCCCAGAGCCGCTGTCATATCAGCAACCCCAGTAATACCCCTCTGTGTGTTTCCAGAATGAAAAGTCCCCTCAGCCTCACACTTCTCAACCCTGTTCCTGCCCCCACATTATCCAGTTGTTGTCCCAAGAGGAAGGGGTCTTTCCCCAAGATCTGGAGCCTACACCCATCGAAGATGGTATTGTCTATCCGGAGCCGAGTGACAGTCCCACCTTGGATACCAGGCAAGGGTTCTGCCACCACTAGACTCCTGGGGACATGCAGCCCACACTGTCTTCCCTTTGAGTGGTCCTGGGGCTTGCCTACCATGTCACCACTTCCTCATCCCCAGGCCTGTCACAGGTGGGGAAGAAGGAAGGCAGAAGTTTAGGGGGGCTGCTGCTTAACACTCATTGCCTCCTCCACTGCTGGCCTTCCTGGCAGTGAGTTTCAGGTGCAGGCACCAGCTCGAGGGACCCTGGGAAGAGTGTACCCAGGCAACAGGAGCTCAGAGAAGCACAGCCCTGATAGTGCCTGCTCTGTGGATTATAGCAGCAGCCGCCTTTCCAGCCCTGAGCACCCCAATGAAGGTGAGGCTGCACCCTTGAGGGAGGCCCAGAACCAGGCAGGTCAGTGGGCTGAGGTGGGCGTGGAGGCTCTGGTGGCAGGTGGGTACAGCATGGTGCTTTTGTCCCCTCCTCCACTTCTAGACTCTGAAAGCACGGAGCCCCTGAGTGTGGATGGCATTTCCTCAGACCTCGAAGAGCCAGCTGAGGGTGACGAGGAAGAAGAGGAAGAGGAGGGAGGCACTGGTCCCTATGAGCTGCAGGAAGGCAGCCCCCGTACCCCGGACCAGGAGCAGTTTCTAAAACAGCATTTTGAGACTCTGGCCAATGGGGCTGCTCCAGGTGTGGTCACAAGGCCAGTGTAGGGCCTCCAGTCTGCCTGGCTGAAAGGGAAGGTCCAAGGGCAGGCCATGTCCTGCGGTTGCCTTCTCCAGGGGGTAGAATCTGGCAAGGGTTTGCTTCAGTTCATGATTTCTGTCACCCTGGCAGGGGGCCCAGTCCGAGTACCAGAGAGGACAGAGTCTCAGAGCATCTCTTCACGATTCCTTTTGCAAGTGCTGACGCCCCCTCTCAGGTACTCCACAGCAGCTGTCACTCTGCCACAAGGAGCTCCACTCCCTGACCTCCCAGTGCTTCCAGCAGGGCCAGTCCTGCCCCTGGGGCAACATAAAGCCCTCCTCTCTCTAAGGCTTCCCATACCCACCAGTATTTTGCACTCCCAAGTTTTAGGACAACTGCCTTGGCTGGCTTTGTGCCTGCCTGCCCTCTCCTAGCACTCCCTCGTGCTGTGAGAGCGTCTCCCCATCTTCCTCCTTCAGCCCTTCCATGTTTCCTCCCTGTAGGGAACCATCCCCGTCTTCCTCAAGCCTGGCACTGACGTTGAAACCAGTCCAGGTGCCGCAGGCTTCTGGTGAGCAGCTGAGAGACAATGGTGCTAATCCTCCAGGAGCACCCCCAGAGGTGGAGCCCTCCCCTAGAAACCCTGGTCCCCAGCAGGCAACCCCTGTGCTATTGCCTCGCCGCCGTGTCAATGCGGACAGCAGTTGGATCTCCAAGAGTGTGGCCACAGCCAGCCCCTTTGGTGGACTCCAGAAAGCCCCGTCCATGCAGAGCCTGGCGCCACAGGGTGAGGGGCCTGGTGGGCTTAGCGCCAGGGCGTGGGGAGTGGAGCATGAGCTGCTAGAGGAAGGAGGGCCTGATGCCGCCCTCTGTGCCACTCTGCTTGCTCTGGGTGTTCTTTAGTGCAGCTGTCGCCAACATTTCGGGCCTCATGGACCACCAGTTGGTGACCACTGCTTTAATGAGCAAATGCAAGGCTCAGCAGGTCTTTGGGAATTGAGCCATGGCATCTGAGACACCTTCCTTGCCACCTGACCTGCATATGTTTCTGTCTCTCCTGTAGGCGGGGCTCTTCTGCCAGGCCCGTTACACTTACGGGAGATGGAAGCCCAGGAAGGCCTACGTTCCCTGCCCCAGGCTGATGACCGTCGGTCTCTGTCTCTGTCTCGGCCCCACTCCTACCAGAACCCCACCACCAGTTCCAGTGTCAAGATATCACGCAGCATTTCTGTTGGGGAGAACCTGGGCGTGGCGGCTGAACCTCAAGCTCCTGCCCCCATCCGGGTCCCACCACTCAGGCAGTTGGCCATGCCTAGCCGGGCTCACCTGGTCCTGGACATTCCAAAGCCACTGCCTGATCGTCCTACCCTGGCCACCTTCTCACCTGCTACCAAGGGCCGGACCCCTAGTGAGGCAGAACAGCCTGGCTCCCCAGTGGGCCTAGGAAAGGCTCACAGTCCGTCTGAGAGACAGGCCTGTTTAGGGGAGGGTACCCCTCCCTGGCCTAGGACAGAGTGCCAGGTTCAGCCTGGGTCCAACAGCCCTTGTGCCCAGCACCTGCCGGTCGGCAGCCTCCTCCAAGACCCTGAGATCTTGCAGCCCCCACCCCCTGAGAAGACTCCCAGCCCCGTGGAGTGCACCAGGCCAGGGGCAGCCCTAAGCCAGGCCTCAGGTGTGCACAGCTCCCCAGCTTTCATCTCCTGCCCCATCCTCTCTCTCCCGTCTCTGTTGGCCGCTCTGTGGCTCCATTCCATTTCTGTGCGTCCAGCCTCTGGCGTTTTTCGTCCTGTCTGCTCCTGTCTCGGTCCATAAGTCACACCCCTCATGGTGAGACACTCCTGCAACCTTCACGATCTCTCTGACCCACTTGACCTCAGTGCCTTCTGGCCTCTGGGACTGGCTCTTTCCTTTGGACCTTATTTTCTGTGTGTCGGCGGGTGTTGGGAGGAAGAGGCAAAGGGAAGAGACTGAGAGCAAGTGGAGGGGGTATGATGCTGTCTTGCTCTGAGCAGCTGTGGACGGGGAGGCGAGAAAGGGCAGGTTTGCTGGGCCTAAGCTGTGTCTGTCTCTTCCAGAACCAGGGGTAAGCCTGGAGCAGTGTGAGCAGCTCGTGGCGGAGCTCCAGGGCAGTGTGCGCCGGGCTGTGCAGCTCTACCACTTGGTATGTGTTGGGCCCCCACCGGTGGGGAGACAGCACGTCTGGAGTGCCAGCTCAGTATCCAGAATCTAATGATAAGGCTCTTCCACTGGTGGGGGTGGAGCAACCAAGAACATCCTGGGCAGAGGAGGCAAAGGGATTAGGGGTCAGGTCAAGCCACTTGAACCAAGCACCTACTGGTTATTTCTGACTAAACGCTAGTGACGTCCTCAGATCAGCAAGCGGGGTAGAGGACCCACGTGTCTTAGTTTGCTCAAGACCAACCCAGTTTATGCCTCTTGTCCCAATGTAATCGTTAATAATATCCCTTTTCCTGTTTAAAAACTATTTGGCTGCTCTGGACTATTTGCCTTAAAAGAGGAGTTACTAACAAAATGTAGGTGGTGCCATCACGTGATGAGCTCCTCTTTTGAGGTCACTCCAGAGTCTGCCTCCGTCACACTTGCTGATCTTGGAGTGTGGAATTCCCATCACACGGCTGGGCGTGTAGTCCCTTCTTTGGGGGTGGGCTACCCAGGTGGAGCCCCTCCTTTTCATGCATCCATCGATTGATTCCCTCCAACCCACTTCCGGGGTCCTGTTGCAGGTGGCCAGCTGCAAGACACCCTCAGTGGAGCAAAGTCGCGTCACCCAGCTCCTCAGAAACACCTTCTCTTCAGTGCGGCAGGAGCTAGAGGCCCTGGCCGGGACGGTGCTGCCCAGCCCTGGGGCTGTGGGAGCTGAGCAAACACAGGCCCTGCTAGAGCAATACTCAGAGCTGCTGCTTCGAGCTGTGGAGCGTCGCATGGAACGCAGACTCTGAACTCCAGAAACCGGTCTCAAGTGAATGCTCCCCTTGTTCCAACTAGCCCCTCTCCACTCACTGAAACCTATGGGGATGCTTGGAGTGGATAGCAGAGATCAATGCTTAGGGGGAAGCAGCTTTCCCAGCTGCTCCTCCTGGAGCCCTGTATTTATTAATTTATTTCCCTGACTGTTGCCTCACTTTCTTGGACCTCCAGCCTCCACAACTCCTCCGGTAGCTCATGCAGGGGCTAGGTCTTGGGTTTTTGTCATCTTGGTGCTGTGAGGAGTAGGAGGGTGGCCTGCTGGCCCTCTCTCTTCTTAGAAGCCATTTGAAATTACTGCAGGGATCAGCTCCCTGGGGTGGAGCACACACACAGGGTATTTTGTAGGTAGAGGTGAGAGGTAATGTGGTATTCAATACCCTTCAGCCAATAGCAGAGCTTCTCCTCTACCTCTACTTCCCCTCCCACACCAGCTGCACTCCCCTGGCTGCCAGAGCAGGGTTTATCCATTTTTCTCCAATTCCTGGCAGTTCAGACAGGCAGAGCCCTCTGGCCCTTCAGGGCATTCCCAGCCATCAAGAATGTATCAAGGCCTAAGCCCTCACATTCCACTCCTATTCCCCCTTCAAGAGGGCCCTAGCATTGTCTTTTTCCCTGTGGCCCCTTTCTTGGCCAGAACTTGTGGAGCCAGCGGTGGGACATTGCTGCAGGACAGTAAAGCCCTCTGCTAGGCAGACATGAAGCTCTGGCTGCTTGCCTCAGCCCCTTGGCCTCCTGTCCTCCAATTCTGGTCCCCAGCAGGCTGCTGGAGCCCAGAGGCCACCATCTCCCTGCATCCTGAATAATGCTCAGAAGCCTATGTTGGAGTTTCCCTCGAGGTTTACAGGGCACTGGCCCACCTTCTAAAGACCTTGGCCACAGATGAAATACACACACACACACACACACACACACACCCCTCTGTTGCATGTTCATTGCTAGAGTACTTGACTGACTCATGTGTGCCTGGTTTCCTCTCATGACCTACCCTGTCTTCACCACCCTGACTCATGTGGAATCCCTATCAAGATGCACGAAAAGGGGTGGAACACACTAAACCCAAATTCTGGGTTCTTGGTGTCCACAATCTAGAAGATATGAGATGGCCCAAAGGATACTCGGTTTGGGTAGAAGGAGCCTCCTCGAAGGTAGTGCTGGGCTCCCAGGGTGCTCTGATAGTGGAGGTTGAGGGGAGGGAGGCCCATGGGGCTGCGGCAGGGGCCAAGAGACACAATGGAAAGGTGGTAGGAGGGACAGGTAAGTGGTAGAGGTGAGGGGATGAATGAGAATTGGAAGGGCAGTTCAGGGGAAGGGGAAGGAGGTAGGGCACAGTGGGCAGGGAGAGGAGGACCAAGTAGTGGAGCAGTTGACATGTTGGGATGAAGAATGTGTCTCGGCCCTACTGCTAACCCTGCCTCAGGTAAGGCAGGGCAGCTTTACTGTATGCAACTCCAGGCCACAAAAGCCCATTCTCCTATGGACAGGCCTTTGGGCCCTACTGACTGTAGACAGAGGCTATAGTTGGATTCTGAAGGGGGCCAGATCTGGGTCAGCCTGAGTGCACCTGAACAGATGAACCCTATTTCACCCCATACTGTTCTCTACTACCACTTCTATAGCTAATCGACAGAGAAATCCTGGATCCAAAACTCGCAGCTGCGGGTGGACCCCCTGGCAGGGCTGCAGCTATGCTAGTCAGGGTTAGAAAAACACTTCCACTTGTGCTCCCAGTCCCGGCTGCCATACTTGCCACAGCCCACCCCAAGTAGGGCTCAGGCTGGGCTGGCTGGGTTCTTTGTAATCCTTAGCCAGCCTGTCCCTCACAAGAAGGAAGCAATACTCCAGATTATGTTTGTGAGAAGGTGGCCGCCCTTTCCTACTCCTAGCCCAGCTTTTTGGGGAGCGGGAAGGTGGGAAATCCTGTGGCCGGGCCGGTGCCCATCCCCTTCTGCATGTCTGAGGCCACTTGCAGTTGCCATTCTTGTTCAGATTTGTCCTGACCCAGTTTTGAAAGCCCTTATTTATAACTTTTATACTTTGTCCGGGCCCTGGCGCTTTCCCCCTCCCCGGGTCTTACGGGGTAAGGGGCTGTTTTTAACATGTCAGTTTGTATTGATGTATGAACTGGTCAATAAACAATCATTTGCTAACTTTCCGGCGCCAGTAAGTGGGGGGGACAACAGAAGGTGCTTGTCGCTCGCTGCATGGATGGTGGGGTCCGGCGGTGCGCTGGGCGGGGAGGAGCTCTATCCGGGCAGCGGACTTCATCTGTGCAGACAGGACGAAGCCGTGGGGAGTGCGGAGAGCTGGAGCCCTGGCTGGGCCGTGGGGGGTGGGGGGCGGGCGGGGCCTCCAGGGGGCGGGCGGGGCCTCGGGCGGCGGCGGCGTCATGGCGGAGGCGGCTTTGGACGCCGTGCGGAGGGAGTTACAAGAATTCCCGGCGGCGGTAAGGGGTGAGTGGGTTCGCTCAGGCTGTGGTGTCTGGCGTTGACTGCAGATGGGTCTCAGGACGCGGGAGGGGCTGTGGGCATGCCGGGCCTGGGTCCCTGAGTCGCGTGGCCCACCCGGGTGCACCCTAGTTCGTATCCTCGAGGAGCTTAAAACCTCGCGCACGGAACTAGTTGATGCCTCCTCTCTGATCGCTCTCGTGCCGAGCCTCCTCCAAGCCCGCGGGTGGGGGTTCTCAGCCCCTCCTCCCGTGTTTGCACACCCTCGTGGGTTCCTGAAGGGACTGGCCATTCGGGTGCGGCCCTGTGTTTCCCACAACCAGCCCGTACTGAACAATGAGGAGTCCGTTGTTGCCTCCCCCCCCTTTCCTGTCGTGAAGGCTCAAAGGTGGTCGGATTCTCCCAGCTCTGAAGCCCTGCTGAACTCTAGGCAAGAACGGACTCCTCCCAGCTGGGGTGGTGCAGAGCTCGGGGAGAATCGGGCAGCTGTGCAAGTGATCCCTGGCCCCCCAGCGGCTTGGTTTTTATTTTTCTCCCTTCTTTTTCCCTTCCTTCCACTCTCCCCTTTCTCTGTTAAGCAATTTCTCACTAATGAATAGAACATGGGCACAGGACTTAAAAAATAACGGATTTATAACATAAAGTAAGCTTCTCTCCCATTGTAAGCCCGAGCTTGCATCTTTCCAAAAATACTGTTTAGCTCTGGCCAGTGTGGCTCACGGGTTAGAGCATGGGCCTGCGCACTGAAGGGTTGTGGGTTCGATTCCCGGTCAAGGGTATGTGCAGGTGACAATCAATCTATGTGTGTCCTCTGCCCCCCTCCACTCTCTCTAAAAATCTGTGGAAAAAATATACTTGGATGAGGAGTAAGCAAAGTACACACACACACACACACACACACACACACACACACACAAAACTGCTGTTTGTATCTACACACAAAACTGTATACTTCCCTTTTTATACAAATGACAGCCTATTAAACATATTCTTGTAAGTAATGTATTTTGGAGATCATTCCAAATCCCTGTAACCAATCTTTTTCACACCTAGGTACTAATGCTGTAATTTACTAAATCAGCCCACTCTTAATGAGACATTTAGGTCATTTCCAATCTATTGTTTTCAGTAAGTGCTGCAATAAATACTTTGAGTATTCGTTTAACAGATACAGTCATGTGGTGCACGTGAGGCGAGGTAATTTCATTGTTGTGCAAGCATCATAGAGTGCATTTACACAGACCTACATATTATAGTCTACTACTGTAATTGCATGTGCTATATGTACTTTTAGGTGACTGCCAGCATCACCACAAACCTGTGGGACCACCATTGTATTTGCAGTTCATTGTTCATCAAAACATTCAGTGGCCCATACCTGTCCTTAAAGCACTTCAGTGTGCCAGGGTCTGTCCAGTGTGTTTAGGATACATCACTGACCACAACAGATCTCTGTCCTCATAGAGCTCACAATTCTAAGTGAGGAGACAGACAGTGAGTCATAGGCACACCGAATGAGTAGATTATATAGTAAAGAAATGTGTTACAGGATAAATGCTATGGGGAAGCGGGGGACAAAGCAGAATGATAGACGTCAGCATATAGGGCTGCAGGCTAGGTTGCAAATTTAAATAAGATGGTCAGGATGGGCCTCCTTAATAAGGCTACATTTGAGCACAGGCTTGAAGGAGGAGAGAAGAGCATTAGGGTAGAGGGCAGGCACAGGCTAGTGCCCTGAGGGGGGCGTGTGCCTGGTGTGCCCAAGGAACAGGGCAGAGGCAGAATGCCTGGAGCAGAGTCTTTGTGCACATGTGAGGCTTTTTGTTGGCTAAATTTCCTAGCAGAAGAATTTGGCCAAAGGAATTGTTCAGATCCCTTTTGAAATCCCCTCACTCTGAAAACCCAGGAGAAAACGGTGGCCATTCACTAAAACAGGGGTGGGGAAACTTTATTTATTTATTTATTTGTTTATTTATTTATTTTTATTTTTTTTCCCTTTATTGTTCAGTTTATTAATTACATTGTTTCCCCTTTTTTATCACCCTATATCTTCCCTCCACCCTGTACCTATCCCACCCTCTGCCCTTACCTCCCCCTCCCCAATGTCCTCTCCCATTGTTGCAAGATTTTTGTCCAATCTCTTGCTGTACTTCCAACACTTTTCTCCCCAAGAATTGTCAGTCCATTCCCTCTCTATGTCCGTGTTTCTGTTATAGTCACCAGTTTATCTTGTTCATCAGCCTATCAGTTCACTTGATTTTTATGTTCATTTGTTGATAGATGTGTATTTGTTGTTCATAATTTATATTTTTACCTTTTTCTTCTTCCTCTTCTTAAAGAATATCTTTCAGCATTTCATATAATACTGGTTTGGTGGTGATGAACTCCTTTAGCTTTTCCTTATCTGCGAAGCACTTTATCTGATCCTCAATTCTGAATGATAGCTTTGCTGGATAGAGTAATCTTGGTTGTAGATTCTTGCTCTTCAATATTTTGAATATTTCTTGCCACTCGCGTCTGGCCTGCATCGTTTCTGTTGAGAAAGCCGCTGACAATCGTATGGGCGCTCCCCTGTAGGTAACCAACTGTTTTTCTCTTGCTGCTTTTACTATTCTCTCTTTATCTTTTGCTCTTGGCATTTTAATTATGATGTGTCTTGGTGTAGTCCTCTTTAGATTCCTATATTTTGGGGTTCTGTGTACTTCTTGGGTTTTTAAGTCAGTTTCTTTCACCAGGTGGGGAAAGTTTTCAGTCACTATTTCTTCAAGTAGGTTTTCATTAACTTGCTCTCTCTCTTTTTCTGGCACCCCAATAATTCGGATGTTGGCTTGCTTGAGGTTGTCCCAGAGGCCTCTTACGCTATCTTCAATTATCTGAATTCTTTTTGTTTCTTGCTTTTCCAGCTGAGTGGATTTTGGTTCTTTGTATTTCAAATCTTTGACTTGGTTCTTGTGGCCCTCTGGACTGCTTTTAGGACTTTGTGTAATATTTTTTATTTCAGTCTGTGTATGCTTGATTTCTAGTTGGTCCTTTTTTTTTTTTTTTATCTGTGAGGGTCTGGTTCGTATCCTCAGAGGTCTTGTTCATTTCCTTGAGGGTCTCATTCATTTCCTTGTATGTATCATTCATTTCCTTGTAATTCTTATTAATTTCCTGGTTGGTCTTGTTTATTTCCTGGTAATTCTCATTAAGTTGATAGGCCTTTTGTAGGAGCCTCTTGAATAGCCTTATAACCGTGGTTTTGAACTCTATGTCTTGTCGTCTTTTCTCCTCCATTTCTTTCACACCTGATTTCTTCCCATGTCTCTGCATGGTGGCTGCTTTATGTGGTGGATATCCTCAAAGGGACAGTGGCTCAGCCTCCCCAGTTACCTGAGGTGGGTACTCTTACTGCAATCCTTTATGGGTTGTATTCAGTGTTTTTGAATTTAAACCCAGTTTGTTGTTGTTAGCCCTAGAAGGGTTTGACCTCCAGGCCAATTGGCTGTGAAGGGAGACTGTGTTCAGGTTGGATGGGCGGAGTCTCTGAGCTGCACGGCAGCGGCAGCGGCAGCTGGGTCCTATGCGGCGTGCGCGTGCGCGGGTCTCTGTTGGATGGGGATGGCTGTAGACACCTCCAAGAGAAAGCCGCTAGTCTCTTCCCCTTGCCAGACAACTCTGCCTTTCCCCAAATGTGCCTGCACACCAAAAGTCTAGCCCAAGGTTGTAAAACAGATGGTTTCCGGAACCAGGAGACAAGTTTCCAGGGGGCAAGTCGCGGGTTTGCGCGAACCTTGCGACTAGGAGCCTCTGCCGCGCCCCGCTTCCAGGGTGCGTCCCCCGGACCTCGGACCTCGCCTGGCACTGGGGAATCTGTGCAGGGGGACTTCTCCACGCACCCCGGATCTCGGACCTCGCCTGGCGCTGGGGAATCCGGGCAGTGGGACGCCTCCGCCCTTCCCTGTTGGAGAAATCCGGCCGGGTTGCTGCTCCAGCCCCAGCCCGCGCGCGCGACCAGGACGGCTCCTAACCTGTTTCCGTTTGAAAGGCTGCGCTCCCGCCACTCCTAAGTCTCAGTGTCCCACCTCTGCTCCTATTAGTGGAGTTTTCGTTCAGCCAGCTTTCTGGCAATTCTGGGTGCTTGTCTGTTCTGCTGCTTTGTTGTAGTTCTTAAATCGTTGCGCGGGGCAGAACAATATGTGTTTGCCTATGCCGCCATCTTGGCGTTCTGGGAAACTTTATTTATGTTATAAATACCCATCATCCATCAGCCTTGGGTATTTGTAACATCATTCTTGGGCCATAAAAAATTATCAACTTAAAAATTAGCCTGCTATATTTGGTCAAACATATAATTAACTAATCCCAAATGCCATTGGCAGGCCCGGACCACATGATTTCGTGGGCCTTATATGCCCTGCCTCACACGGTAGGCCGATGTTCCTGCTCCACAGGAAAAACTTAAATGCTAAGAAAGTAAAACTGAAGTAACTACCGAAGGTACAAAGGATTGAAAAAAAAAAAAAAGAAAAAAGTCAGTTTTCCTGTATTTAAAATATCCTAGTGAGGACAATAGGAAGGTTTACTGAGCCCCATATGGCCCCCATCCCCACTCCAAGGTGACTGCTTTGATGGGCCGATGTGACTGGGGAGGTCCTTCGCCCATTCCTCCCCTCTGCTCTCTTCTCTGCGTGGCAGGTGTCATCTTTCCCTCCCGTCCATGGAGCCAGCACACAGGCCAGCTCTTCCATTTCAGTTTTCCCGGGCCCACAGGTCTGTTTTTCCACTCAATTCCCAGTTTTGATCTAATGACATTCACTTTCCAACTGATCGCAAAACAAGGCAGAGATGACCGGTGAGAGGCGGCTGTGAGAGACAGAGGGGAAAATGAATGCAGTTTCCATTTGGAGCAGGAGGCGGTGACCACGCAGGGGGGTTAGGGCATTCAGGCCAGACCTCGAGGATGAAAATAACAAAGCACAGCCCTGTACCCTTTAGAAAAGCCAGGAGAAAGGCATTCTAGACTGAGTGAGCAGCAGGAACAGAGTCTGGTACTGCCTGAGGCGTGTGTGGCAAGGAGCAGGCACCAGACGGGGTAAACCAGGTGGGAAAAGGAGGCTGGGCCTGAATGCATGACAAGGCAGGCAGTATTCTGGAAGGAGTAAGTGGTAAGTCATCAAAGGACTTTTTTACTGGGGGTGTGGCAAGATGAGATTGTGTTTTCGGAAATGACGGGCCAGGGTGAGTGATGCTTTGAGAGGAAGTAGAATTAAGCCAAGGAAACAAGTTAGTTCACTGTAGCAACCATCCTGCCGGGAGCTGTCGGAGACTTCCATTCAACCGCTAAGCAAATGATTGCTGAACACTTACTGTGTGCTCGGTACTGGTCCAGTTCCCGGGGTGCACCAGCGAACAAGACAAGCATCCCTGCCCTCAGGGAGCTCACCTTCTCCCAAGAGAGAGACAGTAACAGCTGGATAAGTGACATAGGCAGTGTGCTAGATGGTGACAAATGATAGGGAAAAGGGGGTCTGGCTGGTGTGGCTCACTTTGTGGGAGTGTAGTCCTGTGCACCGGAAGGTCTCGGGTTCGATTCCTGATCAGGGACATACCTAGGTTGCAAATTTGATCCTTGGTTGAGTTCAGTCCTTGGTTGGGGTGCATACGGGAGGCAATCAATTTATGTATCTCTCATCCATGTTTCTCTCCCTGTCTAAAATCAAGTTTTTAACAAAAGGAAAATAAAGGAAGAGGTATAAGAGTCATTGGGAGAAGGTGACAGTTTTTTAAAGGGTGGCCTGGCTCATTGCAGCATTATTTCCAGTAGCCAAGATCTGGAGGCAGCCAAGTGCGCATCAGTAGATGAGTAGATAAAAAGGCTGTGGTGCATTTACACAATGGAATACTACTTAGCTTTAAAAAAAGAAGGAAATCTTACCTTTTGCAACAGCATGGATGGACCAGGAGATTACCATGCTAAGTGAAATAATGCAGTCAGAGAGAAACAAACACCGTCTGATCTCACATGTGGAATCTAATGATCAAAATAAATTGATGAATAAAATCAAAACAGAGACATAGATACATGGAACAGACTGATAGCTATCAGAGGGGAGGGAGGTTGGAGGACTGGATGAAAGAAGGTGAAGGGATTAAGCAAAAAAGTCCCACAAGAAATCACATAGGCCCAACAAAACAAAAGAAAAAAATCCCATAATCACAGACAACAGTAGGTAGAGGTGGTCCAAGGGGGAAGTGGGAATGGAAAGAGACTGCGTGGGGCGATGGGCACACTTTGCAGTGTGCAGATGGTGCTTTGTGGAGTTATACACTTGAAACCTGTATGGTTTTGTGAACCAATGTCACCCCAATAAATGAAAAAGAAGGGGCCATGGAGGGAAACCTTATTGAGGGGACACTTGAAAACCCAAAGGAGGTTAGTGAATGTGAACACCAGCAGGGGAAAGGAGGAGGGGGTGGTTTGAGAGACATAGGAGGTAGAATCAGTAGGACTTGGAGACAATCAATAGGATGAACGGAGTGAGGGAGAAGGAGATTTTTTTTTTTTCTGGGCCAGTGCTGTGAGTGCAGGAAGGAGCGAGTGAGGGGGCGGAGGCACAGGACTGGGATGGGGACGAGGATGGAGGCGTGCTGGCCGAGAAGAAGATTTTTATTCAGGTGACCCAGGACCACTGCAGACATCTGCCCGGGGGCACCTGCACAGCTGCCCAGTGCCCACGGCAGCCGGGTGTGAGGGTGGTGATGCTGTTCACTTTCCTCCTGGGGCTCTGTGGGGACCTGTCTCCTCATTTAGTTTGTGGGCTCCCCGAGAGGGTGACTGGCTCACCCCCGACACCTCCGCGTTGGCCAAGTGCTGAGCGCATCCTGGGTTGTCGCTGTGAGAAGGTGCGTTACACGGCCTCAGCCCGCCTTCACCTTGGGGCCCCAGCTCCACTCATCCCGGAGCTCCCAGTACCCCCCAGCGGCTGCCTTTCCTACTGGGTGCCAGGAGGCTGGCCTCTCGGGAGTGGGAAAGCAGGCTCCGTGGTACAGGCCAGCCATGGTCCATGGAGGGTCTGGATTCTGGGCTGAGCAGTAGCCCTGGCCCTCTCACTCTTGGGGCCCGTAGGGGTGTGTTTGTGAGTACATCACACTTTCTCCCTTAAATGTCCCTCCTTCAATTTCTGATTGTCCAGGATCCCTTGGTCACCAGTGGGCATTGTCTAGGACACAGTGTGGCCTACCGGAGGACACCTCTGATGCAGACAGGGCGGGGGGGGGGGGCAGCAGCAGGGTGTTACTGGCTTCAGCCCCACTCCCCTCTCTCTCAGAGCTGAATGTGCCTCTTGCTGTGCCTTACCTGGACCAGCCCCCAACTCCACTCCACTTCTACCGGGACTGGGTGTGCCCCAACAGGCCCTGCATCATCCGCAACGCCCTGCAGCACTGGCCAGCCCTCCAGAAGTGGTCGCTCCCCTACCTCAGGTGGGGGCCGCCCGGCGGGATGTGGGTGGTGCTCTGTGGCATCGGGGCAAGGGCCGAATGTCCATTCTTCCAGAGCCGCAGCGGGCTGCACGGAGGTGAGTGTGGCCGTGACCCCGGACGGTTATGCGGATGCTGTGCGAGGGGACCGCTTTGTGATGCCCGCCGAGCGCCGCCTGCCCCTGCGCTGCGTGCTGGACGTCCTGGAGGGCCGAGCCCAGCACCCGGGAGTCCTGTACGTGCAGAAGCAGTGCTCCAACCTCCTCACTGAGCTGCCCCAGCTGCTGTGTGACCTGGAGCCCCACGTGCCCTGGGCCTCCGAGGCGCTGGGTGAGTGGAGATGGGGTCCCGCCTCTTCTCGTCGCCGATGGCGCGGCCCGCACCCCCGGCCCTACAGGGTCAGGTCTGTGTGCTAAACGCTCACGTCCCCCGGCCTCAACTTCATGTCGATGGATGGAAGATGGCTGCCCCTGGCCAGTGGCCCACCTCTGCCCGTTCTCTCTGCTCTCTCCCTGTTTCTGCTGGGTCCCTAGAAAGCTTTGCCAAGGCCCACCCAAATTCTGGCCCAGCATCGCTGTAAGGTGTCTATTCCGAGCCTCACCTTCAGCCACCCTCCTAACCCCCCTTCCCTCCCACCTGCAGGGAAGAGGCCTGATGCTGTGAACTTCTGGCTGGGGGAGGCGGCGGCTGTGACGTCTTGTAGGTATCAGGTGGGGAGGAGACCAGGAGTGGAAGTTAGACTGACTTTTCTCTAAGACTTCTGGGATTCTAGGCTCATACACAAGACCTCCCCCCCCCCGCCCCCTGGGGCGGGGGACAGCTCAGGTGGGGAAGGTACCCATAGCATTGGGGGCAAGGGCATTGCTTCTTCTCCGTCCCTGGAGGGCTTTGCAAAGGTCATCTAGGTCGGGGGGTGAACTCAGGAGTTCCCTGTTTGCTAGAACTCTCCTCAGTGGAGATGAGCCCAGGGCCTGGCCAGTGCCAGTCCTGGAGGACAGAGATCAGAAATGCCTGAAACCCACCAGGCACCTTGGCACCCCCTCACCTCTGCTCCGACGTGGCATGCTCTTCTCTTACCCCATAAGCTGACCTGGGGTGCCAGGCACCCATCATGGTTGTTTGCCCCTCCTGTGCCCGGCCCCTCATTCCTGCCCCGGGGCCTCCTGTGTTGGCAGTGCATAAGGACCACTATGAGAACCTCTACTGTGTGGTCTCGGGGGAGAAGCACTTCCTGCTACATCCACCCACTGACCGGCCCTTCATCCCCTATGGTAAGGGGCTCGGCCTGCAGGGCTGTGGGGAGCAAGCAGCCCAAGGTGGATGGCGGGCAGTGAGGGCCTGGGCTGGCTGGTGCCCCAGGCCTGAGGTTGGACAGTGTCTCTACTGCACTGGGGCTCCTGACCTTGCCCTGTACCCAGGGAACACGTAAATGACTGGCTGGCAAACTGTAGGCACTTGAGGGTCCCCACACTTTCCTCCCTCTGGTTTCAGAGATGTACACCCCAGCAACCTACCAGCTAACCGAAGACGGCTCCTTTAAAATGGTGGATGAGGAGGCCATGGAGAAGGTGTGTGTCTTGTTCCTGGGCCCCAGGGAGAGGGAAGGGTAGGAACCTGGGCTCTGAGGAGCAGGCACCAAAGAGCCCCAGCTCTGAAAAACCCCTAAGTCTGGGGGGGGGGGGGGGCCTCCCGGTGCTGAGCAGGGCAGGACCCATGGTGTTGACCTTAGGAAAAGGTGGAATTCGAAGGCCTGGCGCTTCGAGCCTGTTCCCTGGCTTCCGCTGTGTCCCCAGGTGCCCTGGATCCCACTGGACCCGTTGGCTCCAGATCTGGCTCAGTACCCCAGATACAGCCAGGCCCGGGCCCTGTGCTGCACGGTGCGGGCCGGCGAGCTGCTCTACCTGCCGGCCCTGTGGTTCCACCACGTCCGGCAGTCCCATGCCTGCATTGCTGGTGAGGAGCTGCTCAGCCCCCGGTGGCACGGCCTCTGGGAGAGGGCCGGGGAGGCTGGAGGGCAGAAGGGGGACCCTCATGCTCAGGTCTCTCCCTGCAGTGAATTTCTGGTATGACATGGAGTATGACCTCAGGTACAGTTACTTCCAGTTGCTCGACTCCCTCACGAAGGCCGCGGGCCTTGGCCCAGAGAATGCATGCTGCCGGTGACAACTGTGGAGAAGGTGCGCCCCTCCGCGCCAGGCCAGCTCTCCACGCGGCAACAGGAGTCGGAGCGTGCTGGCTCCTGGCCCGGCCAGGCTTGCGATCAGCTTTGCAGGCTCTCTGGAGGCGGCCTGGAGCAGGAGGGGCCGGCCGTCCGGGTGTGGCTCCCCGGTGAGGCACAGCCTGCACTGGAGGAGGAGTGGGGCAGCAGGTGCAGCCCTGCCTCGCCCCCATGACCCCGGGTGAGTGAGTGCCTCGAGCATCGGTGACTTGTCCGTAGAACCATGGCGGTTCCTCCTCCCGGGTGTTGTGAGCGCTGGAGCTGGTATCTGCGGGGCAGCAAGGCTGGCACAGGAAACGTTCAATAAAAGATGGCTGTGCTTTGTGAGCCGAGTCGCCCTCTGAAGTTGCCTTCTGTGGTCTGTGGGCTGGAAGGGTTGGGTGAGAATTTCAGGGTGGCTGTGATTAGGGGTGAGGGCTGGGTCCAGGCCTGTGCCTGAGGAGCTCTCTGCTGCCAAGACCCCTCTGTGACAGCCATTGCGGCCCCCCTTGGCCAGCAAGCCGTCCCCGGTCTTGTCGTCTCTTGGCGCTGGTCTTGTTCCAGGCTTTGTCTCATTCCCCGCTCCAGGGCAGCTGGTGGGCCGTGGTGCCCTGAGGATCACCTCTGTTCCTCCTCCGGGAAGGAGGGGACAGAAGCCCGCCCCTCCCCAGGCTTCCTCTGTGGAAGGAGTGGGTCTCCGCCATCAGACTCCCTTCCCACCAACCAGGCCCTGGGGATGGAAGCCCCTTTCCTGAGTGCCAGCCCAGACGCCTCACCCCCGGCTCCAGCCCAGGGCTGGGGCGGCCGCTTTGAAGCCCTGTTTCATAGGACAAACCCCGCCCCTGCCAGGTCATGGTGGGGCCTGGGGCATTCCTCAGGTTGGCCAACCACTTCGCCGGACTGGGTGTTCCTGTCATACTGGCGTCGGGAGATTGCAAAAGGCCCTGCCGTGGGGGGCTTGGCCCTTCCGTTTGCTGCTTCTCTGGGCCCAGCCCCTGCCTTCCAGACCTAAGTGGCTCTTGCAGGCCCCACCTTCCCGTCTCTTCCTGCTCAGCCTCAGACAGCGAGCTCTCCGGGGGACCCCCTTTCCAAGTGAGAGCTGGGAGAGTAGGGCTGGGTGGGGTGGAGACAGATGCTGATGGCTGGAGAGGATGGGTCTTTGGGGTGTTGATCCCCGACCACAGGGAGGCCACTGGTTTCGTATGAGTTTAAAATGCTTCACTTCCTGTACAGGTAGCTGATCCAGGAAAAGAGTGGGGCTTGGGTGGGGCAGAGGCGGTGGGGAGGGACAAGGGAGGAGCTTGGAGCCAACTGGGACATCCCTGGTTCTGGATTAAAAAGCTTGACAGTGCCGGTCCTCCGGCCACTGCCTGTCATACCTGGTTCCCGAGGACTGTCCGCCTCATGGCTCTGGCAAGACAGGTAGGAAGCTGGGCTCCACTCTAACCCCTGGTCCCCCCGAGGCCTGGTTTCTGCTGTTTCTTAGCAGAGCTGTGGGCTTCTTGGACCAGGGCGGTGAGCAGAAGCCAGGGAAGAGGCAGGGCATTGGGACGAGGGACTGTCCTGAGTTCCTCCTGCCCTAGGGAGAGGCTCCAGGCAGAGCTCCCTGGCACCGTGGACTTGGGCCCCGGTAGCTCAGTCCCGGGGCCCCAGAAGGAAGTGGCTGCTCCAGTGCTCCTCTGACTCAGTTGCTTCGGGTGGGAGCCCCAGGGCTGACACTGCTATTAGGTGAGCTTCCCTGGCCCTTCTCTGGACTCCATCATCCAGCAGGCCCTTTCTGAGGCAGGGCTGAAGGCCAGAAGGCAGGATTGGCTGGCACAGGTTTTCCCTGCCTTGTCAACCTCCCAGGGCCATCCCCAGACCCAGGGTTATGGGTTCAGATGGAGCTGCCTGAGGACCAACGTTAGCCGGGGCCTTGTCGGACCTGAGGGACTTGACCACCTGTGGGCAGTCTGATCTGGTTACTGCTGTCCCTACCTTAGTAGAGAGCCCATTTCCAGAACTGTGCCCTGGCCAGAGGTGGGGAGTAGGGGTGGGGGGTAAACTCAACCAGGGGGCACAAGGCCTGACGGACTCTTTCCTGCCCTGCTGCCAAGACCAGCCTGGCTGCTTTTCCAGGGTGAGCGGGGGAAGCGGGTGAAAGGAGACTTAGTATCAGGAAGTGGAAGCGGGTCAGTGCGGGGATTGAGAGCATAGATCTGAGCTAGCCTGGTCCACTCCTGCCCTGAACCGCAGGCCAGTGCCTACTTGGTCTTCCTGTTTCGATGTCCTTGTGGGCTTGGTCATAGGGTGGTTGTGTGATTAAGCGAGTTAACGTACAGAACGGGTCCAGAGCCGGCAGGTGTCAGCAGCTACCAGCCTCTCTCTCCTGCAGGCCTGTGGCTGGCGGGGCTGGGCCTTTGGGTTCAGAACTAGGCCCCAGGCTCTCCTGCAGCCCGTGTCTCCTTTGGGTCTCTGCCTGCAGCAAACCGGTCCCTTTCTCTCTCCTCTGCAGGCAAAGGTGCCCGAGACGTGCCTGCTCACCATTCGTGTCCTGCAGGCCCACGGCCTGCCCTCCAAGGACCTAGGTGAGTGCTGCGCAGGCGGGTCACAGTGCCGCCGTGGCGTTCAGAGGTGGCAGGGGCAGTGTGAAGAGATGGGAGTGGGGCTGGGGGTGCAGAGGGGCCCTGGAGAGGGTGCCGAGGGAGGACCGGAGGAAAGTCACAGTCGGGGCTCTGCCTCTGCTCTTCCTGCCTCCAACCCGGCCCCGTTCCTTGGGAGTCTGGGTCTTCCGGGGCCCCCTGCGATGGAGGACAGGGCCTGTGGGGGCCGGCTGGGAAGGGCTCTTGGCAGTCACCGGGTGCTCGTGCCTTCTTCCCACAGTGACCGCCTCTGACTGCTATGTGACTCTGTGGCTGCCCACGGCCGCCAGCCACCGGCTGCAGACACGCACGGTGAAGAACAGCAGAAACCCCATCTGGAACCAGAGCTTCCGCTTCCGCATCCACAGGCAGCTCAAGGTGGGCCTGAGTCGCCCTGGCCCTTCTCACTGACCCTGTCCACTGCCATGTCCCCTCCCAGCCCCTCGCTCCCTGCCCCACTCACCTTCCTCTGCCACCCCTCCTTCCTGCAGCCCCTCACTCTGTTCCCCTTCCAGAATGTCGTGCAACTGCAAGTCTTCGACCAGGACCTTTTGACCAGTGATGACCCCGTGTTGTCGGTGCTGTATGACGTGGGGTCTCTGCGGATTGGGGAGTCCCGCCACGAAAGCTTCCTCGGGAGCCCCCAGGCAAGGCTGCGGCAGGAAAGGGGCGGGGAGATGCCAGGAGGGTGGCTGGTCCATGTGGCCCTCTTCTCCAGGAGCTACAGTCCCCTGAGAAGTAGTCCCATCCCCAACCCTCTCTCTTGACACCCAAGCCCAGGGCAGCTTTCTTGGGGCGATCCAGAGAGGGTGGACGGAGCAGCCTGGTGCTGGACAATCGCTGTCCCACCACGGGTCCCAGCCCCAGCCCCAGCCCCAGCCCCAGCCGGCGTCTGTGTTGGAATCTGCCCCTGCCCCCATAATTTCCTCTTTCCCTCCCTTCTCTTCCTCTCCCCCACCCCCATTTCACCCTTTCTAACTTGCTTCTTTCTCTGTGCAGGGGGAGGGGCAGCTGGAGGTTGAATTTCGGCTGCAGAGCCTGTGAGTCAGGGGCCATGGGACAGTCCTGGGTGGGAGTGCTTCCTTCTGGGAGGGACGGGGTGCAGGGCACGAGAGCTGACACCCTTCCCTGGGGGAGATCCAGCAGTAGAGGAGGAATGCCCGGCTTCCTGGGGGGGGGGGCACCTGGGAACCAGGACCCCCGCTTAGGGTCACGGGGGCTCTTTCCAGGACCGACTGGGCTGAGCAGCTGGTCAGCAATGGCATCCTGGTGGTGAGTCCAGAACCCCTCCCTGCAACCAGCTGCTTGTCCTCCCCCCCGAGCTTCAGGCCCACCACGGGGGCCGGGGGGGCAGAGCGGATGGGATGGGGGGCCCTGGGATTTCAGGTCCTCAAGAGGATACAATCCCCGGGAGTGTTTGGTGCCTCAGGCGAAGGGAATAGAGGGCCGCGGGGCGAGAACCAGAGCGCTGGGCGGGCGCGGAGTGGGGGGGGGGGGGGGCCCTGACAGGAGGCGCTCACGTCCGGCTCTCTCGGCTCAGGCCCGGGAGGTCTCCCGCCTGCACGTTCGCCTGGAGGAGCCCGGGGGCCGGACGGGTGAGTCCCTGACCCCTGCAGTGCCCTCAGCCCTTTCTAAGGGGGCCTTGCACTAGATGCTCTCTGCCCTCAGGCAGGAGCAGGGGTGAGGGCGCAACTTCATGCTGGGGCTTTTCCCCTTGTTCCTCCGGGGGGCTGCGGAGGGGGCATTCCGTCTCCAGCCTCGTCCTGGGCCAGACGCCCATCTCAGTGCCGGGAGGGAAGGGCCCGGGGCCCCTTAGGCAAGACCGGGGCCTCCGTGGGCTCAGAGCCCACCCCCAGCCTCTCTGCTCTGGTTCCTGTTTCCAGGGTCAGAGGGCAGAGTTCAGCTTGTGGTTCCCGGGTCCTGTGAGGGGCCACAGGAGGGCTCGGTAGGCACTGCCTCCTGCTTCCACTGCCCCGCCTGCTGGGAGCCGGAGCTGAGCGTTCGCCTGCAGGTACTGTGCCGTGGGCTCCGTGGGGCTGCAGAGCCTTCCCCCCGCCCTCAGCACCTGCTCCCGCAGTCCCTGCCCTCACCGAGCCCCTCCGCCCGCCAGAGGCAGGCCCACGGGAGGAGTGTGAGGCTGACGCTGACCTTGTGACCCCCTCCTGCTGTCCTCTGTCCCTCCCAGGAGCGACTGGTGAGGTCCCTGCCAGGAAGGACAGGGAGAGATTCTGAGTTCTTCTCTTGTGCTCCTGCAGGGTGCCCCCCAAGAGCAACTGAAGGTGCCCCTGAGGGCCCTGCCCTCTGGCCAAGTGGTGAGACTCGTCTTCCCTACGTCCCAGGTACTGGTCACCGGAGGGAGCCGCACAGGCGGGGCCGGCCCAGGCCGGGCAGGGCTGGCCTGCGTCAGTAGCAGCTCTGTCCTCCGTGAGCACTGGAGCAGCCCTGGGGCGGGATCCTCTGAGCGTCCCTGCCTTCAGGTGTCAGGCCTGGCCCCGGGGAGATGGCCGTGGGCCCAGGGGGGCATGGGGACCTCGTGGGGTGTGGCGCGGGTTGGGATGGGGGCGCACACCTCTGTGACCGGAGCACTCATGTTTTCAGGAGCCTCTGATGAGGCTGGCGCTGAAGAAAGAAGAAGGGTGAGAGGCCGGGCTGGGCACTGGGACGGTGCGGGGAGAGCAGCTGGACAGGCCGCCCGGAGGAGGGAGGGGAGCGAGGTGGGGGCTCCAGCACAACCGCCCGACTCCTCTCTCAGGCGCTCGGTGTGCTCCCACGCGGAGCACGGTGTGTGGGCGCCTGAGAGAGGAAGGCTCTTTTCACATGGCACTTGCGTTTGTTTGCCAGAGGGGTGTGTGCCTACCCTGTGCCTGGCTCTTAGGAGGCGTTTGGTAAAAACGTTTGGCTGGAGCACAGGTGGCCAGTGTGGAGAGTGATTTGAGGCTCAGAGAGGGCGAGGAGAGGAGAAGAGAGAGTGGCACCCCTTCGGGGGGCAGTCATTGTGGGGGAGCCTCAGCTGACCTTCATGAGACCACGAGTCACATGCCTGCTCACCACGAAGAGGTGGGGACTGGTCTCTGTCCCCTCTGGGGGGGGAGGGCGGGAGGCTGAGAGGTGGAGTGTGTTGGGGCCCACCGGGGCCTGTCTGCCGCTGGGACTCCAGAGGGGCCTCTGTCACCAGTGACCCCTCTTGGCCACATTCCCTGGGTGCCCTCGCGTGGGTCTGGGTCCCTCCGCTCCCCCTCATGCCCGCTGCTGCCGGGACACCGAGGAGCGGTGAGGTGGGGGCGGAGCGGAGCGGAGAGATGGCGAACGCGTGTCGGGGGGCAGAGCCGCTTCCTCCCCGCCGAGCCCGGCGCCTCACCGCCCTCTCCCCGCAGCCCGGAGGCGCTGGCCGTGCGGCTGGGCTGCGGGCCCTGTGCCGAGGAGCGCGCCTTCCTGAGCAGGAGGAAGCAGGTGGTGGCCACGGCCCTGAAGCAGGCCCTGCGGCTGGAGGGAGACCTGCTGGAAGACGAGGTCCGAGGGCTGGGCTGGGCTGGGCTGGGCTGGGCTGGGCTGGCCTGGGCTGGGGGGGGGGGGGGGGGCGTCCTCGGGCCGGCTCGGCCCAGAGCCCGGTGCGGAGAGCTGGAGCTGGTGTTCCCCGACCAGAGGCCCTGGTGCCGAGCCGGGCTCTCCCGCCCTCGCCCTCGATGTTGTCGGGAGCTTGGTCACATCAAACGTGGAGCATTGCATGAGACCCTTGGAGGTTTAAACTAGCTTTCCTTCTCGTTGTTTCTTGGTCCTTGGCCTGGTCTCGGTTGTGAGGCTGGGCCTGGCCTGACCGGTCAGTAAGATGCGCAGCCTGCGGGCTGCCTGCTGGCCTGGGATGGTCCCTGGAGGTGCAGGTCAGCTCTGGCATCTCCTAGAGAGACGGCCTTTCCTTGGGAGAGGATGAGGGGTGGCTGCATGGGAGGTTTGGGGATGGCCCTGGAGCTCCCAGAAAGTGACCGTCAGACTACTGAGGGGTTAGAGTGAGGAGAGGAGGCCTGGTCTGTCCGTTTTCTCTGGAGTTCTTAAAACCAGACAGACCTGACCCTCAGGAGGCTATTTCTGACTAGACCCTCCTCAGCAGGCCTGACTAGAACCGGTCCCAAGAGCCCCGATTAGATCAGGAGCCCTGATTGATTTCAGAGAGGAAGGGTGAAGGAGAGAGAGAGAAACATCAATGACGAGAGAGAATCATTGATTGGCTGCCTCCTGCAAGGGCATAACCGGGCATGTGCCCTTGACTGGAATCCGACCCAGGACCCTTCAGTCCACAGGCCAATGCGCTAACCACTGAGCAACCAGCTAGGGCCTGATTAGATTTTGAGCAACTTTAGCTGTGAGTGAGCTGATTGGCCCCTTAGATTACTACCTTCTCTTCCTGTGGCTTGGCCTTCCTCCTCCCTAAGGCCCCCCCCCCCTCTTTCTTAAATGTATTTTTTATTGATTTCGGGGAGGAAGGGAGAGGGAGAGAAGAATCAGCTGCCTCCTGCACACCCACTACTAGGGATCGAGCCCGAAATCCTGGGCATGTGCCCTGGCTGAGAATCAGACCTTGACCTCTTGGTTCATAGGTCAACGGGCTTAACCACAGAGCACCCCTGCTGGGCCCTAGGGCCTCTCTGAGCCTGGCTGTCTTCTCTTCCAGATCCCGGTGGTAGCTATTATGGCCACTGGTGGTGGGATCCGAGCAATGACTTCGCTGTACGGGCAGCTGGCCGGCCTGCGGGAGCTGGGCCTCTTGGATTGCGTCTCCTATATCACGGGAGCCTCGGGATCCACCTGGTGAGCTGGCAGCGGGTGGGGTGCAGAAGCCTGTGGCAGGGGGTGCCGTGGTGAGGCTCTGAGACTGCACAGGCCTCTCTGACCGAATGGGAAGGGCCGGAGAGGAATGCACTCGGGCCCCTGGGGGGGCCTGCCAGGCTGTCGTCCAGACCAGAGCCCAGTGAGTCCTCGAGCAATGCTCTCCCCGGCTTTGGCTTTCCCAGGGCTTTGGCCAACCTCTACGAGGACCCAGAGTGGTCTCAGAAGGACCTGGCAGGGCCCACGGAGTTGCTGAAGACCCAGGTGACCAAGAGCAAGCTGGGTGTGCTGGCCCCCAGGCAGCTGCAGCGCTATCGGCAGGAGCTGGCCGAGCGTGCCCGCCTGGGCCACCCGACCTGCTTCACCAACCTGTGGGCCCTCATCAACGAGGCGCTGCTGCACGATGAGGTGTGGCACGGTGCAGCCTGGGGAGCGGGGTGGGTGGCCAAAGCCACAGCAAGGTCAGCAGCCCTGGGCAGCGGGGGAGGGGGAGGCTCAGGCACCAGGAAGCCGTGGCTTTAGGTTCAGATCGTCTCCCCACCCCTGCTCCAGCCCCATGACCACAAACTCTCAGACCAGCGGGAAGCCCTGGGTCGTGGCCAGAATCCTCTGCCCCTCTACTGTGCCCTCAACACCAAGGGGAGGGGCCTGACCACCTTTGAGTTTGGAGGTGAGTAGCCTGGAGCTGAGACCCATGCTTTCGTGGTTGGTGGGTGAGGGGGGTGGGTTCTATACTCACTCCCTGGGCCAGGCCTCACGCTTTTCAGAGACTCATTCAGTCTTTGGGATGCGGGCAAGGGCCTTTGGTCTCAAGCCCAGGGAGCCAGTGACAAGGCTGGTGGATACGCTGGTACCGAGGGCCCTCAGGTTCTGGGCCCCGGTAAGGCTGTGTGGCTCCTCACAGAGTGGTGCGAATTCTCCCCCTACGAGGTCGGCTTTCCCAAGTACGGCGCCTTCGTCCCCTCCGAGCTCTTTGGCTCCGAGTTCTTCATGGGGCGCCTCATAAAGCAGCTTCCTGAGTCCCGCATCTGCTTCCTGGAAGGTGAGGAGGTTGGAAGGCTGAGGGGCTGGGGCAGAGGGAGATGGGCTGGGTGGGCCTTGACCTTCCCAGTTCAGTCACTGCGAGTCTCCTGGCCCGGAACAGGCCTTGGGGAAGGTCAGGTTGTGACGGGGTGGAAGACTCCCCCGCGTGTCCCCTATTCTCAGGTATCTGGAGCAACCTGTATGCAGCCAACCTCCAGGACAGCTTATACTGGTCCTCTGAGCCCAGCCAGTTCTGGGACCGCTGGGCCCAGGACCAGGCCAGCCTGGGTAGGTGCCTGACTCCATGTAAGGATACGGTGGGGCAGCCTGTGGGGCTGTATTTGGGGGAATGTGGACTCTTGGGCCTTTGGGAGTCCACAGAGGCTGGAGTAAAGGCCCAGGGGTACCGTTTCCTGAATGACACCCCCTTCCTCCCCTCTTGACTGTGCAGACAGGGAGCAGGTCCCCCTTCTGAAGATAGAGGAGCCTCCCACGGGGGCCGGCAGGATAGCCGAGTTTTTCACTGACCTTCTGACACGGCGCCCACTTCCCCAGGCCACCCACAACTTCCTGCGTGGCCTCCATTTCCACAAGGACTATTTCCAGCACCCTCACTTCTCCAGCTGGAAAGGTATCTGCTTCCCCCCCAGTCTCAGCTCTCCAGAGTCATCCCATAGCCGCCTGAGCCTCGGTGTTTGGTCCAGACACCCACCTCGTAACACCTTGTCCCCAGGCCCTTTGAGCTCAGTTCCCTGGGCTGGTTGGAGCGAGAGCCTGTGTTCTCTCCTTATGTTGGGGGTCAGGCCTCCAGAAGTGGAGGTGTTGCTTTGGTGAGAGCAGGGCCGGAGGGCAGGGTCTCCACCAGCAGCAAGGAAATGTCATTAGGCCTGAGGGATTGCTGCCCTGAGTCCCTGTGACAGCTGCTTCACCCCATTCCCCACCTCTCCAGCTACCAAACTAGATGGGCTCCCCAACCAGCTGACACCTGCAGAGTCCCACCTTTGCCTGCTGGATGTCGGCTACTTTATCAACACCAGCTGCCCGCCCCTCCTGCGGCCCACACGGGACGTGGACCTCATCCTGTCGCTGGATTACAACCTCCACGGAGCCTTTCAGGTGGGCCGCGGCAGGCTTGGGGGCGCTGGGCAACCCCAGGCCTCTCTGCCATCCTGGCTCATGCCTCTAGGGCCTTCTGCTTTGGAGCCTAGTGTCTGGCCCTTCGGGGCTGTGACAGGGACACCGGGTGAACAGGAAACTGAGCTCATAGAATCCACAACAAGGGAACCAGCTGCCCAGAAGTGGGAGCGATGGGGAGCTGGCAGTGTGGTTACATGTATTTTACAGTTGGGTCCCTTTTGCTGCTCCCCACCCCCAGTTGGTCCCTGGACCTGCAGTCTCGGGCTTTGTTAGCGCCCCGTTCAGGTGACCCCAGTGTAGCCGCAGTGGAGGGCTGTCAGGTTAGAGCCTTGTTCCATCTGGCCTGGCTCCGCTGGGTGCACCAGGGTCTGCTTTGGCCTCTGGGCACGAAGTCCCGAGTGTCTGGGCCTGCACCTCAGTCAGCCCGCTGCTGAGGAGCCTGGGCAGCCCTGGGGCCAGTCTCTCTGACGCCACTGCCCACCTTGCAGCAGCTGCAGCTCCTAGGCCGGTTCTGCCAGGAGCAGGGCATCCCGTTCCCACCCATCTCGCCCAGCCCCGAGGAGCAGCGCCAGCCTGGGGAGTGCCACCTGTTCCTGGACCCCGACCGCCCCGAGGCCCCGGCCGTGCTGCACTTCCCCCTGGTCAACGACTCCTTCCGGGAGCACTCGGCCCCTGGTGAGCCCCCCGCCCGTCCTGCCTCCCTCCTCCGCCCTGTGTGCCCTGCCAAAGGTGACCCCGACCCTCCACCCCCAATGCGTCTCTCCATGCCCGGCTGCACTCCCTCCCCACCAGGGGTCCGTCGGACAGCTGAGGAGAAGGAGGCTGGGGAGGTGAACCTGTCTTCATCCGACTCCCCCTACCACTACTCGAAGGTCACCTACAGCCAGGAGGATGTGGACAAGCTGCTCCACTTGACGCATTACAACATCTGCAACAACCAGGAGCAGCTGCTGGTGGCCCTGCGGGCGGCTGTGCAGCGGCGGAGGCAGCGCAAGCAGCGCGGCCCCAGCGACCGCGGGCCCCTGGCCGGGGGCTCCAGCCCCTGACTCTCGGGCTCTCTCCCCACCTGTCTGGCTGCTCTGGTTAAGCTGGGGCAGAGACTGTCATCACCAGGCGTTCCAGAACCTCTGGGGTGTGGATGGCCCTCGGAGGGGCTCCCCCACGGGGTGTACCCGGCAGCACCCAGATGTGGCCCTGCCACCAGCAAGCCTGCCACGACAGCTCCCGGCAGGTTGAGCCTTCTGAACGGGGAGCCTGGTCCCCGCGATGCGGGCTGGAGACGGCTTCCTTTGGAGTGAGGGGAAGATTCTGTCCGCTGCGGGTGGGGCTGGGGAGCCCGGAGCAGCACTGACCAGATTCGTGTGAGGGCGCCAAGCCCGTGACCCTGTCTGTCCTCCCTTCCTGTTACCTCGAGGAGCTGTAAGTGGGAAATAGAGTGCTTTCTCTGCCGGAGGCTCATTCAGGTGTGAGGCATTGCTGAGGTCCTGTCATTGCTGCCAGGAAGGGACATGTTGCTGCAGGTTCTTGGTTCCTCGGGGCAAGACTGGTTTAGGAAACGATCTTCTCCTCATCGGTGTGCTGGCTCGGTGGTTAGAGCGTCAGCCTCACACTGAAGGTTTGATTCCCAGTCGGGGGCGTGTAGCTGGCTGCAGGCTCCATCCCAGGCCCCATCCCTGGCTCTGGGGTGGGAGGCCACCAGTGTTCTGTCCCCTCTCCCTCCAAAAAAAATCAGCGGAAAAACTGTTCTCGGTGACAGGCTTAACAACAACAACAGAAGAAATGAAACGTCTCCCCGGCCGCCTCATGGAGCTAGCGAGTCCGCATGGGCTTCCCCTGAAACGTGGCTCATCTGCCCCCGGCTCCCTTTCTAGGCAGGACCTCGGGGTGTGGCGGGGGACTCAGCCCGGGACTTCCTGTCCCACGGTCAGTCAGGATGGCCAGACCTGGGACCAGAAGAGCCAGAGAGACCAGCAGCACAGCCTCTGCCGCTGTGACCCAGGGGACCTGTTCCTTCCTGAAGTCAGGAGGGCCCTGGGGGCGGAGTCTCATTCTGGGGCCCAGAGGGTGTCCTCACTGTGGCCCTGAGGTTGGTGGTCCCTCGGGGTTTGCTTCAGGGCCCAGACCTGTGGAGAGAACAGGAGGCAGAGTGACTGCAGGGCCGGTGACCTCAGAATCTCCTCCGCACATTCATGCCGCCGGCGACTGGCTTCCCGGGAACACCCTCTCCTGACATGTGCGTGGGACGGGTGCTGGAGCCTTAGAAGCCATGTGTCCAGGACAAGGCCATTCACTCAGCCACACGTCACCTGAATCATAAATTGGGGTCAGCGGGCCCTGCAGGAGTGTGATGGGGTAATCACCGGAGACCAGTTCTGCCTCCGTTACGCTGAGTGCTCCCCGGCATGAGCTGTGTAGCTGCGGGTCTGTGTGTGGAACTCCTCAGGTTTGACTGCATGTGGGTCTGTGTCTGACAGCCTGACTCCTGCTCAGAGCAGGGTCTGCACTGGGGAAGGCAGAGAGGATGGAGGCAGCAGGGACAAGGGCAAGGGTGCAGGAGGGCTCTGGCTGACCTGCAAACAGGGCTCCGTCTTGGAGAGGAGGAGGACAGAGAATGAGGGGTATGTGGGTCCCAGGTGACAGCCAGGCAGCATTCTAGCCTGTGCAAAGGGTGCTCTCACCTCGGGTCTGGCCTGAGCAGGAAGGTGGTGGGAGCTGGGTGCAGTCTTCTCTGCAGGGAGCTCCAGGGGTGGCTGTCGGTGAAGACGGGGTCTCCCTCAACGAGGAGGGTGGGGGATAGCCATGGCATCTGTGGAAAGGGAGCCTCATGACCTTGATTCTACTGGCAGAGTGGAGAGTGAGCCAGGGGTTCACACCAGATGGGGAGTGGTCAAGGGTCTCAGACATGGTGTTACTCCGTCCACTGGCAGTCTCAGGCTTCAGAGGGTGCATCTGTGCTGGTCCTGGAGGCTCAGGACGCCCACAGCACACCCAGGGGCCCTACCTGCATGCAGTGGCCGTTCTGGGCGCCTCCGTGCACTCAGCCAGGAAGTCCAGAGGTCTGGTCTGAGTCTGGGCTTAGCCTGTGGGCTGCAGAGCAAGAGGAGAATACCGGTCAGCTCCAGGCTAGATGCTCAACCAGCTGCAGGTGGAGTCCTCACACTCCCTCCTATGGTCTGAATATCCACGCCCCCCCATCTCCGGCCACCCAAGGTGATTCTAGTAGGAGGAGGGGCCTTTGAGAGGTGATTCGGTCCTGAGGGTAGAGCCCTTATAAGAGAGACCCAGTGAGCACCCTCGCCCTTTCCACATGTAAGCCCAGCAAGAATGTGCCACCTGCATCCGGAAGATGGCCCTCACTAGACACCCAGTCCGCCGGCGCCTTGATCTTGGACTTCCCAGCCTCCAGATCTGTGAGACGTAAATGTGGTTATCACCCACCCAGCGTGTGGTGTGTTTGTTACAGCAGCCTGAGCAGCCTGAGATGTCCCTGCGTCTGGAGCTCCCTGGGCACCGGGAATTGTCCATGTGGGGTGCTGCGCAGCCACACACCCGTTTCCCCGAGTGCATCCAGCCTCTTCGAAGGCTAATGACTGGCGGGCTAAGGAAGGCCCAGTCTGAAGGAGATTCAAGTCCCTGTGGGATTCTGGAAGGACAGTCTCAGGGAGATCCCAGGGGAACAGACAGTGTGAGGAACGGAGCCAGGAGCCCAGCGACGGGGGAGCAGGAAGGGCTCTCAGTAGAGCCCCAGCAGCTTTAGGACATGTCCTGAACACACTCCCTCCGTGCACAGGGTCCCTCCTATTAGAGCTGGGTTTGGTCACTGTCTACACGACACCCCGAGGGGGGGGTGCATTCAGGGTATGCGAGGCCCTGAAGGATGGAGAAGGCCCCGGGGTCAGAGCAGAGCTTGGGAAAGCCCATGGGGATCTGGGATGGCTCAGGGAGTCAGAGCTGCAGCCTCCACAGGAGGCAACCAAGGAATCAAGCCTGGCCCCACCTCCGCTACTGATCAGCTGTGTGATCTTTGGCAAGTTGCTTCCCCTCTCTGGGCCTTAAATTCTTTGCAAAAAGACAATAGACCTCATCCTGAAGGCTCTATAGGTACTTCCAAGGATGATTAAACACCAGCAGCTTGAGGCTCAGGGAGTCAATGCTCCCCCCGGCCCCAGGGCTCCCCCAGAGTCTACCTGCTTGGCTGCTCAGGGCTGGAGGCCAGCCTTTTAGATGGTGCTGCAGATGGTCTCGCCCGCTGCTTAGCGCCACCAGCAGCCATGGGTCAACTCTGCCTCCTGCAGGGCCCTGGCCCCAGCCCCCTGGCTGCTCGTGGGAGGTCCTCCCTGCTGAGTCAGCCTGTCCTGGGGCCAGTGTCTCCGGCAGCCCTCACCTTAAGGAGGATGGGTGTTTCCTGTCATCTCTCACACTGGGCTCCTGGAAGGTAAATGGTGGCTGAGGAAGCCACATTCTGAGGAGAGATGGCAGGAAGGGGTCACCATAGCAGGCAGCTTTTCCCAGTGGGTCTCCACCCCCCACTGCCCAGAACCCCCACTGCCATCCTCTGCCCCTGGAACAGGCTCAGGGAGCTGCCCCTTGGGGTCCCCCTGTGGCCTCCCAGGGGCTGGAGCCGGGCTCTGGAGGAGGCGCTGAGGGGGCACCAGCTGCACCAGGACCGAGGTTCCAGGGAGCAGCTTTCCACGAAACCAGAAGAGGAAGAAGAGCCCCACCTGGGAAGTGGTCCCCAAAGAAACTACCCCAGGAACGGGGGAAGGGCGGGGCCAGTCTGCCCAGAGTCCACACTGCCCGGAGCCAGGCCCTGACCACCCAGTCCCTCCAGTGGCTCTGCAAGGGGAGGGGGAGCTGTGGGAGAAGGACTCTCCTGCCATTTACCTACCTCCCTCCCAACCCCCCGGGCAGGAGCTGCTGCTTAAGCTCCAAAGATGCCTCCGTGGTGGGGCACCCTTCACATCCTGAAAATGTGGGAAACATCAGGTCCAGCAGAGGCTGAGGCTCCTGTGGAGAGGGGGCTAGGTAGCCACTCCCCCTCTACTGTCCACTGTCCACAGCCCCCTGGACTGGGGCGTCAGGAGGAGTGGCTACCATGCCTCAGTGCTGGCTCCATGCCCCCTGCCCCCTGCCCCCTGCTGCCTGGCGGCTGCTCCAGAGACGATGTGCCCAAGACAGCCACTGCCCGACGGGTGCCTGGCTGCAGGTCCCTTGTCTGCCAGCTGTGCTCCTGGCCACCAGCTTCTCAGGGGCCTGTGCTGGAGGGAGGTTAGCCTGCTGCCCACTCTTCTGGCTTAGCCCCTTTACCTGTTCCGTCTGGGGGAGGGCAGCCAGGTGGGTCAGGTCAGGGCAGCCGGACTCCATGTCCCGCCTCTCCTTCCCACACCCTCCGCTTCAGTTCAGGTGGCTTCCCTCTCACCCCTGCCCACAGTGGCGCCCGGCCTACCAGGATATGGGCATAGCCCCACACATTGCAAGCATTTTCCTGAGGGTCAGGTATAGGCTCAGAGCCCTGGGGAGACCCCGACAAGGCTGAGACTGAGACTACTGCTCCCACCAGCCTGCAGGCCCCAGCCCCGGGGTTCCTTCACTTCAGCCTCACGCACCACTGCCTCCCTCTGCAGTTGGACAAACTTTTCCTGGGGCAGCAGCTTCTCCAAGTCCTGGTGTCTGCGGAGAGTGCGGGGAGAAACAAGCCAGGTGAGGCTGGCTCCCAGGTGCCGGGGTGCCGAGAGCCTTCCCTCACCCCCGGCAACTGGCCCCGGGGGTGAGAGGAGGGGCCGCAGGAGCTGCCCGTGGCTGTAGCCGCTGGATGGTACAGGGGGCGAGGGGGCAAGGCCTTGGCCCACCCTGCAGCTGGGGTCCAGCAGGAGCCCCTCCGGGAGGCCAGCCAGGCCTCAGCCAGCTCCCGCTCCTGCCGCAGTTTCTGCAGAAGCAGCTCTCCTCCCGGCATCCCAGGCGCAGGGCCCCGCCTCCTCCAGTGCCTGCAGCTGCCCTTCCAGCTCCTGCAGACCTGTCACCTGGAGAGGGTTGCTTCAGGTGCGATATTGGGCAGAGCCACCAGGTAGGGCCGGGCTGGAGTGCCCAGCAGAAGTGTGGAAGGCTGAGAGGCCTGGGCCTTCCCACCCCTGCCACCCTCTCCTTCTCTGCCCCTTTCTCTGCCCCTCGCCTGGCCTTCCTCTCTGCCAGCTCCACTCCCACTAGGCGTGCTGCGGCCTTGGGCAATCGGCTCTGTGCCAGCTCAACGCCAGGCTCACTTCTGTGCCTGTGCCTGTGCCTGCATGGCCGTGACATGGCCATTGTCGACCAGCTGCCACCCCTCCTGCTGGGCACCCTGGGCTTCAGGGTAGCGCTCCTTGTTTCTTGCCCCAGGAGCTGCTCGGCCTCGGCCCCGTCCACAGCCAGCTCCTCCGAGGACAGCAGAGCCTGCTTCTCCTGAGCCCACGCTCAGCAGAGGAAGCTGCTGTCAGGGTCTGCAGGGCAGCAGGCTGGGAGGGAAGGGAGGTGGCAGCAGGGGTGGGGGTTGGGTCAGGGAAGAGGTGGACTCCAGTTTCCCAAAGAGCTGGGTGACCCCCACCCTGCAGGGCAGAGCTGAGCCCACAGCGGGTGCAGGATGCTACTTACAGCAGTTCCTGACAGGGTCTGAGGAGGGTGTGGCCCTGGGCAGCCTGCTCCAGCTGCCGGCCACGCTCCTGGACCTTGGCATCCAGGGTGGCCCAGGCCTCCTGAACCTTGGCCAACTGCTGGGCCAGGCTGTTCTGAGCCACGGGCTGCAGCAGGGCCAGGTGGTGAGCCTCCGTCTGCACCTGCGCCACCTTCTCTCCGCGGCTGCCAACTCCCTCTGCCACCAGAACAGAGACCCGATCTCACTCCCTGCTGTGTGCTCCTCACCCAGGAGTCCGGTCCTCACTGGCCAGGCCACCTACTAGGATGCTCTGCTCCACAAGCTGGGAAGGGGTTCTTGCCTCTCACTTCCGGGGTCCCCTTACCCCCTGTCTTCAGGGAGTGGCTCAGACAGGAAGCCCCCTGTGCTGTTGCTGCAGGGTCTGCACCGATGACAAACTGTGGTCACAGGTGTCTCTTGCCGTCAGGGTGGCTTCTCCCGCATCCAGGCCCAGAGCTCAGCCACCACCTGCTCAAAGCCCCGAAGCTCCCGGGCTGCAGCCAGGCTCTGGAAGAGGAGGGAGGGCAGCTCTGGCTCAGCTTATTCCCAGGGTCCTTCCTCCCCAGAGGCAGGACCTCCTGGGCGACCCCCTTATGGGGCTTGGTGACCCGCTCATGACCACCAGGCACAGAAAGTGTCCCAGATGGGGCAGCTGCTCAGTGAACACGATGTCACTGATGCTGTGGTCGGGCGGGAGGGCACACCTCATGAGAAAGGCGGAGATGGAGGCTCTGCAGTGGGTGAGGTGGGTCCATGGGAGGAAGGACGCTGGTTTGGGGCTGAGAGGAGAGGGCCAGCTCAGGAGGCGGCTCCGGCTCGGACCCTCGGAGATGGTATCTCTGGGCTGCGGGGCTTATGGGGGCCAAGGAGCTGGTTGCTTCAGAGGAGCTGTCGGCTGTGCCTGAGAACTAAGTGTGGGACCTGAAGGTTTCCTTGGTGTACACATCCCTTAGAGCACTCTGGTGAGGAGAGCGAGTGAGTGGAGTGAAGGAGCGTCTGTCCTGCGTCTTAATAAAATTGGAGCTGTGTGGGTGGCTTGGCGGAGTAGGAGCTGCCGGACATGCTGCCTGCTTCTTGGAGGTGTGACCCACACACGGAGGGGCCAGCAGGGAAGGCAGGAGGTGGAAGACTTGGCTGGAAGCTGGGACAGCCACTGCCCTCGGCCCCCACACCCCCCCCCCGTGGGCCTGTTGCTCCCAGGCCCACACAAAAGGCACAGGTGGCCCTCCCCCTTGGCTGGCCCGGCCGGAGGCACCCACCCGAGTGCGGGCTTGTATTGCCCTGCCAGCCTCTCCCAAGTGGCCCGGATGTGACTCCTCTGGGCTTGAACCTGGGGACAGCAGCAGGTGATGCCCCCTGCAGGCTGCCTGCCAGCTCCCTCAGGGCCTGCCCTGTGGCTGCCCCAGGCTCTGGACCGCCTCTCTGAGAGCATCAAACTTCTCTTCCAGCCCCTGCGAGGGCAGAGGGCCAGGTGGGTCACTCCGGAGGGGTGTCCAGCACTCCGGAAGCTCACAAAGGCTGGGCAGTGTTGGGCAGTTCCGACATCCCTCGGCCCAGGCTCTAGGACCAAGAGTCTGCCGGAGCCCAGAGGTCCCCCATTCCCCTTCTGCTCACCCCCATCTCCCCGGACACAGACCTTCTTTGCCTTGCTCTGCCTCAACTCACTCGCCCAAGGTCACCCAGGAGTGACTCACCTTGATGGCCTCCAGGTCCCGCCTGTAGTTCTGAGACTCAGCGGTGGCCACTTTGCTGGCCAGGCAGGCATGGAGGAGCCGGGCCACACGCTCCCTGGTGGATCTGCAGCTGCCGCCGCCGGCCTCGTCCCCTGTGTCTGCTCTCTGCAGCAGCCCGAACGCATCTCCCTCACGCCTGCACCTGGGCCAGCACCTGGGGCCGTGGCAGGAAGGACAGCCAACTGGAGCCCTTCCTCTCCAGGCGGGACCCTGTATGGCTCTGTAGGGAGCGCCCTCCTCCCCCCACCTTTCTAGGTGTTGCTGCCGGCTCTCGGGGAGGGCTGCTGTGCCCTGAAGCCCCTCAATGCTGCATGCCGAACCTCCAGGTCTCTCCCGGGGCCTCCAGCTGCCGCAGAGGGTCTGTGTGTCCTCGCACTCTGGCCCGTGTCCTGGCGCTCCGGGACACGCCCGGTGGGGCCAGCCAGGATTCTGCCTCCAGGAGCTGGGGTTTCCTGGGTGATGCCTCCAGGGCTCCCCACTTAGGGCTCACGTCTCAGGGTGGGGAGCCATGGTTGTCAGTCTGGCTGCGCATTGGAATCACCGAGAGCGTAACCAACGCCCTGTGCCTGGGTCTCTCCCTGAGAAGATTCTAATTCGGTCTGAAAATGGAGCCTGAGCATCAGCATTTCCAGGTGAGGCCTGGCGGGGAGACAGGTGGTTAGAGCCTCGTCCCACACGCCAAGGGTGCAGGTTTGATCTCCAGTCAGCGCACAGAAGGAATCAACCAATGAATGTACAAGTGGGCAGAGCAGCAAGCCAATGTCGTTCTCCCTCCCTCCCTCCCTCCCTCCCCCTCTCTTGCAAATCAATGAATTAAATAATAAAAAATAAGGTTCCAGGTGAAGCATTGATTTAGAACCACTGGTTTGAAGAAACAGCAAAACCAAACCAAACTCAGTGTCTGTTTTTCTGGAAACACGCCAAGGGAAGACCTTGAGGGCAGGAGGATAGCTAGTGGAGGACAGAGATGCGATCATCAGTATTAGTGCCACTCAGCCAGGACCCACCTGGGAGTCCCGTCTTGGGCCACATACACTACGGGTGTCTTCATGCCCCCCCAACCATCTGTACTCCTCCTTACTCCTCACCTCCTGGCCCCTCTCCTCCTTACTCCTCACCTCCTGGCCCCTCTCCTCCTGGCCCCTCTCCCCCGACCCCTCACCTCCTGGCCCCTCTCCTCCTGGCCCCTCTCCTCCTGGCCCCTCTCCCCCGACTCCTCACCTCCTGGCCCCTCACCTCCTGGCCCCTCTCCTCCATCAGGAACTGCCGGGCTTCCTGAGCCTGATGTAGCCACTGCTGCCTCTGCACAGCCTCTGTCCAAAGGCGGCCCCTGGCTTTCTCCAGCTGCTGTACGCGTGCAGCCATGTCCCTGGTAGCAATGTGCCCAGCCTGCATGGGTTTGGGCCCTGTGCCTACCACTGCCCAGACCAGAATCTCGTGGCTGCTTATTTCACTCTCCAGGTCCTGTGGGGTCGGGAGAAGACAGGGCAGGGATGCTACCAGGCACCCCCCTAGAGACCCCAGAGTTGTGCCTGAAGCCTCTGGGATTGTCCCCAAGGAATTTCCTGTCTTGTGCACCCCAAAGAGCCCAGGGTGCCCCAGAAACTCCCAAAGCCTATGTTCCCAGATGGTCCACAGTGCCATTCCCTTGGCAGATTGGCAGGAGCCCACCTGTTGCCCCCCCTGCAGCACCACAAGGTGCTCAGGCTCTGGCTGCAGTCCTGTGTGCCTGGCAGGGCCAGTGTCTCCTGCACCCAGGCCACCTCTCATCGGTGTCCTTGCTCCTCACCTCCTGGCCCCTGAAGAATTAGAGGCAGGGGCTCCCGCAGGCTCCCGAACCTGCTGCAGTGGAGGGGGCCAGGGTAGGTGGGCACTGTGGTCATCAGTATTAGGGCCACTCTGCCCACTCTCTCTGTGCCCCTCACTGAAGGCAGGGGAAGTGCTGGGGAGACTATCTGGGGGGCAGGGAGGAGGAGGGCGAGGAGGATGGGTACGGGCAGATCCACTCTGAAGCTGTGGAAGCCTGCTCTTCCACATCCCGGGCGAGGTGGTGGCCTTCCTGTATAAAGGCCTGTGCTGCCCGTCCGCCGCCGCCTCCGGTTCTCCCTGGGCCCCCAGGAGCTCTCCAGGCCAGGCTGGTCCTGGCCCCCGATGGGAGCTCTCAGCTCAACCTCTACAGGCTCCAGCCAGCTCTCCAGCTCCTCCATGCTCCTCCACGCTCCTCGTAGATGAAGGGCTGGGGCATGAAGATGAGGGCATGATGGGGGGAGCCCTGGAGCCCACCCAGCCTGCCCCGGAGGCCGGGGGCCTCACCAGCGTGGCTGCCTTCCTCTGGCAGTTGGCCTGCAGCTGGTCCCAGAGCTCTGCCAGCTCCTGCAGGCGCCCCTGGATGGTCTCCGAGGCCTCTGCGCCCCTACAGCCACAGCACACTGCCGGTGCCAGGGCCCTTGTGTCGGCTCCAACCACCAGCCTGTGGTTACAATCTCCGCTGGCTGTGTGACCGTGGGCAAGTTCCTTAACCTCTCTGAACTCATTAGCTTTATCCATCTCATTGAGATAATGATGGCTATTTTGCTTAAATGAGGTAAATCATTTAAATTACTTAGCAGGGCACTTTCCATCCGAGGGAGCCGCGGGGGCCAGGGTAACGTAAAAGGGGCTGCACTTCGACCCCAGGATGCTGGCTGTGCCTGTGTCGCCTCGTCTTTCCAAGACAGTTTAAAAACCATCACATCAAAATACTCCTTTTCAAACTGCCGGAAAGGCACCCCTTGAGGAGAGGGTGTCCAGAGAAGCGACAGTTCCTCACTGCCCTTCGGTACTTAGCACGGGCTGCGCACACAGAGCACCCGAAGAGCATCGCTGTCCGTGAGGATGACCCAGGCCGCTCGGTGGAGCAGCCTCGTGCTCTGGCCGGCCAGACTGTTCCCGTCCCCCAGCTGGCTCCGGGCTCACCATCTGCAGCCTTGGCTGTAGGTGCAGCTCGGCCTCGAGATCCCGTTGCTTCCGCTGCGGTGCCTGCAGCCTGGCTGGGCCCGCCAGCCCCCTCCCAGGGCCACCAGGTTCTTCTCTGAGCCGTGTGACCCCCTGGACACACAGGGAGGACCAGGCTCTGCTGCCTGGGCTCTCCCTCCCCTAACCTCGGGGCTGCCCTGAGGAAGGGTGGCGTCTCTGGGGCAGCTCCTACCCGCCCCCCCGCCCCCCCCTCCCCCCCGCACCGTGGAACCTCAAAGGAATCCTGCAGGAAAGCCTGCAGCTGCCGGAGCCCCTGCAGATGGGACTGGCCAGCTTGCTCCAGGAGTGCCTCTTTCCTGTCAAAAGGGGGGTGGTCTCATGTGCCCACCAGGACCTGGAGCTGCTCAGGGTGTGAGCATGCCATGTGCATCGGTGCCCTGCCAGCCTAACTTGGTATCCATAGACCCTGAATCTGGGGTTTCCTTTGAGATGGAGACAGATTCTATCTCCCCTCCTCCTTAGTGTCTGTCATGGGCTGAATTGTGTCCCTGCGTCCCCATATCCTTGTGCTGAAGTCCTAATCCCCATCCTCAGAACGTGGCTGTATTTGGAGACAGGGTCTTTAAAGAGGTAATTGAATTAAAACCCGGTCACGACTGGTGTCCTTGTCAGAAAGATTAAGACCCAGAAACACAGAGGGACGACGATGTGAAGACAGAGGGAGAAGCCAAGGACAGAGGCCTCAGGAGAAACCAGTCTTCCCAACATCTCGGGCCAGGCTCTAGCCTCCAGAACCGTGAGAAAATGCACTTCTGTGGTTTACGCCTCCGTCTGTGGCACGTTGTTGTGGCAGCCGGAGCAGGCTAGTAGTGTCCACACAGCCTACATATCTTTATCGACTTCAGAGGAAGGGAGAGAGAGAGACAGAAACATCAGTGATGAGAGAGAGCCTGCTGCATGGCTCCGTGGTTGAGCATCGACCTATGTGATCTAAGGTCACGGTTGGATTCCAGGTTGTGGCTCGGTCCCCAGAGTGGGGTGTGCGGGAGGCGGCCAATCAATGGTTCTCTCTCGTCATTGATATTTGCATCTCTTTCTCCCTCTCCATTCTTCTTTCTGAAATCAATAAAAACAATATTTTAAATAACGATGATAATCACTGATTGGCCGCCTCCTACATGGCCCCCATTGGGGATCAAGCCCGTCACCTGGGCGTGTGCCCTGGTGGGGAATTGAACCTTGACCTCCTGGTTCACAGGCTGATGCTCAGCCACTGAGCCGCGCGGGTCAGGCTGCCTGAACAACTTGGATCATGAACTGCTGTCAGTGAGAGTTTTTTGAGCAGGCACTTCCCAGATATACTGGTATACGCATTTGTGTGTGTGTGCATGCATTTAATTATATATTGTTCTATATAGTATGTACCTCTGTACTAATATGTTCAATACATTGTCATGTGTTCAAAAAAGGAAACGAGATCAATAAAAAATAGGAAAAGAAAGTTTAATTTGTCCCCCTCAGCCTGGGTCCACCCACACCTCATATTGGCCGACCCCCCACACTGATGTGTTAGCCTTTGTCTCCTCCTTCTGGGGTTGCCAAAGGGGTTCAGGGGCCGTGCAGGGAGGCTTGACTGAACCCAACACCTGAGAGGTGGCCAGAAGCCTGGGGGGGGGGGGAGGGCTCTCCACGGAGGCAGCTGGGCCTGCCAGGAGCTGTCTGACGTGACGGGACAGGGTGGGTGTTGACGGAGACCAGCAAACCGTTTGCCACGTGTCAATCAAAGGCCCCTCAGGGTTCCAGGGAGGGGTCCACCTGCAAGGAGAGAGGGGCTGGCTCACCTGCCCTACCAGGGTGCCAGCACAAGGTGTCACACACACTGTGGGTCCCGGGGGGCTCTCTCGGGAGGGAGACCCCTGCCAGTCTGGGATCCAGCTTTTGGCCAGGATCTGCCTTGACCTAGAAGCGTGAGGAGCTGGACGAGGCAGCTGAGCCAGACGGGCTTTTGTGGAACCTGGCATCTTGTAAGCTGTGTCGGTTTCAGTTAAATGAGCATGAAAGAAATCCGTCAGCGGCCGGAGTGCCAGGCACCGAGCCAGGACTTCCAGGCCACCTTCTGGCCTCCTGCAGCCCGGGAGGCAGGCACGCACTCCCCTTGGAGTAGTCACCGGACTCCATGAGGAGTCTGCCCCAGTGCCCCTCCCCCCAGGGGCAGCAGGGAGCTCAGGGCTGCCTGGCTCTGGAGGCCTGACACGTAGCCCTGGACGCTGGCACCATCATTCCATTGTTGTCGCTCTCTCGGTTCCCCTGTAAGACCACCCCCCTAATCTCAGCCCATGGCTACGTGCTGCTTGGCATAGACCCCCTCCCTGCAGGGTGGAGGTGGGGGCCCTGGCTTCTGACTGCAGCCCTTGGTAAAGGCTGGTGAGCCCAGGCCGGGAGGCAGAAGGGCAGGAAGGGAAGAGCCAGATGCTCCATGCAAGCCCCCCCACGACTCCCCTCCGTCCCCGAGCCAGAGCTACCTGAGGAGCGTGGCCTGGCACCAGCCTGGAGTGCCCTGGGCCCCTGGGCATCCACCCCGGTGCAGGCCGTGGGCCAGGCTCCTAGAGCACTGACCTTCCCCGCCTGAGCCTCCAGGCCCCTCCGCACCCGTGCTTCTGCAGGGGCGTCTCCACGTTGGCCACGGGGTCCTGGCGGGAGCAGGGCGGCTGATACTGTGCATGGGGCTGCACCCCCGCCCGCATCCCAAGCTATGCTTTCCCACCTAGAGCCATCCTCCCAGGCACAGCCTCACTCATCCCTGGGCCCCCTGAGGCTGCACTTGGCTTTGGGACTGTGGTTCTCAGCCAGGGAAGGTACTGAGGGATACGGTTTAAGAGTCAGAATCTCCAGGGCAGGGGGGGAGGCTTTTATGTGGCAGGAATGCCCCTCCTTCTTTTCACCCCCAATAACACAGGATGTGCCGGCCCCCGATTGTTCTCTGAGGTTTCCCAGAGTCAGGCTCAGCGGAGGGACAGCGGTGGGAAAAGCAAACCCCTGGGTGCAAGGAAGTGAGGGGGGCAGAAGTGAGATGGGTGAGAAGAAGGCAAGAAAGGGCTTGGGCTCCATGCTTGCCCTCTGAGCTCTCCCGGCTCTCCCGGTGGGGTGCCCCGGGGGCCTGCACTGTTTACACAAATGGGCGAGTGACGGATGGGGTTGAGGTGGGGAGACCCTCTTGGCCTGGGCAGCTCAGGCAGCCCTGTCTGGTTTGATCCCTAACGCTGCTCTTATAAACCTGTCCTCACTCCTGCTGGCACCTACCCCGACCCTCACTGGCTGGGCACGATTCCTGGCTGCAGAGCCAACATTCCACCTGCTCCACCGACCTCAGGAAGAACCGCTGGGAGAGGAAACGGCGAGAGGAAGCGAGTAGAGGGCCCGGTGACTGCAGGGGCATGAACCTGTTGGCAGCCCAACGGAGAAACAGCGGGCCAGACTTGTGGGCAGCTGGGCGCTGAGTGGTGGCAAGAGGCCCTGGCACAGCAGCCTCTCTGGCTTTGGCTTTGACCAGGGCAGTGGGGTGTGCAGCCCCCCCGTGGTGGGCTGGATGGAGGCTGCTTACCTGTGTCTCCAGAGCCTTCTGCAGGCCACGCAGCTCCTGGCCTAAGCCAGCCAGGGGGGCACAGGTGCCCGGCTGCACGCAGGCGCTGCCCCTGCTCTGGGCCAGGCCCACGCTGTCTGTTTGGGAGTCCAGCTCAGCCTGTCACAGGACTGGACTCAGATTTCAGAGGTGAGGCCGCCGGGGCTGGAGCAGGCTGGGTGGGAAGAGGAGAGGGGGAGGCAGCTGGTGGGTGGGATGGAAGAGGAGAAAGGCAGAGGCAGGGCTGGAAAGAGGACCAGAGAAAGGTGGGGTCACAGGAAGGGAGAGGGCAGAGAGGAGGTGAGATTCCAGGACAGGCCCAGGGACTAGCTGCTCACCTTCAGCTCCTGGACCTCCTCGGCGGGCCCCAAGTCTCTGACAGGCTGCAGGGGTAGGCGGGGGGGCGGGGGAGAGATGGGAGAGAGGGGGTACTTGGAGCGCCCACCTCCGCAGGCAGCCCCGGGCCCAGACCAGCAATTCCCGCAGCGCTGCCTGCAGTTTCTGAGCTTGGTGCGAGGCACCCAGTGACTCCCTCCCGCCCACCGGGTTCATCACGTTGCCCTCCGAGCCCCTCTTTGCCCCTGTGCCCACCGATGCCTTCTGTCCCAGAATCCCCTCAGTCAAAGACGGGCCCCCAGGGGCTGGGGATTAATGGGGTGACAACATGGGCAGTTATTTGGAGGATGAGAACTGGGGCCAAGAGAAGTATGGGGACAAAGGGCACTGGGGTTCGCGCCACTTCGGGGCCCCCGCTCTGGAGCTGCCGCCGCGGTCCAGCCTCTCCGGTACAGGGGTTCTCTGGCAGAGGCGGCCCCTCCCTCTCCAGGGGCTGTCGGGGGAAGCAGGCTTTATTTAGGGGAGTGCCGGCTCCAGGGGCCCCATAGGAGTAACAGCTGAGTGGACCCGGCCCGGCTCTCGGCTCTCCAGGTCCTGAAGCCCCTGGTCCTCTGCCTGTCTCCACGCTCAGCGCACACTCCTGGTAACAACTTTCATATCCACAACACAGTAGGAATAACTGGACTACAGATTCATCCAGAATTCATCCGTTTCTACATGCGCACATCTCTCTCTTTCTCCCTCTCTCTCTCTCTCTCTCTCTCTCTCTCTCTCTCTCTCTCTCTCTCTCTGTGTGTGTGTGTGTGTTGGGGGTGTGGTGCTGTGTAGTTTTGTTACTCGTACAGACGCATGTAACCACCACCACATGTACATGCTCTCTTGCCTATGCGGTGGTCGGTGTTATCCCCATTTTAAAGATGGAGAAACTAAGGCTCAGCAAGAAGAGGGAGCCCGTCTCAGCACACACAGGTGGTAAGTGTGGAGCCGTCACTTGAGCCCACACCTGACTCCAGAGCCCAGCACTCTGAGCTGTGTTTCCCAATGGGGGGATGTGTTGGCCGACCTCCCCCTGCAGGACCCTTACCCCAGCCCAGACTCCTGGAGCCCCCGGAGCTGTCGGAGGAGCTGCAGGCAGGGCTCACAGTTCTGCCCCAGATCTCCGATCTACCATCACCTCCTGTGGAGGTGGAGGACCAGGAGGGCAGCCCTGTGAGCACCAGCCCTGGTGCACCCAGCCCCCTGCCATCTACCTGCTGGGGCTCCCACCTGTCAGGGGGCCAGGGGGCTGCAGGCCTGGGGCTCCCCGGTTCTCAGCCCCACGGCCTCACCCCCGAATCGCCCCTACCCAGTGGGGCCTCACTGTTTGAAGAGTAGGACCCAGAGCTAAGTGCACAAGAAGTGGGGCCTGGGGTTACTGCTCCCAAGTGGGGACAGGGAAACCGAGTTTGGGAGGGAAATGTCTCAGGGAAAACAGTAGGAGGAGACCAGGGGATCGAGGAATCGGCCCCACATGCCCTCTGCCCAGCGAGGAGGAGAGCCATCCCTCTCCAAACGGGCTGCAGCCTTGGGAGGCCTGTGGCCTGGCCCGGCTCTGAGCCCCATGGGCAGAGGAACCAACACCTGGCAGCCCAGGTCCCATGAGGAGCCCAGAGTGTGGGCAGAGCCCATGGGGCAGGGGGGAGGAGCTGGATGAGGGAGGTGAGGGGTTGAGACTTCGGGCCCAGATTTGCTCTGATCAGCGTGGCCTCAGCCTCAGTTTCCTCATCTGGAATCAGAGTCACGTTACCCGTCTCACAGGGGCGCTGTGGGGGGTCAGTGACCCACCTGTGGGAAACTGCTCTGCCTGCTGCACAGCTGCTAGGCACCTGGAGCTGGAGGAAAGCCAGCAGCTGCCTCCTCTTCTGTCACTCTTCTCCTGAACCCTGGCCCACTGTGCCTGGACACTCAGCAGCTGCTCTCTGACCCTGCAGGGCAGGTGGAGGTGGGGGAAGGGATGGGGAGGGCGCCACATTGTCTGAGAACCATCCCAAAGATCAGCCCCCCACAGCCCAGGGTATCCCTCCCACCCTCTTCCTCCCCACCCACTCTCCCAGCCTCAGGGCAACAGTCTGTGCACACAGTGGGGTGCCCTTTCTCCCTTGTGAGCAGCAGGATGATGGCTCTGCGCCAGTTTCTTACCACAGGCCCCCGGAGCTTCTGCCCAAGGGACTAGGGTATCCAGGAGCCGCTCAAACTCCTGGTGCCGCTGAAGCAGGCTCTGGGCCCCTCCCACATCCTCCCGGAGTGCAGAGACCCAGGTCATACCTGGGAGCATGGGGGTCACACCCTCTCACCCAACACCTACTCAGGGGCCTCCTGCCCAGCTTGGCTTCTAAGCAGCCTCCGGAGATGGGGGAGCAGCACCAAGCTGCACACCCCTGGCTCCATACCTCAAGGCTGTCCAGCTGCAGGAATGGCCTCGTAGTTGGCACAGTTGGCAGAGAAACCATCCACTTCTCAGCCAGATCTCTGCAGCTCCAGCCTGCCCTGCAGCCGCTGCTGCTTCTGCTCTGAGGTGGTCTTCAGCCCCCAGCTTTGCTGGCCCAGGAGCGTCGGAGCGCGGCCACCTCTTGGGAGTCCATGGAGTCTGAGGCTGCCATGGGCTGGCCCTGAGCCTCCAGCTGCTGCATCCTGGCCAGGACACAAGCAGAGGGTCTAAACCTGTCCCTCCCTCCCGCATCAACCTTCCTCCCCTCTGGCCTCCATCGTCACTCATCCCAGATCTCTGGGGTGAAGGTAGCTGGAGGGGCTCTGAAGCTGGTTCACTCCCCGTGGGTCCAGCCCCCAGCCGTGCCGGGCCCACCAGCGAGACTGTCAGAGCCCCAGGACGGCTCAGGACTCAGCACTTCCCGTGCTCCCTGCCGAGGCACGCCAGCTGGGGCTGGCCACGCTGAGGCCCCACGCCCAGTAAGCTTGTGGGCTGGGGCAGCACAACACAAAGGAATTGCTCAAACCACACCCATGCCCGCCGCAGGGCCACTGCAAGCTCACAGGGAGCCCAGAGCACTTAGAAAAGGCGCCCCTCTCAGCTGGTGCAGCCCACAGGCACACCACTTGGGGGCACCCCACTTGGGAGCAGCTAACAGCTTCGTGTGATTAGGAAAAGGCTCCATTTCTCCGAGCGGACACAGCCCCGAACTGGGTGGTGGAGTCTGGCGAGTGGGGGATGGGCTGGGTCAGGGCCTGGTTGGCCGTCAGGTTCCCTCACGCAGGCACAGCCCGCAGCCTGCACAGGGTCACCCTGGCTGCCTGGCAGGCCCGAACCATCATCTCTGCAGGGGAGAGGCATGGCCACACTGAGGGGTGAGTGCATAGTCCCATGGGGGTCTGAGCCATCTGCCTCCAGGGCACAGTGGGCTCTGTCACCCAGAGCCCCTGCAGGCCGCTCACACTCTGCCCTGGGTCCCTCCCGAGGGTGCAAAATGCCCGGCCAGTTCTGGTTACATCGTCCCTCCTTGAAAAACTGTCTTAAACTCCGTGCTGGACACCAGCCCGGCCAGCCCCCTGGTGACACTGCTCCTGCCTCTCCCTGTCTGGTGGCCTGTCCCACAGGCCTTGGCGACAAAAAGTGTGCCCTGGCCACCCCCCTCCCCCCCCCCCCCCCCCGCCCCCGCCGCCTGACCGCTCCTGCCGCGCGTGGAGCGCCTCCCGCAGGTCTCGGTGCTCCGCCAGCAGCCGCTGCGCTGAGGCCACATCCAGTGCCTCTTCCTCCTCCTTGCCGCACAGCTGGGCCTGGACACCCTCTGCCCACAGCCGCCGGCCCTCCTGCAGGAAGCTCTGCTGGCTGGGCCGGCCCGCTGGGCCACTGGCTGCTGCAGCCCCTGCAGCGGCTCCACCTGTTCTTGCAGGGCCTGGCTCTCTGCGGGCCTGACGCCTCGACTCTGGGAGACAGGCCCACCACCCGGTCAGCGCCTTGTCCTGGGCTGGGTAAGGGGGTGGAGACTCTGAACTCTCATCTCACCCTCCACTTAGGGGCAGCAAGCACGTGCGGCTCTCCCTTCCCCCATGAGCATTTTCCCACGCTGCTCCCCCACTTTTGTCCCTGCCCGTCAGACAGCACATCCTGCCCATTCTCACCCACCGCACTTCTGTCTCTGCCCACGCTCTGAACCCTTCCCAGACCTTCCCTCCCTCCGTGCCAAACCCAGGCTGTACTTCATGGCCACCCTCTGCAGGTATCGGGGGTCTCCTCCAGCGCTAGCGTCTCCCGAGGGGCCAGTCGCAGGATGCGGTGGCTGTCCTGAGTGCTCTGGCCCCAGGCTTCCAGCTGGAGCCCCGCATCCTGCAGCGGCACCTCTGTGGGGCCGCACTCCTGCAGAGACCGTGTGCGTCCAAGGTGAGCGCCAGCTGCATTGCCTTCTCTTTCCTCATGCCTCCAGCTGCCCCACCTGGGCGGAGGGAGCAGGCTGTCTCCATCACAGAGGCCTTGGCCGGAGGGTCGGATGACAGGAGCTGCCAGGCTGGCTGCTCCTCCCTGTCCCTCACCTCCCTGCCCCTCACACGCCCAGTCTTTCTTCCTGGAACCTTGGGAAGCAGGTGAATAGGCACTTGGGCGCCGGGCACTGCACCCAGCCTGCCCCCATTAGCTGGCATGCCATCTTTTCTCACCTCTGGCTCAGTTCCTCCTGCTGCTGCTGGATTTGGGGAGAGTTTCAGGATACCACTGCTTCAGTTGCTCAGCAGAGCTGACCTCAGCCCCGTGGCGCCTTCCCACCGGCCGGGCAGTCCGGGCGTTCTAGGGAAAGGAGGAGCCAGGCTTTGGGGGGGCTTGTTCTCTTCCCACACCCCCCTCAAGGCCGTGAACGACTCGGGCGTGCTCTCTGACAGATATGTTCGAGCTGCACCCCTCTGCAAGAACAGGCACCTGTGTCCTGAGAGGGATAGGAGGACCCTTTGAAAATTCAAGGACAAGCATCCAAGTTGGAAAGGAAGAAGTAAAACGGTGACTATTTGCAGACGACATGATTTATAGAGAACCCTAAAGATTCCACCAAAAAAGTGTTAGAACTAGTCAATGAATTCAGAAAAGTTGTAGGATGGAAAATCAATGCACACAAATCTGTTGCATTTCTATACATTAGGAACAAAAGAGACATTAAAGAAAATAAGCCATTTACAATTGCATCCAAAAGAATAAAATACCTAGGAATAATTTTAAACAAAGAGGTGAAAGCGCTGTGTGCTCAAAACTGTAAGACACCGATGAAAGAAACTGAAGACACATAAATTAGATAATCTGTACTCACAGATTGGAGGGATTAATGTTAAAATGTCCATCCTACCCAAAACAGTCTACAGATGCAATGCAATTCCTGATAGGTTCCAATGCTATTTTTCTCTCTCTCACAGAAATAGAAGAATAATCTTATAATTTGTATGACACCGCAGAAGTCCCTAAATAATCAATGCAATCTTGGCAAAGAACAAAGCTGGTGACATCATGCTTCCTGATTTCAAACTAAAGCATATTACAGAGATGTAGTAATCTAAACAGTATGGCATTGGCAATGGAACAAAACAGAGGGTTCAACAGTAAACCCACAACTGTGTGGTTAATTAATATGTGGCAAAGGAGGCAAGGACATACAATTGGGAAAGGATAATAAATGGTGTTGGGAAAACTGACTAGTTACATGCCAAAAAGTGAAACTAACCCATTGTCTTACACCAGTGGTCGGCAAACTCATTAGTCTACAGAGCCAAATATCAACAGTACAGCAACTGAAATTTCTTTAGAGAGCCGAAAACCGACTTCTGCGCATGGGCCACGAAGTTTCAATCTCACTGTACGTGCGTGCCCACACGTGGTATTTTGTGGAAGAGCCACACTCGAGGCCAAAGAGCTGCATGTGGGTCTCGAGCCGCGGTTTGCCGACCACTGTCTTACACCATGCAAAAAACTTAACCCCAAATGGATCAAAGATTGAAGGTAAGACCTGACACCATGAAACACCCAGAAAAAAAAAGGTGATAAGCTCCTTGACATTGGTCTTGGCAATGATTTTTTTTTGGATTTGACACCAAGAGCAAAGGTAACAGAAAGAAAAATAAACAAGTAGGACTACATTACAAAAAGCTTTTGCACAGCAAAGGAAAACATCAACAAAATAAAAAGGCAAACTACTGAATGGGAGAAAAATATTTACAAATCATATATCTGACAAAGGCATATCCAAAATATATAAAGAACGCATACCATGCAACAGCAAAAACAGAACAAAACCAAGAAACAACCCCCCACCCCAAACAATCTGATTAAAAATTGGGCAGAGGATCTGAACAGATACTTTTTTAAAAAAGGCACATGGATAGCCAAAACCGGTTTGGCTCAGTGGATAGAGTGTCGGACTGCGGACTGAAGGGTCCCTGGTTTGATTCCGGTCAAGGGCATGTACCTTGGCTGCGGGCACATCCCCAGTAGGGGGGGTGCAAGAGGCAGCTGATCGATGTTTCTCTCTCATCGATGTTTCTGACTTTCTATCCCTCTCCCTTCCGCTCTGTAAAAAATCAATAAAATATATTTAAAAAAAAAAAAAGGCACATGGATAGCCAACAGGTACATGAAAAGGTGCTCTACATCATTAATGACCAGGGAACTGCAATTCAAACCCACAATGAGATATCACCTCACACCTGTGAGGATGGCTGGAGAGGTTGTGGAGAAAAGGGGGTCCTTGTGCACTGTTGGTGGAGCCATTGTGGGAAACAGTATGAGGGTTCCTCAAAAAATTAAAAATAGAATTACCACATGATCCAGCAATTCCACTTCTGGGCATTTATCTGAAGAAAATGAAAACACTACCCAGAAAAGACACACGCACCTCCGTGTTCACGGTGGCATTATTTGCAATAGATAGATAAGCTACGGAAACTACCGAGATGCCCATCGACGGATTGCTGGCTAAGAAGACGTGGTACGTGTATACAATGGAATATTATCCAGCCACAAAGAAGAGGGAAATATTGCTTTTGGGGATGACGTGAATGGAACCTGAGGGTGTTATGCTAAATGGAATAAGTCAGACAGAGAAAGACAAGTATCATGTGCTGTCACTTATATGTGGGATATGGAAACAGACAAACAAGCTCACACAGAACAGATTGGTAGCTGCCAGAGGCAGCGGGGTCGTGGTGGGCAAACTGGGTGAAGGGAGTACAAACTTCCTGTGTGTGTGTGTGTGTGTGAGTGTGTGTGTGTGAGTGTTATAAACATCCACTGTGTATGGATGACGTCTTGCTCCTGGCACCTGCGTTATACAAGCACATACTGTCTTGGGTGTGGCCTTCGTGTCCCACATGGCCTGCTTCTCCAGTTTGAGTTAATTGTTTGAATGAATGGTTGGGTGGGGCCCTATCTTTTGTGTCTACTACACAGCCAACCCTGGCATCAATAGGGGGGAGGTAGCTCTGGTCCCTGGGGGTGCAGATGTACCTCCTCTTCTGGGGACTGCGAGACATTTCGGAAGCCAAGCAGAGCCTTCCCCCTCCACGCAGAGGGAGCCCCCAGCAGCTGGAGCAGGGTTGATGGCAATGCGACTGGGAGACCCCAGAATGGGACTCAACGCTTAGCACTGCCCGGCAGCCAGCACCCGTGTCCCACGGTCCAGACACTTCATCTGCCGAAGTTCAAGGCCAAAGCCCCATGTGGGAGCCTCTGGGGAATCTGAATGCCGACGGGAGGAACTGAAGGGAAGGCTCTTTGGGGCTCAACCGAAAGATATGCATTGGAGCTGCCCGAAGTTCCGAGTCTTCCTCTCTGGCTTCCTACTTCTGTTTTCTCCCCCTTCCCAGTCTTTCTCTGCTATTCCATGTCTTCAGTCCCTTCAACCCGACCCTGAGCAGCCAGCCTGGCTCCTGCTGCTCTGCCTGACCCTTGCCCAGGGCTGGAGGTGCAGAGGGACAGAGACCAGATACGCATCCACCCCCAGGGGGAGGGCCAGCAACCCCAGGGGCTCACTCCCCCTGGCTCTCGGCATCGGCCCTGCATCCAGTGTGCCAGGCAGGCCCCGACACCTGCAAGCTGGAGGACGGGGTGCCCATCACCCACATCATGGAGCAGGAACCCCAGGTACAATAGCTGGCCCCACCCTGCCAAGCCTCCTGCTGCTTGGGGGAGTGCCTCTGGACACACTGCCCTTGGTCCTGTGGCACAGGGGGCCTGGGAGGGCCAGGCCTGCATTCCTCCCCACCCCCAAGCCTTCTTTCCAGTCTCCACTTCAGGTGATAGCAACTCCATCCTTCCAGATGCTGGGCTAAAACCTGGAAACTTACTTTCTCACACCCACATCTGATCTGTCTTCAAGTCCTCTCGGATTGAAAATACATCTGGAATTCCACCACAGCGTACTGCCCCCACTGCGTCTTGGACTGAATTATTCCAGTGGGTTCCCAACTGCTCTCTCTGCTCTGCCTTCGCCCTTTCTGCCTGCCCAGCATCCAGAGTGATCAATGTACACAAAAGACCGTGTCCCACCTCTGCTCAAGCCCTCCCATGATCTCCCCTCTTTCTCAGAGGAAAAACCAAGTCCTCACCATGCCCACCCCCCTCGCCCCGATGTCCCCCTGACCTCAACTCCCACTTGTTCACTTTGGCCCACACGGGCCTCCATGCTGTTTTGCAAACACACCAGGCATGCGCCCACCTTGGGATAGGGCACCATTTCCTCTGCCTAGGGCTCTGTCCCCTCGTATGGCTGCCCCTCACTTCTCTCTGGTCTTTGCTCAAAAGTGAACCTCCTCTGGCCACCTCATCTAACTCCGACGCTCTATCCACTGAGCCAAACCGGTCTTGGCTCCTCTCCTGCTTTTTAAAAATATGTATTTTATTGATTTCAGAGAGGAAGGGAGAGGGAGAGAGAGATAGAAACATCAATGATGAGAGGGAATCATGGATTGACTGCCTCCTGCTTGCCCCCCACTGGGGATCGAGCTCGAAATCCAGGCATGTAGCCTTGGCCAGAATTGAACCTGGGACCCCCCAGTCTGCAGACGGATGCTCTAACCACTGAGCAAAACCAACTGGGGCTCCTCTCCTGCTTTGTCATTATTTTTATCACCATCTCACATACTGCACATTTTTCTTGTTTGCTTGTTTGCCTTGGTGCTGTCAGCTCCCTGAGGGGAGGGAGGCACGTCCTGTGTGCTCCTTTCACTGCTAAACCTGCAGCCCCTAGAACGCGCTTGAAGGAGCAGACACGCAGTAAGTGCTTGTTTAGAAACGAATCAGCATGAAGGGACCCAGAGAGGACAGTGCTCTCCCAACAGGGATGAGTTATAAGTGGTGAATTTCAGGCACCAGAGGGAGCTAAATCTTTTTAAAGGGAACCCCGAATCCATAACTCACTCCTCCGTGGCTGGGAATGGATATGTGTAATGATAGAGGCTAGAAGGAAGGCCTTCGCCTGTTCTGAGGATGGCGTAGGTGCCTGGGGCTCACCTGCAGGCCACATCTGCCCAGCTGTGGCACTGCTCCTGCTGGAGGGGGTCTGCGGTCTCAGCCAATGCCGGGAAGCGCCCTTCCCCGGGGCAGGACGCCGGCCTCCAGCAGGCCCGCCTCTGAGCAGCCACCTCCACTGTGGCGGGGCTGGCGGAAGGGGCTGCCGCCGGCCCGGCCTGGTCTGTGCGGGTCAGGAAGCTCTCCCGGAGGGCTGCCTGGTGCTGGGCAGCTCCACAGGGCGCTGGCCCTGAGGAGGCAGGAAGGGTCTGCTGTTCTGGGCTTGGAGTGATGTCTGCAGCTGGAAGAGCAGGCCTCGGCGGCCCCTCGGCGTTGTAGCCTCGGCGGCTTCTCCAAGGTGCGGAAGGAGGCAAAGGCCCCGAGTAGCTGGCGCAGGGCAGGCGGGGAGCCTGGGAGAGCCTGTGGCTCCAGCTGCCCCCGCTCCTCTGCAGTCCAGCACAGCAGGTCGGCCGCCAGTTGCTGGTCCCGGGCCCGCAGCACCTCTGGAGCTGGAGCTGGAGCAGGACCTGAGAAGGCAGGGGAAGGGTCAGCACAACACTTGGAGGCAGGCTCTGGAGGGGAGGCACCCCATTTTGGACATCAGGTGCCTGCAGGGCTGCCCAGGGGAGTGGTAGCTCCTTCCCTCAGCTGCGGGCGCACTGAAATGGGGTCGTCCCAACATCCTGAGAAGCAGGGTGGCTCAGCCCGCATTGCACTCTCAGACCTGAAAGGCCCCTGTCCTGCCTTCTTCCATCTTATTTTACCCCACTGGGCCTCACCTCTGGGGGTGCTATCCTTTTCCTGAGCCTTTGTTCCTTTCCCTGAGGCCCCTCACACCCCTTAAGCAGCTTGGCGTTCTTGGCCCGAATCATCTCCCCGACACCAGACTGAGACGCCAATCCTGAGACCAGCCGTCCCAGCTTCAGCCCCTGCCATCGTGCCCAGAGAGAGAGCGCCCCCACAGGTATGGCCTCCTGCAGCTGCTTCTGTGCCCGTCCTCTCTGAGCCTGGCTCTCTGAGCCTTTAACTCCCATTAGGAGTTGAGCAGCCTCAGAGCAGAGGGGGAGGGGGGGAGGAGGAACAGGAGGGACAGCGCTCCCTGAGCTTTCCCCGTGTGCAGGCCCCCTGTGGGCACTTCGTCCGGCAGCCCTCTCTCAGCCAGGCACTTCTCTCCGTTTGGGATGGAGCACAGTCGAGTCAGGTGACGTGGCGAAGGCCACATGACTAGGAAGTGGCAGAGGAGGCCTCAGACCCGGGTGTGCTGCCTCTGGAGGCCTGGCTCGCCCTCACCCCTCCTCGATGGCACCTTCCCTTTGTCGCCAACCGTAGCGAGTCTCCTCGGTGGTCTGCCCTGGTGCAGGCGGGAGAAGCGGTGGTCGCAGAGGGAGACGTGGCCATGACGGAGCGCTCACCAGGCTGCAGGCTGCCACGTCCTCAGGGCCCAGCAGCCGAGCCATGCCCAGCCCCTGCCCAGCCACACGGAAAGCAAGGTCGAGGTTGTGCAGTGGGCGGCCAGGACGCAGGGAGCAGTAGTCAGGCAGGTCTGGCCTGAACAGAGAGCAGGACAGGGCTCCTCACCAGAGCCAAATACTGTCTGGGCTCACATGGATTGTTAGAGGCAAACCAGCTCCTGTGGGCCGTTCACACCTGACCGCTTTCGGTTTCCCCTGACGATCGCCTGAGCGCCTGGCCGAAGGACTACTCTGACCGGTGTGTGTGTGTGTGTGTGTGTACGTGCCTGTGTGTGTGTGTACGTGTCTCTGTGTGTGTGTGTGTGTGTACGTGCCTGTGTGTGTGTGTGTATGTGCCTGTGTGTGCGTGTACGTGTCTCTGTGTGTGTGTATGTGTACGTGTCTGTGTCTCTCTGTGTGTGGGTCTCTCTCTGTGTGTCTCTGTGTGTGTCTCTGTGTCTGTCTCTGTGTGTGTCTGTGTGTGTACGTGTCTCTGTGTGTGTCTGTGTGTGTGTCTCCCTGTGTGTGTCTGTGTGTGTCTCTGTGTGTGTGTGTGTCTCTGTGTGTGTGTGTCTGTGTGTGTCTGTGTGTCTGTGTGTGTGTGTGTGTGTGTCTGTCTGTGTGTGTGTCTATGTTTCTATATGTCTCTGTGTGTGTGTCTGTGTGTGTGTGTGTGTGTCTATGTGTCTGTGTGTGTGTCTGTATGTGTGTGTGTGTGTGTGTCTGTGTGTGTGTGTGTGTGTGTGTGTGTCTGTGTGTATGTCTCTGTGTGTATCTCTGTGTGTGTGTGTCTGTGTCTCTGTGTGTGTGTGTGTGTGTGTGTCTGTGTGTGTGTCTGTGTGTGTGTGTGTGTGTTGGGGGGTGTAATTGGCTCAGGGGCCCTGCTCCTGGGGAGGGGGAGCTCCAAAAGGGCAGGTGCTTGCAGGGAAAAGGACTGAGAATAGAATCAGGGACACAAGTGGAGGCAGAACGGAGTCAAAGGCAACCCTGGCAGGTCCATGGGGTTCCCTAGGAAACGGGGAGAGGGGATCATAGGTCAGTGTCCTCTCCTCTGTGCCCGGGGGCAGTCCCCAGAGGGGCGTGGGAGAATGGGCGGGGTGAGGGCCTGAGCCGGGAGCAGCTGGCTCAGTGGGTGGGGCCAGGAAGAGGCTGAGGGCTCAGGCCAGGCCGGGCCTGGGAGGGCGCCGGGTCTGCCTCACGCTCACCTGGGGCGTGGATGCGGGCTGAAGCCGAGCCGTCACTGCAGCTACAGGAGGAGTCGCTGATGTTGACCTGAGCTAGCGGCTGCCTTTCGCTGGCACCAGACCAGCAGAGCCTCCTTGGCAGAGGCGCTGGCTCCACGCTCCTCCTGCAGGCACAGGGCGGCGGGTCAGCCAGCAGGGACGGGGGTGGGGGGGGTGGAGGGGGGCCCCAGAGCTGGTAGCTTTGGGGGAGGCAGGCAGGGTGGGGCTGAGGTGCTGCTTCCCCTTCCCCACAAGGGCGGACTGTGCCCTGGGGTGTCTGAAAGCTGGCACCTCTGAGCAGCTGGCTTTGAGTTGCAAATGGGTACAAGAGCAACAGCCCCGGTTCTGCAGCCCCTTTAATGTGCCAGCGGGCTGGGCATGGTGCTGACCACCGACACCCCATGGAAGCGGCGGCTCCGGCCACTGTGGGCTTCCTGCCAGCCAGGCCTCGGCCCACACACGGAGCCCCACACCTCGCGGCCGGATGCGGTAGGTACCAGTGTGTACCTCCTAAGGATGACACAGCGAGGTGCAGTAAGAGATTGGGGTCCCCCCGCGGGTGGGGAGGGGCTCACTGACCCAGGAACACTGACAGGGAGCCTCCCTCAGAGACGCGGCAGAACCAGGGGAGGCGGGCCCCCTTTCAGGCTGGGAAGGACCATCTACATCCGGTTTCAGTCTCCTCCCACCCCTGCGTGTTCCTCTTGTCGATAATTTCCTTTCTGCCACTCACCAGTGGACGCCGTGTCCCAGACCAGGTCTGAAGTCTAGCTCTGACTTCACATCCCGGCGTCGAAGAGCGACTGTTAACCGTGGATGCCCAGGGCCTGCTGTGGGGATAACAGGGGGCGCAACTGCTCTGGGCCTGGGCCTGAGGTGCCAGAGGGAAGCTGGGTTGGGGGAGGGAAGGGGCTGTGTAACTGGGCACCGAGGGCTGAGACGTACCCCGTCCAGGGAGATGTGGGAAATCTGGAAACGCAGGAGGATGACCCAGACGGGTCCCAGGATGAGCGTCTGGTCTCCGTCCACGATGCTCTCTGGCCCGATGAGGGGGACTGGCACCTGTGGGCACAGCGTGAAGCCGGTGCACCTGGGAACACTCAGGGTCATCACTGGTCCAGGGAGCTGGCCACCCGCTGGAGGGTCCTGGGATCTGTCCTGCCCCACAGGGAGCCAGGGGAGAAGCAAGCAGGTACAAGGCCAGGCAAGCAAAAGCTTTCCAACGGGTTGAGGTGTTGCCCCCCTGCCTACCTGGGTGAAGCCCCAGCCCGGTGAGCTGGGCTGGGCCACGCGCTGAAATGCTCCCCGTATGAGGGCTGTAGGGAAACCTGGGTCAGCATCATTGGTTCAGCTACAGCGGCTGGAGATGCGGGTTCATAACAGTTAATGTATGAGCCAAAACACAACAGCTGTCTGCCTCCCACCTTCTGGGGCACCTCAGGGTCTCCAGGGGGGACCCATCAGTGTCCCAGCTCTTGTTAGAAATGCAGATTCCTGCTCTGGCTGGTTTGGCTCAGTGGACAGAGTGTCGGCTACAGACGGAAGGGTCCCAGGTTTGATTCTGGCCACGGGCACAGGCCTGGGTTGCGGGCTCATTCCCCGGTGGGGAGTGCACAGGAGGCAGCTGATCAATGATTCTCTCGCATCATTGATGTTTCTATCTCTCTCTCTCCCTTTCCCTTTCTTTCTGAAATCAATAAAGAAATATATTTTTAAAAATGCAGATTCCCAAACTCCCCCAGTCACCGCTCATGGGCCAGGGCCCAGGGATTTGCATTTGGACAAACACCTCAAGTGCTTCTCAGTGAAGCTGGGAAGAGGCTGCCCTCGATCTTTCCACTTGGACGGGGAGGGGGAGTGAATCCGGAGAAAGGAACAAATAAACATCAAAGTCACGTATGACCTGGGTCCTTTCACCCTCTGGCCCCGTCCCCCTCTCCTGAGTCACATGGCAAGGCCCAGAGGGTTCTTGCGCGTCCTGAGAGTGTAAGCGCAGGCCTCGGGGCCTCTGAAAATATTATTCCCCCAGGTTGCCCCGTGGCTACCTTCTCTTCCTTTGCTCAAATGCCACTTTCCCTGCAAGGCCCACTCTGGCCACTTAATTTAAAATCAAAGCCTGAGGACTGTTCCTCCTGCCCAGACACGCAGGCTGACCCCTTCACTCTGCTTGGGCGGGGATCCCGGTTTTGTTCCCTGAGGCTCTCAGCGGGAAGACTGTGCCAGGAAGGGCTCCGCTTCCTGGCCCTCTGTATCCAGCTGCTCCCCCGGGATTCAGGCTCCGGAGGATCGGCTGTGCCCTGTGGCCAGCCCAGGAGGGACAGTCTAGGAGTCCAGCCCGTCCCTGCTGCCCACCCAGCACGCACCCAGAGGCGCTCTCCCCGGTGCCCACCTTGGCCCTGAGGAAGGCCAGAACCCACTGCTGTTCTCCAGGAAGAGCACGTGCCTTCGGCCCCAGCTGGGGGTGGCAGGGCCTCACCCGGGATGAGATCCAGCAGCTGCAGTAGGTGGATGCCCAGATTCTGGATCTTGAGGCCCACCTGGGAGCGAATGGGGGGGGGGGGGGGACACAAGGTCAGCCATCCTCATCTGTCTGCCTCCCAGGACCTGGGAGGTGCAGCCCAGAGCAGCTGTCTCGAGGAGGGAGCATTGGCCTCCGTTACGCTGTGGCGTCCAGATAAGTCTCAGCCAGATGACCTCCACGCCAGCCCCCAGATCCACTGGCGGGAGAGGCGGGGGGTGGGGAGGTTGGCAGAGGTGGGCTGCGGGCACCAGGCTCTCACCCGACCGTGCTGGAAGATGTTGATCCAGTTGGTGAATCTCTCTCCTGCAACTGCTTGTGCTGTGCCTGCAGCCGGCGAATGTGGCCCATCTCGTACTCGGAGACCCTGGTGGGCCTGGGCTGGGAGAGCCAGCTCAGGGGCCTGGGCAGCCTTCCTGCTTCAGGGAGCTGCTGGGGAGTGTGCGGCTGATGCGCCATCAGGCCTGGAGCCTTTGGGTTGAGGGGCCAGTGGGCAGACACCTCCCTGCTGGAGAGGTTGGGGGAATGGAGGCTGGGGGAGGCGTGTGGATATAATGGTTCCTCTGTGGGACGGGGTGCCTCTGCTGGGGCTAAGGAGACCCTCCCTGCCAGGCTGCCCATTGGGTGGGGGCTGCAGCTTGGAGCCTGAGCCAGGGGAGGTTGGGGTGCTCCTAGCTGGGGCCCTGCACTTGAATGGCCCAGGGCCCCCTTTTGCCCACTGTACTTTCCAGATTATTCTTGGAGCTCTGATGCCAGAGGTCTCCCCTGGGCCACGGCGATTGGCTGCTGCCCCTTGGGATAGACGGGTGGTGGAAGGGAAACAGGGGACCGCTCACCTTGGCGATGGCTGGGCCTGGGGAGGAGACGGGCTGGACGGATGGGGATGGAAGATGGGGGAAACTGTGGGGCAGGAGCGAGCCGTCAGGAGAGGCGGAGGCTGGAGCCAGGCTGCATCACAGCTCCTCTTGAGCCAGCAGGACAGCGGGAACTCACACAGCCGGCATCATCCTCCCACCTGCCTCGGGGTGTGGCCCAGGCTGGAGGGAGCGGCTCATGAATGCTCCAGGCCATTGGTCCAGATCCCCTTCTTCATCATGTCCCCAATGTCAGGTGGGGGCTCTGGCTCCCAAGACACAGAGGCCCAGGGGCTGTCCTTCAGTTGCTGGGGTTGGGCGCCCCATGGAGGAGCTGCAGTCGGGGTGGGTGGGGTGGGGGTGGGGGGAGGAACTAGCTGCAGAACCTCTGTCAGCAGCGTTTGCACCCACTTCCCAGTCAGGGACTGTCTTTCTGACCCACAGGGCCTATTGGGGAGCACCCACAGTGCAGGGATGGGAGGGGACATGCTGGGCCGGAACCCCCTCCCTCCCCTTCCAGGGGAATTGTCCGACTCTGGGCTCAGCTTTCCAGCTCAGAAAGGCACCCAAGGGAGACAGAAAGTGCTGCTTTCTGAAAGGGACTCCCCCTGGGGAGGGTACCCTGGACCTGAAAAGACCATGGAGACCACAGTGGCTCCTTCAAAGCCATTGTTCCCTCTCCAGACGGGGCCCAGTGCCCATGGGCCCCGGAATTGGCTGGGCGGGGTCTGAGGACCCCATGCTCAGGGGAGCGTGAGTTCTAGTTCAGGCGGCTCACAGAACAGTCTGATCTTGGGAGCAGCCCCCGAGCCGGGGTATGTGTCTGTGGTCGCCCACCTGGCAGCCCTGGGACACTTGGGGGAGACACAGCACTCCCCAGGGAGGTGTCCCTGACAGGCAAGCCCAGCGAGAGGAGCAGCAGCCACTTCCTGAGCCTGAGAGCCAGGGAGGGCGACTCACACCTGAACCCGGGCTGTGGCTCTTGGGGCGGGGCAACTCTCCTACATCTGAGAGGAACTCCTCCCTGTGGTCCTCTCCCTGTGAGGTCCTCGGTTACAGCCCAGATCCACTCAGTCACCAGCAGCTGCGGCTGCATGGCCCCCCACCCCCGGTGCACCTCAGTCCACCCTCCATCCGTCTGCTCCCCCCGCCCCTGCAGGTTGCTCATCCCAGCCCCCAGCCTGCCATCCCACCTGCACAGCACCTGCTCACAGCCCCACAACTTACCTCTCGGAGCACAGCTCTGCCCACACCCAGGAAGACTCCCCATTGCCTGGACAGAAACAGCTTCCTGCCCACATCTGGGCTTCAGCTTACAATTCCCTTCTGCTCCCCATCCTCCTATCCATCTGCCCCAGTTAAAATCCTGCTCCTTCTAGGAAGTCCCCTGCCCCCCCACCAGCTTGTTTCCCCTCCTAGGAAGACCCTGGCCCGGGGCACCTGTGTGATGTGAGCACGGGGAGCTGCGTGATGCTTTGTACACCGGTCCCAGCAGAGGTTGCTGCAGCTGAGGCTGTTGTGTGGGCTGAGCACAACTGCAGGGGAGCCCTGCACTGAGGCCCGGTCCCTCGTTGGCAGGGACTGACAGCCCCCGCTGAAATGAGTCTTTATTGGTCTTGGATTACCTGCCTTGCAAGTAAGTGGGATCTCAAGTCCAATGGGTTTAAGCGATATAAAGGGAATGTATCGGCCCACAGAACTGAACCGTGAGGGAGGAGGACTTTAGGTGAGGTTTGAGCCAACAGCTCACATGATGCCTGGATTCTCTCTGCCTACCCTCACTCCCCTACCCCAGCAGCTCTGCGTACCATTTCAAGGCCATTTCTATTGTTGCATAAATAGGCTTGCTTTTTCACATGGCATGATTCAGAGGAGAGAGCGCTTCTCCTAAGAATTGAAACAGAGGCCAGGGGGGTCTGGCTCTCATAGGCTTCACTGAAACACATCCAGTCCTGAGCCGATTTCTGTGACCAGGGGCATGGAATACGTTGGCTCAGGACCCACCCTGGAAAGAGGGGGTGGGGTCTTATCTCACCCAAACTTTATGGCTCAGCCTGGGGGTGGGGAAGTGGGAAGTGCTCTGCACAGGGAATTCTAGGTCTGGATCACCCCTAGGTGGGTGCCAGTGGGGAGACGCAGAGGCCTGCCCTGGGTGTGCACACCTGTGAGGTGTGGCCAGAGGCAGGAGCAGTACCAGCCAGCCAGGCTGCACCCTGGTACCACTGCACCTTCCTGCGTACGGAGAGGACCTCGTGGCACGAATGCTCATTTGAGGGTGCTCAGTGATGCTCATCCGGCCTCGTAAGGGCCCGCCTCCCAAGTCGCCTCTAGTCTTGGCTTCCAGCCTCAGTTGGAGCATTAGCTCCCTTGGGCCTGCTCCCAGGCCTGGCCTCTGCCCCCGTGGCTGAGCTGCTTTCCCTCTAAAGAAGCCCCTTGGGGGAGCCCCCCCAGAGGGAGTCAGGAGTCACGGGATGGTGTGCAGAAGGGGTACCCGCCCCCTCCCCCGCCTGGTTTAGAACAGATGACAGGGATCCCCACTGGACCGCAGACCTGCAGACGGCCGCGCGCAGCCCCTGGACAACTGAGCCAGCGGAGGAAAGGTGGTGGTTTTTTCACAAGTTTATTGATCAGTAGACTGTGTCGTTCTGATTGACTTCTAAACAAGGTTACAAAACAGAAGCATTGTGTGGTGACTGCATTGGCAAAGGGACGTGTAACCTGACACTCGTCAATCAGGCCCGGGTTTACCTGAACAAACTCAGCGCTATCTGTCCCAAGAATGTTATTCTGTCAAGTGCTCTCCTTGTCCTCAAGGCAACTTGTCCAATGTTGGGTGTCCGGCGAGACGGCGGCTGGTGGACTCCCCGGTGGTGGGGGAGATGGGGGTGGGGGTGTGGAGAGGGGCTCCTGAGGAGACTGCAGACACTGGGAAGGGACTGTGGTCAGGGGGGCAGGGGAGCAGGGCCTCTCCTGCGAGCTGGTAAGGAGCTGGGGTTGGGGAGAGAGCAGGAGGCATTTGCTTCTCACGCCCTCAGACCCACCTGGACACTCAGTCCTTGGATAACAGAATAAGAATTCAGCTCTTCAAGGCCCTCCATCTCGTGGGAGCAACCAAAGCCCCAAGTCAATGACAACCCCGTCTAGCTGTGGGGGAGCAAAAGCCGACCGAACGAACAGCCTCCCCACGGAGAAGGGACCCGAGTGGGCCATCCAAGTGCTCGGGGAGGAAGGATGGGTGCTGGGCTGGAGAGGAGGCTGAGGCGGGGGCCACCTGCACTGCGCCAGAGCTGGGGGGTGGGCAGGTCCCAGTGCGGCTCCTTTACAGACAGTGAGGGGGGGGCCGAGTAGCAGGCTCACAACTGGGAAGTCAGCTTCGGGAGGAGTAAAGTTTCCATTTCCTCCCCGAACTCCAGACGGCAGGGGTTTGTGCTGTGGTATCACGTGCTGCGTACGAACCAGATTTTCTGTTGTGGAGCCACGGACACAGTTCTTAGAGCTGAAGTTTACCTACTTCCACCCTCCCAACCGTCTGTACACACTCTGGGGGGGGCACTTTGAAAATTGGGGTGGCGTGGAAAGGCAAGGTCGGTCAAGGTGAACAGCCCCCCCCCCCCCCGTCCCCCTGCCCTGCTGTGTAGGGGTGAGGGTGGGGATAATGATGTTTCAGAAACAGATTAAAGGAACTCTGCCAGTCCTGGGAAGATACGGGTTCTCACTTGGGTGCCATCCCTAACGTTTTCCAGTCGATTCCAATGACTTGGCGTGGGAAGAGAAGATACTAAGAAAAAGGATCACACGATTTCCCCTTTTTTCCCTCAGCGGGGATTCAGCTGTCCGATGCTCTCCCGCTGAGGGCATGGGGTAGGGGTCACAATATCATCGTTTCCACCCACACCGAAACCAGAAACCTCAGTCCTTTGGCTCCCTAAAACAGTTTTCTTACGTCTCTACATACACACCCCTTGGCCATATCTACATATGTACACATTGACAAGTGTCAAAAAATACGTATTTATGTGACATATATGTGTATATATTTATCTTTATATATGACAATTCAGTAGTTAAAGAAGATAATTCTAGAAGGACAATCGGCTGGCCCTGGCATCTCTGAACCTATGGACGACTGAACTCTCTCCTCTCTGTGCTGTCCTGCCCTTCGGTGGCGCCACTGTGCCACTCAGGGGGGCAGTGCCCTGCATTCAGAGCTCTGCTCCTAATACAGCAGGAGTCATAACCGTCCCTGCTCTGCGTCTAATTAATTTGAAAGTGCTCAGTAAGAATAAAAACCACGCTATGCATTTATTTCTCTTAAAGTTATTTAGACAGCAAGCGAGAGAGTGTGAGGGCTGGCATCTGGATGCGTGCTTCTCCAAAGTGAAACATTTCTCCTAACGGCAGTTCTGACCCTGAGGTCACAGGGAACATCAGAAAAACGTGGCTCTTGGAAGGCTCAGGTGGGGCTGATTTCATGCGTTTCTGGTGCTGGGAGGGCCCCGTGGCACGTGGCCACGCCATCATTACTTCGCGTCTCTCTTACTGCCTGATGGTGAAAGGCACCTGTGCCCGGGCCAGTGCCCACCTCGCAGGGAGGGAGGGTGGCAGCGAGCATAACACTGCCACCTGACACAGGGCCTGCGTGCAGAGGGGCTGACGGGGGGCACCTGGGAGAGACCCTCGGGAGCCGCCATGTCCGGGCCTGCCCAAATCCTGCCCCGGGGCAGTCATGGTGTGAGCCACACGGCTGTGTGAAGAAAAGGCTTTATGTGAAAGGTCCCATCCTGTTTCTGTATAAAGGCTTTTATCTTATAAGAAGAAAAAAACACTAGACATAATAAAAACGCATTTGGGAAAAACATAAAAATAATGTCTAAGGCCAGTAGACCGACCTCTTCTCCCACAGCCGGGCAGGCTGGCCTCTCTCTGTGCTGCGCCAGCCCAGGACACGTGCCCTCCGACACCATCTGCCGAGTTTAAAGCCTGCCGTGGACCCCGGAGCCCTGGGGGCAGGTGACAAGGCTAAGCGACGACAGGAGAGCCGCCTCTCTTCCTCACTGCAGTTTACCATCAACAGGCTCTGCTACAAATGACCGGACAGACCGGTAAGAACAGCTAATCTTTAGACTCCAGCATGACTTGAAATGAATTCTAGAAATCTTGCTAGGGCCAATAAAATGAATTACTAATTAATTCCTAATTCCAAGTTCCTAACCAAACACAACTTGCAGGGAAGGCGTGGGGGTGAGTGCGGGTCAGACGCCGTCCGGGGCCTGTTCTGCTCAGGCCGGCGGCAATCGCCTTCTCTTTGGCAAACAGTTTAGAGAACAGAAACCCTCTCTGCCTTACCCCACCCCCCCAAACGCTAACTACAGCAGGAAACAAATAAATAAGATCTTTGCTCCCTCAGGGCAAACAGGTTTATGATGAGGAGTGGTCCAGGGAAGCCCCAGCTCACACCCCAAGCTCCCGGGGCTCCAGCAAGCCCACCCCACACTTACATCCCACCTGGATTCTGAGTACTCTTTGGTCATTTCTATTTCTTTTCCACCGTTACAATCTCCTTACCCACCTCCCCCCGGTATTTTAATAAAAATGCAGGGAGTTCTAGAGGTGAGACGACCGCGTCTAGTGTCCAGTGTCTGCGCTTCCCATTCTGCAGACGGGGCACAGAGAGGGCAGTGCCTTTCCCGGGGTCGCTCAGTGAGTCAGCGGCAGCAAGGGCCTCAGGGCCCAGTCGCGGGAGCCGCGCCCGCGGTGCCCGCCCCGTGGGTGGCCCGCCCCTCAGTCAGCCTTCTGGAAGGACTTCCGGTGAGAGGGGGGCACCAGGTGGGGAGGCAGGCTGTTGGGCAGCTCATAGCCGTCCAGCTTGATCTTGATGAGGTGCTTGGCCAGCGCGAACTCCTCCTCGTCCAGCATGCCGTCGCAGTCGCAGTCGGCCAGCTTCCAGATCTTGCCCAGGACGCTGTTGGGCAGCTTGGAGGTCACCATCTCCTTCTTGGCGTTGACGCCCGATATCTTGCCGTTGACGGGCGACAGGGCGTAGAAGAGCTCGTCGTAGATGGGTTTGTCCTTGGCCACCACCCACTCCTCCTCGTCGGCGCCCTCCTTGGCGCCCTCCCCGTAGCCCTGGTTGAAGGGGCCCTCGGAGGTGCCCTCGAAGGCGCCGCCCTGCACCAGCTGCATGGGCGCATTCAGCTCCTCCTGGCTGATGAGGCTCATCAGGGACGAGATCTTGCTGGTCAGCATGTTGTCCACGGCCTCGATCAGCTTGGGCTTCAGCGAGTGGAATTTGGTGAAATCGTAGTTCTCGAGCTGTTCCTGCAAAAGGAGAAACCACATGGTGACGTGCCCTCTCCTCCGGAAGCAAAGAGAGAGAGGGAGCCGAGGGGGGGGGGCAATTCTCCCTCAAAGCACACACTCTGTGCCGGGGCCTGTTCAGGGCTCTCTCTTTGGTGGGGTCCCCATATCCAAGCTGACCAGACACAGGAGTGGCTTTTAAAAGAAGAAAAAAGATGCCGGGATGCAACGCTCTGTACAGCAGCTAACCCCTGCTGGCTGCCGGCGGTATGGCTGACAGCCTTCCCTCGCCTGGCCTTCTGAGCCCGCAGAGACTCGACATTTCGTCTCTTACCACAGCCCTCGGCTGATCTTCACAACGATGCCGGGAGCCAGCAAGGCCAGTACTGACAGCGTGCGCTACAGAGAGCACACGGGGCCCTGGCGGCATCCAGACAAGGGCCGTGCCTCCTGCCTGACCAGACTCCTTGTGCTGTGCAGGGCGCTGTGGGGAGGGACTTACTTAGTAAAACAACTAAGGACACTACTTTTGGATCGGCTTTTAAAAATGTAGTTTAGGGTACAAATAAGTAAAAGTTGAAACTGGTAAGAGGGAACAGAGTAGGGACGGGAAGGGCGAGTATAAATCCAGCCAATACGCTGGTCAAGTCGGCAGGTCTCAGCTCCGCCCGGGAGAACGGCCGCCAGCAGTCGGAGTGGCAGCGGCACAGGCTCCAGGGATACCAGAGTGATTGCCTGGCGGGACAGGAGCCAACCATGGTGCTCGATGGCTGTGCAGAAGTACTCCTCCTACCGTGGTTCTCTTTGGTTACTCATCCATGCATCCATCTGTCCTCCCTCCCCCCTCCCCCTCCCCCTCCCTCCCTCCCTCCCTCCCATCCAATATTTACTGGCCATCTGTTATGTGCCAGGCCCTGTTTTAGGGCCTGGGGATATAAATAGGAAAAGCCACAGTCTATACCTTTAGGGGCCTGTGTTGTAATAGGGGAAGGACACTGAAGTAACTCTGTTTCTGTCTAATTGAAAAAGAGTTGACCTAGCTTAGAAAAGCCAAGTAATTAAAAGGGAGAGGTTGGGAATGAACACATCAGACAACTAAGGAGAGAAAAGCGACTGCCCCTCAGCTGAGTCGGGGTTAGAGGGATCACATCCCCTCACTATCCAGAAGCCACCTGTTGATTACAAGCTTTCTCTTATCCTGGACAGTGAGGTTACCCAGGGGCTTTCGTGAGGGGCCTCACAGATCTAGTGAAAAATGTCTTCAACAGCAGTTTTATCAAGGAAATTCCAGGGGTGGCAGTTTTTACACGGCCTCTCTGTGAAGCAGTGCTGTTGGGACAACTCCGAAGGGCCGGTGCCCATGTCTGGGGATGAGGCCGGGAAAGGTTTCACATACCTTCACACCTGACTATTCGTGACAGAAATAATGCGATAGGCCATTAGAAAAAATAAAACTTTGTGCTATCACAAATATCACACATTTACTGTAAGTATTATGGGGGACGGGGACAGTAAACAAAAATAAAAAATTTAAATCACTTATGATCCCATCACCCAGCAATAACCTGTTGATATCACCCATTTTTATGAATGAATACACACACACACACACACACACACGCACACACACACACTCTTTAACTGAAACAAGACAACATAGTTTAATAACCTGTATTTTAAAGTATTGTATTGTTCCATGATACTAATTTTTATACAAACTTCTTTTTCTGTGTGATTTTCCCAAACTATTTTTTGCAAAGACTGCATCCACTGAAATCCATTTCTTAGTCTGTGCTCAACTAGAGTTTTGACAGACATTTCCTTAAATGTCAGAAGCTAAAACAAACAAACAAAAAACAAAACAAAAGCAAAACTCTAAGACCGACCAACCAACCCATCAACCAACCAACCAAAGAACCCACCCCCACCTTTGCAGAAGTGCTCATCCTGGTCAGTGCTCCCACACTTAGCCAGGCTGGCTAAACCCCGGAATGAGGGAATCGGAGAGTCAGCCTGACGTGTAACCTTAATCTTAAGAGCGAAAGAGACTGAGTTTATAGCTCAGCCACTGCCATTCACCTTGACCCTGGTAGTTGGGTGTTTGGGCTGTTTCCAATGGAGAAGCAAAACTGTGGGCAGCGGCTCCAGCCGGCGGTCTGCGAGGTCTGAAAGGCTGGAGACCGCTGCTCTAGGAATACCGGGGGGCAGGCATTCTGAGCGGTTCATTTGAAAGAGCCTTAGCTTTAGATGGTGGAGGGGACAGAACGGAAAGCTAGAGTCTGACATTGTCTTTAGAGAGGCACCTCCAACACTCTTAGCAGCCACGTCTGCAGCTGTAGGTCTCGTTGGACTGGGCTGACATTATCCTCCCTGACAGCCTGTGGGCACCCGTATGGCACCCCAACATCAGCACCAGACGATGCTGCCAACATCTCAGTCAGCCAAGGGCACTGAGACGAGACGCTCAGGAGCAGGGAAGCAGGCAGCCTACACGAAAATCCAAGGCTGCAGCAGCAAACAAGCCCGGATCCCCCGGTGTACAGACACCTACCCCATTTCCTCACGAATGAGCCTGAGCCCTGGGCACACACAGAGCCAGCCCTGTGTCTGGCCAAGCAGACAAAGGAGGGTGGTATCTGCCCAAACTTCCCACCCGCCTGCAGGGGATGTGCCTCTGGACTGCAAACTTCTGGAAAGCGTTTTGGAAAAGGGAAATGGCACATACTTGTGGGGGTGGGCAGGAAGCAGCAGCAGTGCCTGCCCCCAGGCCTGACCAGGGAGTGTGGGGTGCAGATTAAACCACTGCCCTCCCTGCCCTAGGGTGGCTCCAGAACAGAAGTCTTTTTAGTGGGATGAATGCACCCCGGGGAATTTAAAGATCAACTCATCAACAATCGAACCTGTCAAAGCCACCAAGCTCAGGATGGTCAGTGCCCAGCCCAGTCTTCATCTGCTGTCCCTGGCCCACTCACCCCCAACATTCACCAGAAGCAGTTTTCGAATCCGGAGATCTGAGCACATGGGATGACTCTGCTGCCCTCTGCTGTTGAAATGCTGCCAACTCCTCAGCTGTGGGGGCCAAATTCTCTTTGGAGGACCACTGAGGCAGCAGTAACGGGGGTCCCGCCAGCGTTCTCCCTGTTTGCCAGCATGGACACATCAGTGTGGGAAATCAGATTCCCTCCCAGAAGGGAGGGGTGGACACAGGCAGCTCGCCAGCAGGTCACAGGTATCTCCCAGCAGCAGGCAAAAGCCTTCAAAATGCACTTGACTCCTATGGCTAAGAGTCAACCAGACCAGCTTGGTTTACGAGAGCGCAGGGAAAACAGAGACTCAGAGCAGGCATCGGTGAGCTCTCTGAGTGACCCTGAGGTATGCAAAGATCTTAATAAAGCCACTGCCAGGTTTAATCCCTGTCCGGGATGAGGTTAAGGAGGTCGAATGCCTGAGTTGTAGAGGATGGGACACTCAAGTGACTCAGGGATGACAGGGGCCCTGACCCATACTGTGAACCCCCCCCCCCCCCCAGCTTCCTGGGTGAAGCACACCTCACAGTCTCCAGGCCCGCCTTGTTTCCTGGGGAGTCCCTGAAAGGACTGGGGTGGTGTGATCAGGGCCCAGCTAGCTTCCCGAGGAGGAGGCCTCTGGCAGCTTCCAGGGGGTTGCTCTGGGAACTGCTGTCTATGAGGCCTGTGAGAATCAGTCAGGGCTGGGCCAGGGCCTGAGAAAGTCACTACCCTAGAGCCTGCTATGACTCACATGTGAGCGTAAAAGAGAGGCTAGAGCAAACCTGACAAGCACAGTGACCCAGAGGAACCACACAGGATGTCTACTCAAATTCCCAACTGGGCATGTCACAGTGCACAGTCACATTCTGGGCCTACAGATCCCTTAATGAAAGGTGGACTTGTGCCTTAAGTGAGCCTGTCCATTGTTTCGTGCATCTGGGATAACATGCCCTTAGAATGTCAATAACTGTCTTTCCCAGAGCCCTGGAGAAGGCATAACCACCTGCACCAGGCAACGCCTTATTGTTATCTTGTTGCCTCAGATCATCTCTATTTACTGTAAATATGAAATGATAAGCATCCTGTACCTACCAATGTAAAAGAAGTATGCATCTATTTTACTTTTTATCCAATCCTAGAGATTTCCCTGCTTTGCCTTCTCCTACCTCCCTAACCTACCAGCAATAGATTGTATATAACCTTTCTTACATTTTCTCCTTTATTTCTAAATGTATAAAAAAAAAACCTGCAAAACTACCTCAATCCTTTGAGATTTTGCTTCTGGCTGGTCTTCAGTTTTTTTTCTGAAATAAATGCTTATAAAATTTTCTATAGGCTTGGACATAAGCATACACTAACTTAACGATGAACTCACTCAACACATCCTCACTGGGCACCTGCTATATGCCAGGTGCCGGGTGAACAGCACATTGGCCGCTGGCCTCGGAGTTGCAGCCGATGAACACAACATCATTTGTAACGAGGAGCACAGGTCCCATTAATAAGCTTTGCTGCCAAAAGTGTCACTGCCAACCACAGTCACAGTGGCGAACACCACCATCCATAATGTATACCCCATCAGGGCAAAGGTATCTGCCATTTGTTCATTTTTGTTTAGATTTATTCTGGGGCCTACAAAAGTGCCTGGTCATAGTAGGCTTAATATTCTTTGGGTGAATGTATAAGTGCATGAACACAGGGGGATCTCCTTGATCCCAGTCCTAGGGCACTCAGGTGTCCATTGAAGGTGCTAAGGTACCTGTGTGGGGCCTGACCCAGAGGGTTCTCAGAGCAAGTTTGGGCCCTTCCTAAACTGTCCATCTAACTGGGCTGTGCCTGCTCCGGAGAACCGAGGTGAAGGAGCATATGGCTTCCCTGTTTTCTTCCCTAGGGACTACCCTTCTGCCCCAGCTCTGAGCCGGCAGGCCCAGGCTAAAGCAGTCATCAACTCTGGCCACAGTTTGCTCCCTCTGTTAAGGGAGGTCACTGGGTGTGTGTGTGTGTGTGGGGGGGGGGGGGGGGCCTGGGTAGGGGCTTGCAGCACCCCCGGCGGCTCAGTGGTACCTCAGGTCTTGGGAGCAGCATCTTCTTGTGAGTGGGGCATGTGATAGCCTCACTAGGCTAATGAGCCGCAGGAGCCCCGGGGGCTACAGTGTGCACAGTTTTCAGTGCAGTCAAGAAGCCAATTTCCCTTCAAAAACTTTTGAAGGGTGCCAAGAATCAGTCGTCCTTCAGTTGGTCATGGGGTGCAGCGCATAAACCAAGTGGAACCTGCTCAGGAAGTTACTCCAAGAGGCCCCTAAAATTAGCCATCTTGTGATCAGAAAAAAAAGCAATTCGTCTTCTAAGTACAGAAATAATTATTTCATTTATGGAAGAACACAGATATTTCTGTATTGATTCTGAACTCAGCTAAGCCCTATCTGGCAAGATCTTGAATTGCAGATACTGTATTCTTCCCTGAGCCCTGCCATCGCAACAGTGCGTGTAACCTACCCCCTTCCCGTGTGCACGGTAGACTGCTCTCCCACTCGGTGTTCGTTCTCTGTGCCTTGGGGCACAGCCAGCAGGGAGGTATCCTCTATCTGGCCTATGCAGTATTCTTTTAAAGTTTGAGCCAAAATTGGAAAGCCAGGGGACTTTATAGAGTTCCAGCTTCCAGTGGGCCATCCAGCCCCATGTGTTCCCCCAGGGCAGGGCCTTCCCGCTGGGGTGGCGTTTGAATCTCCAATCTCCTTCACCGTGGGCCCCCCAAGTCCTCATCTCACTTGTAGATTTGATTTCTTCCTTGTAGAGACACGCTTCTAGGAACCTACACCTCTATCAAATGTGGGAAAATAGGAGCTAGTCAGAGAGGGTGACGTGGTTTCTTTTTGCCTGGCCTGCCTCGCCGGCTCATGTTGCTGGCTAGCGGCTGCAGCCATCTCAACTTGTATTGCTCGTCTTCCAAAGGACTGTGGCCTCCCGTGTGAACAGGTCCCTGAGCTGGACTAGAAGATGGGCAGCCTGGCTCAGTGAGGACCATCTTCTCGTCCAGTGCAGAGACCTGTCTGCCTGGCTTGGAAAGATGTGGTCAGCACAGATACGTTCACCTAACACCACTGTGGGTGGTAGGCACACTGGTTGGGCCAAGGTAGCTGAATGCAGCGCCCACTCAGGCTCATCTGGGCTGCCCACACACAACTCAGGGAGACCCTGAAATCGGGCCAAAGGCTGCCTGCCCAACATGGACATTTAACAAAATCCTCAGTGAGCATGTCTTGCTGTCTCCACAGAGCCCCATGTCTCTGATGCCTCCGGAGCCTGCAGCAATGACGCTGCCTGAACACGTAATCCCACAGTACAGGGCAGTGCCAGGCTGGGCTGCTGGAGGGGCAGCGTGCGTGACCTCCAAGGTCACTCCCAGCTCTGATTCCTTTACAAGTTCTGGGATTCCAAAAAACAGGTGTCATCTCAATGTCAAAACAACATTGAACAGAGCCTGAGAGGGTGGCTCAGATAATTTTTTCATGTGAACTTAACTTCTTGGACTGTGTCCCCTTTTGTTTAAATGTTTCAGGAAGCAGGCAACGTCTGCCTTATGTACAGCAGCCTGTTATCACGGATCACCACGAGGAAGATGGATTCACTGCACTCCCCTCCATCCTAAACCATGAGCCATGTGTACCCTGTGACCAGCCGGACAAGAGGCAGTGCCTCTGCCCCGCCCATGACGCTGTAGCCGGTGCCCAGTACCTGCATTGCCTTGACCTCCGGGAAGTCCCCCGCAGAAATCTGGTATTCTCGCTGCAGCTGAATGTAGATTTCCGGCAACCTGTCGATGAGCTCTCTTTTCTTGTTTTCCTTTCCAAAAACACTCGGCATCTCCTTTTTCAGGTGGCTGATGATGTAGGCGTGTACCTGAAGGGGTACATGTTAGTGAGCATGTGCCATTCAGAAGTGCACTAGGACAAACAGGATGGCATCTTATATGCATCACAACACACAGCAGGCACCCATGGACCAAAAAAGGGCAGAAACGGGGAGGTTACAGCCTGGCTCTGAATGTCTAGACTGTGAGGTATATGAGGTATACAGGGGACTGTCTCAGGGTGAGTGGAAGGGAGAGCTGACCTGGATGATGGGTTTTAGTGCTGGATTTGACGTGGCAGCAGCACCATGGGAGTGGATGAGACCACTCAGGGAAAGTGAGCAGAGAAAACCCCACTATTAAGGATCAGGAGAGGAAAGAGGTAAAAAAAAAAGATCTTGGGATGTGGAATGTGGCAGATAAGGACTGTGGAAGGACAGATTCAGGGAAGAGGTAACATCTGAAGAACAGGTAGGATGTGTGGGCGAGGGGAGGGATGTGGCAGTCTTGGGGAGGGAAGAGCATGAATGGAGGTGTGGAGGCAACATGCTGGGCCATACCTGGGGCAGTGCTGAGTCTGAAGATGCAGCCCAGGCTTAGAGGTGGGGAAGGTGGGCTGCGTTTAGACTCAGCCTGGGGAGCTAGGAGCTGATGGAGGATTTAGAAAGACTGCTGTCCTGGTACTGTGCTAATGATGGCTCTGGGAGAGCAGGGAGACAGGAATAATGCTGCGAGCTCCTGGCTGGGTATGGGTGGGGGTGAGGTGGGGTTGCACAGATTTCTCTTGGAACCCTGTCCTAAAAAGCATCCCTGAGGAAGGGCAACTGACATGAGAAAGTTCCATAACCATAGTTCAGTTGTGACTCTGAGTGGTTTCCATGGGGAGTGAGCAGGATGGGTGGGCCTGGGTGGGAAAGATCTTACTTCTGGTGACTAACCAGAAGACCCAAGGAGAGTCTCAGATACTAAGGCTTCTGGTCAAGATAGCAGCGTAGGTAAATGCAGCATTCACACCTTCCCACAACTATGTCAAAATTACAACTAAACAAAAGAACGTCCATCATTCAGACCTGCCTGAAATCTGGCTGAATGGAAGTCCTACAACTAAAGAATTAAAGAAGCCACATGGAGACTGGTAGAAAGGGTACAGATGCAGAATGGGCTGATCCAATACCCATGAGTGGCTTTTTTTTTTTAATCTGCAGAAATATCTTGGCTATGGAGGTCTACATGAGGAGCAAGGGATCCCAGCTCCACACCAAACCCCTCAGCCCAGGGTTCCAGTTCTGGGAAGGGAAGTCCCCATAACTTGAGGCTGTAAAAATTACTGGGTATGGTGGCTGAGTGACATGAAGTCTGTGGGAATCCCAGGCAGTTCCTCTTAAAGGGCCCTGCACAGACTTATTTGGACTTATTCACTCTGAGCTCCAGTGCAGTTTGAAAGGATCCAGGGACATATGGGGAGGAACTAAATTGTATGGCATCAGAGCAAGAACTTGGAGAAAGCTTTTCCCAGACAAAAGTGTTTGGACTTCCCTCAAGCCAGAGAGCCAACTGGCAGGTGCCATATCTGAGTTTCCATATCTGGCTCACATTGTTTGCCTGGATCTGGTGACTCCTTGAGACCCCCCTCTACCCAATTTGCAGCCCCACCCAAGTTGTTGGCAGTGGTTTTTCCATATGTATAACCTGTTCTAGCTCAGGCTTCAGACTTCTCTAAAATCTCTGAAATAAGCAGCAGCTGGCCTCAGTGTGTCCCATACCTCTCAAAAAAGGCCCAGGCCTGTAACTAGCAGAAGCATGCCTTGGTTCACAACTTGGCCTCTCCTTGACACCTCCAAGCCCTACACAAGTAGCAAACATATGCAGATCCCTCTATAGCTTGTGGCCCCAGGCAAGGTACAGGCAGTGGCTGACTTTGCACCTTCTGTGAGGCCCTAGAGCCAGTGCATCCAGTGGTCAGCTTCAGACAATACCAGATTACAGCTCTACCACTTCCACAAGTGATACATTCAAGGGGAAGACTCTGACAGCACCAAAGCCCCACTGAAGCAAGCCTGCTCTGTGGGGGTGTCTCCTGCACAGCAGCTCTTCTGCTATAGTTGCAACTGGTCTACAGAGCTGATTGGCCTGGGGGTCAATCCCTCCTAGTGATGCCAACAGCAAGCAAGGCTCAACTACAACAGGACAGGATACACAACCCACAGAGGGCTGCACTTAGAATACCCAGCTCCAGTTACTGGGGAGACTGAGCCATAGGGACCTACAGAACATCTACTACACAAGGCCACTCTACCCATTCCAGGAAACAGAGAAACTCTACCCAATACACAGAAACAAACACAGGGAAGCAGACAAAATGGGAAGACAGAGAAACATGTTGCAAATGAAAGAACAGAAGAAATCTCCAGGAAAAAAATTAAATAAAATGGAAGCAAGCAAACTACCAGATACAGAGCTAAAAACAATGGTTATAAGGATGCTCAAAAAACTTAATGAGATCTTCAAGGTACTTAGTGACAACTTCAAGGAACTTATAGAGAAAACCAATGGCATAAAAAAGAACCAGTCAGAAATGAAGGATACATTAATTGAAATAAAGAATAATTTATAGGAAAGCAACAATAGAGTAGAGCATGCCAAGAATCAAATCAGTGTTCTGGAATATGAGGAAGCAAAAAACACCCAATCAGCACAGTAAAAAGAAAAAAAGAATTCAAGGATATGAAGATAGTGTGAGGAGCCTCTGGGACAATTTTAAGCACACCAACATTTGTTCATAGGGATACCAGAAGGATAAGAGAGGGAGCAAGAAATTGAAAACCTATTTGAAAAATTAATGACAGAAAACTTCCCTTGGTAAAAGAAATAGACATACAAGTCCAGGAAGTGCAGAACCCCAAACAAGAGAAACCCAAAAGGCTCACACCAAGACACAACATGATTAAAATGCCAAAGATTAAAAACAAAGAGAGAATCTTAAAAGCATCAAGAGAAAAGCAGTTAATTACCTACAAGTTGCTCACCCAACTGTCAGCTGATTTCTCAACAGAAACTTTGCAGGTCAGAAGGGAGTGGCCAGAAATATTCAAAGTGATGAAAAGCAAGGACCTATAACCAAGATTACTCTATCCAGCAAAGCTATCATTCAGAACTGAAGGTCAGATAAAGAGCTTCACAGATAAGAAAAAGCTAAAGTAGTTCATCAACACCAACCCAGTATTACATGAAATGTTAAAGTGTCTTCTTTAAAAAAAAAAAGAAAAAAATATGAACAACAAAATGGCAATAAATACATATCCTATCTAATAAAAGAGTAATATGCTAATTTGACCATACGTTTGCTATGCTACCAGCCAATCAGGAGTGGGGGGCAGGCCGAGGTGTGTGCGAAGAGAGGGGTGGCGGTGCCGCCCCGAGACCAGGCCTCAGCAAACCTGCGGCACTGGTGGGGGTCCTGATGGCCGCCCTGGACCCAGCAGGGGATCCGGACCCGCACCAGCCCCGGCAAATCTGGGGCAGTGGCGGAGGTCCCAATGGCCCCCGGCCACACCACATTAAAGCTTCTTTTATTATTAACATCTTAAATTAATGTGATACATTTATTACAATTGATGAGCCTTTATGACACATTATTAACAAAAGTAAAATCTGCCGTTTACAATAGTGTTCATTCTTTGTGTTGAACATCTTATGGTCTTGACAAATGTACCATTAATGTAGTATCAGACAGAACAGTTTCATTGCCCTAAAGATCACCTGTGGCCCAGGTATTCATCTCTCCCTGATCTGAACCCTTGGCAGCCAGGGGGTGATCAGGCTGTCAGGCAGAAGGGGTTAGGGGCAATCAGGAAGGCAGGAGGCAAGTAGTTGGGAGCCAGCAGTCCTGGATTATCAGAAGGATATCTGACTGCCCATTTAGGATCAGGCCTAAATGGGCAGTCAGACATCCCTCGAGGGGTCCCAGATTGGAGAGGGTGCAGGCTGGGCTGAGGGACACCCCCCACCCCCGTGCACGAGTTTGGTGCACTGGACCTCTAGTCTATCAATAATTGAATCTAAAAATCAAAATAAGTGAACAAAGAATCTAATGAACAAAATCACCTGATCAATAAAATAGAACCAAAGGCATGGAAACATGGAACAAACTGGAGAATTTGAGAGGGAAGGGGGGAGGGGAGGGCAAAAGAGATTAATCAAAGAACTTATATGCATATGTGCATAACCCAGGGACACAGACAATAGGATGGTGAAGGTCTGGGGTGGGGCATATCTGGGTGGAGGGGAATAATGGGGGGGGGGCATCTGTATACCCTCAATAATAAAGAAAAGAAAAAAAAGAGAGAGTTTCACCAGGGCCAGTGCCCAAGAGCACCAGGAAATGAAACTGGAGCTGTAAATGGCTGATCTTCACAGAAACGTGTGCCCAGTGAGCAGTGAGATGAGGATTCCCATAATCTTCCTGTGAACAGTGTAGACCCCATGCCCTCCACAGATCACTTCTGCACAGGACAAGCTGCCTGGGCCCAGGATGAACAGCAGAAGCTCTCTCCGAGAGAGGGACCCCCAATAAACGAGGGAGAGCCCAGAAACTTGGACCACTCGGGGGTTGCAGACATGACTAGTACCTGGAAGGTGAATCCTGCTTGGCCTGTGTCACCACCTTCCTTAATATTTGTACTTTTCTACTGAGTTCCAACTTCAGGACATTAAGAAATGATCTTTACAAAAGTTCTTTTTGTGTATCTAGGATTGTACAGAGTAATTTAGAAGTCAAGAAAATAACTAAAATAAGAAAGGATGAAAAACAGAATGGTGATTATAAAACAAAAAATGACTATGTAGCTATGGAAAATCCTATTAAAGAAAACAGACTTCTTCTGTAATCTTGTGGAAGAATGGAAATTAAATAAAGGGAGTAAATAGATACATCCCATGGTTCAGCCGAGGGCCTCTGTGCACGGACACACACCGGGCGCAGCCAAAACCACTCAGCTAAGACCGGGACACAAATAACCGCACGGTGCAAACGCGGGCATGCCCAAACCAGACAACGCCAACTTCTCCATCCCTATGAGGCCATTTGTACATAAGCACCATTGTGCTGTCTGGCTACTGCTACAAGTATAGGTTGGGAGAGATGATTCTAAACTTTCTGTCACTAGTAAACTTGTTTATTTAGTTATTTTTCAAATTAACACAACTTATAATATTTACACGATTCTTTGAGATAGAGAAACCCGAAGTTTGGGAATCTTTAATTTAGAACGATGGGCTTCAACTGCATTCCTGAGGATATAATGAATAAGTGGTAAGACTAGTAATTTCCTTTTCTTGGGTAGTGATGCCTGACTCAGTTTGGATGGAGCGGGGGAGGGCCCTGTGTAGCCCTGAAGGACTTGGAGGGCTCCCCAAGACCCTTCTCCATCTACTATTGAGGTACCCGAGAGCTTCCAAGCCCCTGGGAAGGCTGACTCCCCACCCAGCCCCTTGCCCTCTAGGGTTGGCACTCTGTTCCTGGGCACTTCCTGGTACCCAGGGGCCTGCTCTACCTGGGCTGAACTGTGGGTAATGCTCTACCTAATGTCTGGCACCTGCTCCCTGAGCTCAGCCCTCATGCTGTTCAGTGGCTGATGTCTGAGGCGGCTGAGCCACCTTCAGACACCAGGCCTCAGGGCTCTGAGATAACTGGGACAGTTTTTGTGCCAGTCCTCAACTCCCTCCTCCTCCCACCTGCCTGGAGCTACCTGAGTCATGACCCTCAGGTGGCCTACTCATGCTGCAGGATACTCTCAGCCTCAACCTCCACATACAGGAAGTTCCACGGGCCTGTTTTGTGGAAATTTCCTATTGTGCTGTCTCTGCATGGCCACCCCCCTCCTGCCCTTTCCTGGGCATCCTGAGACAATAGCCAGGGTCAGATTCTATGAATGGGCCCTACCTCTAAGGAGCTTATCAAGTTACGAGGTCAATTGCAATCCTTAGAATCATGGAGTAGTAAATCATGGAGTATTAAATCTCGAAGTGAACACCGGGTTCCAGGAAATTCATACAACTTTACTCAAGGTCACCCAGCTAGTTAGGGGATGGAGAGTTGATACTACCATTCAACTGCCTCATTCTTACAGAATTGCTTTCTATGAGTATGAGTTTAAAAAGTTACTGAAGATGTTGAAGATCTGGAATTCAAAATGAACTGTGTCCTATAGAACAACAGTGTGGGAAACTTTGAGGTTTTAGCTTTTGATTAGTCCTAACTCATTTGGAAGGTCATTTACTCTTCACTTCAACACACAAGAAAAATATGAAACACAACACTATGGGCACAATGTGGATAAAGATTGCAATCTTCTGGCAGGATGGCCCCTGTACATTTCTAAGGTCTCGTGGCAAACAGAGAGCACAGCAAAGGGCTGGAATCCCCAGTAGCATCTACAAAAGCCCTATGTGTCAAAGGGGTGTCTCCAAATACATGGGGAGGGAGGGCCAGACCAGGTGGTGGTCCCTGTGGAAGGAGGTGGAAACAGTATGACACCTTTTGTTCTTCATAATGAGAGAAAACTTGTTAAGAAGCTATTTGGGGATGAGAAGGGGGACAGAGGGAGGAGAGGAGAAGGCAGACCAAGCACTGGAAGGCAGGGTCGGGCCCTGCCACCACTGTCACTCCCCAAGCAGCTCCAGGAGAGATGGCTAATCCCCAGCCTCAGTTTGCTCATTTGCAATTTGGAAATTAGAACCCTTACCTCTCAAGGGAGGGTTGTTATTAAGACTTGAAGGCACTTTGTCCATTAGAAAGAGGAGTAAAATGTTACTTGTTATTGATTAACTAGAGGCCCGTTGCATGAAGATTCATGCAATAGGCTTTCCTTCCCCTGGCTGCCAGGACCAGTTTTCCTCTGGAACCTGGGACCCAGGCCTTCCCTCTGGCTGTTGCCTTCCGTTTTTGCTTTGGCCGCTGGAGGCTTCACTCCAGCCGGAGCCTTGTCTTCTCTGCTCTGGCTGGAGTGCCACGCTGCTGCCACCTCCAGGGGCCAGGCACTCGCTGCCATTGCTGCTGCAGCTTTGTCTCTGCCCTCAGGGCCGGGCACTAGCGCCACTTGGCTCTCCCCCTTTCTCCTGATTGGCTGGTAGCATAGCCAATCAGGAGCCAAGGTATGGTCACATTTGCATGTTACTCTTTTATTAGGATGGTCAAAGACCAACAGCTGGAGGTAGCAATGCCAGAGAAGGCTTGTGGCTATTTAGTTCTTATCGAAAAATTAATAAACTCTCCATATTTAAACAGTAATATGGTGAATTCGAGTCCCAAGTGCCTTATTCACAAGTGAAGGACATTGAACCCTGTGGGCTTTTGAACATTCTTATCTTGTCCAATTCACCCATTTATTTCATTGTATAAAACTGGAAAAGCCCAAATGTCATGTTTTCTCTGGGCTAATAACTCCATGAGCAGAAAGATGTCCTCCCTTTAAATGAACATGAATTGACAGTTCACATAAAGACTGCCGCAACCTTGTTAACTGTGCCCAGTGACAAGTGTTCATATACATCCAAGACTGAGAAGCATGTACTCAGACTCTGCCTGGATACACCCACCTGGGCTTGAAGGCAACCCCCAGCAGTGAGACTGGAAGCTTCCAGTGCTCATGTCAGCAGGAATGGAAATGCTCATGGAATCTGGGTACCAGCAGCAGCCGGAGGGAAGTTAGTCTGGAAAAGCGTGACTCTAGACTGTGCAACCTCATCTACAAGCTTGACACGACCTGCCTTTGTGGGCCCAGCTGGAACCTTGCAAAGAGCACTTAACCTCAGGGGATCGGCACATTTTTAAAGGGGGCTTATGATGACATAAGGAATTCTGTTCACAAATCCCCAAAAGATGAACCCATGGGGTAATCAAGTGTGAGACTGCAAGAGGCAGAGAAAAGCAGCTGACAGGTTCCCACTTGAGCGAGGGTTGGCTGTTCTGTTGAAATCAAAGCTGGCACTGATGGTCATATGATTCTAAACAGCTTAAAGGGGACTTGAGGGGACCACCCAGCCACTTGAGGTCAACCTTCAAAGAGACATACTTCCCTATATGGGCTCAAGCACTGACACATACCCCATAGTAGCTTGGGGCTGCCGACAGCTATTTTTAAAAGCCCCAGTGGCAAACCATCATCACCTACTCCGGAGTGACTCACACACCTTGACCTGAGTCCCTTTGGTGAAGTTCAAAATGTCTTACTTCTCCACAGAAGGAACTGACAGATGAACCAGGAAGCTGGGCTCTGCACATTACACGTGACCAAGAAGAGAACACGCTTTGAAGATGAAACTAAATTCTGCAGAACTATAGTGAACCCCGAAAATTACTAGCTTCTCCTTTTCCTTCTCATTTTTAGTTGTTCCTTCCTCAAATGTTGACTCATTTTTTTGTTGAGCAAAGATCTCCAAGTGGGCAGGAAGCTTTCCTATTCTTGGGCAATGTGTAATAAAGGGTGAGGTCTGCTAGTGAACTGGCCATGGTTTTTACTTTTGTGCATTTATCCCATAAAACACTATCACCTCAGGTTTGTAAGAGCCTTATTTTTTAATTTGGCTATTTGATTCATAGCTGAATACAACTCAATTATGTTTTCTAAACACTTTTTGGGTCTTTTCCCAAGTAGCTTACTTTGAAGAATCATGAGATGAACCTCGACTGAATCTTAGATTTACGGACACTCTCCACAGAATGATGTGTGCTGATACTGAGCTGTGTGATCTTTGAGGCTAACCAAAAACCCACTCCAGGGGTTTCCCATTATGTGAAACAGAGCTGTGAAAAAATATGCAAGTAGAAAAAGCCAGGAAATCATTAAGTTTCAAGAGTTCTTCAGTCAGAGTGCCATGTTTCATATTATTCAAATGCCATCTCCATGACACCTCGAGTTTGATCTCCACAGAACTGGCTGGACAGTAACACCCTGTTTATTTTTGGATGTGTCATGAATTCTGCCTCATTATAGTGTTCTATAAATAGACACATTTCATACTCCACCTCAGATCTGACACCTCTTAGGTGACATCTGAATACCCTTTGCAGGTTTTCAAAATGTCAACTTGATAAACCTCTAAACTTTTATAGGTTCCTGTGGATAGAGAATTTTATAGGATAAACAGAGGCAGATCAGCGCAGAAAGCAAGAACACTCATTGAGGAGCAATGGATGCCGTCCATGCTGGATTTCAGGTGAACACTTTCCAGGCCAAGGAGTCAGACTGACTGGGGTTGAAATCTATATTCTGCAACTTACAGGCTATGAAGCCTTGGGCAAGTGGCCTCACCTCTCTGAACTTTGACTCCCTTTAGCAGGAGAAATGAAGACAGTGCCTGACTGTGCAATTACTGACTGGATCAGACAAAATAACGCATTCAATGCAGACCGTAATGCTTCTGAAACGCAGCAGGCCCTCTGCAAGGGTTGACTTGCAAAAAGAAGACTGGATCAAGAGAAACAAAGATGAACATATCAAAATCTAAGAATATTTTTAAGAAATATAAATATGGCAAAAAGAAAAACTCAGGTGACTCCGCGTTCATTTAAGCGACAAGTTCACAAATGGCCATGCAACTGCAGATGGTGTAAAGTGGATGGCAGCTCTCCTTTACCCGCCCGGGACCGATTCCCCGCCCTGCACAGCGTGGGGCTGCCCTGGAGCACACTGGCACTGAGAAGCTCGGGCTGGATCAGCTGTACTTTAAACATGTTTCTTTATAAAAAGGAACAAGCCAGCACTATTCTCAGGAAGAAGACAAGCTGCTTTTTTCCTAGAAGTAAACTCAGCAAGGGGACTGCTCCCTGCCCCCGTCCACACAGGCCTCATTATTCCCGGTGTCTGGCCAAGGCAGTATTTTGTGCCTCTCCAGACCCAGACCACGCTGGCCCATGCAGAGGGCGGCAAATGCTCAGGGGTGGCAAAAAGTGCCACGTGCTTGGCACTCCCAGTGAGCTCCTGGCCCTTTTTTTTTTTTTTAATGTTTTTATTGGTTAGAAAACAGGTTTGGAGAGGTTAAGCCATTTGCCAGGATTAGAGAGCTAGGAGCCAGAATTCAAACAAGGACACCAATCTCAAGGCCCTCTTCTAACCTCTGACAAGTTCATTCCCCAAGTCTCCTGGGAGGGGCACCCCGCTTTCTCTCGGAGGGCGGGAAGTGCCGCTTACCTTGGCCAGCCTCGCTCGCTTGATGAGGTCGTTGAGCTTGCGCACCGCTGCCTTCTGGGGGAGGCTCTGGATGTCTCTGAAGAGGTCCTGGGCCTCGGCCTCGAAGAGCCGGCGGTTGTCCGTGTTCTGCAGGGGCTGCGCCCAGAAGGAGCCGATGTAGACGCGGAGCACCTCGGGCGTGTTGATGACTTTGCCCAGGGACCACATGAGGGCCCCGTAGACACGCATCAGCTGCTGCGTGTCCACCTGGTCGGCCTTGTTCAGCACCACGCGGATCTTGTCGTCCTGGCCCCGGAAGGCCTTGATGGCCTCCGAGAACTCGTCCGAGATGTCCAGTTTGTGAGCGTCAAAGAGCAAGATGATCCTGTCGACCCGCTCGGCGAACCACTGCAGCACCTGACAGAAGTCGTACCCTGGGTGGAGAGAGGGGCAGGTCAGCCCGGCCACCGCTGCGTGTGGGAGACACGTGGGGTGAGTCTGGGAATCATGGTCCTCCAGCAGTGGCCGGGGAGAGGACCCGTCTCCAAGCTGGAGGCAGTGGAGGCCTCGACCTGAGAATCCCTTCAAATGGGGCCCCTGGATTGGGTGCATCTCGTTAACCCTGGTGCTCCCGGGAGCCCTTCTGTGGGAAGAAACAGGGATTAGAAAGGGGCTCACAGTCACACTGGGCACTGCTTACTTCCACATCTGAAAATTCATCGAGTCCTCACAAGTCTCCTATTTCCCCTAGCACGGTCCTTGGATCAATGGAAAAGTTGATCAATGGCTCTATAAAACCGCAGGCCATGGGTCAAAAGCTCCTACTTCTCTCAGCTTCTCACTTTCTGAAAGTACCAGAGATGGGAAAGAAAACCTGTCGGCCACCTGGAGACCCACGGGGTGTTCAGTGAGCACAACAAGAGAGGAACTGCCTTTTCTTGACCCAAGTTTTTAAGAGTGTTAAGGAGGTCAAAGGTTGGGCCGGCTGGAACTGTGACCAATATTTATCATTTGGACTATTTATATCTTAAGGATGTTGTAAATATTTTTAAAATGTTATGTCTCACAGCCATTCTATGAAATGGTCTCTTGCCGATTTTTTATAGTGGCTAGGCCCATCACAAGTTCTGTTTAGTTTGCTCTGGCCACGTACCAATACACTTCAAATCATGCAGTTAAATCAACACTCCTCTCAGCCTGTGGTCAAGACTTTCAGGATTTCCCCGGGAGCAGAGTCCCACAGAAAAAGCTAATAAGAGAAGGCTTATTTATTTTATTTTTAAATATGTTTTATTGATTTTTTACAGAGCGGAAGGGAGAGGGACAGAAAGTCAGAAACATCGATGAGAGAGAGACATCGATCAGCTGCCTCTTGCACGCCCCCCACTGGGGATGTGCCCGCAGCCAAGGTACATGCCCTTGCCAGAATCGAACCCGGGACCGAGAAGGCTTATTTTTAATCTCAATCTGATTAGCTTCACAACCAGACTCTCAGGGCAGCCAATCAGAGCCTGGATGACATCTTTCTTGACTCCTACTTTAGTGCTTGTGTCTCTTGTTTTAGATTTTGAAAACTTCCAAATGCATACAAGTCTAGAGAATCATAAATGAGTGTAGTTTATTTATATAACAAAATACCATACGGCACTGAACTAGATTTTTACTTGTCAACACAGGCCAATTTCCAAAAAAACTGATGAGTAAAAACAGAAAAATCAGTTTCAAAAGGGTATGTAGTCTGATAACATTCAGGTAAAATGCAAAAACAAAACAAAGAAATACTCAATTGCTTATGGATGCATACTGCAACAGAAATACAAAAATGTTAACACTCATTTTGGGATATTGGGAGTGAGGGATCGAAGATCGATGAGAAAGTGTCTAGAGGACAATGATCTTTTACGCAGAAATGAAGGAGTCCATGTACTAAACTTCCCATGAAATTTGAAGAGCAGGTGTAAGGGGAGTAGTTGAACGAGCAAGCTGATTCAGACACATTTTTAATGTAAAACCATTATGTTCAGCAATGCCGAAGCCTGTGCACCTCGCCCCCACGCCCGGAGGAAACTGCTGCCCGAAGCGGTGTTTGTCATCAGCACCGACTGTGTGCTCCCGGGCAGGAGGCTCACTTCTCTCTTCTGCCTCACTCCTGACTCCCCGGGGACCAAGAGGACAAAAGTAGTCCTCAGAATGTGGGCCCCAGTTTACTGTCACTGCTGTCAGCAGCCAGTGTAGAACAGAGGAAATAAAAAAAACCTACTGAACGGGTCACACAGCAGCATGTAAAGATTCGGAGTCAAGCCCTCACTCAGTTCTTTCCCTGTGAGGCCAGAACAAACTGTCTCCCGAGATAAGAGTCAGTGGTTCTGTCACCGGGGACTGGCTTCTGGGCGAGAGAGAGCCGCAGGTCCCCGCGCTGGATCAGCAGATGAATGGAGGCGCTGGGAGCTGGGAAGGCAGCTTGGACCCGCCCTCCAGAAGAACCTGCCTGTGCCCGTGCTTTTCCAGTAGTGGTGACTGGCCTCTCTCTGACCAAAAACTTTCTCACTTGGTCTCCTTTGTGACCAGAATCAGGTAACTGGAGGTCGAAGAATATCTGTGTTGGGTGCACAACGTGCATTTTTCTGAACACCCTCTGTTGCGGTTGGGAGGTTCCTATGGGCCAAAGCAGCTGCAGGTGTGGCAGACGGGCCCTTCCTCATCACAGCAGGTTAGGGCACAGGGGGTCTAGAATCAGACAACCATCGCCTCCCACCACAGCCAATTACTGAATCTGGAGGGAATGCTGCAGACACAGGGAGAAGGGAGAATGAGACTTCATAGTACTGGTTGCTTCCTAAGCTAGCTTTTGAGCCTAGTTCTCCAACCTTCTCATTCATTCTGTGAACAACCTGATCTTTTAGAAAATTCATTTCCTGCTTAAGTTAGCCAGAATCAGCCTCTTTGGTGTGCTACCACGGGCTGTGACTGGTAAATAATCCCCCCCGCCCCACATTCGACAATATCTGACTTCTGCCTGCTTCTTACAATCCGTACCGAAGGGAACTCGCCACTCCCATAACTGTCACCACAGGTGCACACACAAGGTCAGCCAAGCAGACAGCATCTCTTCCTCCGAGGGCCACCTGGCTTGAGGGGTTGGCCCTGATAGCACCACATGTGTTTAAGCTTTAACTTAAACTTGAGTTTTTGTTACTTTCAATGCTTTTTAAAAAAACACTTTATTCCAATGCTTTGGTGCAATAAAAAGTTACAGGGCACCGAACTGTCAGATGTAAGTTTATTATGAGTGAACCATTACTCATCTCTGGAGGAATGGCTGTACATATTCTCTTGTTTTAAGGTAACAATGAGAGCTTAACAAGATCAGAGCAGTACAGGTCGGTAGAGAGGTGTTTGTCACTGAGCAGGCGCAAAAGGATCATTTGTCAGACATCAGGCGTCACAATCGAAGGTGAAGAAATCAGTGTTTCAGAAGAAAACAGAATTATCAAAGCTGAGAAAGGCTGGTTTTCTCAATCCCCCACCCCAGTTTTTATTATTATTTATTGGCGTTAAGTACATTCATGTGGTTGTGCAACCAACACTACCATCCACCCCTAGAACTCTCTTCAATCTTCCCAAACTGGAACTCTGTGCAGCATTGTCTTCCTGTGACTGGCTTACTTCACTTTAACATAATGTCCTCAAGGTGCATCCACGTTGTAGCATGTGTCAGAATTTCCCTCCTTTTTAAGGCTGAATAGTTCTGCTCAATTGTTCTATCTTCACAATATAAGATGGGCACCGAATCCCTACCTCCCAAAAAGTTCTGGCTGATTTTTAAGAAATGATTTAATTTATGATGTTTAGTCTGCCTGAATAAAGGCAGAAGGAAAACAGTGACCTAGAGACCACTGATTCTCAAATGTGGCCTTGCACCAGAACCAAGAGGCCTGCTAAACTGTGTATTCCCAGCCCTTCCCAGAAACAGAGAATCCAAATCCTTGTGTTTGGGTTCGGTGACATGCATTTTATAAGCTCCCCAGCAGAGTTCGATGCCTGGTACAGTTGGAGAACCACTGCCTTGGACTGAATACTAAGGCATGGATTGCATATATGTCTATGTTATTGTTGGTCAGCAAAACAAAACATTTAAATTAGTTTCTTTTATTTTTAAATATATATATTTTATTGATTTTTTACAGAGAGGAAGGGAGAGGGATAGTGAGTTAGAAACATCAATGAGAGAGAAACATTGATTAGCTGCCTCCTGCACACTCCCCACTGGGGATGTGCCCGCAACCAAGGTACATGCCCTTGACCAGAATCGAGCCTGGAACCCTTCAGTCTGAAGGCCACTGCTCTATCTACTGAGCCAAACTGGTTAGGGCGTAGTTTCTTTTTATTATTAAAAGTTACCAATAGATGGTTAGATGGTGCATCATGGAATTGAGGAAACAGACTTTGACTCTGTTTATTTGAAGATGGATTTTAAAATTCATGCAAGATCCACTATCACTGCTCATACTGGGCCTTGTGCCAGGCAAGCCCTTCCCCTCTGGTTTAGGATCTAGAAATCTAGCCTAAATCTTCCTCATTTTTCAAAACACGTGGGTGAGCCTTGATTAAGCTATATGCTACTTAACTTCTTTAAGCCCCCATTTTATCATCTGTAAAATCAGGTTAGTGAGTGGTTTTCTGAGAAAATGCCTTTAATATGCTCAATACAGAGTTGAGATGTGGTAACCTTTCAATCAGTATGAGCTGGTACTATTGTTTCTGTTCCCTCCTCGGCTGCTTCTGAGCACCTGGGGCCCTTTGCTGCACTCCTATCACACCCCTTACAGGTGTTATCATTGGATGGATGGATGGATGGATGGATGGATGGGGTTCTCTTATTAGACCATAAATTCTTCAACTGCAGGGGCATGTCTTCCTCATGGTTGGGCAAGACAGCGCTTCTCAGGTGGGCTTTGGACTCAGGCTGCCTGGGACCTAATCCTGGCTCCATTACTTGCTAGTTCTGAGACTTGGGCAAGTTACTTAACCTCTCTGTGCCTCTTTTCTTCATCTGGAAAATGCAGCTAATAATAGTATCCACATACCTCATGGGGCTGTGGAGTTAACACATGTGTAAGCCTCCAGTATCATCTTGGCACCTAGAAAGCTCTCCAAAATGTTATCTACTAGTTATTTTTAAAATCTTTGTGTCCAGTGCCTGGTCCATGGTGGGAGGTGCAACAAAAATATTTGTTGAAGGGTGTCTAGCTTGACAAAGTATCGTCTGCCACCATGGAGAGAAACAAAATTAATCAGCGTGAAGGTGACAGTGCAACGCAGCATGAGCCAAGCGAGGGGACCGCGCTCGGAAAACAGTTGGGAGAAGACACTGCCTGCGCAGAGTGCCACTCACGCTTTATAAATAGAGCTTATGGCCTTCCTTTTCTTGCTTGTGAAACAGATTAGTTCTACAAGTTGGTTACACCTAAAAGAAATCCATGGTTCTATTGTAGATACTTCCTGGCATAAGAAAGTCCAGTGTAGCTTTAGCCGGTTCGGCTCAATGGATAGAGCATCGGCCTGCGGACTAAAGGGTCCTGGGTTCGATCCCCAGTGTAGGGGGGTGTGCAGGAAGCAGCCGATCAGTGATTCTCTATCATCATTGATAGTTCTCTCTCTCCCTATCTCTTCCTCTCTAAAATAAAAAATATATTTAAAAAAAAAGAAAGTCCAGTGTATAAGCATGCTGGCTGGGATAACGCAGGGCGTACGCTGTACTCAGTAAGGGGCGGGAGTGAATTTTCCCAAAGGTTCTGTTACAGAAGGTGGCCAGGTCCCATTCAACATGCAGTCGGTCTGTGACAGGACTACCCCGTAAAAGCGGGTTGAAGGCCAGTGGTCTCAGACTGAACGTGGCCCCGCTGCTGCTTTGTTTGGCCCACACAGTGTCTGCTTTCGGAGCTGACTCTTTGGTGCAGACATGTGTTGTCCACCTGGTGAGTGAACACACCACGGCGCTGACTCAGCCTCGAGACCAAGCTGTGCCCTCCGAGAAGCCGCCCCAGCTCTCTTGGGCTTTTGTCGGGTCTCCTAACACCCAGAGAACCGCACTGTGTTAGTTCTCAGGCGTCTCCCTGGCTGGGCCTGGAACGTCGGGGGGCAGGGCCCCTTCTTACCTGCTCTCTCAGCTCCCAACAGTGCTCACTCACCAAGAGCGGGTCTCCGCAAACGCTGCTGAGGACGGAATGCTTTCTGTGCAAGTGCATTCAACACTGCCTGATTTGGCTTGAAACAATTTTTTTGGTACACCTCTCTCCAGAAATTGGAAATGCATCTTGGAATTTAACAAAACATGTTGGATACAAAAGTAAAGAATGGATTAATTAATAATTACCAAGTGCCTAGGATGTGGCTGAAACTGTTGCTGAGGAACATACAGCTATAAATAAAGAGGAGACTGCTAGCTTTACCCATAATAGCCCTCAAATGTAAACAATCCAAATATCCCGAACAGGTAAACAGATAAGCTGTGGTACATCTACACAGTGGAATTAAAGTGATAAGCTGACACATGCAACTCGGGTGGATCTCAGAAACATCATGCTGAGTGAGAGAAGCCAGACACGAAAGAGTAACACTGTGTGAGTCCATTTAACTTAAACCCCGGAACTGGCAGAGCTAAGCTACAATGACGGAGAACAGATCAGTAGTTGCCTGTGGCTGAGGGTGGGGCTGGGACTGACTGCCAAGTGGCAGGAGCAAAGAAGGAATTTCTCAGGGTGACGGGAAGTTTCTATTTCTTGATGATGATGTTGGTAACACAAGTATGCAAGTTTGTCAAACGTTGAATACAATTAAAATAAGTGATTACATGCTGTACTTCAATAAAATTAACTTAAAAAGTAAAAAATAAAGAAGAAATAATGAGGAAAATAAAGAAGAAAAGAAAGGGGGAGAAAGAAGGAACCGAAAGTGGCTAAACTGGTTTAAAGATATGCATCTTCTGAACTGCTAACGGACCTGGAAGATGAAATCTCTTCATCAAGGGGCCATGTAGCTAACTGAGCTGATACACAGTTGAATTTAGCTTACAGCAGGAGCCCTACACTTTAGTTGAAATCAGTCTTAATCAAAGAAATTAATGTTAAAATTTGGCTAATCCGTTAGAATTTTGAGAGTCGTGTAATTTCACATGATCTGTCTTCTGGCCATGGTGTGAAAAGAGACTCTCTTGGTGATGGATTAGGGACAAGAAAGATCTGAGTATGTGTGTGTACATGTGAGCATGCATGCAGGTGGTATGTATGTATGTATGTATGGATGTAACAGTGTGTGGGGGGTATGTGTGTGCGCAGGAATCAACATAATAATAGAACTGTCTCCATGGTGTTCAATATATTTTTAAAATTTATTCATTCAATTATAGACATTTCAGTTCTATAAGACCTTCCAGTGGAACTTTTATTAGCCTGGAACAAAACAGAGATGTAATCAGTCCAATGTTTAAAAATATAATTTCTATCTTTGCAAAAAGACCCCAAAGCTCTATAGCCTGGGAGCTGGGAAAGAGTATTTGTCCTGTGGAAGGTCCCGCTTGGCATTCCTGGCTCCATGTTCTGGGAACTAAAGGAGGGGGCAGGAAGGAAAGGGCCCCTTCCACCCAATCAGGGGCTTCCGTCACAGCCTCCATGGAAACTGGTCCCCATCCCGGCCAGAGGGACCCATCAGGAAATGGCATCTGAGGTTAGAACAGTAGCCCCTGGCTCAGGTAAATATAGGGTGGGGGCCCTAAGGGGCAGAATAGTTTTAATAGAACAGAAAAAAAAAAGGTTCAATTTGTTCCCAGAGCCAAGTTTCTAATGACATGAGTTTTAAACAAGACTGGTGTCAATAAAAGGATGCGAGATAATGACAGATAGCAGGACTGAGGCCAGTTCTCCCTCCCATGCCTCCAGCTCCATTCTTGGGGGGGGGGTGGCAGGCCACTGGCCAAGCTGGACTCGGCCCAAGGCTCTGCTCAGACTGCTCCTCTTTGATAGGCCCTGGCTGCCCCTCTGGAGCTGGCAGCGAACATTCCAAAATGGGCATTCATACCCCTCCCCCAACACTGTGTAGATTTGTTTATGTAACACCAGCCTCTCTCCCCAAGACTCCTACGCGCCATGTCTATCTTTCTGTTCCTCTAGCACCAGCTGATTGTCCAGCACAGCCTGGCCCTGCCCTGCAGGCACAGGGAGAGTACAGGAGGTGCCCCTTAACGCCTTTCTCATCCCTGCTTCTTCCTCTACAATCCAGCTGTCAAATATTCCCACCCCTGACGAAATCGGTTTAGCTCAGTGGATAGTGCTGCGGACTGAAAGGTTCTGGGTTCGATTCTGGTCAAGGGCATGTACCTTGGTTGTGGGCACATCCCCAGTAGGGGGTGTGAAGGAGGCAGCTGATTGACGTTTCTCTCTCATCTATGTTTCTGACTCTCTATCACTCTTCCTTCCTCTCTGTAAAAAAAAAAAAAAATCAATAAAATATATTTAAAGAAAATATTCCCACGCCCTTTTAGTGCTCAGAATCCCCCAAACTGTGAGGGTCCTGATTACTTCTAGATCCTGTTTACAGAACAAGTTCTCCATCACTGGCCCCAACCTCACCCCTCTAGCCTTTTCTCATAGCCTCTTATTAAACCCAAACTACACTGGGCTCTTTGCCGTTCCCCAAAAGCACCCTGTACTTTCCTGCTTCTGCACCTTTGCCCAGACTCTTCCTCTGCCTGGACTGCCCTCCCCTCTGCTCCATCTCAATATACAGGTTCTTTTGTTGTTGTTAATCCTCACTCGAGAATATTTTTTCCATTGATTTTGAGAGAGAATGGAAGGAAGGGAAGGAGGGGGAGACGGGAGGGGGGTCGGAGAGACATTGATGTGAGAGAGAGACTTCAATTGGTTGCCTCCTGCATGTGCCGGACCGAGGCTGGGAATCAAACCCATGACCCTTTGGACAGAAGCTCTAACCATTGAGAACACTGGCTAGGACCAATATACATGTTCTTTAAAAAAATATTTATTGTTGAGAGCATTACAGATGTTCCCCCATTTTCTCTCCCACTGTTCCCCTCCACCCAGTTCATGTCCCACCTCAGGCCTTCACTACCCCATTGTTTATGTCCATGGGAAATGCATATACACATATAAGCTCTTTGGTTAATCTCTTCCCACACTCCTCCGTCCCCCCGCTTCCCTCTGAGATTTGTCAGTCTGTTCTATGTTTCTGATTCTACTTCATTCATCAGTTTATTTTGTTCACTAGATTCCATGCATATGTGATACTTGTCTTTCTCTGACTGGCTTATTTTGCTTAACATAATACTCTCCAGGTCCCTCCAAGCCATCTCAAAGGGTAAGAGATCCTTTTGTGCACGGGTGCTGTTTTGCCCTTAAAGGTGTTCTAGATTAGGGTGGGGGTTCCCTTGGGCCATGAGGCAGCCTGGGCGAGGGGCCTGTAATAGTTTGCAGGCCAGCTATGACCCCCAGCAACCCAAGTGGAGGCCCTGGTATCTGGAATTTATTTATCTTCTATAATTGAAACTTTGTTGCCTTGAGTGGAGGCCAGGGCAGGCCAGGATGGGAGGGAAGCTTGGCTTCCTCCATCGCTGGGGGCAACCCAAGCCTCCTGCTTGCTCCAGCTCAGTGGCCAGCTGCCATCTTGGTTGGGTTAATTTGCATACTCACTCCTGATTGGCTGGTGGGCATGGGTTAGCATAGCAGAGTGATGGTTAATTTGCATGTTTCTCTTTCATTAGTGTAGGTAGTGATATATTTATTTGGTGATTACAAAACAGAAATTCTACGAGGTGGACACCCCACCTCTCATTTCATTCACCACTGTATACCCAGTATCTACTATAAAACATAATAGGCTTTCAATAAATTTGGTTTATTCCTGAAAACTTAAAACTACCATATGATCCAGCAATCCAAAAGAATTTAAATCAGGATCTTGAAGAGATATTAGCACTCTCATGTTTACTGCTGCACTACTCACAATAGCCAAGATGTGCAGACAATCTAACTGTTCATTGGCAGATAAATGGATAGAGAAAATGGTTGTATACATACAGTGGAATATTATTCAGCCTTAAAAAAGGAAATTCTGCAGTATGCACAACATGGATGAAGCTGGAAGACATTATGTTAAGTGAAATAAGCCAGTCATAGAAGGACAAATACTGCCTGCTTCCACTTACATAAGGGATCTAAAACAGTCAACATCAGAATCACAGAGTGGACTGGTGGTTGGCAGGGAAAACAGGTAGTTACTATTCAACAGCCAGAAAGTTTCAGGTAAGAAAGAAGTAAGTTCTAGAGATCTGTTGTACAACACAGTGCCTATACTCTATTATACACTAAAATAATACTCTATTATACACTAAAACATCTAAGAGGGTAGGAGGTAGGAGGATCTGGAGTAAATTAACCAAAGAACATATATGTAGAGTCCATGGACACAGACAATAATGTGGTAAAGCAATGGGTTGGGGGGTGAAGATCGGGTGGAGGGGGCAAAGTGGGAGAAATGGAGGACCTCTGTAATAGTGTCAACAAAATAATTTAGGAGGGTATATTCCCACATTAAACAAATAAAAATAAAATAGAATAAACTTGGTTTAATGAAGTGAATTGGCATGAATAAGAAGTATAACTGATTTTTTTTGCAAGTTAGAGGATTTAGTTACTTAAATAGTACAGTGAATTTCTTTAAAAGGCTATTACTAAATATAGCAAGTACAACTTGGCTAAAAATAAACATCAAATATCTGGGATCCCTCAGGTATTAAATATGTATTTTCAAAAATAGTCATTTCAGTTAAGAATAACAGCTGCTTCAGTTAAACATGTGCAAAGAGTCCTTGTATTGTTTCCAGGCTGAATTTACTTTGCAACTGAAAAAGGCTGTTTCTGAAAATGTTAATGGGGTTGGTGTAGAATAATAGCTAAAAATAAATACTTGCAGCAAATATTTACTGGGCCCTATCGACATTCCTACACTGCTCTGAGAGCGCGGTATCAACAGACTCCCTTGCAATCCTCACAAGAACCCTACAAGGCGGGTACTGTTATTATCCCTAGATACAGAGACCCAGAGAAGCCAAACACTAACCCAAGGGCACACAGCTATTTCCCAGGGGAGGCCGTTTCAAACCCAGGGCCGGAGCCCAGAACCTGTGCCGTTACCCACTGCACTGTACCACAGGTATACCGGAATGGTGCGGTTAGGGATCATGTTTATTTTCTTCTTTTTTCATCTTTTTAAAAAAGTAGTTTTCTAAGTGTTCTACAATGACTATATACTATTTTTGTAATAAGAAAAAATAAGCATATTGTAAAAATGATTGGTCTATAGGCGACTGGGCTAACAATATTGAGGAAGGAGTTCCTTTTCTTCTATGATGGCGTTTACAGTGGTTGGGGTTGGATTTCTAGTGCTTTCCAGTCTATGACCACCTCAAAAAACAGTGAGGGTGAAGCAGCGTCTTTGCAGCTACACAACCCCTGGGGCAAGAGGCAGCCCCATCAGCTGTGTGAAAATGAGTCACAGACACTCAGCTCCTCAGCCTCCCTGCCTCCCCTCTCCTCTCCAGCTGGCTCCCTCTCCCTCCCAGCTGACCAGACACAGAGGGTGTAGGTGGGAAGGGGCTGATACTGAGGCCCATCTAGGAGATCCACAGGCTGCCGGGGACAAACACTGGGGCCTCCATGTCTGCACAGGCGTCCCGAGGTCATTCTGTGGAGGCCCAGTGTCTGCTCCCTCAGGGTGTTCAGCTGGCAATGGCCACCTCTGGGAGGTCACTGGTTATGGATAAACCCCCCAGGAACAGAGTTCGGGCCTCCCTGTGCCTGGCTGCAGGGGTTGGCCGCTGGACATATCACCATCGAAATAAGATCTAGGACCGAGCCTGTCCCGGGACGGGCTTGGTGCTGTGTCCTCTGTCTCCTCTCCCCACTCTTCTCCTTTGGAATGCAGGCCAAGACCCTGCGAAATAATTTTTCTGTGCCTGTTTCCTCCTAAAATAAATAAGCCAACCCCACAGCCTGTCTTTCCTTCCTCTGGAGGATGTTGTGAAGATAACGACGGGGCAGATGGGGCCACGTGACCCTGGAGGCCCCTCGCACCGCAAATTCACACCACATCTTGGACGGGTCAGAGAGAGGCCCCACTTGAACATGTAGCCTGATGAACAAGGCTGCCTCTGGTCATGTGACCCAGTAAAAGGGACAATTAGCGTTCATATCTTATTTCCCACCTCAGATTAAAAATTAGGTTAAGAGGACTGAGCCCTAGAAACACACAGTAACTTACAAGGCATTTTAGGCTCTTTGCTTTAGACAGAAGTTGGTGAAAATCTACCCAGAAAAACCTGCAGGTCCTAGAGCCCGACACAGCCATTTCACTTTGCCAGCCCTTAGTTTTTATGTCTGATGGGTCCGATGACCAGTGAGGGTGCTCTCCAGATCTCAAAGTTATAGATGGTGAATAAAGAAAGTAAAAGTTATATATGGTGGTTCTAAATATTAAGCTTCTCTAAAATAAAGAATTAAGTTCTTAGGAGAATCTGTTTAGTGTCTGTATAGTAGATATCAACTAGCTATAGTACCAGCATAAGAATGCAAAACTGTTTAAGTGGCTACAGGAATACTCAATGACAAAATCTAAATGACAAAATTACCAAGTAGCAAGTTTCATTTCGTCATTTTATCATAGTTGTTCCACTGGACTCATGTCCTGTGACATTTTGGACTGGTCTGAAGGTCCTTCATGTTTCCATAGGGATAGTTAGCTGCCCTGAGGTTCAACTTACCTGTCATTCAATTCTACACAACTCTGCTGAAAGAAATGACCTGACAAAAAGCCACAGAATTTGAGACTTTCAAGGATGCTTAAGAGGTCATTAGAGTCAACCTTCTATTATTATAACTAATAGAATCCAGGAATCAAGTGTAATGCACAGGGAAATTGCCCATTCCTCATTTTCAAGTGGGCTTTGTGTACCTCGGGCAAGAAAAGTCTCAGACAATACGTCTATAAATCAGACAGTCAGTCTGTACTTGTATTGGGTTTTCTTGGGGCAAAATGCCAGCAGTATACAGACTCCACCCAAGCGTGATGAGGCAAATATTTACAAACAAGGCTTCAATCTTGTCATTTTGTAGTTCAGAAGGGCAAAAAGATGTCTCTTTGAGCCACAATTCTCTAAAGAGAACTGTTAAACCAAGAGGATGACAACTTTGGGATCAACAGTCTGTAAGGGCATGTAAGCACCTTCTGACCTTGGACACCCTGCCCTGCCCTGTTCCTCCTTTTAAACGTTCCCAGAGTTGCATGAGTGTTCTGTGAGCATTTGGAAACTAGCCAGTCATGAAGTCCAGCTCCAGCAACTGAATTATCAGCTAACTCGCTCCTAAAGCCAAACTATTACTCAGAGATAGTTATTTCTGGGTTTATGTCACAGAAGGAAAGACAGATCAAGTCAGTGGGGACCATGTGAGTCCACACTGGGTTCCTTATTAAAAAGAAATGAGTCACTTATTTTACTAAGTAAAAGTCCATGCAGTTATCATTAGCACCTCCAGAAAGGAAAAGATTTGTCCATATGAAAAGATGCTCTACTACACTAACAATGAGAAATGAAAATTAGAATTATAATGAGATGGCATTCACCCATTGGATAAAACAATCACAAAGCAAGATAAAGAAAAAAAAATTGGCAATGCCCTGTGTGGGGAGGGTGTGCGGGATCAGGCACTTCTGCCTGGTTGGCGGGATGTAAATATCTTCTGGAGAGGGCATTTGTCATCAGCTACACAGTACAAAGACCACAGTTCCTTCTGATTCAGCAATCCCTCTACTGGGAGTGAGTCTTGCAATCACTTTTGCACAGTACCGTGCTGTTTGTAACAGCAAAAGATTAGAAACGGCCGGAGTGTCATCCATCCGAGGATACCAGCTGTGAATGTCTGCACACCTTATCAGATGGAATAAGAAGGAAGCAGCTCTAAAGTCCTGCCATGGACGGGCCCCACGAGTTCCTGCTCAGTGGGGAAATCTGGGTGCGGAGCAGTGTGCAGAGGATCCCACTCCGGGAGGAAGCCTGAGAGACTGCGGACGGGTTTGCCCTGGGAGAGGAGAGGGGTGTGGGTGGGACAGACGCTCTTCACTGACATCCTGTAAGTGGACTTTTCGTCCCAAGCATGAGGCAGTGGTCCTGAAGAGCACTTGGGAAAGGAGAAGTGCTGAGTCAGCGGTCTGACTTATGCTTTGCATCGTGATTTGGATTCAGACAGGAGGTAGTTTTGAGAAAGAGGCTAAAAGAATCCAGGCGATTTAGAGGCTTCTTGAGGAAACTAGGTCACGGTACACCTGAGAACTGTCTCCAGATACGAGAAAGAGGGTGTTGGCAAGGAGGATTGGAAACGTGAGGAGAGCTGGGGCCCTGGGCCACAGGAGGACACCCCCTGGGCTATTCTCTTCAGCCGCCTGCATCTCTTGGCATTCTTTCCACAGCTCTGCTGTCCAGGCCAAAATTTTCCTTTACTGCCCCCCATCCTTTTCTGGGTTGTTGGAAGAGCCAAGCCCTTTTCTGAGTCTCAGGACTTGACCACCGTCTGCTCCCCCTGGGGAACTCAGATACTTGGCTGAGCCCACCCTTCGATCCTGGTCAGTCTATGCCAGGACCATCCCCATTCCCTGACCCGAGCAAAGACCTCCCAGCCCACCCTTCGATCCTGGTCAGTCTATGCCAGGACCATCCCCATTCCCTGACCCAAGCAAAGACCTCCCAGCCCACCCTTCGATCCTGGTCAGTCTATGCCAGGACCATCCCCATTCCCTGACCCGAGCAAAGACCTCCCCCACCACCAGTTATTCAACGGGACTCCATGCTCAATCAACAGTTTGCACACATTGTTTCACTTTATCTTCAAACAACCCTGCAAGGGTCCCACAGTGAAGTGGAGGTGCCAGGATTTGAGCTCAGGTCAGCCTTCTCCAGGGACCACAGTAAAAAGAGGAATCTGGGGTAGCACTGGGCCTGCCCCCTCTGCTTCCATGGAAAACCCAGATGCCCTGACAGCACCACTATTTTCGGTGTGTTTCCACCTCCACCTGGTGAAGATGCCTACCTGCGGGACACCAGTGCAGGAACCCGACTTCCATCCCCTCGGCGGGTCCTCTCACTCAGTGTGCTCCCAGCTCATGTCTATGGAGCACTTAGGTACTGACCCAGGTTACCCAGCTTCTCACAAGATCCCACCCTGTGAGGGAATGTACTTTCTCCCCATTTTACAGAGGAGAAAACCGAGGCTCATAGAGGTGAAGTAATTTGCCCAGGCCTTCCAGCTGGTGGGTGGGAGAGCCAGGGAAATGAAAAAATGTCTCAGGCCAGTGTTTCTTGGCACGATACTGCCCCATGGATTAGGGAAAGAGGGCTTTGCCAAGTAACAGGGATGGAGGCTGTGTAACAAGAATGTCCCCATTACCTCAGTGAAGTTATTAAATATTTGAAAATGTAAATGAGAAATCTTTAAGAAATTAATTCTTTATTTTTCTTCAGAGTTGCTAAACATCTTACTTTCCAAAGAGGTCTAGAAGGGTTTCGGGGTGCTCCTACATCGAGGGAAGGCACAGGCAAACACAAAGCAAGATAAAGAAAAAAATAACTGGCAAAGCCCTGAATGGGGGGTGGGTGGGGTGGGATCAGGCACTTCTGCAGCATCGGGCCAGACTGGCATATGCCCATGAGGCTAATGCAATAGCAGTTACCTGGTCACTTGCAGATTAGTGACCCTACTCCCTTCACCCAGGAGGATGCTGGTTAGTCACACAGCCCAGCCCAGTACTGGGCTGCCTCACCCCATCTAGAGACCCCCCACCCCTTTCCCTTATATCTTCTGTCCTATTATTCTGAGGGCAGCATTCATACTGGTGAAGAGGAGATGTGAGACACAGCTCAAGTCCATGTCGATGGGTTTTCCAAGTTTGTAATCATGTTTTCTTTCACTTGGATTGAGGTGGCAGAGCGCATAGAAGCGGGTAGGCTCAGTGTTACCCCAGATTCCTCAAAGCGAGGACCTCCTGCATCAGGACCCCTGACAGCCAACTTTCTGGGCCCATCCCAGAATTCCCAGAATAATCTATGTTAACTGTTTATCCTGAGGCCAGAAAGTAGCACATGATCCCTGTAGCCCAGGGATCACTGCTCCAGGCTTCAGTGCACCATGCGTTGCCTCACTGACTCCGGGGCAGTGAGGGGCTGAGGAGAGAGGGTGACTTGAGAATGGGCAGAAGAAATGACAGTGACAACCTGGTGTCAAGGGAAGAGAAAATCAATCAACCAAATGAACCCCCAGAAAATGAGACAGACCCAGGGCTGACTCTGGCATTGCGCTAATGTGAGAATGTCCGGATGTTCACAGTGATAATTCTGGGTAATCAAGAGGTTATAAGAGATAATCCTTCAATGGCTTCCTGTTCCTCTCAGCATAAAACTGACACACTTCCCTTAGGCCAACAACAGCAGGCCTGCCCGACCTCACTGCCCACTACTTCTCCTGCCTTTCCTGAACTGACCTGTGCCTGTAATGCCCCTGTCCCAATTCCCTGCCAGGCTGGTCCCTTCTTTAGGTCTGAGCCTAAATGCCAACCCTCAGAGACCTCTTCTCACTGCCCATCTGAAGTAGAAAAGCCCTGGCGTGGGACTCAGCCAGTGTTTCCTGCAAGTCTTTGCTTCTGCTTGCTTTGGGCTCCTCCCCTGGCCCCAGTGTCTGCTCCAGGAAGGCAGAGACAGGGCCAACTCTCTTGCTGTCAAAACTAAAGCTCCTGGTGCCTGACACAGTATGCACTTCAAAATGGGCAGGAGGCACATAGCAGAGTGCGGTGCATGGCAGATTTCAATGAAAGCAAACCTCTTCCCCCTCCCACAGCCCTCTGGATGAGAATGCAGAACAGTGTGCACTGTCTTTCCCAAAGAGTACCATCAAAAGGCGCTAAAGAGAACCCCAGGAGATGTGGTATTTGTAGGAGAAAAGCACCAATTACATTGAAACCTGGTCCATGTGGTACCCTTCCCCAGTGCTGCTGCTGCTGCTGCTGCTGCTGTGTGTGTGTGTGTGTGTGTGTGTGTGTGTGTGTGTATGTGTGTGTGTGTGTATGTGTGTGTGTGTGTGTGTGTATGTGTGTGTGTGTGTGTATGTGTGTGTGTGTGTGTGTGTGTATGTGTGTGTGTGTGTGTGTGTGTGTGTGTTTTGGGGGGGGGGTGTCTGGGGAGGTGTATCCCTGGTTTGTGTCCTTGTGGTTATCAGCACGTGATCTGGAACCAGGATGCCCGATTTGAATCCCACTCAGCCACTTACTCATTGCTTTGGTTATCAGTCACCTTAAAACTTAGTGGCTTAAGCAACATGTTGTTTCCTCTGGTCTGAGGGTTGACTGGGCTCCGTTGGGTGGTTCTGGACTGGGGTCTGTCCTGAGATGGCAGTTAGATGGCAGTTGAGGCTGGAGCTGGTCACCCACCACAACTTCTTCACTCGAGGCTCAGTTGGGTTGGTTGGAACAGGCGGAGGCTGCCCAGCGTGGGCTGCCCTCACAGTGTGGTGGCCCCAGGGGGGCTGGACCTACTGGATGGCAGGGGCTTCCCCAGAACAAACATGCCCGAGGCCCAGGTGGAACCTTCAGGGCTTCCGAGATTCTGACTTGGGAAGTCAGGAAACACCGCCTGTGGTGGTCCCACTGCTCCAGGGCACAGGCGCTGGAGGGTGTGGTTCCTGGTGGTGGGGGGGGTGGGCGCAGACGGCAGCTTTTGAGACTAGCTACCTTACTGGCTACCAGACGGTGGGTGAATTACTTAACCTCTTTGTGCCTCAGTCTTCTCTCCTATAAAATGGAATAATAGTTCCTACTGCATAGAGCAGCAAATGAGTAAATAATATAAGGAAAGCACTCAACAATGCACTAAGTATTAACTATTATTATTATTATTCAAAGGAGCAAGGAACAAACCTTTTCTTTGATTAATTCCTGTATCCCAGTGTCTGTGAAATGTTTTATGATGATAAGGTGCTCTATATGGAAAGTAAGAGAAGTGCCCTTTCTCCCTCCCCTTCCCCCCCAATTTTGTTTATCATTTAAAAGCTTAAAGTTTGGGTAGAGCCCTATCAGGTGGCACAGTGGTTAGAGCATGGACTTGTACACTGAAGGGTCAACAGGTTCAATTCCTGGCCTGGTCAAGGTGTGTGAGGGAGGCAAAAATCAATGTCTCTCTCACATCAATGTTTCTCTCTCTTCCTATCTCTGTCCCCCTCCCTCCCTTCCACTCCCTCTAAAAAGTCAATAGAAAAAAATATCCTTGGGTGAAGATTGACAAGACAAACTAACAAACAAAAGTTTCGGTAGAAGAGGTCATTCCTCATGATCAAGTATGCATTTAAAATACCAATAATATTGAAAAATAGCTGCCGGTGTTTGGCAAATGCCATTCTGAGTCACCGTAATGGCAGGCTCACATTAGGGGCAGAATAGCAACACTCGAGGTGTGGAATTTCCCAGGCACCAGCGGACAAGGAGCCATGACTATGTTTGTCAGCAAACTTCCCCCAAACAAAAAGGATTTCCTGCTGGAGGCCAAGGAAGCTAGTGATGTCCAGGACCTCACAACTCAACTCCAGACTGGCCTTAGCACTGGGCAGGAAACAGGATCTGACAACAAGTCATCAGCCGGTGGCCCAGCCCAAGCGGATGGGCACTTTTCTGTGGCTGCCAAATTCAAACAAAGCTCAGAGACAAGTCATTGAACTCAAGCCTTAAACAGAAAAATGGCTTCATAATCCATCCAAGCCTGTGAACATATGTCCTATATTCTACAGAAGTCTCTACCATGTCATCTGCTGCCGCATACTCCTCAGTATTCCATCCAGCCTTTAGGATAAAACCTAGTCTCCTGACACGTGCGCTCACCTGCCACATACCCAAGTTCTGGCCTCGCGTATAACTCACATTCTTCCTAAGGGCCCTGAGCTCACACATCTTCCTGGGTCTTGCACGCACTCTTTCTGCCATGTGGGAGAGAATAACAATAGTAAGGGCAGCCAGTTATCTTTCCATTGACCATGGACCAGGAGTTTCATTCTGTCATCTCACTTTATCCTGACCCAATCTATAAGGTACTGACCTCATAGGCTGATGAAATCACTCATTTATCTAGACTTCATTAAAACAAACCTTTTGTGCTTCAGATGATACCAATGAAAGCAAAAGACAACCCAGAAAATAACACAAAATATGTGTAAAGAAGATATACATGTGGCCAACAAAGTCTGTGAAAAGATGCTTAATATTGTCAGTCATCAGAGAAAAGCAAACCAAAACCACAACAAAAATACCACTTCAGCCGAAACCGGTTTGGCTCAGTGGATAGAGCGTCGGCTTGCAGACTGAAAGGTCCCAGGTTTGATTCCGGTCAAGGGCATGTACCTTGGCTGCGGGCACATCCCCAGTAGGGGGTGTGCAAGAGGCAGCTGATCAATGTTTCTCTCTCATCGATGTTTCTGACTTTCTATCCCTCTCCCTTCCTCTCTGTAAAAAAAATCAATAAAAAAATATAAAAATACCACTTCATACCTATTAAAATAGTTCTACTCAAAACAACAGTATTGAGGGCGATGGGGAGAAACTGAAATCCTCATACATTTTTGGTGGAAATGCAAAACAATGGAGTCACTTTAAAAAACAGCCTGGCAGTTCCTCAAAATATTACATATTGAGTTAACATATGATCCAGCAATTCTGCTCCTAGGTATATACCCAAGAAAATTAAAAACATATGTTTTCACAAAAACTTGTACATGAATGATTACTGCAGTATTATTCATAATTGTCCCCAAAGTGAACTAATGAATAAAACGTGGTCGAGCCATACAATGGAATGTTATCATCCTATCTAATAAAAAATAATATGCAAATTGCCACACCTCTGCTACACAAGCCACGCCCACCAGCCAATCAGAGCAAGTATGCAAATCAACCCAGTCAAGATGGCAGTTAATTTGCATATCCTGGCAAAGAAGAGGTGTAGAAGGAAGCCAAGTACTGCAGAAGGGACCAAAGTTGTGGAGAAGCAAGCAAGTGGGGCGGGCGGGAAGGGAGGGAAGCAGGCAGGGTGGGGGAGAAGGGAAGGGGTGATGCAGAGCAGAAGGGAGCAAGGCAGCAGAGACCGGAGGGAGCTTTGCTCAGGCCGCAAGAAACCTTATTCTTGCAGGAATTTTCCTGCAATGGGGCTCTAGTAATATATAAAAACCTTGGGTCATAATGACCAGTAATGACTGAGGCTCAATCCTGCAGGCACAGTGCCACAGCACTGACTGCTGAGGGTGCTGAGAATCAGGGCCAGAGAGAGGCCTGAAGAGAGAAGCAGGGACTGATCCGTTGCTTCTGTGGCAGCTTTTGATCAGCATTTATCTCTCTCTTTCTCTCCCAGTTTGGCGAGCAGCTGTGCCTCAATTTCTCTCCAGGCCTCCACTGGGGCTGCTGATCAGCCCTGCCTTTCTGATCAGGCCCCGTTGACACTAACTGGCATAAAAACCAACCAGTTAGAGTGAAGTCTGAGGAACCAATGGCTGCCTCCGAGATGGAGCTTTTGACACTGACTGGCATAGAAACTGACCAATCAGAACCAAATCTGGGTGAAGTATGAGGAGCCAATGGCTGCCTAAGAGGTGGAGCTTTTGATGTTGACTGGCATAGAAACTGACCAATCAGAACCAAATTGACCAGTGGAGGAGGGCAGTTAGGGGTGAGATTAGGCCTGCAGGGGAGGGTAGTTGGAAGCAAGATCATGCTGGCAGGGGAGGGCCATTGGGGGGTGACATCAGGCTGGCAGGGGAGGGCAGTTGGGGGCAACCAAGCTGGCAAGGGGAGGGCAGTTAGGGACAAGATCAGGTCAGCAGGAGAGGGCCATTGGGGGCGAGATCAGGCTGGCAGGGTAGGGCAGTTGGGGGCGAGATCAGGCCGGCAGGGGAGGAAAGTTGGGGGCAACCAGGCCAGCAGGGGGGAACAATTGGGGATGAGATTAGGCCAGCAGGTGAAGGCAGTTGGAGGCGAGATGAGGCTATGGGGGGGGCGTATTTGGGGGGCGAGATCAGGCCAGCAGGGGAAGCCGTTAGGGATTATCAGGCAGGCAGGCAGAGGCAGTTAGAAGTGATCAGGCAGGCAGGCAGGTGAGTGGTTAGGAGCCAGCGGTCCCAGATTGTGAGAGGGATGTCCAACTGCCACAGGGATCAGGCCTAAATTGACAATCGGACATCCCCCAAGGAGTCCCTGTTTGAAGAGGGTGCAGGCTCGGCTGAGGGAACCCCCACTCCATGCACAAATTTTGTGGACCAGGCCACTAGTTCAATCATGTAAAGGGATGAAGTACTGATACATGCTAGTACATGGATGAACTTTGAAAGCATTGTGCCAAATGAAAGAAGCCAGACACAAAGGCCATATTGTATGATTCTATTCATGTGAAATGTCCAGAAATAGGCAAATCCACAGAGACAGGAAGTAGAATAATGGTTGCCAAGGTCTGGGGAGGGAAGGGGAAGAATGGGTAGTGACTTCTAATGAGTAAAAGTTCCTTTTTGGGGTGATGAAAATGTCCTAAAATTGGTTGTGGCAATGGCTGCACAGCTCTATAAATGTACAAAAAAATTATTGAGGGAGGGAGGGAGGGAGGGAGGGAGGGAGGGAATGAATGCAAATAAAATTTTGGGGAAAAGAATGCTTTCTCATAGTTTTGCTGAGTCTGCCTACCTCCACCCGCCAGCTGGAGGCTGGTGAGGCCCATTGTCCACTGCATTTCTATTAGAGCTTGTCTGCAGGTCCCCCCATACCAACAGCTGTGAGCACCTGGCCAGGGCCTATGCCTCACTCATTCTGGAATCCAGGACAGAGCTTGGCACTTGGTACATAATCAATATGTATGTGTGTTGAATGAGGCCTTTTTTATTTTTGAGGACCTCATTTAATATTACCATAATCAGGAGGACTGAAGGATGTCTGTATGTAAATGATGAAACAGTAATCAATGATTTTTTTACACTAATTATTTCCTGTTATGTTACTTGCAGTGCAGTGAGATCCTTTTTGTTTCATGCATTACTATTACTTATTTTTGTTTTCACTAGCCGGACATTTTTTGCTCTTTTAATTTTCACTATCTTCTTAGTTCTACTCGTTGACTTACAGTGAAAAGGGCTTATAGTGAGAAGAGCTTAAACACCAGAGGAAGACACTTCTCCCTTTCATTTGACGAGCTGTTGGTACTGGTAGAGCAGGCATATCTGCTAGAAAACTCAGATCAAGAGGTTTTTATTTCTGGAGTTCATAAGAAGGAAAAACTGAACTGTTTTTATGACCAAAGTCCAAGTTCCAAGTTCTGTGGAAGTCTATACAGAACCTTGTACTCTCAGGAAACCAGAGTACCTTCCAAATGCTTTTGTGCTAAATATGTGGACAAGCCCAGCAGGCGCCACAGTGGTTTTTCAGCGCTCTCCTTGTCACACAGGGGCACTGTGATCGGAGCCAGACCGGGAGGTCTGCACCCAGTGATTGGAAACACACTTGGGTTCATGCCGGGTCCAGAAATAAATCCTAGATGATGTTTAGGTTCAGTATAAAATAAATAGTATTTTAGGATGCAAACAATCCAGGAGCCAGAATAATAAGAGAATGGGAATGAAAATAAGGATGTGTAATCAAAAAAGAAAAAGAGTCAGAGATAAAAAAAAAAAAAACGAGTTAAAAATCTGGATGTTTTCATTGGGGGCAAAGAATGTTTCTCAGGAATGAGCCAATCAGATTCCACCCACCCATTTCGAGAAAATAATGTAAAAAAAAATCTTAGGAATCAAGGTATTTTTAAATTGGCTACAAGAAAAGAATCAAGAAAAGGCTGCAGAATTTTTAGGTAGCTATTACTTGATTAGAATAAAATTATTACTATCAATATATCAGAACATTTTTGTCCCTACTTGATGTGAATTCTTTGCTGGCCAAGAAAGCTACAGTTTAGAAACTAAGCTCAATCTTCTGTTCCTAAAGATTTTATGCCAACTATAATGAAACAAAGGAACGTTTGAAGGGGACAGGTTTTCATATGGAGAATACTGAAAGTTGCTCTGAAGTCAATCACCATCCTGGGTTTTACCTACAGAGCTCCCCAACAGGAGAGCTACTCCCCCCAGTGCTGACTCTGCCTTCTGATTCTCCTGGAGCAGAGCAGGGAGGCGAGGGCAGTGACCTGAAGCTCAGGGTCCATTCTAATCGGTAAAGGTCACTTCTCACATAAGAGTGATTCCACTTCAAACCTAACACCATGAAATCTGAACTATTGTGTAGAAACATCAAGTGCCTCTTCTTGTCCCCTATCGCTCTGGCCTAGGAAAAGTAATGTCTGCAAAACATCATGCCCTCCTTGTAGCCCCACTTGCCCCCTCTACTCAGCACACAAAAAAGGGGCGGGGGAGGACTAGGCTTATGATGTCATGAGAAAGAAGACTGAACTGAACAAGAAAGAGTGGGCCACAGAGGAGTTGAGATGTGCGACTGAACCCCAGGTTGTGAGTCTCCATTCTTATGCTCACTGCTAAGGCATCAGGACTCCTTCCTGGAGACACACCCTCACTGGGCCATCTTCTCTGCAGAGCTCTGGGCACCCGGGCAATGCGCAGAAGGCTCCAAGGGCTGCTGGTGATGATGTGATGCCAGCTCCTGTCAGGCCCCTTGTACCCCATCTGACCCCTAGCAAAGCAGCACAACACACCACCACTCCACCTGCCGTCTGTGCTGTCCTGTGCTGATGGGGAGACCTTTGGGTGTGGCGCAGTCCACAGGTCCTCCTGAGGGTTTAGTTACCACACACTGGCCACCTCCTCCTGCAGCTGCACTGTCTGTCCAGCACTCTCTCTGCCAGGACTGCATATCCCTGCAGGCCAGAGGCACGGCAGCTTCGGCTGTCAGCACTGCCGGAAGCACTCATCCTCGGAGCCTGTTCTCCCACAGTGACACCTTCTCAACAGTTTTTACTCTGCCCACTCCCCAGATATTGAGCTCCACCAGCCATCTGCCCAGCAGCTGGAAAGAGAATTCACATGATTGTTGGGAGGCTCTGCTTTACAGGGAAGTGAGGGCGAGGAGGGTTTCTTGGGCCAGGGCTCAGCTTCTGTGTGAGCATGATTGTGTGTAATGTAGATAGAAATCCTAAACGATTAGCACAGTGTAAACACACAGCTCAGTACACGGCGGCCATTCTCATACCACTGTCATGAATACATACCTCAAGGAGAGGCCTTCAATGTATAAGAGGGGTCTCTGTGATGAGACCCTTGTTGGGGGTTAACACATGGACTGCATGGACAAAGAGAAGGCACAGCGGTGGCCCAGTCTGACTGAACGCCACGGGGAGGCACAGCTCCACTGATTAAGTTGATGCAAATGTTTTAAATGTTCTGCACCTCCAACCTCACCCCATGTTGACATAAATGACTGGCGAAGGTAGTGCTGTGATTTAGGAAGCTGGAGAGATGCAAGTAGATACACCAGTATGTGTGAGAATGTAGCACTGTTTGCAATAGTTTAAGCAGAAGCAGCTTTAAAACAGCATGTATTCTTCGGGATTAATGTGTTGGAACTGTCAGCTGAGTGACTGCAACCACCAACGGTGCCCAAACATGGTAAGATACTCTAGCTGGGGAGCGCCGGCCCCACGCGTAGTGCTGACACTGTCTGCAGCTCTCGGTCCGTCCTCACCAGCTGCTTTGCCTCTCAGGGCAGAGGGTTGGAAGTGTATGTGCTATTTCTGTGCATAGGATGTGTGTAAGCACATGCCACAGTAAGCCAGACCAGGAAGTGAGTCAGATTGTTATAAAGTGGTAAAAAGGAATGACCTTCAAAGCACTCTGTAAGCGTCCTGTCATGCCACACTCCTGTAAGGAGCTACAGTTTGAAAGACACAATTACTAAGCTAAGGGGAAATCCTGAAGAATATGGGTGATCAGAATTAACCAAAGGCTCACCTACCAATGAAAAGAGGTGGATAAGGTCAAAACTACAATCTGGGTCTTAAAACTTAGAGGTAAAGAGAGAGATTTATTACCAGCAACCCTCTATTTCTGCAGTAACTTTGGTCAGACATGTAGAAGCAGTGAAACGTGGGTGGATGGGAAAAGCTCTGGAACATGTATTTGCTTTATTTTCCTTTTAAAACAAAACATTTTATCTTCAGAGCAACTTTCATGGGGCCAGTTAACGGTCCTAAACTGGCTCTTTAAGAAGAGTCTATTGGCGCTGAGGTATAAAATACACAAAAGGGGGCGGGGGGAGAAGGGGGCTAGAAGGGGCCAATGGGGGAAGAAAGGAGACATATATAATACTTTCAACAATGAAGATTTAAAAAAAGATACACAAAAGATGCCTTTCTATAGCACTATTTGTAAGAATTAAATTATTATCCACCACAATATCCACAAGTTGGTTAAATAAACCATGTTACCTCCATTGATGGAGACTAAGCAGCTATAAAGTAGAATAAAATAATTTGAATACACTAGCATGGAATGATGTCTGCAACAGACTGTTATGGCAAAAATCATGCTATAGAAAACATGCATAATAATCACATTTCTGTTCAAAGTGATATGTTGTATATACATAGAAAAGTCTCCAAGGAGCCAGAGAAAATCATTAGTCATTGTTATTTGTGACAGAGGGAGATTTTTGTACATTCTAGTCGTTTTAATCATGTACAATAAAGATTATTTTTAAAACTGAAAATAAAACCAGCAAAGATAGTTACGAGAGAAGAATAATATTAACCTGACTTTTGCTGTAAGTGTAATGTTCTCGGAGGCCTCAGGCCAGCCTAATGGCTCACGAGTCCCTGACTGGTCTGTGCTGTGAGCCCAGGGGGGCTGCGGACAGCACCCCTGAATTGCCATGGGAAAGAAGCGTGTGCAGACCAAGGAAGCCCATTATTTGCCTGTATTGGGGCTCTTGCCTTTTAGCGCTTTGTGGCCTCTATAACTACATTCTGTTCAGGAGCACTGAGAGAGTTCACTGTGTGGCCATGACGACCCCAGACAGGTCACTGCTCGACTTCAGCATCCAGTTCTAGGGATGGCGAAGCGAAAAGTAGTAGCAGCAATTCATCAGCTCCATCTTCTCCTTCCCAGCAAAGCCTGGAGGAAGTGGGTTATATTGCCAGGCCAGGATGAAGGGAACGTGACCTACCTCTGTGGCCACAGGAGTCCATCATGGTGTCGTCCCAGTCAGGAATTTCCTTTCTCTAAATAAGTTGTGTCCTCTGGTCTGCCCCGGATACCCCCTTTCTCCAAGAGAGTGGGAGAGAGAGCAGGCCCATCTGTCTAACCACAATGCACGGGTCTGGAAACAGTTATTGCCGCAGCCTTGTTTCCTGAAGGCTGAAGCCGCCCAGACGCCACTGTTCTTCACAGTCATTTTCTATTCTTCATCAGTCTCCTCCGAATACCAGTCAGTCAGTCTCTCCTTCCCACGCCAGCTGCCCCCAGGTAATTCCTGGCCATCCTCCAGATTCTGGCTCAAATGCACATCCTCTGGGGAGCCTTTCCCAGCACCCCCTGCAAGGCCAGGTCCCCTTATACCTGATATACAGCCCCCATCTCAGAGTGCTTATTCCAGCTCGCATTTTCCATTTACCTCATAAAAACTTAATTAACGTCTTACTCAACATAAGGTCTTTGAGGGCAGAAACTGCACCTGCTTTCCGCACTCCCAGTGACAGGCCAGGGTCTGGCACCAAGGACATAGCAGAAAACGCTTACTCAAGGCAAGGATGCCGAGGAAGCAAATGGGTGGAACATGTGCCAATGGGGGAAAGAGAAAGAGCAGCTGGGAACCCCACCTTCCTTGCTGCTATTAGCTTGCCTGCTTATGATTGGTTAGCCAGACTTCTTGGTTATTTCTTGGGGCTCCTTCAGCTGGGAACCTTGGAGGTCCTGGAGCATGGGGAGAATACACCAGGGACGGAAATCCTCTGCCAGCAGCAGAGCACCTTGGCCAGCACTGGGTGGGGCAGGGCGGGCAAGGGCACTGACCTCGGCTGATGCGCTGCTTCTCCCCCGACAGGATGCCCGGGCTGTCGATGATGCTGATGCTTTTCAGGACCTGATTGGGCAGCTGGGAGCACATGAATCTGGAAGAAAGAGATCAAAGGTGGGATCAGAACTGCACTGCAGAGTGTGCCAATGACGGAGCTCTTGGCCTTTCTGGGCTGCTGACATCATCTGCATGTGAAGGCTGCATGTGAAGCCCCAACTTGTGGGGCTTGCAGGGGACTAATGGGACCTGCACTGGGGCTACCTGCTACCACACCCCTTACTGTTCACTGTGATTTTCACCAACATTCATTGAACACTTAGATATTTTTACATCATCATCTCATCTGCTCCTCATATTAACCTCAGGAGGAAAAAATTACTCTTAACCTCAGAGAGGTTAAGTAACTTGTTCAGAGTCACTTAGAGCTGGGCCTTAACCCAAAGCTTGCCAGGCTCACCTGCCCCTCCTCCAGGCTGCTCCTTGGTCAAGCATCCGGGTCTCCTCCCCCAGGGGAATCCCAGGCCGCACTGGGCTGGACCATGCCGAGCTCCTGCCAGGCCCTGCCCAATCCCTAAAGTGACCTTAGAAGTACTGGGACCCGTTTTCACTGTGTGATGCCTAGAGCCTCAGCACCCAGCCTGACACTTGCTATGGCTTCGGGCTCAGAGTGGGGCAGGCACCTCTGGGCAATCCCCCAAATTCTCCAGGTGTTTGAGTCCTAGGGGTACCCTATAAGCACATGGAGGGGCAGGGTGGGGGAGGGACCTGGCCAAGCTTCTCCAAGCCTCCTTTCTTGTCCATCACTTCCTTTCCTTCTCCTTCTGCTTTCCCTCCTATGGTTCTAGTCTGATCGTCCTGGCGTAGGCCTCATAGAAGTAGAGTAGAGTGACAGGAAAACTTTGGCCAGGGTCAGCAGACCTGGGTTCAGATTCAGTTCAGCCGCTGCCAATAAATTGCTGTGGGGCCCTGGACAAGGACTTTCCCCTTCTGGAACTCAGTTTCCTCATGTGTAATTGGAGACACTTGGACCAGGGAGGGTGAGTCTTTTTAGCTCTAACACTGTCTAATTCTAGAGTAGTAGAGGAAAAGGCTGTGTTCCCTCCACCCAGGCAATAGAGCCCGAGGGGGATCTCTTAAAACACACACACACACACACACACACACACACACACACACACACACAGTGGCCAGATTATTATGATTTATGAATGCAAAATAATCTGGGCCACTCAGTGTGTGTGTGTGTCTGTGTGTGTGTGTGTGTGTGTGTGTATGTGTGTGTATGTATATGTGTGTGTGTGTGTGTGTGTGTGTATTAGAGGCCCAGTGCATGAATTCGTGCATGGGTAGGGTCCTGCCAGCCTGGCCAGAGGGGAGGGGACATGGGCAGTTGGCCAGCCTGCCTGCTGGTTGAACTCCTGCTCAAGGGGACAATTTGCATATTAGCCTTTTATTATATAGGATATACACCAAGTGGCCAGATTATTATGCATTCAGAGATCACAATAATCTAGCCACTGTGTGTGTGTGTGTGTGTATGTGTGTGTGTGTATTAATTTCAAAGAGGAAGGGAGGGGGAAAAAGAGATAGAAATATCAATGATGAAAGAATCATTGATCAGCTGCCTCCTGCATGCTCCCAGTGGGTATCAAGCCTACCACCCAGGCATGTGCCCCGACTGGGAATTGAACCATGACTTCCTGGTTCATAGGTCAACGCCCAACCACTGAGCCACTTCAGCTGGGCCTGAGGGGGATCTCTTTTAGACCCTGGGTATGTTTTCAGGTGGAAACGGTATGGGGACAGGAAGGCTCTCCTTTGTCTATATTGTCAGTGCGAACTTCTGTATCTGTGTGGGCAGAAAGCTTGAAACCCTTGGTGAAAGCTCAATTCTTCCATTCAGTGTAACTGGTGGGATTACTCAGAAAGTAAATATGCGGGGAATGCAGGACAGGGAGGCCTTCCAGCCTTCACATGCACTGGTGGACAGCACAGAGGGCAGGCTGGGGCGTGGCTGGGCAGCGAGGGGTGGGCAGCCCTGAGCTTTTGCTGTAACTACTGACCTTTCAAAATAACTTTCTTTGAAGGTGCTCAGGACAAGTTTGTCATACATTCTTTCCTAGATTTTCAAGTCAGCCTGGGATGATGTAGGAAAGATATTACGAGCATTCTGTAGCTAGAAACGCTGAAGCACAAAGCAGTTATGGCATCTGGAGGTCATGCCACAAATGCATGGCTGGCTGGAGTGCAGTCTAATGTTCTGATGTCAGTTGAGTAGAACTCAAACCATAATGTTAAAAATCTTATAATGTGAAAAATAAAGGATCAAGTTAATTTAAAAGAAGCCCCTCATTTCTGATTTTTCCTGCCCCTCCTGCCCCCTTCACCTTTACGTAAACCCCACAGCCACCACTTGGAGAGACCTGTGAGAATGAAGTGCACAGGGACCTGAGCATTCTCTGTGGGATCACAGAGTAAGAAATGCCACATTCAGTGCTCAGGCACTGGGGCAGGAACGGAGTTCTGAGCACATCTGCGTTGGACCACATTTCTTGTCAGCAGTGATTCAGACTCTTATCATAGTCCCGTCCTTTCTATGAGGTGGCTGGAGCCATATGGCAATCTGGAAAAAGTGCCCTTATGTGGAAAAGCATTCCTGGGAGAGACTGACCTTTCCCCCCAAACCACTTAATATCAGTATTTCCAAAACACAAAATCCCTGGATTCTACTGTAAAGTTAGCAGAGGGACTCAAAAATTTATAAACTGTCCACTCCCTCATGTGCAAAGTGACAACATTTCAACAATTGCCTTGGCTCCTGACACATCCACAGAGGCAAAATGTACGAGCCATGAAGTACGATGCAGTCAGATACAGTGACGTCACACACAATAAACAAGGGAGAGGGGTGCGTGCCAGGAGGGGTAACTGCAGAAAAAAGGAGAAGGGGAGAGAGGGGAGAGGGAGGGAGAAAGGAAGGGGAAGGGAAGCAGGGAGTGGGAGAGGGAGAGGAGGGAAGACAGGGACCTGCAGGAGAGGGGGAAGGAGGAAAATAGGAAAAGATGGAAACATTCCAATTCAAGGAGGAAGAGAAAGAAGGAAGAGGGGAAGGGAAAGAAAAAGGAGCTCTCTAGGGGCATCTAGAGAGGAGTAGTTGGGATTGTGTCCAAATCTGGTCTCCACTCCACAGAAGAAAGAGTATATGGGGTGGATTAGAGGGGTTGGGGTGGGAATGGAGGACACAAGTCAGCTTTTAGACCCCTTGTGCAGGGCGACTCAGAATACTCTAAGGGTTAAAACCACATACACGTTTTCTTAAATAACTGTAATCAGAAAAAAACCCTAATGCAATGCTGTACAAACCTGTCTTACTTTTATGCTCTAAGAAGATGAAAATCAAGGTTATTTGTTGGGTAGGGCGTCATCAGCCATGGCTCAGGGCTCCCTGCTAATGTGTGTCTGCTGACATGTTTTCAAGCACAGATTTCCTGATCCTTGCTGGAGTGACTAACATGAAGTAAATCCATTCCTTGCCTTGAAGTGTATCCTTTCACATTTCATAGAATTGAACTTGCAACTCAGGTACATGCTCTTGACTTGGAATTGAACCCGAGACCCCCCGTGTGTGGGGCCCATGCTCTATCCACTGACCCACACAAGCCAAGGCTCGCTGATGAACATTTTAAAAGAACCAGGCAGTACCTTAATACTGCTTTTGATTTCCAAACAGTGCAGTGACATCTATAGTTAACTCACTCGATCCCCACAACCTCAGAGGAAGGGGCTTTGTATCATTTTACCGAGGAGACTGGGGCACAGAGGGGTCACAGATCATAACCTGTCAAGTCACACGGCTGGTAAGTGATGAGCTGGGATGCTAACCTGGCAGTTCCAACTTCAAAATCCAGGTTAGCTACTAGTCTGCTCCTACCATTTCATGCATTTGAACCACGGCTGTGTACGTTTATCACACAGGAGGCAACATCCTAAAGCAAAGAAGTGACATGCCCTAGTCCTGAACTCCCCACTGAAGAGGCGCCTGCGTGTGACTTGTTCTGCACCCACTGGTGCAGGGTGGAGCAGTAAACAGGAGGCAGATGATCCAGGCTCTGGTCATCTTGCTCACCACACCCTGTGACCTCCTGTAGATCTCTGAGCAATCCTGAGAACTCCCAGGCTGTCATTAGGTTCAAATAAGCCGAAGCTTCCACGGAGAGGATATGGAGCTATTTAAAAGCACTTCCTTTACTAGCTCACTTTACTGATAAGAGTAGGGCCCCAGAGAGATTACACAAATTCCCATTTACTACTACATAGTAAATAGCAATCAATATACAAAAAGACTTTGACAACTAACCTGTAATAATTTTACACGGTCCTACAGCACACATGTCTGATCTAATCTTCTAGTGCCAGCAGAGATTTATGTTAAATCCACACTATAAAAAGTCAAAGGTTACCTACCTCTAGATCTTATGGGATTACCACTTTTACCAGTAAAAAATGGTTGAATATTGGTAATTTCAAGTAGTTGAAACTAAATATGTCCTTTTCTAAATCAAGCCTCACTGTTATGGGGGGCTGGGGAGGCTGGGCGCAAGGCGCCAGTCGGAGCCAGTGCCGGGAAAGTCTGCGTGAGCCCAGGCAGTAAGGCTGGTTTTCTGGAATGTCAGGACCAGGACTGCACAGGCCGCCAGTAAAGAACAATGGGTTCATGACCCGGGGCCACCACGGTCCTGAGGTTAGAGATTAGTGGCAAGAGATTAGGATAAGCACAGCACATACACAAAGACCAACTAATGCCTCAGATTAAAAAACAATTTCTTTTGATGGTGAATCAAGAGTGATTCTTGGCAAGAGCCTATTTCCCATACATAATCTCTGTAACTAAATTAGCTGGTGGAACCAGCATGTGTCTGGATTGACTCTATATATTTATATTAAATCTGTTTTTATTATTTAATATTTTTTAGCTTAATTTTTTAAAAAATTATGCTCGGGACCTACTCAAAATTGCAAATATTCCTTTCCACTAGTATTCACAGGGTAAACTAAGATTTCTGCTTGAGTATTAAAATTGACAGGAAAATAGTAATCAAGTTTTCAGATTAATTTAAATTGGCCAAGTGAAATACGAGAATACTCAAGAAAATTATAGTGTACTGGACAAAAAGCTTTTCCTAAAACATTAACTGAAAAATCTATTAGTAGTTCATCTCACTGTAAATTTGCCTAACATCCAAAGAACCTAAAGCAGTCACTTTGTGTGCAAAAATTAAAATTTAAAATTATCAAGACTGCAATAGAAAATTTCCAAAAGTCCCCATTAATCAAAAAAGGGGAGGGGACAGCGGGGTAATATCATGTAAGGGACTAAAAACAAATATCGAGTAAGTAAAATACATCTAGAAAATTCTTACTCCAGTAAAGTAATTTCCATTTGTAAAAACAATAGCAGGACACCCATGAAAAAACACACATGGTGTCAAAATAAGCCAAAGGAAAATCATTTAGGCAAAAATTAAAAAGAATCCCAAGTCTATTTTGCATAGAGGATCCCTTTGTTAACTTTTGGTCGAGAATGTGTTTGTGTGTTTTCAGAGAACAACTCCAAGACCATGTGGGTTCCCGCGACGGTGAGGAACTGATGGATCTGTTCCAGTCACGAGGATGGTCCAGAGATGGGGGACACTGACGACACCTTGCCATGCTAGCAGTCAGCAGCTGTGCATGTCTGCAGGCAGCCCAGGACCAAACCAGAGAGGATGGATCATGCATTGACACGATATGTCCACCATCTGGATACCATTGCTGACTTATACACATAATGAATTATTTGACACTGAAACTGGGACTCAGAAAAGTTGGACATTGAAACCGAGACTGAAACACTTTTTGTTCTTATACATTTATTTCTAGTATGCAGAGGCAAGATATTTTTGAAGAAAAGAAACAGGGGAGAGTGATTGATATAGAGGCAGGATGGCCTTGAACAGGCTGTCAAGCTACAGGGGGAGGCTTGGGTGGATGGGAGGCAGATGCGGGGGGAGATCAACAGAAGGACTTGTATGCATGCATATGAACATAACCAATGAACGGAAGACACTGGGGCGGGGAGGGGGGAACCTGGGGATATGTGCTGGGGGGTGGGGGAGGCTGGGGGGAGGATAAGGGGGAGGGGGAAAGGAAAACATGTACTACTATTATACTGCAAAAAAATCAATAAAAAATAATTTTAAAAAAAAATTCATTTTTATTGTTGACATTATTACAGATATCCCCTATTTTCACCCCATTCCCTTCCTCCTCCCTCCGCCTTCCCTCTGGGATCTATCAGTCTGTTCCATGCTTCGATGTCTCTGGACCTATTTTGTTGGTCAGTTTATTTTGTTCCTTAGAGTCCACATATAAGTGAGATCATGTGATACTTGTCCTTCTCTGACTGGCTTATTTTGTTTAGCATGATAATATTCAGGTCCCTCCATGCTGTCTCAGAGGTATGAGACCCTTCTTTTTTACAGCTACACAGTATTCCATTATTTAAGTGTAGCACAGCTTTTCTATCCACTCATCTACTGGTGGCACTTGGGCTGTTCCCAAATCTTAGTTATTATAAATAATGTTGCTGTGAATATAGGGTTGCATATATTCTTTCTGATTGATATTACAGGATTCTTAGAATGTATTCCTAGAAGTGGGATCACTGGATCAAACAGTAGTTCCATTTTTTATTTTTTGAGGAAACTCCATACTCTTCTCCATAGTGGACGCACCAGTTTGCATTCCCAACAGCAGGGTATTAGGGTTCCTTTTTCCCCACATCCTCACCTGCACTTGTTTGTTGATTTATTGATGGTAGCCATTCTGGCAGATGTGAGGAATAACTCATTATAGTTTTAACTTGGATCTCTCTGATTAGTAATGTTGAGCATTTTTTCATATGCCTATTGGCCATTTCTATATCCTCTTTAGGGAAGTGTCTATTCAGGTCCTTTGCCCATTTTTTGATTTGTCTGTCTTCCTTTTGTTGAATTGCATGAGTTCTTCATATATTTTGAAAATTAACCTCTTATCAGAGATGTCATTGGCAAATATGTTCTCCCATTCAGTGGGGTTTTCTTTTCATTTTTAGAATGTTCTTTTTTGTTGTGTAGAAGCTTTTTAGTTTGATGTAGCCCCATTTGTTTATTTTTTTCCTTTGTTTCTCTTGCCCTAGGAGATGTTATCAGAGAAAATTCTGCTATGTGAGATGTCTGAGATTTTACTGCCTATGCTTTCTTCTAGGATTTTTATGGTTTCATGACTTACATTTAAGTCTTTTTATCCATTTTGAGTTTATTCCTGTGTATGGTGTAAGTTGGTGGTCTAGTTCTTTCTTTCTTTTTTTTTCATTTACCTATGCAATTTTTCCAACACCATTTATTGAAGAGACTGTCTTTACTCCATTGTATGCTCTTGCCTCCTTTGTCAAATATTAATTGACCATAATGGCATGGGTCAATTTCTGGGGTCTCTGTTCTGTTTCATTGATCTGGTTCTGTGCCAGTACCAGATTGTTTTGATTACAATGACTTTGTAGTATAATTTGATATCTGGCATTCTGACTCCTGTAATTTTGTTCTTCTTTCTCAAATTGCTGTGGCTATTTATATAGGTTTCATATAAATTTTTGGAATATATGTTTTAGGTCTGTGAATTATGCCGATGGTATTTTAATAGGGATTGCATTGAATCTATAGATTGCTTTGGTTAGCATAGACATTTTAATGATGTTATTCTCCCAATCCATGAACACAGTATATGCTTCCACTTGTTTGTATGTCCTCTATTTCTTTTTTCAATGTCTTATAGTTTTCCAAGTACAAGTCTTTTACTTCCTTGATTAAGTTTATTCCCAGGTATCTTATTATTTTTGTTACAATGGTAAATGAGATTGGTTTTATGGTTTCTCTTTTTGAGAGTTCATTATTGATGTATAAAAATGCCATTGCTTTCTGGATATTAATTTTGTATTCTGCTACTTTACCAATTTCATTTATTAAATCTAGTAATTTTTTGGTAGAGTCTTTAGGGTTTTCTGTGTACAATATTATGTTATCTGTGAGTAATGAGAGTTTTACTCCCTCCTTTCCAATTTGGATGCCTTGTATTTCTACTTCTTGTCTGATCGCTGTGGCTAGATTTCTAGTACTAGATCGAATAAGAACAGTGAAAGCGGAAAACCCTGTCTTGTTCCTGTTCTTAAGGGAAATGCTTATGGTTTTTGCCCACTGGATATGTTGTTGGCTATAGATTTATCATATATAGCCTTTATTATGTTGAGGTATGTTTCCTCTATTTCCACTTTGCGAGAGTTTTTATCAAAAGTGAATGCTGCCCTGACCGGTTCGGCTCAGTGAATAGAGCATTGGCCTGTGGACTGAAAGGTCCCAGGTTCGATTCTGGTCAAGGGCATGTACCTTGGTTGCGGGCATATCCACAGTAGGGAGTGCGCAGGAGACAGCTGAACCTATGTTTCTCTCTCATCAATGTTTCTAACTCTCTATTCCTCTCCCTTCCTCTCTATAGAAAAAAATCAATTCATTAAAAAAAAATGCTGTATTTTGTTGAATGCTTTTCTGTGTCTACTGATATATGATTTTTTACCCTTTGTTTTGTTTATGTGATGTATCACATTTATTGATTTGCAAATATTAACCAGCCTTGTATCCCCAGAATAAATTCCACTTGATCAAGGTATATGATCTTCTTAATGTATTGCTGGATCCTATTTGCTAATATTTTGTTGAGAATTTTAGCAGCTATGTTGATCAGGGATAATGGCCTATAATTTTCTTTCTTTGTAGTGTTCTTATCTGGTTTTGGAATTAGGATAATGCTGGCCTCGTAAAAAGAGCTTGGAAGTCTTTCCTCCTCTTTAATTCTTTGGAAGAGTTTGAGGAGGATAGGTATGTCCCACAGATATTGTGTTCTTGTGTGTTCAATTTCATTTATTTTCAGGAAGTTTTTGATTTCTTCCTTGATCTAATTGGTAATCCATTCATTGTTTAATCACATACTATTTAGCCTCCATGTGTTTGAATGTTTTTGAGTTTTTTTTTTTTTATCATGGGTAACATTTTTAATGATTTAAAATAGTTTTGGAGTCCAAGGAAATTCTCTGTTCTGTTTAGTAATAGTAACTGACAATTATCAAACTTTGAAATATGCACCATGTACTGTGCTAATTATTTTTAAATATGTACTTTGTACTGTGCTAATTATTTTAAATATGTACCATGTACTGTGCTAATTATTTTATTTTACTTTTTATTTTTTTAAATCTTTATTGTTCAGTTCATTAATTACATTGTTCCCCCCCTTTTTTCTCCCTATAGCTCCCCTCCACCCAGTACCCATCCCACCCTCCCCCCTCACCTCCCCCACACTGTCCTCTCCCATAGTTACACGATTTTTGTCCAGTCTCTTGCTGCACTTCACACACCCCTTTTCTCCCCGAGAATTGTCAGTCCATTCCCTATGTCCATGATTCTGTTATATTCACCAGTTTATCCTGTTCATCAGATTATTAATTCACTTGATTTTTAGATTCATTTGTTGATAGATATTTGTTGCTCATAATTTATATTTTTATCTTTTTCTTCTTCCTCTTCTTAAAGAATATCTTTCAGCATTTCATATAATATTGGTTTGGTGGTGATGAACTCCTTTAGCTTTTTCTTATCTGCGAAGCACTTTATCTGACCTTCAATTCTGAATGATAGCTTTGCTGGATAGAGTAATCTTGGTTGTAGATTCTTGCTGTTCATCACTTTGAATATTTCTTGCCACTCCCATCTGGCCTGCATGTTTCTGTTGAGAAATCTGCTGACAGACATATGGGTGCTCCCTTTTGGTAACTGTTTTTCTCTTGCTGCTTTTAATATTCTCTCTTTATCTTTTGCTCTTGGCATTTTAATTATGATGTGTCTTGGTGTGGTCCTCTTTAGATTCCTATATTTGGGGGTCCTGTGCACTTCTTGGGTTTTTAAGTCAATTTCTTTCACCAGGTGGGGGAAGTTTTCTGTTACTATTTCTTCAAGTAGGTTTTCATTATCTTGCTCTCTCTCTTTTTCTGGCACCCCAATAATTATGATGTTGGTATGCTTGAGGTTGTCCCAGAGGCCCCTTACACTTTCTTCAATTATTTGGATTCTTTTTGCTTCTTGCTTTTCTGGCTGAGTGGATTTTGCTTCTTTGTATTTCAAATCTTTGACTTGGTTCTTGCGGTCGTCTCGACTGCTTTTAGGTCTTTGTGTAATATTTTTTGTTTCAGTCAGTGTATGCATAATTTCTAGTTGGTCCTTTTTCATATCCTTGTAGGTCTTGTTCATTTCCTCATAGTTCTTGTTCATTTCCTCGTAGGTCTTATTCATTTCCTTGTAGTTCTCATTAAGTTCATCGGCCTTTTCTAGGAGCCTCTTGAAAAACCTTATAACCGTGGTTTTGAACTCTATGTCTAGTCATTTTTTTCCCTCCATTTCTTTCACACCTGATTTCTTTCCATTTCTCTTCATTGTGGCTGCTTTCCTGAGTTGGTCCATTAGCTGTGTGTGGTAGATGTCCTCTAGGGGACAGTGGCTCAGCCTCCCTAGTTACCTGAGGTGGATACTCCTACTGTGATCCTTTATGGGTTGTACAGTATTGATGAAGTTAAGCCCAGCTTGTTGTTGTAAGCCCTAGGAGGGTTTGACCTCCAGGCCAATTGGCTGTGAAGGTAAACTGTGTTCAGGTTGGATGGGTGGAGTCTCCAGGCTGAGCATGCAGCTTCAGTGTCAGCTCCGCCCTATGTGGTGTGTTGGTCTCTGTGTTGGGTGGTAATGGCTGCAGGCACCTCCAAGAGAAAGCTGCCGCTGGTCTCCACCCTTTGCCAGACAACTCTGCCTCTCCCCAAATGAGTCTGCACACCCAAAGTCTCACCCAGGGTTGTAAAACAAAGCAGTCCGGTGGTCTCCCGAACGAGGGAGCAAGTCACGCGTCCTCTCTGCACGGTCTCAAAGTGCTGTTCCAAGTTACGCGCACTCTCCTCAGACTCGCAGACATCTGTCGCGCCGGGTTTTCTTGCCTTTCCTGGACCTGGGATCTCTCGTGGAACCAGGGGATTAGTGCCGTGGGGCACCTCCACCCTCCACGTTGGAGAAAACCAGCCGGGTTTGCTGCCGCCTGCCCCTCACCACTCGCGTGCGCAAGGCTCTGAACCTCTCTCTGTGCATATATTCAAGGCTGTGCACAGCTGCTCCTCTGAGTCACCGTGTCCTATCTTTACTTTTATCTGTGGAATTTTCATTCCGCCAGCTTTCCGGTGATTCTGGATGAAGTTTGTTTTGTTGTTAAGTTGTAGTTTTGGACTTGTTGTGTGGGGCAGCAAAATAGGTGTTTACCTATGGTGCCATCTTGGTTCCCTCAAAAAAATTTTTTTTCTTTTGCTGGTGAATCAGCAGTGATTTTTGGCAAGAGTCGATTTCCCTTCATCTCTGCAGCTAAATTAGATGGTAGAACCAGCATGTGTCTGGACTGACACTGTACACTTGTATTTAGTTTTTGTTAATTCACAATGATACTAAATGACTATGTACTACTCATAACCTAAAAAGAGTCTATTTAGTAAAACCTCTTTAATTACAAACATAGAGGTAACAAATAAGAGTATAAGTCCAAAAATACCCATTAGTATTCTACTATTGCTAAATTATTACACAAATGTAAGACATTATTTTTTTATCATCACCATCATAAGGCCTAGTTAAAATAACAGGTGCACTAAAAATACTATTCAGATTCCTGCAGTTTAAAAGGAAGTTTCAAAATTTAATCCCTAAGACTAATGATTAAAGTTATTTTTTAAAGAAGTTGAGGCAATAAAGAAGTAAATGAGATTAAGAATGTATTCTCTGGAAGACTACAATTTAAAATTATACTATATGCTAAATTTAAAACAATGTCTGTAGCTGTCTGAATTTGAAAAACAGACTAATATTTTTAGAAAGGTAGATTGAGGGGAAAACATAACATCCAATTCAAAAGCAGACTGCAGGGGGAAATGTCAGAAGCCAACTCCGGACACTTGTTGACCTGACCAAAGTACACTGGTGTCGGTGCCCCAGGCTCACGGCCTCAGAGTGCTGTTGGTATGTCCATCTCCTCCTCCGTGAAGGGGAACTGCCTCCTGACGACAGACTCTGGAACCTCAACAGCCATGGAGCAGCTCCGAGATAGGCCCGCCTGTGGAATTCCTCTCGGAAGTGCAGCTGCAGAATCTCACGCTAACGTTGTTTCCATATAATTCTTTTTGTTCTAGACTCAGCTCCTGCTTTTATGGCTCAATTATAGAATTTCTATCATTTGAAGCTGCCCTTTGGGAATTTGTCTTCATTTATCAAAAATGCACTGTAGACTCCCTGTTATTTCCTTAGGAACCGGCCCTGGAGATTGAGACTCAGGCTCCACTGGTTTGCTTAATGATTTGAGGCTGGTGTCACACTCCAGGCATTATCTGGTACAACCAGGGGAAGCACTAAACTCTTTTAAAGATGCTGCTGGGGGCAGATGCCCAAGCCAATGCCCTATAAGGAGGGGGCCAGGCCAATGGAACTTGTCCCATGGGTGACTGGAGGTTACTCAGTGGGGGAAGGGAGTTCTCCACAGCAGGCAGATGAGTCTCTTCTGTGTGGTATTGTACTCTGACCTCATTCCCAGAAAGTATACTCTGTAAAAAGACGTTTGCCTGCCTTGAGACCGAACCTGCTGATATTCCCACAGGGACGCTAAAATCACGTACCCACATTTGAGCGCCCTATACCAACTGACTCTCTTACATAAGTGCTGGGGTGAAACAGCATTTTCATCATTGCTGGTGGGTTATGTTAAGAACAGCTTTAAAAGTCAGATGGGGGGCTGTCGGCAATGATTCCTAGTGTAAACATTACATCACCGGGCAGCTCTGTATAATGTCACTAGCAGGACTCTGGGCCAGAGGGCCTTGGTTCCAATCCCACCACTGCCACTTAGCTGAGTGATCCTGTAAATTGAGGTGAAATCAATCTCTCTACGTATCAGTTTTCCTCGCTACGTTAGGGATGATAGTAACACCTAGTCACAGGGTTTTTGTGAGGACATTCAGAGCTAATACAAAGTTAGAACAGTATCTGACACAGTACATACCATATAATTATTTGCCATTATTTTTCTATGTAGTCTGAATTGAATTAACACCTTCTTATATAATGCATGGATTATTTTCAGCACGTTTTCGATTCTGAGATAATGAACCTTGCTATTCAAAATCTTTCCTAAATGCTTTGTTTTCATACTCATCTGATAGATGTTTGGTATTTGAAAAAAAGAAATCTGTTGGGAAAGTAAATCACCTGCCAAAATTAAACAAGCCCAAAACCACTCTTCTTGGTTTTTCTCTTGTGAAAATGAACTTCACAAAATGGGAACTTGAAAAAAGTCACAGCTTCTTTCTTTTTTAAGCCTTTGTCAGGCAAAAAGAGAGTAAGACTGAGTGCAGTGGTAATGAAACCACAGGGCCCAGGAGGCCTTCCGCAGAGAAGGGAGGGTGCTGTGCCCTGCACTTCCTTTCAGGCCAGTCTTGGGACAGGAAGCCTGGCCACTGCCTTCCCCAGGACTGCAGCTTCCCGGGAGGCCCAGCTGGGGGAGCTTCTTGTCCCACTTCCCTTCAAGTGTGGTTTACTCCTTCCCACCCTTCCCGAGAGACCCTCTGTTGTTTCCCACCTGGGCTCGACCCTTATTTCTCCCACCAGAAGACACTCTGGAGTTCAGGAGTAGACTGCCAGCAACAACATGACAGCTCTGTGCTCCAGCTATGCCATCGGCACCTTTCTGTTTATCCTGCTGCAACGCTCTCCCCTGCCACTTGGACCTTTCGTCCACCTCCATAGCTGCATAAAAAGCCCTTAATGGAGAGTATGGGGCCCTAGAGAGTTCAGGTTTCCACAGAATGCACCTGTGGAGGTTGCCTGGACCACTGTGGGCAGAGCCACTGCACAGCTCCCAGGCACATCATTCATTCTATAGTTCTCGTGAATGGCGCCCCCTGGAGTTGTGCAACGAGGTGTCTCAGCCTCTGGGAGGATAGCAGTCCGCTGGGAAGGTACATTCATATTTTTAAAAACCAGCTAAAAAGAAGAAGTGCAGTTCAAGTCTCTTGTCTGTCAGCTCTAGTTCCATTTCTCCCTAAAGGAGTATGGATGACTTCCAACTTGTCCTTGCCCACTCCCTCAAACCAACCAGTCTAAAGCACTAAACTCATAAGAAAGAGAAGGGATAAGGGGAGAGGAGAATGATAGGGAAAAAGAAAGAGAAATGTTAAAACACACACACACACAAAAACCACATACATACACACACACACACAAAAAAAAACACCCACTAGGAGTAGCCATGAGGAGTGAGGGGGCGGGGAAGGTAGGAGCAGATCACATCTGAGAGGCAGAGCTGCCTCCGGGAGAACCTGTTGGCTATTCCCTGCCCTCCCAACCATTTCATGGAGAACTCTGGTAAAGGTGACGGGTAGTTCAACTGCATCTCCAGTGAAGACAGCACTTCGGCTATCCTACAACTTCACTATAAAATAATGCCCATGTATAAAAATTAACATTTTGTGTCGTTTTGGCTCTATTTCCCCTGCTCTGCTCTAATAAAGAAGGAAGCAGCTCACAGCATGGGAGTGAGAAGCATAAGGGGCAGTCAGGGAGAGGAGGTGGCTTGTCCTGCAATAATCAATGACTAAATCTGGGGTCAGGGGTACCTTCGGGTCCTCTGGGCTCAGCTCTGCGTGGGAGGCCCCGCACACTCGGCCTGAGGGATGGCCCTCCAGCCAGCGCCGGGGAGCTCACACCTCACAAGGCAACTTCATCAATTCTATGCAGCTCAAACCATTAGAAATTTGTTCCTTATACTGTGCGGCCTTATAATGTCCAATCCTGGGCCTTAGTTTTGCTCTCTGAAGTCACCCAGAATAGGCGAAATGATCATTTTCTTTGAAAATCTTTCAAATATATTTTTTAATTGATTTTAGAGAGAGGGGGGAAGAGAGAGAGGGAGTGAAAAAGAGAGAAACATTGATTTGTTGTTCCACTTATTTATGCATTCATTGGTTGATTCTTGTATGTGCCCTGACCATGGACTGACCCCGCAATCTTGGCACATCAGGATGACACCCTAACCAACTGAGCTACTGGGCCAGGGCAAGTTTCAGACATTCGAATACCAAAAGCATATTCTCTATAACTTCTCTCTTCTAGAATAGACGTGTTCAGTTCTGTTTTTGAACCTTTATATGTAATTGGCAAGAATTCAAAGAAACGATTTAAATAACCTGCCCAAAGGTGGCAGTCTGCTGGTCCTTACCGATTCAGGAAAGCATTTCCAAAGCGACCAAGCTTTCGAAATGGCTTCTTGGGGTCCACAACTAAAGCATTTCCCGGGGTGCTGCCCTCGCTCTCCCCATACATCACAGCGATGAAGGAATCGGTGGTGGGCTCTGGACCAATCCTCATGCCAGGGAAATCTTGCTCCAGTAAGTATCTGGGAGAGGTGGGGAAAGAAACAGCATGTTGTCACAAAGCAAACCATCAGAAAGCTTCCTGGGTCTACCAGTTTTTAACATAACCATTTAAAACCTAGAAACATACCACCCCCCTGACCCTGAAAAGGAGCATGATTTATTCTTTTGCTAATAATGATTTTTCAAAGCTTAAACAGATAGCCCTATCTCCCCTCACCTCCCAGTGTAAGAAGCCAGTGAATGAGGTCGGACATCTTGCTGACTGACTGGGCCTGCTAACACACCTCTGCTCAGCACAGCAATTCATGGTGCAACAGACACCACCCCAGAGCAGCGTGCCCAGCCAGCTCCTATGTATCCTGGAAGGCCCTGCTCAGGCCCACCTCCTTTAGGGAAATGTCCCTGTCCCTCCAGCATATTGGAGACACCTCCTCTGTGGGCCCGGCACCCTGTGCCTTGGCCATTACGATGCTCACCATGGGTACTGTATTTCTTTGCCTGTTGTCCCTTGCAGACAGGCCCATGTCTGTGGCCAGATGCATAGCCCAGCACCCATCACTGTGCCTGCCCACAGAGGACACTCCATGTAGTGAATGAAATAATGAACCATCTCCTTCCTGTCACTGACAGTCTATGAGGCTGGCACATCCTCCTTTGTGCATTTTACAGCTCCCTTGGGCTCCTGAAGGCTGTAGCCATTGAAGAACATTTCCAAATAACTTAGGAGCAACAGAGGCTGCTATGGACGATGGGGGTAAAAGAGGGGAACTGAGATTAGATATCACCAAGGCTATCGGTAGCCCTTTGTGCAAATTGGGAAAAGGTGCCCTTTCCTCTAGGGAGACACAGTCCCAGACTAGAATTCACAGCTCAGCAAGAAGGACTCTGGCTGGATTTTACATGCCCCCTCCTTCCCAACATACCTCTTTGCCTACTGGCCCTCATGTAGTTTAACCTGCACAACTGTATACAGTGACCCTAGCAAATGTCATTGAGGATTCTCATTCAGCGGGCAGAGGAGACCAGTTGATGAAATACAGGGCGTGAGGACTGGCTCAATGACATGTTGGGCTGGGGCAAGTCTGCTTTCTGTGGGAACTGGTTAAGCCCTAACATAGCCCTCCCCACTTCACCAGCATTTCATTCAAGTGAAGCCACTTAGAGTTCCTCCCTCTCTCCCCACCAAGATTCCCTTTCCACGATGCAGGAAGACACTGTATGTTCATGAAAACATGGGGGTGGGATGGGGAAAGACTGCCCCTTCTTTCCTCTGCAACCAAGAACACGAGGGAGGACAGTTGACCCTTGAATAATGCAACTGAAAATCTTATATAACTTTTGACTCCCCCAAAACTTAACTTGGGCTCCTGAAAGCTGTAGCCATTGAAGACTATAATAGACTATTATGGCCCAAACCCTTAACAATAACATAAACAAAACCCATTTTGTATATTATATGTATTATAAATTGTAATGGGAGGAGGGTGAGGAGAGGTACAAGAGGGTATGGGGGAATAAATGGTGATGGAAGGAGACCTGACTTGGGGTGGTGAACCCATAATACAATATACAGATGATGTATTACAGAATTGTACATCTGAAACCTATATAAAGTTACTAACCAATGTCACTCTAATAAATTCATTAAAATAGTAAAAAAAAAAATCCTGTGTTCTTACAATAGAGTAAGCTAGAGAAAAGAAAATGTTATTAAGAAAATCATAAAAAAGAGAAAATACACTTACAGTATTTGCTAAAACAAATCAGCATATATGTGGACCCACACAGTTCAAACCCATGTTGTTCAAGGATCAACCGTACTTTGGAATACCTTTCACTCATTACCAAGCAACAGGTTGAAATGCAACACCTTCAGAGAACACTTGACAGTGGCTGTGAACAGGCACTGGGGGCGGGGAGTGGTGGAAGGGTCCCTGCTCAAGGGGCGTGGGGCAGAGCCATGTCCCAACCCTGCGGGGGACATGAGCCTTCACCCCGGGGAAAGGCTCAAGGGCAGAAACCTGCACACATCCTCCAGCTCCCCATTCCTGCAGCTAACAATCTACTTGGTCCAAAACTATTCCCTTTATTTCTACAATGCCCTGACTGATAGAATTTAAGCATAATACCTGTGATTTTATTTCTAGGGATAGAAGAAAAGAACTGAACTATCAAATGTCCAACAATTTTGCCATCTTTCTAAGAATAAGAAATTAAGCCACCCTTTAGATCTATGTGTTCTATATAAATAAAATGAAAATTGTTTTGCAATTGCAGCAGGCTATTTCTAAACATTTAATTGATCCTCATTGCTAGTTTTAATGTCATCCAAAATTTCTTCATTTTTGTGAAGCTGTGGAACATAAGAATAGATACATCATTTAAATATATGCACTGAATTTAGAGTAAATATGAAAAAAAATTGGATCATAGCTCCCAGCATTTACCAAGTATTCAGTGTTAACCTGGTGTAGTACAAAGCCCTCTATGCACACATTGTTTCATTCAATCCTTACAGCACTCTGAGGAGGCCACCAACACTCTCATTGTCTGGTGGGAACACTGAGACATCAGAGAGGCTAAGCAACCAGACCGAGGTCACACAGCAAATGTTTTAGTGGAAACGGAAGGCAGGCAATTGGACTCGAGGTATTGTGCCGTCTCCAGATATGTTTAAACCTGGGTTCGAGCTGATGGTTTGCTCAGGAATAAGGAGCACAAGGGAGAACAGGGCCACAGCACACAGTGTCCCACTGGGCATGAGACACCATATTTCCTTATAAGTGAAGGAAAAGAGCCCCCACACTATCCTGCATGGTCTTGGGGCTGCCCTAACAGCAGGGCCAGCTGTCTCTCTTCTCCCTGGAGAAAAGCCGGGGAGAAAGGTGCTATTTTCAAAACATGTTTAAATTTAATTAAAAACAAACAAACTTCAAAACCTTTTCAGGCACCTAGTAGACTAATAAATAATAGTAGATACTCATAGGAGCAGAAATATTCATGTTTATAAATTCTTATAAGATTCCACACAAATACTGGTAAAAGGGAGAGTGTCTCACATTTTGCACAATCCAGCACTTGTAGAGTGTATGAGGAGTGTGTGGGTTTCACACAGGAATGTGGAATTTCGCTCTTAGAGACCTCAGTCTGAAGTCAGCAGCAGCAAAACTAGAATGCAAGTCCAGATCACACCCGTTCGTGTCCAGTTTGGTTTCCATGCCTTGTAGCCCGGATGAGGCTACGCCAGGAGATCCAGGGGACAGATGGAAGAAGGGGAGAAAATTGGGCAGAGGGGCCGGGGCTTGGAAGAACCGCAGCCAATGTCACCAGGTTTCCTGCAGCACACACAGCTCCCAACTCACAAGAGGGTTAGGTCCAAGTGTTGTCTTGAATTTGACAGGCACTCTCCACAGAATCAATTGTTACTGCAATGGCTGGCTTGCCAAGGCCACCTACAAAAGGTCTGCGACCTTGGTGAGCCACCCAATCCCAGGTACAGAGGAAGGAACCAAACTAGAAAAAGTTACTGTATTTTATAGTTTGTTTACATTATTTTGTTTAGTGATACTTTCCCCCACAGGTAATAAAAAGCCAAAAGTCAACTTTCAATTTCATTATCAAGGTAATACTAATTAAATAAATAGCATACTGGCATTTTAAAAAGCTCATAGTACTCAATGCTGGTGTGGCTGTAGTAAAATAAACACCCTTATATATGCTGGAGGAAGAATAAGTTGGTATAACTTCACTGAAAAGCAATTTGATACTTTGTGTGAAAAACCTTCAAAATGGGGGTAATTCTACTTTTTGAAATCTATCCTTAGGAAAAATCCTTAGACGCATGAAAACGATTTCTGCATGAAGATGTCCATTGCAGCATATCTATAACAGCAAAAAATTAGAAAAAATTTTGTGTTCTCTTTCCCATAGTTCTTATTCCCACTATCATAATATAAAATGTACTCATTTATTATTTTATGGTTTATTCTCTCTCTCTCCCGGACAGAGTTTAAGCCACAGGAAAGCAGGCTTTTTGTCTCTCCTGTTCACTGATGCTTCCCACGTGTTGGAGCCATGTCTGGCACATGGTTGAGATAATCAATAAATACCCATTGGCAAAGTAGCCTCTCCAGTCTGTCTGATGTCCCCCCCCCCCCTTCTCATTTCCCTGCTCATAGCACAAACCAGTATCTGAAATTATGCTACTGGTTGCATGACACTGTCCCAGATGTTAGGAGCACATTGAAAGAGAGGACCCTTGTCTGTCTGGCTCACCATGGTCTCCCAGTGTCGAATAGTGCCGGGCACATGGTGGGAGCAGAACCAGTATCTGTGGACTCGGACTTTCTCGGAGCCCTCATCCAGGCAGTCACCAGGCTCTGGCCTCCCTCCCTCACTTCTCTGCCTCCTCATCACACCTCATCTGGACTCTGGTCACTCCATACTTCCTCTCCCCTACTTGCCCTTGAAGATCAGATTCTTTTCCTAAAGCACCACTCGAACAGCCCAGTCCTTCCCAGATAACTTCTATTCAGGAACCCCCACAAGCCACCCTTTGCAGTCTGGGCTCGTGCTCCCCGCCCCTACAGGGGGCCTTTTGTTCCCCTCTTGATCAGTCTCTTCTCGGCCCAAAATTCCTGTCCCCATCTTCCCTCACTTCATTTCCTCTCTGGTGGGGACCATGTCTCATGATCCTAGCGTCTGTCCCACCCACTCTTTAAGCCACTGCACTGCCTCCTTGGTGGCAGTTCTCCCTGACCATTCCAGGACCTTGTTTGGTCACTCCCCGCCTCACTTTCTCTTGTGAACTCGTCATGGAACACGCAGTGTTGGTGTTACTGGTGGGCCTATTTCCTCCCTGCTGATAGGCGGCCTTTTCCTGCCGGGCACATTCCACACACACAGAACTCTGGAGCCCCATAGTCTCTTAGGAACCACATATTTGAACATGTGCGGAGACGGGAGGTGAGGGCCGGAACGTGACTTGTTGCCGGTGAAACTCGCCCGTGGCCCTGCAGGACTGGAGCCCGGGCTCCTCCCTCCTGGGTGGAGGCATTTGCTGTAGGCTCAGCCCCAAGCCTTGGGGGTCCCTCTAGCTTCTGGCCCCCTAAGTAGAACCTGTCAGATACATGAGTTAAGATATGCCGTGCTAAGCTGACTGCCCAGCGGAGACTCACCATGGCGATGGTGAAACGCAGGTAAACTTACATCACACTGCTGGGCAGGCGGGCATATGCCACACGCAGGGAGAGAACGAAGAACACTCAGGACACAGGATCTGACATTAGCCAGGTGAGAATGAAGTGAGATGAGGTTCAAAACCAGCAACCTTGAAAGGAAGAGTCTGAGAGAACTCTGAGGTGTGATGTACAAAAACAGGTTCCCCACACAGCCCTACACACGAGGCTGAGGAATGGTGTTAAACTTTTTCTTCTTTGGCAGCTCGGAGGCTTTCCCAAAGCCACGATAACAAGAATTCAAAAGGACAGGAGGCCACAGGAAGCCTACAGAAAAGAGCAGCTGCCCCCTCACAGCATCCTGTGCGTTCGGCTGGGCTTCTGTCCCTGGCTCCACCTCGCTCTCCTTTTCCTGAGTTCTCAGAGAAGCTGCCAATTCCAGTGGTGGTTGCTCCCTGAGTCCAGAGCCAAGCCACCAATGTAAAGAGGGACGGACATTTGGATTCCAAGAAGCTGGGCAGAAGGGGTGGTGGGAGGTCGGGAGTGCCGACACCTCCTTGTCCCTGTCTGCTGAGGGCCACGGTTCAGCCTCGCCCAGGTGGCTCCTGGGCACACTGGCTGCCACGTTCAGCCTCGGCTCACAGAGCTGCTTTCATGCCAGGGGACGTGTGGACAGTGTCTTCCTTCTTCCATGCTTAGGCTAGACCTTTTTTTTAACTTCATAGAAAAAAAACAGGTCATGTGATAAAGAAGAAAAACTCTTCAGAAATGGAAAATCCCTCAACATACCCAAGCACCCACCATCCTCTCAAAGATGGGTGTAAGAATGACTAAAATACAAATGAACAAACAAACTATAAGAAGCACTTTATTCCAAAATTCTAGCTGCAAATTTTGTCTCTCCTGAGTATTCATCCATGCATTCTTAAACTTATTCCATTCTCAGTACCTTTGGGTAAATACTGTTTTTATCCCCATTGTACAGATGAGAAAACTAGGACTCAGATAGATTAAGTGGTTTAGAAGAGCCTTGGATTTCTACTAGTCCCGTGGGAACATTGCCTGCCCTAAGTAGGAGCTGAGACGCTGAGTCAGGCTCCCATAGGAGCGTTATAGGAACACATGCTATGAATCGTAACACACATACAAACCTAAGACTTGTTAGCAGTATTCAATAATTAAGCAAGCCCTCTAAAAGGTATTATGACACCTATATTTGAGGTATATTATGAGCGTTAATTTAAAATTCTCAAAAAGTCTAGAGAAATAGCTTGTGTAATGATAAGTGGGATTTTAAAAGATGTTTGTGCCTACCCTGGCCTCTGTGTGGACACTAGAGAGTGCAAGTCATTGACATGGTCTAGGACTTTTTAAAAAGAGCATTAAACTAACCCCAACAATCATTTTATTCCTTTGAATATTACTAAAGTTTTAAACCACACAGATGTTAGTACCACCGCCAACTCTACACACTGACCTGGCCGGGGAGATACCATGGTCACTACCACCAACTCTACTGCCAGACACCACCAAAAACAAGTAATTGTGAAATGATGTTGAACAGTTTATAAGGCTTTTCACATGTTTTACCACTTCACTCTTACTGTTGTTGGAGCAGGTACTCTTATTCCTAGCTTATAGAAAACTGTGCTATGACAAGGTAAGTAGATTGCACAAAGACCACATTAGTAGTACAAGATAATGAATGACCACTTTTAACATTTTGAAATATTTCTATCCATTTTTTGCACATATGTTTTTAAAAATAAAATTGAGATCAAAGCGGTTAAGTTTGTACTTAGATTCTCACCATTAGTTTTTCCTTATATCATTAAAAATGCTTTGTAAACAATTTTTAATGGCTGCATGCTGTTCTAAGGTGAATATGTATCAACTTAGTTTATCATTTCCTAACTGCTGGGTATTTAAATAGCTTCCCATTTCTTACTAGTATAAACAATGTTGAGATAAATACCCCTGAACAAATATTTCACCTACTTTAAAATTTTAATCTTTTCTGAGATATTAAACTAAGTCAGAATGAGCTTCATTTGCATTTTAAAACTGTATGTCTTCTTTTAAGTGTGAAACCTTTGATTTTCATTTTTGTTTTTCCCTTAGTTAAATCTTAGATAAATATTATCACCAGGAATGCTAATTCAAAATACATCATATTTAAAACTGCCCACCCACTAAGGGAATATTATCCTGTTGTACCAAGCAGCTGGAATTTGCTGGATAAAGCCTTTTCACTTCTCTATTCATCCTGCTATGAATGGAAGTTAAACTACAGAGCTGTTCTTAAAGCGCTGCTGTCTAACACAAGCTGCTCTGTGTAGCTGCTCCGCTCCACCTTCCATGCTATTCTGGAAGGAGGATGGAAGAATGGGAAAAGAAGAAAGGGAGAGGAGTTTACTGGAATCAAAGGCAACATGCTTTCCAATTTCTTTCAGCCTTGTTTATTTTCCCAGCCATTCATTCAATTGCGCATGCAATGAAGATCTATTGTGTTTTCTCTTATGACTTTTCAGTAATGAATCTTACAAACAGACTTTAAATTGACCCTGAAGCACTGTGAGCTTCATGAGGAGGCTACCGAACACAGTATTTCCCAGAGTTACTTGACTAGAGAACCATTTTTTCCTTTGAACATCTATTTACAACCTCCCAGAATTGCATTCCACAGAACATAGGTTGAAGTAAAAAGTGAAAAGGCATTTTTGTTTTGTTCTGTTAATCCTCACCAGAGGATATTTTTTGCCATTAATGTTTTTTATTGAGAGTGGAGAGGGAGAGACAGGGAGAGCAGATGCCTCTCCTTTTAGGCATCTGAAACACCAGCTGCTGCCCCTCTATGGCCCCCTTCCATCAACATTTAACTCAAGCTCATCTTGAACCAAACCTCTGGAATGCCTGTGACCAGGGCACAGTTCCTCCCGTTCAGTGCCCAACTGCTGAGTTTTCTATATTTGATGTCTCACCTCCCACTCATTCCTCCACCCATCACCACCTGGGTTCTATCACCACCACTTAATGACATGGCTCTTGCGAAGGTCACTCTGATTCATGACGGCTAATCCACTGCTTCTATTTTCATCCTTTCCTGGATGCAGCTGACTTTGCTGACCACCCCTCCCCTCTCTTCCCCTGGCTTTTGTGGGGAATGTCTGTTGTTTCACCTGTCCAGTATCCATTTCCCCTTTCTGACAACAATACCTTGAGGAGGCACCTCACCCCACTCTGAGTCCACATAGTTTGGGGTTGACCACCCCGCTCCAGGCAGGGGTTATTTCATTCCCGAGCTCTAGGGAGTGGCTCAGGGATGGGCATTTGGCCAAAGTTGAACTACTGAGACTCAAACCCGAGATTTCTGCTAAACTGTTAGGAAAGAGATTCTCTTCTTTCCCACTGGGGTTGCTGAGCTGACAGAATATGAGTCTGGAATTGGAGACAGCCACCTGCCCACTCCATGAGGGGCAACTGACTGAGAAGGAAGTCAACATGAGGGAGGCAGCAAAGCTGAGTCCTCAGCTGACAGTGCCACTTGGGGGTCCTGGGCCAGGTCTGAAGCCAGGACATCTGGTCTTAGTTTCATGAGAAAATCCGAGAGGGCATGGTGGCATGGTATCTGGCATAGGAGACTATAATTTTCAGGGGCTCCAGTGCCTGGATGAGGGTGAGAACCACCAAATTGGCCCATGGTGTTTCTCAAATAGGATTTTTTTTTAATTTTTTAAAATTTTATTTATTTTTAGAGAGAGAGGAAGGGAAAGAGAAACAGTGATTTGTTTCCACATATCTACACATTCACTGGTTGATTCCTGTATGTACCCTGACAGGAGACTGAATCAACAGTCTTGTTATATGGGACCATGTTCTAACCAACTGAGTACTCAGGGCTCGAATGGGATCTTGTTAAACGGGTGGATCAAGCTGTCTCCTGTGAGTGCCTTCACCTTTCTTCTCTTCAACAATGGAGTGTAGAGCTTTTCTAGAAATGAAGTAGAGCTTTGTTCTTGAACACAGTCTATTTCTCTCCTTTTTTGAAAACTGGGACATCTGGCTGCTTCCAATTTTCTAATACTTTTCATATTCTCCACAATTTCTTTAAAAACACCAACCATAGACCTTTGATCACAAGTACAGGTTTTTCCTATACCATCCTCCCATCCATCTATCCACTCAGGTACTTACTGGGTCTTGCCTGCCCAGGCCCTTGAGAGCACTTCATTCCCAGGTTTGAACACCCTCTCAATTATGGCTGGGTCCCCTCTACCATCTCTGGATTGTTTTCTTTGAGGAAAAGGAGGAAGCAAAATAGCTGAGTAGTTCTGTTTTCTGTTCATGTTATAGCAAGAGTCCCAAGCTCACCATGTTTTAGTGGGGCTCCTAGTTCTTCTCAGTTAGGCGGGGAAAGCAGTGGGCCTATAGCTTCCTGATTCTTTTTCTTGTTCTAAATATGCCTATGTAGGCTTTTTAATTGTTGGAGGCATTTCTGCCCTCTCAGCCCACAAATTCCAGCTTCTTAGAGCTTATTCATACTACCCATAAACCTTGTTTGCCCCCTTCCCCTTTTTCCTATTAACATTATATTTAAATAATATTTAAAGTTTTAATGTACACTTTATCAAGCATTTTATAGTAAAATATCATATCTTTATTTTAGTAACTTGAGTGTTATGAAGAATGAACATTAATAAGAATATGTAGGGGAAAAACCATATAGGGATTGCATGCTGGCAAATCCTTTTTTCTCATGTCTACTCCCTAGTTCCTTTTATCCTTGTATTGGTTCTTTTAGCTATTTCCACTTCCTCATTTTTTTTTTTGCCTTGTTTTCTTTCAGGCATCCATTTTTATTTTAAATTATTGCATACAGATGCAGGAATTTCTTGACTGGCATAAATTGCAGAATTGTGGAAGTTAAATAAATCAGGATGCTCAGTTTTGGAAGACTCAATTGTTTTATATTTTTATTGAGGTACTAGAAGCCCAGAGCACAAATTTGTGTATGGGTGGGGTCCAGCCAATCAGGGCTGCAGGCAGTTGGCTGACTGGCCCCAACCCCTGGTTGAACTCCCAGTCAAAGGGACAATTTGCATATTAGCCTTTTATAATATAGGATACTTCACATGCCACAAAATTCACCCTTTTAAAGGATATAATTCTGTGGATTTTAGCATATTCACAAAGTTATGCAACTAATACCACTATCTCATTTCAGAACGTTTTCATCACCCCCATAATAAACCTATATCCATTAGCAGTCACTCTCTATTCCTTTTGCAGTATAGATATATAATTTGTTGAAAATAATATTTCTTCCCCCATTGGATTGTCTTGAAACCCTTATAAAAAATGTACCATAGATGTATGAGTTTATTTCTAGACTCTCAATTCTACTCAATTGATATATATGTCTAAACTTAACCCAGTACCACTCTCTTGTTTACTATGGCTTCATAGTAAGTTTTAAAATCAGGATGTATGAGAACTCCAGCTTTGTTCTTTTTTAAGATTGTTTTTGCTATCCTAGATGTCTCACATTTTCAAATGAATTTTAGGATAGACCTGTCAATTTCTATAAAGAAAGCGGTTGGAATTTTGGTTGGAATTGCACTGAATCTATAGGTCACTTTGAGTAGTACTGCTATTCTAAAAATGTTAAGTCTTCCAAACCACAAACATAGGATGTCTTTTCACTTTTTAAGGTTTTCTTTAATTCCTTTCAACAAAGTTGTATAGTTATTTTATTTTTTTCTGGTTAGACAATCATATATTTTACAGAGTGATCCTCCTGATATTTCAAGTAAGGTTGTATAGTTTTAAATGTGTAGGTTTTACACTACTTTTGTTAAATTTATTACTAAGTATTTTATTCTTTCATATTCTATTATAAATGGAATTGTTTTTCATTTTCAGATTATTCATTGCTAGTGTATAGAAATACAATTAATTTTGTATATTGATCTTGTGTCCTGACACTTTGCTGAACTCATTTGTGAGTTTTAAGAGATTTTTTAATGATTTTCCTAAATCTTCAGGACTTTCTAAGATCATATCCTCTATGAAGAGATAATTTTACTTCTCTCCAATCTACATACCTTCTATTTCTTTTTCTTACCTGTCTTGGTCTCTGATCTTTTAAAGCCTATACAGTTTCTTGAATGACTTCCTTCTTTTCTCCTCATTAGAAATTTTTTTTCTGGGAAAAGGAGACAGGGAGTCGGAGGACGAAAGCAAGCCAGGCTTTTAAAAATCAAAAGTTGCAACTGTGTGGTTTGATTTGATTTTTGGTGAGTCTAGTAACCTCTCAGTCGAAATGTCTTCCTTCACAACACCCGGCCTAGAGATTTTCTGGGGGAAATCTCTGAAATCTGTTTTCCTTGGGTTTGGACACAAGCCTGGCTGAGCCAAACATCCACCCTTCCTTGGCTGTTACGGAGCCTAAGATGACATGGCCATTTTCTTTGTGCCAACTCTTTCTCCTCTGGCCAATTCTTCTTTGCTGGTCAGAGTTAAGAGTACCAACAGTTCCTCTCATTGCATCTTCTGTCTTATGGGAGATAAAAACTGTAAGTGAGACAATAGTTTTCAACTGCTCAGCTTCTACCCCAAAGAGACTTTGGCAAGTATCTTCATCACATCTGAAGTCTCCATTCAGGACAGTTTTGTGATCCATGTGAGGACGGTCCACCAAGTCTTTCCTTCGATTCGTCCTCTTTCTTGCACGTGGGCCCCTCATGGCGATCTCTATGCAGAAGTGAGGGTATTTTTCTTGACACCCAGGTTCTTTTTTTAAAAAAATATATTTTATTGATTTTTTACAGAGCGGAAGGGAGAAGGATAGAAAGTCAGAAACATCAATGAGAGAGAGACATCGACCAGCTGCCTCCTGCACGCCCCCCACTGGGGATGCGCCAGCAGCCAAGGCACATGCCCCTGACCGGAATCGAACCCGGGACCCTTCAGTCCGCAGTCCGACGCTCCATCCACTGAGCCAAACCGGTCTCGGCGACACTCAGGTTCTTTATCCACCCACCCAGGGGACCTTTTCATTATAACAAGCCACACACTTAATTTCCTTATTCCTGATGAAGGTCATGGCCATGTTTTAGCGGGGCTCCTAGTTCTTCCCAGTTATGGGGAAAAAGCAGGGAAGAGTAAGGTTCCGTTACCAGGGTGTAGAATGGCCCTAACCAGTTTGGCCAGTGGATAGAGCATCAGCCTACAGACTGAAGGGTCCTGGGTTCAATTCAGGTCAAGGGCACATGCCCGGGTTGTAGGCTAGATTCCAAGTAGGGTGCGTGCAGGAGGCAGCGAATCAATGATTCTCTCTCATCACTGATGTTTCTATCTCTCCCCCTCTCCCTTCCTCTCTAAAATCAATAAAAAAATATATTTAAAAAAAGATGTGGAATGCACATCAAAGGCCTTGCTAACTGGCTTTGCAACAAGTTAAGTATCTCTCCATATCAGCGCAGGCTCCATTATCAGTGACCTCTTGGGATGTGCAGAAAGCCAGGTGGATACAATATATAACTATGTAGATAGGTGCACTCCACGGCCAAATATGAGCTTCTAGTGCTCAATGGCTAGAAGCAAACAACACAGGCACTGCCCAGCCTCAGAGAAAAGATAGCCATGGATATAGGCAGAATCCAGGATGGTCAGCACCCTAGGCCAACCCCTCTTGCTCCCAGTTATAGTGCAGGTCACTAGAGAGGAGCTGCCCTTTTGTTTGGGCTTTCCTCCCAGGAACTAAATCTCTTCCTCTAAGCTTCACTCTGAAACCAAACTCAGGTCTCTGGTGCCGCAGCAAGCTTCCGATCACCCTGATTTTCTTCTAACTTCACAGGTCCACTCTATGCCTGCTACCCAATGCCAAAGCCACTTAGGCCAGGAGAGGTCTCAAGAACAAGTGAATTTCTGAAATGGTAACTCCTTCCTCTCCCTGAGGTTGCACATGGCTCAGTGCCTACTGCGAAGTGCTACCACTTGGATAGAATCTCCAAGTGTCAAATCTCAAAATTCTTCTTAAAACTATGTTTAGCAATACCACAAAGCTCCTGCAAAATAATGAAGCAGAGAAAAGAGGAACACTAAAATGAATTAGTGTTCATTTTAAAAATGAATTAGTGTTCATTTTAAACTAAAAAAAAAAAAAATCAATTCACATTCCTTTGAATTGTGCTCCCTACTTCATGCTTGCTTCTGATGCTGTCTATGGGGGCATAGTGAGCCACATCACATCCAGGTGGGTACAGCATCAAGGGATCCCTAACCACACAGGGTATAATAAAGCCCTCGTGGCAGACGGGAACTGCTGTGAACATGCCACCACTAACGTCTGAGATTACTATAATTATAACAATGCCACCTCCTCATCCTTTATCTTCCACTCTTGTACCACTTGAGTAATACTTCATTATCCCATATACTTAAAAATTCGTTAGTGTTACTAAGACCTTAAATATATTGTCTTGTCATCTTTCAAGGTACCAGTTACTATAATATTTCTATGGCTCATTTAATATTGACCATCTGGGGTGACATATTTAATATTACTTTCAACATATTATAAGCACCAAAAAAGCAATTTTAAAATTATTTTCTTCAGTCTTGCTTCACATTCAAATTACGGTCTAGAACAGCAATTTTCAACCTTTTTTTATCTAAAGGCACAAAATCAATTACTGAAATTCTGCGCACACCAAACAATATATTGTATTTTTTCCAATCTGATAAAAAATAAAAATAGACATAATTTTCATTCATTCACACCGGATGGCTATTGTGGCAGCTGTTGTCATTTTTTTATTTGACAATCTAAGAGAGTAGAGGTCAGTGCCCCTGACTAAATAGTCAGGTATTGAATGTTTTAAAAATTCTTGTGCCACACCAGTTGAAAATCACTGGTCTAGAACTATATTTCAATATAGTATATTTGCTTGGCTGAATTCATTCATAGAATATCTGTAGGCCTGGGACTGAACATATTTCCTGTAGTGACAGCTACTCTATTTGTAGGAACTAGTTAGGATTTTGGAATGGAAAAAAGAGGCCACTACTTAATAGCAATGGCATGCATCCAAATATAGATACAGTTTTCTCAACACCTGTTGAACATCAATGATGAAAAAAACTGCTATAATTTCCAAAACCCTGGACCAAAACCTTAAATTATCAGGTACTTTGTTTCAATTGACACAGGATTTAACCCAGGAAAACAAGTTTCCTAACCAAAGAACGGAAAGTCTTAATATGCCAGCTGCTTTAGAAGTAAAATAGACTCTTCTAAAATCTGTTTCAACGTTAATTATTTCCCATCAAAAGTCACTACCGAGGAAGCTATATTATTTGAACCTTAGTAATTGTTTGCTTTTGGAGACACAGAGGGCATGACAAATATTTTTAGTTGTCAAGGGTGACCAGGAAGGAATGACCCACCTAAGAAATGGAAACTAAGTGTAGTAATATGACACTCTCTCTTAGTTCCGCTGGGTGCGGCTTGCTACACGCAGCTTGCTCCCTTCGGTAGGATAAAGGCAAGACTGTGCAAAACCTGAATGAAGGTGGCCTCTCTACCCCTACCCCCAACACTGTGGCGGGGGGGCGGGGGGGGGAGTGGGGGTAGGGATGGCATGCAACCTCAAGGGAAAGGGTCATAGGCAATACGCTCTGCTGTTGCCATTCATTCATTCATTCATTCATTCAATAAATAGTTATGCGTTGGGTACTGTGTTAGAGACTGAACTCTCCAACTATGACTCAAAAGCCCTTCTGATACCCCACACCACTGCCCTCATTTCCAGCACTAGGCTTCCCTGGCTCTTCCAGATGCTGATTATAGCCAGATGGCAGGATAAAGCTAGCCGGGCGGTGTCTTTCCTTTCCAAGAACAAGGAAGGAGGTATGAAGTCCGTGAGAACAGGCTCCCAACCCTCCTGCCCGCGCGAGGACAGCGGGCCCTGCCCTGGCGGCCGCGCTCCGGGGCGGGCCTGCGGTCACCACGCTCTGACGCGAACCTGAGGTCGCGTCGATGCTGGAGGGGAAAGCAGCGGCGAGGGGGTCGGCGAAGAGGGAAGTGGGCGCTGCAGGAAGCCGAGGGCGGCGGGAGGCGAGCGGCCACACGCGTACGCTGTGCCGGGGGGAAGCCCGCCTCCGGCCGGGGGCAGGGTCCGGGAAGGGCTGCGGAGGGCGGGCGGGTACCTGATGAAGGTGGTCTTGCCCGTGCTGTACTGGCCCACTAGGAGGATCATGGGCTTGTTGTCGAAGTCCGCGTCCTCCAGCGCCGGCGAGTGGAACTCGTGGAAGCGGTATGCCTCCTCCAGCGGCAGCACCTTGCGCAGGTAGAGCGAACGCAGGCCGCCCGTCACCGTCTGCACGGCGTCCGCGCCGCCCGAGCGCTCGCGCCCGCCCGCCTGCCGCCCCATCCAGCTGAACATCCTGCCGCCCGCCCGCGAGCCCGCCGTCCGCGCCCCGCCTGCCCTCTCAGCCGCCGCCGCGCTGCCACGCCGCTCGGGGTCTGACCCTCCGGGCTCGCACCCAACTGCCCAAGCTGCGCTCTCCGCGGCTGCGGCTGGCCCCGCCTGGCGCCCTGGCAGCCAATCTCCGGACGCCACGTCACGAGCGCTCGTTCACTATTCAGAAGGGCTCCCTCAAGTCCTTCCTCATTGGGCCGCTGTCAGAGCGGGGGTGGAGGCGTCAGCCAATGGAGAGGAGGTGCCTAATGAATTACGGATGACGTAGTCCTTGTGGAGGACTGGGGCGGGTAGAGGATCCCCCTCCAGCCGAGTGACGCAGACACGACTTCCAAGGGGCCTTCTGAGTCGCCGGGTCTCCACGTCTGGCCAGGTAGCGTTGGCTTCCGGGCAAATCTGAGCTGGCGAAGTCCCCCAGAAAAAACACACAAACAAAACGCACACAAAACAAACAACCCCGTGAGCCTCCGGAGGCTACTTAGTCTCCAGCAATGTGCACACATCCCCGCCCTGTAGAGATCGATACGGAGACAAAAGTTCAGAAAGTTGACAGGCAGGTTCTTTCTACCCGCTGAAAGGTTATTATGACCTTTATTTTATTGCTGGAGACCTGGACCCATGGGCACAACTGACAAAATTTTATGTAGGGGAAGTAGACTTCCGTCTACTTGGACATGCTTCTCTTACTTTAACAAGCTGCCTCCACTAAGTTCTGGATCAATTAGAGGCCCTTAGTTTTCTTTATTTGATTTTCTGTAAAACTGAAGATTTATCAGCATCCTCATTAATTATGAATTCCCACATATTGAAATGTTACCTCCCAACTGTCTTCAAGTTAAAAACAAAACAAAACAACATTTATCTAAATTGAAACTGGAAGAAATAATTAGCCATCACTTTGGGGGTCCTAGGTTACAGTTTTTGAATATTTCTCAATTGTTTTAGAGTATTTCTCAAGCATGATTCATGGACCCACCTGCATAAGAACAACCTGGGGCGCTTGTTAAAATGCAGACGTGTGGTCCTCACCCAAGACCTGCTAGGGATGAAGCTCAGCAAGTGCCCCAGGTGATTCTGATGTGCCCTCAATTTCGGGAAATATGATGCACAACAGTACTCCTCAAATGTGATAGAAATGCAGATTCTGACTCAGTGGGTATGGGGTGGGACTCAAGACTTCCCATTTTTAACGAGCTCCCAGGTATTGCCAAAGTTGCTTGTCTGTGGGCCACATTTTGAGCACCATGGCTGTGGTGAAGAGAGAACAGGACTTGGCACCAAAAGACCTGGGCTTGAATCCTGATTATGTAAATTACTTATAGCTATGTAACCTTAAATGCAATGAGTTATCATTCTGCCTCAGTTTCCTTGTTTGTAAAATGGGAACTCTTTTGAAGCTGTTGTGCAAATTAAATATTTAGAGGAAGTTATATGTAACCATGGGAGGAAAAAGAAAGCTAAGAAAAAATGAAATTAGATATTGGCCTCATGTCAAAATAAAACGAAGATTGAAATGGAAAAATAAAATGAAAACCATAGAACTACTAGAGGAAGGTACAGGTGAAAATTTATAAGCAAAGCCAAAGACAGAAATTATGAAAGAAAAGGTTGATAGATTTGTCAACAAAAAAGTAAAAGCTTCAGCTCTAACCGGTTGCTCAGTGGTTGGAATGCCAGCCCTTAGACTGAAGGGTAGCAGGTTTGATTCTGGTCAAGGGCATGTACCACAGTTTCAGGCTAGATTCCCAGCCCCCACTGGGGCATGAGTGGGAGGCAACCAATCAACGTATATATCTCTGTCTCTCCCCCTTCTTTCTACTCTCTCTAAAAATTAATAGAAAATTAAAATTTAATGGAAAAAAATAATCTCAGATAAGGATTAACAACAACAAAAAAGTAAAGCTTCAATGTGTTTTAAAACATACATAAAAAACAAACTCATATAAAAATACTCTAACCATATGATGCAGAAATTGTGTTTCTTGGTACTTACCCAAACCAGTTTAAAAGTGAATATAGGCAATTGCTATGGAAAAAAGTATGGTGGTTCCTCAAAAAATAAAAAATAGGACTACCATCTGATCTAGCAATCCCACTTTTGGGTTTATATCAAAAAGAATTGAAAGGAGGGTCTCTAAGAGATATTGTATACCCATGTTCATAGCAGCACTATTCACAATAGACAAGAGGTGAAAGCAGCCACATGTCCCTTGATGTATGAATGGACAAACAAAATGTGGCATCACACAATGAAATGTTATTCAGCCTTAGAAAGTAAGGAAGTCCTGTCACATGCTGCAAGGTAGACCTCGAGAACATTATGCTAAGTATAATAAACCAGTTACAAAAAGACATATAGTGTGTGATTCCACTTATATGAGGTACCTAAAGTAATCAAATTCATAGAAACAGAAAGCAAAATGGTAATTAGCAGGGCCCGGGAGGAGTGTGGAACGGGAACTTGTGTTTAGTGAGCATAGAGCTTCAGTTTTGCAAAATGAAAAATTCCGGAGACCTGTTGCACAACAATGTGAATATACTAGCAGTTAACACTACTGCGTCATATTCTTAAAAATGGTTAACATGGTAACTTTTGTTTATTTCATCACAATTTTTTTAAAAAGTGAATGTATAGGATTTTTGTACTTGTGTAAAATAATTTAAAGTATCCAATGAGAAGAAGAGGATAAACCCCCAAATAGTAATTATCTCTGAGCTTTGGAATGATAAGTGATTTTAGTTTCATTCTTTATGTGTTTCTGCATTTTTTGAATTTTACACAATAATCATATTTTACAACCAGGAAAATTTTTTATTGCCCTTAATCCTAAAAGAAAGGAAGAAAGAAAGAGAAAGAAAGACTTGAAGGAGTCTGGCCCACGGGACACACCGTCGTGTCTTGTCTTCCTTCTCTGTCTTCCCACAGCCACAGTGTCGGCTTTCTTCTTGTTCTGCCCTCTGGAGTGGAGAGTGGCTGACTCTCCCCAGGGGAGTTACCTTGCACCATTTGCAGGTTGTGACAGTCTTCTGGTTTTCTGTCTTCAGACTAAACAATCCCAATCTCTGTCACTTTCAAAATTTGAATTCAATTGTTTTTCAGGTTAAATCATATTACAGACCATTCTATAGGGAATGCTATTGGTTCCTGGAAATTTGTTGTATTGAATAATTATTTTTAAAAAATATTTTTATTGATTTCAGAGAGGAAGGGAGAGGGAGAGAGATAAAACATGGATGATGGGAGAAATCATCGATCGGCTACCTTCCGTACATCCTTCCTGGAGCCCGAAACCCGGGCATATGCTCTGACTGGGGATGGAACAGTGACGTCCTGGTTCATAGGTCGATGCTCAACCACTGAGCCATGCCAGCCAGGCTGTACGAAATAATTCTTAAAATAAGTAACTTGGTAATAAGACACACCTTTCTTTGCTATATGGATATTGTTATTGTGATCCTTGTGGAAGTTCCCCCCCCGCCACCCCACCTTCACCTTGGTAATTTGCTGGTCACAAGCTTTGCTCTAGATCGTGTCTAGCGTCGCACTCTGAGCACTTTAAGTTCCAGAATGGTTAAAGGCCTGGGAGGCTTGTGATGAGGAGATCCGAGAAAGCATTTTGGCCTGGGAAGAGCCCCCTTCACTCTCAGACACATCTTTTCTTTTTCTGTGGCAACTTACCCAGGTCACTGCTGCTACTTGGAGATGGAGCCTTTAGAAAATGCAGGTGCAGATGGCTAGTAGGTACTTGCAGCAGGATTGCCAGTTGTCTATAAATTGTCCTTTGTCAGTAATAGAACTGAGTTTTAGCTGAGCATGTTGCAAAACAGGTAAAAAAAATTCTAGTCTCCCTCCTGTTGTGTGATCATGAGACCATGTTCTGGTTGCTTTGTTGCTTGCAGTATATGTGGGAGTTTCAGAAAGTCTCCTTTAAAGAGAAAAACGTTCAGCCCGGCCAGTGTTGCTCAGTGGTTGAGCATTGACCTAAGAACCTGGAGATCACAGTTAGATTCCCGGCCAGGGCACATGACTGCATTGGGGGCTAGATCCCCAGAAGGGGACATGTAGGAGGCAGCTAATCAATGATTCTCATCACTGATGTTCCCCTTTCTCTCTCTCTCTCCCTTCCTCTCTGAAATCAATAAAACAAAACCATATATATATTTATTTAAAGTTCAATCTTTCTTCTCCCTTCTTCCTTCTTGTGGCCTGGGATATAACCATACAAGGGATGGTAAGTCGGAGAGCTGGAAGGAGCAGGATCCCTGAAGAATCCATGAAGTGCCACGCCAGCCCTGGGCTGCCTCCCCATGGGGTTCTTTTACATAAACGCATTTAAGCCACTTTATGTCAGGTCCCTATTCGAGATTGAAGTAATTCCTAACTAACACTGGAAATGGAGTCGGTGGTAATAAAACCTAAAATGTGACATTCACTTAGTGGAAGAGGAGTAAGGTCAACTTTAAGGATTCATCTATTGCAGTGTGAGATTTAAAACTTGGCCACACATCTTGTCTGCATGCCTCCTTTCAAGAGATGGAATCTTTGTGCCCTACCCTTCAATCTAGGCTGGCTTGTGAACGCTTCTGCCGCCAGAGGATGTGGTGCTAGGCGACGTCTGAGGCTAGGTCCTGACACTCCGCGCACCTGCCACTGTGGAACTCACTCTTGGAGCCCTGAGCTGCCATTTAGGAGGACCTGCTATGCCAAGACCACCACGCTGGGGAGGCCACAGGGAGGTGCTGCGACAGGTAGTCAATCAAGCTCAGCCTGCTCTCCATCCTCCCTCCCAGCCTTTCCAGCCCAGGCACCAGATGTGCGGATGAAGTAGCCATCTCCTCGGTGCATCCTCAGCCTTATCTGTCCTAGATCCCAGCCCTTCTCCCCTGAGCAGTTTAAGTTATTTGCTGAAGCCCCACACGTGGAGCAGATAAGAGTTGTCCTTGCTGTGCCCTTTCCAAATTCCTGACCCACAGAACCTGTGGGCATAGTCAAATGGTGGGGTTCTTTATGCCTTTATACTCTAAGGGTTTTGTTGCTCAGCAATAGATAACTGGAACAGCTGGTAATTCTTATTAACTTTTTAAGATAAAAGTTTAGCTTTCTTTCACAGAAAAGAAGTCCAGAGCTAGGCAGACCGGACTGGTTTGGTGTTTCAGTCAGCAAAGGCTCAGGCCCCTTTATGCCCCTGCTGCCCAGTGTGTGGACATAATGGATGGAGCTGCAGCAGCTGTAACGAGCCAGAAGGCAAACGCGAGGGTGGCAGCTGAAATGAGCCTGGGTCTTTGATAAGAAATACACTTCTGCCTTGTTTAAGCCACTGTAATTTTAGATCGTTTGTATTACATAGCAGAAGTAATGCTAACTGGTATAGAATTTGAACACATGGATCAAGAACTTAGGAAATCAGTTTGGCTAGAGTTAAAGGTTTCAGAGTTTTCAAAATAGAAACGAACTCTGAAAGTTGAAGTCGTGGGTGTATACGAGATTGCTTCAGGAGAACATAAAGTGAGAAGAGAGGAGAGCTAAGGAGAGAACCTCAAGGAATACCAGCATGTAAAGGAGAACAGGGAGGTGAGGCCAAGGGGAGGCCTTGAAAGTGGGAAGAAATCTAAGACAGAAGGTATCCAGCAAACCTGGCTCCTTCTACCCTGGCCAGTTTGCCACAGTGGATAGAGCACTGGTCCTCAGATTAAAGGGTCCCAGTCAAGGGCACGTACCTCTGTTGCAGGTTCGCTCCCTGGACCCCATCAGGGCATGTGCAGGAAGCAACAATTGATGTGTCTCTTTCTCATTGATGTTTCTCTCTCACTGTTCTCTCCCCCCGCCCTTCCCCCCTTCCAACCTGTCTAAATATCAATGGAAAAAATATCCTCGGGTGAGGATTAACAACAAAAACCAATGAGAAAAAAACAACAACCTGGCCCCTTCCTTCTAGGGCTGGCTTGGCAACCCCTAACGCATGCCCTTAGGTACACAGCTAACATGGAACTTGCTCTTTGCTTGCAAGGCTCTGTTTCCATGTGGGCCTCCTACTTGGGACCAGAAGGAAGCTCCTTGAAGTGTGGGGCCAATTGTTAATCCCTTTCATTGTCCCAGTGCCTACAACGGGGACTGGCACAGAATGGGAAGGCAATAAATATTTGCAAGCAGAACTGAACCGTACTGCTGTTGGCAAGGAAGTCATGGGAAGGGAGGGTTTCAGGAAGGAGGGAGTGGTCAGCAGTACCAAATGCTGAGATCAAGTAAGATAAGGCCTGTGAATGCCATATAACTCAGTGCATCTGGGAACTGGGAGGACATTGGTGACCTTGGGGAGAAGTGTTTTCAGGGGGACATAGAAGCAGAACACATATGCTGTGGGACAGGGTGACTGGGTGCATGGCAGTGTGGTATGCTGGCCGCTTTCCTGGGAAGGAAAAAGGAGATGGCCACGAGGGACCCTGGGGGAGAGAGGAATTTTATTTAACTTTTCTATTTAATCATGTTGCAGGCAGAGATAAGGGAACGTGGGGAGGGAGCCTGACTCATTTCCCTGCTCTGTAACACCGCCAGCATTGTGTTAGAAGCTAAGCCACTATTTATTTAAATTCTCAAATCCATGTAAAAGCCTTTTTATGATTTCTCCCTCAACCCAAAGCTAAGACCCTGGGAAGTAGAGGCTGTTTACTGGCTGCCACCACCGTGCACTAAGGAATTGCTCAGCTGGTGCTGCTGCCTTCCTTCCTCCCCATCAGCGCTTCCTGAAGGCCATCAGAGCTTCGGACGGCACGGGTCAGCAAGAGCTGGTGCTCCACAGGTGCTGACATGGCTTCATAAGAAGAGGAGCACCCCAGCACAGGAAGGCAGGGGCCCCTGCAGGAGGAGAGGACGATGACCAGGAGAGGGGGGATGGGACAGAAGTGTCCTTCTTACTCTGGCCGTGGCCAGGCCGGAATGAGGGCAGGGTTTAAGTATGTTTTACAGCATCAGACAATGAAAGCGGATGAGTCAACAGCACTTATTCCCATGGCCATTTTATTTCGTGTTCAAATAATACAATGGTTTTAGAAACCTCACTCTACCTACTTTGATGAACCCAAGGCAGGCCTATCTTGACCTTACAACAAACAGGTCTTGCCGGATGGCTCACTCTGGTAATTTAAGGAGCGCCTGTTTGTTGCAAATGGGAGGAAACTATGTCAAAGTGGAGGCAACTGGCCGGTGTGGTGGAGCGAGAGGGCTGTGTCACAGGTTAGCATTCTCTGGGAGGGACCAGGTTTGCAGGTCCAGGGGCCCCGTTTATCAGTAGCACAGGGGAGTGGATTGTTGATGCTTTCCCGGCTGGTGGGAAAGTTTGGCAGAAAGCCACACCTCCCACACTTTGATATGCATAGGCATCCCCTGGGGGTGGGCATCTGGGCATGGCGAGGAGGTGGGGATCTCCTTAAAATGTAGATTGATTCAGTATGCCTGGGGCAGGGCCACACTGAACTGGATTTTCAGCCAGTTCCCCACCACACCTTGAGCAGCAAGGATGTCAACCGGAAGCCAGATTTTCTGAACTTCTGGGACCTGTCACCACTTGTCTCCCAAGGTTGCTTCGGGAGCATGGTGACTCAGAATGAGGACATGTCTTCCAGGTTTACAGGGCTCTGTGTAGACCACATGCCTTCCTGGAAACACCTTCTACCCACCTGGGCATCCCAGTGGCTCAGGTTACACACTGTTTACGTTCCCAGCCTCATGGAAGACCTGGACTCTGATTCGACTTCTGTGTCCCAGGGCTCTCCCAGAAACTCACCGGGAAACCCTCGCCACAGAGGCCTTTTCTTCGGGGCTAACCTAGTCCTTTCTGGGTAGATCCTTCTTAGTTTTGTTCTCTCAGGGTGACTCAGAAAGCTAGGATGTGCTGGCCATGGTAATTTCGTGATAAATAAGAGGAATTCCATTTAGAAATAAATAACCCCATCTGGGGAACGGAGGGGAGGGTGCGAAGAGACCGAGGAGTGCTCCTGGAGCAGTTGGTCAGCGAGCGTTGCTTCTTGGAGTGGGCAGCACAGGCAGCATTGCCTACCCGAAGCCTGTCTCCATTCACCTGCCTCAGCGGCCCTGAGCTGCACCCCAGTTCTTGTGCCATGAATCTGCATTGCAGACTTGGGCTTCGCCTGACATTTCATTGGAGCTGAATGCTCAGAGAGGGCTGTCCAGTCGGGATCATGGGAGTCACCAGTCCTGGGGCTCTGAGTGGCTACAGAGGGGCCGCTGAAACCTGTCACCTGTTTGGCTTTGTTGTTGAACAGACCAGGATGTCTCTAGTGACCCATCTAAGATCTTCCAGCATCAACCTCCTTATTAATATCCTGATTAATAAAAATAAAATATAGCTACCTACAAAATTCACAAGAATGTAGTTGCCTTAAATTTTAAAAAGTGCTTTCCAGAGAACCCAGAGTGTTTCTCAGGTCCTCTGTGCATCCCCACTGCAAAGAGGGGAGTGCTCTGAGCTCCAGCCCGGAGTCTAAGGTTTCTGGGGAACCAGCCTCCTCCTCAGACATTGCTTCTATTCTCCATACTCGAGGCATGTGTGGGAGCCTGTGGCTATTGGACCCTGAAAAAATTTGTGGGTATAAAACCCCAATACATGCCTTGTTATTTTCCTATGGTCTCTCTCTCTCCTTCTCTCTCTCTCTCTCTCGCTCTCGCTCTCGCTCTCCCTCTGTCTTTCTCCACTTTTTCAAATTTTTATTCTTTTGATAGAACGTCCAGGCCAGCCTGCATGCAGCCATTGCCAGGGAGCTGGTCAGCCCTGCTGGGATCCACACCTGGGATGGTGGAAGCAGACATAGGGTCCCCGCGGCTCCCTGGGACAGAGGGACACTGGCTCTTCAGGAGTTTCTTCTTCTCCACTGCCATCCGCAAGGCCTGGAGGAGCTGGTCTTTGTTATTCAGGATGTTGTACTCGCAGAGATTCACCAACTTGTCGAAGTTGGCCTCTGTGTATGTCAGTTCCTTGGTGGCGTAGGGAGTTTTGGCGCCGTAAATGTCAACCTGGCCCTTCTCCAGCTCCTCGGGGCTCCGCTCCACACCTGGAGGCAGCAGGACTGGCTATAGACTTTTACTATGTTAGGTTGCAATGACTTGTGTCGTACCTCTCCCCCAGCCCATCTCTGCATGCACGGGCACACACATGCACACATGCACACACACCTCCAAGCTCCTGGGCAGGGGCACAGCTTGCTCCCCTTAAGATTCCCTAGCATGAACACAGTGCCGCAAGCATAGCTGGATCTCAGTAAATGCTGAGTGACTGAGTTTGAGAGTAAAGTTTGACACTGCCAGCTCATGGAGGTGTCTTTTCTTTCTTGCCAAACCAAGATTGGCTCAGACTGGAGCTAAGCCGGGGGCTTCCTATTAGTGCTATTAGAAACTGGCATACGCCTGAAGCCAGGAGCTCTAGCCCCAGGCCCGTCGGGGGGGGGGGGGGGGGGGCGCAGAGCTCCCGGCAGCTTACCTGGGGCCTTGAACTTCTGGAAGGTGTCGCTGATGAGTGGGAAGAAGAGCACGATGGGGGCGTCCGGCTCCTGGGCGTTCTCCATCAGGTAGCATTCCTTGAGATTACTGTTCCCCTCCTCTTGGATGTTGTATTCGGGGAAGGGGATGTTCTGCACCCTGCAGTACTCACAGGTTTGTTTCATTGGCTGCGGTATCACAGGAGGACATGTTTCAGTGTGTGTGTGTGGAGGGGTGGGGTGGGATGGAGATAGATAAAAAACACAGAGCTCTTAGATCCAGCCTCCTGATTTCCCGCTAACAACTCCGTCTCCAACTGCTTGGCCTATTTGTGTTATTTTTAGAACAAAGCCAGGTCAGAACAAAGGGCCTGAGGCAATAGGTTGGTGTGTGTCTAACTGCAAGCTCCTTCCCCACGTAACATGGACAGGAGCCCTTTCCATGATGCTTCACCCAAACACAGGCCTGGGCAGCCTGAAGGTGCCGAGCTGAGCCAGGGGCAGCTATGGCTGGCAGGCTCCTGGGGGACAAGGATGCGCTTTTGAACTGACAGAGCGTCACAGGGCTGCTGAGGACTCTGAGAGGGCATCTTTGTGGATGTCATGTAACAGGAAGAGCAGTGGACGAATAGCATCAGAATCCCCTTAGTGTGTCCCCCTCGTCCATGCTCACTGGCTATGTTATCCTAAGCAAGCACTGCCCCGCTCTGTGCCTCATTTGCTCAGCTACAACATGGGAATAACAGCAGCTGTGCCATCTGCCTCAAAGAGCTGGTGTAAGGATCAAGTGAGAGCTTGTGCAGGAAAGGGCATTGCCACTCATTTATAAACTTAGGTAATTATCACCGTCATAAACCTATCTACACTCCCCCTTTCCTGGCTTTAGGATAGGACTATATTAAAGTAGACTCCAAATCAGCTTCTTTCCTTTAAAAGGCCAGGACATTTAAAAAAGTAAATAAATAAAAACCTCCCCTGGTCCTAGTTCTTTAGTATAATTACATGAAGGCCTTGTTCTCTGGGAGAAGGATGTTACAAGCACTTGAAGTGGTATGACACTTTAGAACTGACTGGGCTCTATTAACGTGAGGACTGAGGACATTTTTTCCATTGATTAAAATAACTTTTTAATGTTTTTTAAAAATTGATTTCAGAGAGAGAGAGAGGAAGAGCAAGAGAGAGAGAGATAGAAACATCAGTGATAAGAAAATCATTGATCAGCTGCTTCCCGCACCCTCCCTCTCTCTCACCCCCATCCCTTATTGGGGATTAGGTCCAAAAACCCAAGCATGTGCCCAGACCAGGGAATGGAACAGTGACCTTCTGGTTAATGGGTTGATGCTCAACCACTGAGTCACGCCAGCCAGGCTCCATTGACTTTTAGAGACAGTGGAAGGGAGCAGGGAGGGGGGAAAAAGAGGGGTGTGGGAGAGGGAGGAGGGAGAGAGAGAGAGAGAGAGAGAGAGATCAACGTGAGAGAGACTGAGAGAGACACATTGATTGGCTACCTCCCTCTTGAGCCCCAACTGGAGCCAGGGATTGAACCTGCAAATGAGGTATGTGCCCTTGACCGGGAATCAAACCCAAGACCCTTAGGTCTGTGAGTAGATGCTCTAACCACTGAGCTAACCAACCAGGGCTATTAAAGTTGTTTTTTAAAGATTGATTTTTTTTTTTTTTGCAGCTGAAGAATTGCCAAATACAGCAAACACTCAGATGCAAGAATTGGAATTAGCTCAGTGAGTCTTCCCAGATTCCTGGGCAGGGGGTGAGTGGGCATTGCATCTGAAAGCAGGTGGCTGCCCCCTGAGGTTTGGATGGCTCCCTTCATAGCATGCATTGCAGCTTGAGTTTCTGTGAAACAAAATCTTGGCTCACGCTCTGGCTTGTCTCAGAAGAGGAGAGCCTTTTATTGACACACTTGCCTTTGTCTGGGACCCGGCACAATAATTGAGATGGATGATGAGGTCGGCTTTTCTCTCCGGCCTGAGGAGGGGTGGGTAGCTGGAGTTGACAAAGAACGCAGTGTCCAGCAGACACAAGTGGTTCACCGTCTCCGTCAGCTGGTTTGGGAAGCTGTCAAGCACAGTGTCTGAAACCCAAGGCTTCCAGTTACCATCACACCCGCCACCCTGACCTCAGCAGGTGGGCAGAGGTGCCTGGGAGGCATGGAGGTCCCTACCCAGAGCTCGTTCAGCTCAGCCTGGACTTTCAGCCCTATCTGTCCAGGGTCCCCAGGTGAGAGGGTGACCCTCTGGGTGGGCTGATGAAGAACAGCATTATCTTGGGGTTTTAGCAAGTCTTTTATGGCACATGCACAGAATACCCACTACAACTCAGCTATGGGGCTTGTGGGGTAGCAGGGGCATAAGATGATCCTATAATTTGGTACAAACTCAGGGCCCTGAGCCAGTGGCCCTTTCTGCCCAGTCAGTGAGGACAAGGATTATGGGGCCAGGCCCAAGCAGCCATGGCCAGATAAAATACTAAAGGTGGTGGGACATCAACCTGAGAGCCTTACTGTGGTGGGGAGGAGGCACTGAGCTGAAGCTGCAAGACCAAAGTCTAAGGCCTGGCTCTGCTACATCCCACTTCGGGGTTCCTGAGCTGGGCCATCCCTGCCCAACTCAAGATGGCACCACTCACCAGAAAAGGTGCCTTCAGAGCACAACAACAGAAAGTCACGGCCCACATTTTCCCATCTGTAAAATGGACCAACTTCTGCTTGCTGGGGTTGTTGTACAAGTCAATGAACTATGTATACCACTCTGCCCACTGTGCAAGACTTCCCCCAGGAATATACTTCCCCCAGGAGTCTGCCACATGCTCTCATGAACATGCTCTGAGGACCTTTCCGCATCCTATCTCTATGGCAGCCTCAACACCCATTTTCCTTCCTCCAAACAGAGGGAGGCCTCACGTGGCAGTCGGGGTACCTTTCCACTTGGAGAACTGGCCATTCTGGAGGTAGTCGGTGTGCAGCTGCAGCCCCAACAGGAAGTTGTGGAACTCAGACACAAAGGAGCGATAGGTGAGGATTTGGCGGAAAGTATTGGAGAGCCAGGACCCTGGGATCACTACCGATGTGTCCAGGGCATTGGCATCACATTTGGGGATTTCAGGAAGGAGCGGCTCATCTTCTGCAGGGGAAAAGGGGATGGAGAGAAGGCAAAAAAAAGTTGGGGTTCCCAATTGCTCAGGTGGAGCCCTGCATTGTGGCCCAGCACCCACGGGTGAGCCACTCTAAGTGCTGCTCACACCTTCTTGCCTAGCTCTCGAGGCCCTGGCACCAGAGCTGGAGTGCCCAGGTGAGACAGAATAAGGGTGGGGGAAGAGGGTGACAGGTAGGGAGGGATTCCAGAGAGGATGGTCTAGGTCAGTGGTCGGCAAACCCATTAGTCAACAGGGCCGAATATCAACAGTACAACGATTGAAATTTCTTTTGAGAGCCAAATTTTTTAAACTTAAACTTCTTCTAACGCCACTTCTTCAAAATAGACTCACCCAGGCCGTGGTATTTTGTGGAAGAGCCACACTCAAGGGGCCAAAGAGCCGCATGTGGCTCGCGAGCCGCAGTTTGCCGACCACGGGTCTATAGGTGACTAGGTGAGTAACCCTTAACTGTGCGCATAGAGCTCTTTCCCCTTCAGCTCTCCTGAGTGCCACACACTACACAATGGATCCATTTCCTAGGCCACCTAGAGCTGGCCCCTGGGGGCTTGTGGCTGGGCCTCAGTGCATAGTCTCCACCTGCAATTAACCCTCCCTTCCAGGAAGGAAGACCCTCTAGCCCTAGCTGCCTTCGGATGTTTGCGGACCACAGAGATGGTGTTAAAACATGTGGCAGGTCGACTAGTCCTCAGTTTGTGACCCAGTGCTCTCCACCCCCACCCCTCCTATTATCCAACCAAGAGGAAAAGGCAGTGGGTCACCCACCAATGTCTTGCACTTTCTCCCTTGTCCACCTGTGGAAAAACTCTTCTGAAGATCTGGCAAAATTCCAGGCATCGAGCAAGTTCACAGAGAAGATGCTGCTCCACAAACCTAGGGAGCAGGGCCAGCTGTGAGCAGCTCTGTCCGAGAGCTCCCGCCCTCACCCAGACACTGGCTAGCTCTGCCTTGGCCTTGATTCCCGCTCCAAGTTAGGCCGCTCGGAGGCTGGGGCAGATTTTGGTGTCCCTCTGCCCACAGCGCAGCTCAACCCAGATGACCGATGGCCCTCAGCTTGCAGCTCTCCTCTGCCCTCCTCTCAGAGCTGGGAGAGGGTACGAAGGTATATAAGGCACCGCCCCAGCAGTGACTTAACGCTGACAGGTGCAGGCTTCAAGTCCAAATGCCCACTCTTGCATCAGTTAATGCACTAGTTTAGGATAGTACCTGACACATGATAAGCACTTGATGAATGTAGTGCTATCTTTTATTATCATAATTTAAAGATGCAACACATTCATAATAATACTCATATTAATAAATCTTTCACACACACATTGACCCATTTGGATCTATAAGATAGATTTTTATGCTTAAGCCCAATTTACAAATGAGAAAGCAGGCTCAACTGGCTTAGAGGCTTCAAGCTCAAGTGTCTTAACTACAGATCTCTGAACCCCACGCCCAACAGCATAGATGTGAGGAAGGAGAGGCCTCTCTACAGCTGGGGCTCCTGGGCAGGCTTCACAAAAGCTGTGGGGCTGGATTTGGACCTTCTGGGCTGGGCTGGATGGAGATAGAGAGGGGGGGTGCAGACTAGTTGAAATAAGGGCCTAACTCTGGTGAGGATGTAAAGATGGGTCTGTTCTTTTAGGTCACCCTCTGGGAGGTGAAGTTCAAACTCTGGAGGAGAGAACTAAGCGAGAGGACCTCCTAGTCAGGCCCCTGCCCTCCACGCACCCGGCTCTGGAGGACCAGGGGGCATAAGGTTGGGAGCTGGGCCAGGCTTCGCTGATGACTTCGACTTCACTCTATGATCCCCGCTGCCCCCTTGGGTCCCAGGAGCTAGGTTAGCCCTTGGAAGCAGGCATGTTGCTGCCTGGAGCCAGAGGGGAAAGGGCCGGGAGTTCCAAAAGCTCCCACCTCAGCCTGCCATTCCCAGTCTCACCTGGGACAGTTCCTGGGGGAATAGAGCATGCCTCCCTGTCATTCTCTAACTCAAAGGCAGGGCCCAGCACAGCACGGGGCAGGGTTCCCAGGCGCCTCCCTGGCCGGAGTCACCTAGCAAGTAGCACATCCGAGACTCGGGGATCCTCCGCATCAGCCGTCCCATGAAGAACTCAGAGCCGAAGAGCTCGGTGGGGATGAAGGCCCCATACTTCTGCATGCCCACCTCGTACGGGGAAAACTCGCACCACTCTGCAGAAACAGCAGGACACGGTGTCAGTCTCAGGTGGCACAGCCACACCTTCCGTCCTGGCTGTCTGAAACTGAGCCCACCCCCCTTGGGAAGACCTGGACAGTGAAGCCACAGTTCCCTCAGAGGGCACATGGGGATGCCATGGCCAGGCAAGACAGTTTTGCAACCTGCACTGCACATTTGCTCCTCAAAACTGGATAAAAGGGACCCCAAACTGACCCCAAAAGCAGGACTTACTCCAAAGCAGGAAGCAGGGCATGTCTCTTACAAGAGCTTTCCCTGGGCAGCTTAAGAAATATCTAGGATACTTTCCCTCATGACCTTTACTTCCTCCTGTCCCATCCAACTGCCACCCAAGCAGGGGACTCTGTTCCTGTCTCGCTCCCCCACCATCCATACCACAGGGCAGAAAGGGGTAGCAAAGAGGCTGGCAAAGATGTGGGGGCCTGTGTGTGCTGGGTGCAGGCTGAAAAGGGCACCCCTGGTAAATTGCTAGTCAGCAGTGTTACCTCTGAAATCCTGGTTGCTTACATCGTCCTTGACATTGATGGTGAGGTAGATGGGCAGGGGGTTCTGGCCTCGGCTCAGAGCAGCACGCTGCTCTGACAGTTTGCTGTCATTTCTCTGTGGGGAAACAACATGGTTCAGGAAAAGAAGCTGACAGATCCGGGCATCAAAGGGCACAGTCTGGGCCTCCTGAGCCCACCAGGCTGCTTTGTCGGCCCTGGCCGACACTAGGTAACCCTGCTTTTAAAATGCACTGGCAGAAGGTTCACTCATCCTTGGACTGTTCAACCTCGCACCCCCCCAGACATGTGGATGGTGTGGGACTGGGTCTGAAGTTTAGAGCTGTCCCCCAAAGCCCCAGGGTTCTTTCTCCTGGTGTCTCAGGAACTGGAGAATGAAGAGGTAGGGATGGAAGAGACAACCACTGCCCCTATCCTCCCCATCATCTTCCACCCACTCAAACTGGAGCAGCTCCATTTTTTTTAAAATCCAAGGAATTGCTGTTTACTTCTGTTTGTCTTGTTACTACTAATAGTCTCTCATTACTTTTTTAAAAAGTTCTTTATTGTTTAAAGTATTACATATGTCTCCTTTTCCCTCCGTTGACCTCTCCCAGCCCTCTCCTGCCTCCCGCACAGCCTGCACCCTGCTACAGTCTGTGTGCATTGGTTATGCTCATATGCATGCATACAAGTGTTTCGGTTGGTCTTCCCCCCCCCCCCCACCCCATACCCTACCCTGCCTTCCCTCTGAGGTTTGACGGTCTGTTCAATGCTTCTACTAGTCTCTGGGTCCATTTTTGTTAATCAATTTATGCTATTCATTATATTCCCCAAATGAGTGAAATCATGTAATACTTATCTTTCTCCTCCATTTTTTCTTACCTGTTTTGCGTGTTGCATAAAACGGTATTGGGAAGGGAAAAAACTTTCTCTCTTTCTTTCTCTCTCTCCCCCTCTCTTCCTTCTTTCTTTTCTCCCCCTCCCTCCTCCTGCCCTCCTTCCCAACCTCCCTCCTTTTCTCCCTCCCTCCCTTCCTTTTTTTTCTATTTCCTTCCTTCCTTTCTTTCTTCCTTCCTTCTTTCCTTCCTTCCTTTCTTCCTTTTCTTCTTCTTCTCCTTCTTCTTTTTTGTTTTTTAACCTAAAGCTTGGAAACGTGGGCACCAGATGGCAGAAAGTTTCCTAAGTTCCCAGAGCACTGTGCTGTATAATCAGAGTGGGGGTCCTGCAGACCAGCTGGGGCCACAGGCCACCCTCCAAAGAGAATCAGCCAGTATAGACAAGGCCAGTTGAGGCCTCAGAGGCTCAGGTGCTGATCCAAGGCCCAGAGCTGCCTACCAAGTGACTGTCCATGGTCACTCGAGCGTGTGAAGGCTGTGGAACCTGTGTGGGGTGGTAGACACATATGTAGGAGGCCAAATGACTCTGGGGCCTCCCTTGAAAGGCAAACAGGATACCTATTGAAACTGGGCCCAGAGATCTGGGCACCACAGGCCTGACTACCCTGGAAGTAGAGGAAGTTGCAGACTCACAGAAGAGCCAGTCTATACTCACTGTCGAGGGGGCCCAAGGGGGAAGGGGCTCCTACTTTTGGAAGAGCAGAAGCCTCCTAACATTAATCCTAGACTTGTTTTCCTGGGAACCCCGGCTCCTCGGCACACCAAACTGAGAAAGCAGTGCACAGACTTCCGATGTTGAAGCTTTGGTGCTCTCCTTCTCAGTCACGGGGGTACTAACTCTTTAGAGATATCAGCTATCACTTTATTGATGCAACTCCCATTTAAGGAATAGCACAGAAGAGGACCAGGGGCTAAACCCCATCCTGCCTGAGTCCTAAACCAACACCCTCTTCATCCTGAGGACAGGTTACATGGTGGGTTACCAAAGGGGGCAGGATGGGGTCGGATCTAGCAAGAGCTGTGCGTGCTTCATGTCCAAATCCCCATGGCCTCCCAGGGTTCCTGGCATGCCGGAGGTATTTAATTTGTAGAAAGATTTGGTAATGGAATGAATGGATGTTGAAGATGTGATTTGGGCCACCCTTGCTTGATCTAACTGTCTGGGTTTTCTGGAAGATGGGACCTACTGGAAAATAATTTACTGCTTCTCCTCCTGGAAAATTCTGATTTGAAATCAGAACTAGTAAGACACGTTTGGGAGTGGGGCAGGTAGCCGCAGGTCTGATGAGAAGTGAGGTGGGAAGCTCTGCTTTGGGGCCAAGCCAAAGCTGGTCCTCCCTGGGGCCTTGCAGCCGGAAGGATCCAGGTGTTAGCTGAGCTCACCCCAATATCCAGGACCACAGCACCCCACGGTCCCACCCCTCCAGCATGTCCCATGGCTTCCACAACAGCCGGGCCTCCACACAGGCGGGTCCTCTTCTTGGGCACACACTGTTCCGGTCATCGGCTCTCAGAGCAGGAGGGAGCCTCATTGGGCCCATCCTCCTTGTGGTGACCTTGAGAAGGAGCCCTGCAGACCTCCAGCGGCTGGAGAATCAGTGAGTGAGGGTCCCAGCTGCTGTGCTCTGAAACCCATGCTGAGTTGCTGCTGAGTCTGTGCATCCCATGGGTGGCTCCCAGCCCATTACTGAGTGGGGCAGGGAGGTGGAGGCAGGCCCACTCTGGGGGTGTCGGGCTCCTCCGACAGCCAGCGTGGCTGTAGGATTCTCAAAATCTTGCTGAACCTTCTAAATCACACAAAGCTGTTTAGGGTGCTTCCCCCCAGCCTTTCTTCTCTCTCCTCCACTAGGGGTCAGACTTGCGTCACAGTCTGATGGCTCTCCAGCCTTTCCCAGCTCCTCCCTATTTTCTCTCACAGTTGTCTCAGAGGATAAGCTACCTCTCTGCAGGGTTGCATCGAAGCCACCCCCAATCAGTGGGTCTCAGTCATACTCTAAAGGGATGTGGGAAGACAGTCCACCATCTTCCTCCATCACACATTCGGGGGACCTCACACCTTTGTTGTGCAAGGATGCAGCTGCAGGTCCAACCTAACTCGCTCCTGTTTCGATATAAGCCCAGACACCCCGATGAAGGAAGAGAGCTGGGCATCAGCCAGAGTGGGGTTCGGCCCAGGAGAAGCTGGTTCCTACCTCATCCCCCAGACAGGCCTCGATCAGCAGGCCCCAGAAGTCTGTGAAGTTGACCTTGTAGCCTTCGTGGCTGCGCTGCCGGAGCTCCTCCCGGAATTTGAGGAGCTGGTCTGGGAACAGGGCTGGCATCTTGTCCTTGACCACATGCCTCCGGGCCTCAAGGATGGCAGGCTCCAGGTTTTTGGAGGACCAGTCAGGGTCACGGTACAAGGTAGCCATGGTCCTGAAGAAAGACAGGCATGGCTGATAGAGCTGAGCCAGCCCTGGTTTAATCAACCCCAGACCCTGGCAGGAGAGAAGGTGGCAGCTCGGGGGAAACCCCAACCTGCCTGGAGCGGAGCCTGGAGGAAAGGGAGTGAACATTGTTGCATACGCCACAATGCTACCATTTCTGGATGGCCTATCGTGTGCCAGTTGTTTCAGAGGGAGGACTCAGGTCCCAGATCTTCCTGTTCTAATCCAGACCTGTTCTAACCACTCACTAGCTATATCATCTGGGGCAACTTACTTCACCTCGCTTCACCTCAGCTTCCCCATCTGTGGAAAGGGGAGAGTTATGGTAAATTGTACTTGCCTCACAAGGTTATTGTGAAGATTACATCAGTTAATGCCATGTAATGTGGCTAGAATAAGCACCTGGCACAGAGTAAGTCCTGGGCCCTGCCTGGGGTAGTGGAGCCATTGTAGGAACCAGGCTCGGCTGATTCCACATCCCGGCCCGTTTCCACTCTGCCACGCTCATACTTCCCGTAATTACGAGGCTGGCTAAGGGTTTGTTCCCCCTTCGTCTTAATTTATACGTGGGCCGTGGGGAGGAGAAAAATAAAGATGGGGGGTCCCTCTACCCCTGGTCTTTGTCCCTGTCTGCCTTGTCTCGGCCTGGACCCAGGTTTCTGCCTGTGTCAGGACAGAACCAGGACCCTCCCCCACCCCTGCAGTGGAAAGTCTGCAACCATGTGGTTGTCTGAACAATGGCCTCATCCATCACCGCACTTGTTTCTAATCAGGGAGGGTGGAGGTTGGTCAGGAGATTTCTTCAACAAAAAAAAGCACCCTGCTCTCTACAAGTTTCACTAAATTACTTTTAAAAAGCTTTCAAAACCATTACAATAACTGCTTTTATTTTATTTTTTAAAAATATATTTTATTGATTTTCTTACAGAGAGGAAGGGAGAGGGATAGAAAGTTAGAAACATCGATCAGCTGGGTCTTGCACACACACTCCCCCCCCCCCCCCCCCCCCCCGCCCCGGGGATGTGCCTGCAACCAACGTCCATGCCCTTGACTAGAATGGAACCTGGGACCTTTCAGTCTGAAGTCCAACACTCTATCCACTGAGCCAAACCGGTTTTCAGCACAAAATCTGCTTTTAAAAGAATCCTTTCCAGTGCTTTCCTGGGCCAGGTACGTACCCTCTTTCCTCCAGAGAAGTTAAGGTTCTGTCCTTAACCTACTACCCAGGGGCAGCCATTTGACAGGGAGCTTAAGAATCTGGGTCCTGGCTTCTGACAGCCTGGGTTCAGATCCCAGCAACACCACTCATTAGCTGAGCGGCTCATGGCAATTCCCTTGTTTCTCCATCTGTACGATGAGCAGAATGACAGCATCTCCCTCATAGTTTTCTGATGAAGAAGAAATGAGATGATTCTTTGAAAACAGTCACCCCAGTGCTTGGCATAGAAGCCACGCTGATAACTGTCAGCTGTTCCCGCTATAGCTCATCTGGGCTGCAGCCGCAAGGCTCCTCATGCCCAGGAGCTCTTGGTTTTCCTAGGAAAATTCACATCCACTTGCACAAATGAGAGTCACTCACCCAGTGCCTCCAGGATGAGGGCCACAGACTGGAAGGCTCAGAGGCCCACCAGCCCCGGGCAGATTAAGACACAGGCCTGGCTGAGAGAGAGGCCTCGGTCACACTGGGCTAGGGCTGCATTATGACTTTGGTGGCCCCTTTCACCATAAATGATTAAAAATGTTGTTTTAGGACTGTTGTACAAAGACAAATATAGGAATATTCCTTATTAAAATATTTTCTCCAATCTAGAAGTTCATTTTTTTCTTCTGATCCGAAAACATTTTCTGTGGCCCCTACAAAGACCGTGGGACCTAGGCCTGGTGTCTCCTGTGGAGAGGCCACCTCATGCTAGTCTCACCTGGGGGAGCCAAGTTCTCACTCTCCTTGCTCATCAGCAGAGTGAGGAGGTGGGAGCCAGGGGACACCTGTAGCGTGGAGGTAGTTGGCAGGGGTGGGTGGTGGGCTGGAGTGTGGGCAGCCAGGGCAGCTGGGCCAGCTCCATTGCCCTGGGAGACTTGATACTCACTCCCTTAAGACAGAAGAATGGGATCAGTGGTACCAGGAGTTCACTCCTGGTTGGCCACCATGCCCCCAGGTCTCCGCACAGCCCCAGGGTAACAGTACCTTCAGTAATGACCAACATGTATGATGTGTATAGTGTCTCTCGTGTACCCAGTAGAGAACGCCTCTCCAACAACCTCATAAGGTCAGTACTATTATTATCCCCACTTTATAGATATGGAAACTGAGGCTCAGCGAGGTTGAGCTCACGCAGCTATAAGTGGGAGAGCTGCTTCCTGAGTCCCTCTTACATGAGATGTGGGGGCTTCACCCAAGACCCCAGGCTGGCCCTTCAGCTGTTTGTTCTAGGCTCCATCAGGTAGTAGCCCAGGGCTCCTTACCAGGTGGCCCCTGACAGGCCAGTGATGTAGCTGGCACAGTTCAGGAGGTTCAGCTTCTGCAGCCCCAGCAGGTGGCCATACATGGCGGTCATGGATCTTGTTCCACCCCCAGTGGCCATGATGGCTATTAGTGGTACCTAGAGGCACAGAGAGGCAGAATGTTCAGGCAATGCTGGGTGGAGAAGCCTGAGAGTGACAGGCGGGAGCTGAGGACAATGGAGGATGGAGAACTGGTACACAGAGCAGAGAGTGGGGTACTGAGTGACTTGAAAATTGTCTTTCACAGAGTGTCTGGCTAGCCAGGAGGTCTAGAATTAGACCTTAGCTTAAACCCAATAGTTGGTATCAGTAAAGGGCTCCAAAGCCTCACATGGACGTGGTAAATCAGGTCTTGTCTGGAAGAGTCCTTAGCGCTGTTAGTCTAGCCCTGAGCTAACAGAGGCTGAAACAGAGGTACAGGGGGCTGGGTGGCTTGCTCTATAACCCATCTTGTACACAATTCTGTAATGGTTGCAAATTGATGGTCTCCTATAGAGGGATTTGATGTGAGGGCATCAGCCTGGTGCATGATAGGTGCCTAGTATATAGCATATGTGTAAGAGCTGGAGGAAGTGAATGTCTGATGTGTGATGGGGCAGGGTTGTCACCTCTGGGTTGACACAGGTTTACTACATATGCCTGGGTGTGCTTCCCTAACAATGGGCGGAGGGGGCTCTCTGCCAAGCCTTGTCTGTTTTCATTTGAGGAAGACGGAGATCCTTCTGTTGGCTAAGTCCCGGTGCAGCCCTCCTCAGGCATGAGGTCCCATTCACACTGATGGTCTCCATTCACACTGATGGTCGGCCTCAGAAGGTGACATTCGGAGGGCTGCCCTGCTGCAGAGGGGACTGTGGGCCTTAGTCTTACTGGGGAGGTGACAGAGGGCTCCAACAAAGGCACCATTGTCTGCGCCATGGGAAGAAGCTAGCCATGAGAGTGAAGCTGCTTCTCTTCAGCTTCCGCCTGCGGTTGTTTCCGGGTGTGTGTGTGTGTGTATATGTGCATGCTTCAGGGAAGGGAGAATTGAAGAATGAAGGTTCCAGGGCTTTCTGGGCAGTGTGGGCTGTGGGAGGAGGACTATCACCTGTTTTCCTGGCTGGGAAAGGAGGCCATTTGTCACTTCAGGATCTTTTAGTGCTCCCTTCTTTCTCTCTCCACTCTGATCTCCCCTCCCCTTGTGAACACAACTGAATCATACCAACATGGCCCTTACTTAGACCTTAGCACCAAGAGCAATCAAGACAGGTAGTGCTGAGACGGCCTGGGCAGGGAGGGACCAGGGGGCACACATCAGGGTGCGGGGTCGTCGGAAGGACAAATTCAGAGCGGGCATTGAGCCCAGCCGCTTGACCTCTGCTTACCCACCTCGTCCATCTGCAGGTCCTCCTCCAGCTGCAGCACCTGCTTCAGTGCCTCAGCCACCACCACATTCCGCTTCTGCAGGAACTCCAGCTCTTCTGGGCATAGGCTGTAGCCCAGCCGCACGTCCAATGTTGGGGGGCTGTGGGGACAGAGGACCTTGGCTGAGCAGGCCTATTAGGCTCCACCTCCATGGAGAAGAGAGGACTTTAGGGTCTCTGCTTTTTCATCTGTCACATGGGGCTAATTGTGCTTAACTTCTAGCACTGTCTTCAGGACTTAATGAGATAACAAATATAAAGGTTCCAGAGCCTTAGCTTGTGCATTGAAAGCAGGTATTCGACAAAATTAGGGACTCATTGAGCCCTCTACCTCCTCAGCAAGATCTGGAAAGTCAAGAAAGGCTGCCCCTGGCACCTTCTATAGACCGAGGCCAGACATGAAGACGAGGGTCTCTGAGGTCCTTCTGGCACTCTCTCTGGACAAGGCTCTACAGTTAGAGCTCTTCTGATGCAGACAAACACGACCCAGTTGATAAAAACCCTTCACCTCCTGATCTCACCATGTCACCGCCCAGGTCTGCAAGACAGGAGGGCAGGAGCTGCTGTAGCATGACCAGTGCCTGTCCTCTGTGTATCTCAGACCTGCCCTGAACAAGTCCAGCTCCTGGCCTGGCATCCAAGACTCCATGTGAGCTGTCCAACCTCACCTCCAGTTACTTCCTGGGAGGGTCCAAGGGCTTTCCAAGCTCAGGAGCACTTTTGATCTGAGCCTTTGCACAGGTCCTTGCCTTCACTGGATGCTTTCTTCCTCTGCCTACCTACATCCCTGGATCCCCCAAGGCCCAGCCCCTCAGTGACTCCAGGCAGATGGACTTTGAAACTTTGAGATCTGAGTCACTAAAAAGGTCACACTTCCTTAATGGCGGGGCCTGGGAACTCTCCCATCACATTCTTCCATGGGTCTGCAGACACAACTGTGAGGAAATAACTCTTTCCTCGACCTCAACAAGGAATGGATAATAGACCAATGATAATCATAACATCAGTTGATATTTGCCAAGTGTCCCACTTGCCAACAGATCAGTGGGTTCTTGACATGTGTTATCTATCTCACTGGATCCTCAAAGCAACCAATAATGGTCAGTACTCTTGGTATTGCTCCAATTTATAGAGAAAAACCGAGACTTACAGAGGTTAAATGACCTGTCTAAGAAAAGAGAGCTAATCAAATTGGAAATGAAAATTATAATCACTTGATTTTTGACAAGGATTGGAAAATTCAATTAAAAAAAGAACAATCTTGTCAATAAATAATGCTGAGTCACCTGGACAGCCACATGCAAAAGAATAAAGTTGAGCCTCTATGTCACATTGTATATAAAAACTAACTCAAAATCAATCATAGATCTAAATATGAGAGAGACCATAATGCTTTTGGAAGCAAACATGTGAGTAAATTTTTATGACTTCGAATTAGTTAATTACAACAACACCAAAAAACAAGCAACAAAAGAGAAAATAGAGATAAATTGAAAGTTACCAAAATTTAAAGTGTCTGTGCTTCAACTACTAGACACAGTGATCAGACAAAAAGAAAACACAAAAGGCATCCAAATTGGAAAGGAGGAAGTAAAGCTTTCATTATTTACAGAAGACATGATATTATACATAGAAAACCCTAACCACTCCACCAAAATACTACTAGATTTAATAAATGAATTTGGCAATATAGCAGGATAAAAATTAACACCCAGAAATCAATGGCTTTTTAAATACACCAATAATGAATTTTCAGAAAGAGAAACTAAACAAACAATTCCATTTACCATTGCAACAAAAAAATTAAGATACTTAGATAAAAAAACTTGTACTTGGAAACTATAGGACATTGAAAAAAAAAAGGCACAGAGGAAAATATAAACAAGTGGAAGAGTATACCATGTTCATGGATTAGTAGAATTAATATCATTAAAATGTTTATACCACCCAAAGCAAACTATAGATTCAATGAAATCTCTATTAAAATACCAATGGCATATTTCACAGATCTAGAACAAAGATTCCAAAAATTTGTTTGGAACCAAAAAAGATCTCAGATAGCCACAGCAAAATTGAGAAAGAAGAACAAAGTTGGAGTGATCACAATATCAGAAATCAAGTTATACTACAAAGCCACTGTAATAAAAACAGCCTGGAACTGACAGAAGAACAGAAATATAGACCAATGGAACAGAACAAAGACCCCAGAAATCAACCCTAGCCATTATACTCAATATTTGATAAAGGAGGCAAGAGCATACAATGAAGTCAAGATAGTCTATTCAATAAATGGTGTTGGAAAAATTGGACAGATACATGCAAAAAAGTGAAACTACACCACTAACTTATACTATACACAAGAATAAACTCAAAATGTGTAAAAGACTTACATGTAAGTCGTGAAACCATAAAAATCATAGAAAATACCATAGGCAGCAAAATTTCAGATATCTCTCATAGCAATATGTGGATACATCTCCTAGGGTAAGGGAAAGCAAGGAGAAAATAAACAAATGGGACTACACCAACATAAAAAGATTCTGGCCCAGCCCATAGGGCTCAGTGACCTATGGAGGTCACAGTTTGATTCCTAGTCAAGGCATATGCCCAGGTTGTGAGTTTGATCCCCAGTAAGGGGCATGCTGGAAGCAGCTGATCAATGATTGTCTCTCATCACTGATGTTTCTATTTCTCTCTTTCTCTCCCTTCTTCCCTGAAAATCAATTAAAAATACATTTTTTAAAAAGCTTCTGCATAGCAAGAGAAACCATCAACAAAGTAGAAAGGGAGCCCACTGTATGGAAGAACATATTTGTCAATGATATATCTGATAAAGGGTTAATATTTAAGATATAAAAGGAACTCATACAATTTAACAATAGGAAGACAAACAATCCAATTAAAAAATGGACAAAAGACCTAAATAGATACTTCCCAAAGTGGACATACAGATAGGGAGACATATGAAAAAATGCTCAAAGTCACTGATAATCAGAGATGCAAATTAAAACGACAATGAGGTATCACCTCACACCTGCCAGAATGGCTATCATCAGCAAATCAACAAACGACAAGTGCTGGCGAAGATGTGGAGAAAAGGGAATCCTAGTACACTGCTGGTGGGAATGCAGACTGGTGCAGCCATTATGGAAAACAGTATAGAATTTCCTCAAAAAATAATTTGGAACTGCCAGTTGGCCCAGTGATTCTAGGAATATATCCTAAGAAACCTGAAACACTATTCAGAAAGAGTGGATGCACCCCTATGTTCATAGCAGTACAATTTATAGTAGCTAAGATCTGGAAACAGCCCAAGTGTCCATAGATGAGTTGATAAAAAAAAAAAAAAGCGGTGGCACATTTACACCATGGAATACTATGCAGAAGTAAAAAAGAAGGATTTTTAATCCTTTGAGACAGCATAGAGGGACCTGGAGAGTATTATGCTAAGCAAAATAAGCCAGTCAGAGAAAGACAAGTATCACATGATCTCACTCATATGTGGAATCTAGTGAGCAAAATAAACTGATGAACAAAATAGATCTAGAGACATAGAAGCATGGAGTAGACTATCGAATCTCAGAAGGAAGATAGGGGTGGGAGGGTGGGAAGAGATCAACCAAAGAACTTACATGCATATATGCATTGCCCATGGACACAGAAACAATAGGGTAGTGAAGGCTTGGGGTAGGGGGGTGGTGTTCAGGTTAGAAGGGGTCAATGTGGGAAAAGGGGGACATATGTAATATTTTCATCAATAAAGCTTTTTTAAAAAGGATAGTCACCAGAAAAAGAGAAAATATTTGCAAATCATATATCTGACAAGGGACTTGTATTCAGAATACACTAAGGACTCTTACAACTTTAGGTAGAAGGCAGATAACCCGCTTTAAAAATGGGCAAAAGCTTTGAATAGACATCTCTCCAAAGAACATGTACAAATAGCCAATAGGCTCATGAAAAAATGTTTAACATCGTTAGCCATCAGGGAAATGCAAACTAAAACCACACCAAAATACCACTTCACACCCCTAGATTGAACAGAGGGACAGACAGAAAGAGGGTACTTTACCAGGGTGTAGACTTCATGTGCAATTCACAGTTTTCTTTCTGGGACATGAAACACAAAAACTTGTCAGTGATAACAATTCAAAGTCAAGTGATCCCAGTCAAAGAAGTGCAGACTCACCACATTGTTCACTTCCTGACTGGACTCAGCTTACATGTTTGCACACACACATACACTCACATGCACACATGCATGCATACACATGCATGCATACACATGCTCTATCCCCACACCCTCTTCTGGACTTGCCCAGCCCTATCTCCTTAATTTGGCCTCCGTACCTCCTCTTTGGCTCCACACTGCAAATCAGCATTTCCTAAACGACCAGACTCCTCTGTCCTGCTTGAGGGACCCCAAGAGTCACCTTCCCCCATGTGTCCCAGGCTCTTCCCATCTTCCTGCCACAGGAGCTCCAGGCTAAGCTGCTCAGGCCCCTCCTCAGACCCAAGCCCTTACTCACCACAGGCAGAGTCACCAGCTGATCATCGGTGAGGCAACCCAGGGGTTGGCTGACAGGGCCTTTCTTCTTGTGTACACCACAGCAGCAAAGCTGGGAGGAGGCATGGTTCGGTGAGTGAGGGGAGGGGGCTGCTTTGGCGACCCTCTGCCCAGTCCCCCTCACCACCCCCTGATGCCGCCTTGTACCCCACAGCTCCATTGTCTTCTGGTCACGTCTGCTTGCATCTGGGACTGGAAATACTTGGGGTAGTGGAAGCGGGCGGGGTTTGGGCAGCAGGGCTCTATGTACTGCGGGACGCGCTGGGTGTGCTCGAAGGACTCCGTCACTGTTACCAGGAGGTCTTTCCCTGGAAGAAGGGACAAGAGGGCTGAGACCCCCAAAAGCCTCTCATAACTTGGCCCAGTTAAAAGCCCAGCTGGAGGTGCTCAGGATAGGGGTGTAGCACTACCTGGGGCACTGGTTAAAATGCTCCAGAGAGTCTCATTCTGTAGGAATGGCCAGCCCAAGGCTTGCATTTGGTGCTGACATGAGGTCCCTAGAAAGCCCACTGAGGTGCTGAGTCTCCAAGGTTCTGCTTCTCCCACTGCAGTGAGAGCAGCCCTCACCATCCCACCAGTTTGGGGTATTGGCCTCTTCCTCCCTTCCTCACCATGTCTGTGGGGCCATGGTGCTCCCCTCTCTTGGGACAAGGCTGGGAGTCCTTACATGAATGTCATGGGCGGGGGGAGGTTGGTCAACAAGAGATGTTTATGGATCTCTTAGGTCCCTGCCAGCTACCAAATGCTAGGACTCTCTCACCAGAGGAAGGGGCACAGCCAGAGGGGCCCTGGGCATTGTTATTATCTGCCCACCCTGGTGCTGACCACTGCACCAGACCTAGCAAACCCCTGGTGCGGCAAGGGTATCATACAGACCAGTGCGAGCAGTGTTGTGCCACTGAGCCCTGACCCATGGTGCAGAGAGGCTCTGAGGGAAGAGGGTGGGGGATGTGGATACAGGGGTTCACAACCCCTGAGGGTGAGGTGATACTGAGGCATCTCTCTTTGTTCCCCAGCTGAGCCCAGGGCAGCTGGCAGGGGTGGGAAGCAGCCCTCCCCTCAGCAGGCAGAGGCAGTCAAAGGACCCACTTCTTCCACGCTTCCTCTGCCTTCTGGATTCTGCATGAACCTCCAGGCAGGAGACTTGCCGAGCCTGCAACAAAGAAACGGGGGTCATCCCTAGCACCAGCTATCCCTGCTTTGAGTAACCTGACCTGGGAAGTCTGGTCACCTGGTCACTGCATTTTCTGAACCCAACCAAACCCTATCACCTTACTCAGAGATTGAGTATTGGAAAATGAAGCCTCCTGAGAAACCTAGGGCTCAGTTCTGCCAGGGGTCACATTCTCAGTGCAGATGGAGGGTGCGACCTGAGGAAACCTTGCTCCTTTGGGCTTTGAAAGTGAGTAGCTTCCAATGAAAGGGGCTTCTCAAGAGGCAGAGGCAGGTCAAAGGTCTCAACCACAAACTTCCAAAGACTGACCTTTTTTTTTGGGAGGGGGGCGGGATTTTAAATCCTGGAATTTTAGATGCATCTAATTAAAATGGCTGTATCAACAGCTGACCCACGGAAACCTTTTTTTATAATGAACTTGTGCCTGTAGAGAGATGGGGGTTGGGAGGAAATGGAGCTGAGACTGATTCTGGGAGAAGGCTGATTCCCAGTGGGCTCTGGGATAGGACCCCAGCTGGGCCCAGTGTTCGCTCCCACAGTCTGTTCTCCCCGAGAGCAGCAGCCACTTGTGGCCTCTGGAGTTACAGGAACCTGGAAGGACAATTACCACCAGCACGCCGTTGGTGATGAGGGTCTCAGGTTGAGAGGGACTGAAAAACAAAACGAGAACTCCTGGTCAGTCACATCGATCCTGACTGCTTTCTCACAACGGTGACAAAAGCTGCAACAGGGTTAGTATGAGATAGCAGAGCATTCCTGGTTCTTGTGAAAAATACCGGCTTAAGAAACCTTAGATGCATAGATTGTCAAGGAGACAACTGGCATACGTTTTAAATAGAATTTCCAGAAAAATATAGATTTACAAGTTGGAAGGAGTAGAAGAAGAGTTTCCATTTATGCCCTCTCGAGGAATAGCTGTTTTTCTTTTTTAACAGAACGTGATTATATTTAATATACAAGTTTCATACAACCAAAAAGTAAAACACCAGAGTAAAGTAGTAACAAAAAACATGGTATTTCATTTGCAGTGCATGAGAGATGGTTAACATCTTTAGCCATAATCAAGCTCTTAAAAACCAGTAACAGACACTATAATAATACAAGGAAACTGGAAAAAATAAAATGAAAAAATACATGTGATGATTAAGCATTGAGCATATGTGACTGTGCTGGTATGGCTGTTCTTTATGTCCAACCAGATGAAAGACAGTTTGGATATCCACAGGCTACAGGAAAAGACCCAACGACCAGCTAGAGCAGATGTATGTAAGTCGTTCTGGTAGAGAAACTGGCCCATTCTCCGGTCTGTGCTTTATTTCATTTATGTGTTTACCAAACAGTTCTGACCCTGGCAGAAAGCGGCCTGATGAACGAGAAATGTCCTTGTGTTAAAGAGCCCAGGGCTTACGTCTCCATAGTACCACTTAGCAGTCCACTTAAGCCCAAGGTGACTGTCTCCAGATCAACTCTCAGCACCAATTTTGACATGTTTCATTTGCAAGCCACTTTCTAATTCAGCCAAGGAGCCCCACCCCAAAATTCCTGTCCAATCAAGATGTGGAGAAGAGAGCCCAGATTTTCTCAAAGTAAAACGAAGTTGATTTTAAGTTGTCATTCTGCTCTTGATGGGGAACGAAGCACCTCAACTACTGTAATTCCTCACTTAATGTCCTTGAGAGGTTCTTAGAACTGAAGTGTAACAAAACCAATTTTAACATAGGCCAATTGAAATAAATAAGAGTAAAATTTCTATATCATCTTATCATTATAGCGAAATGACAAATGATGTTGAGAATTATCTGAGGACTTGCTGTAGATCCAAGAGCCCCGAGCAGAGGACCTCTGAGTGGAATGTGACAAGCCTTCTTATTGTAGCTCATTCCTCTCATCCTCTCCATCCCTGGCTGATCATAAATCCAGGGGGCTAAGCTCTGCCAGTGCCATGAAGACGGGAGCAGCCAGCTGCCCCATCACAAGGCACACTGCTGTCCTGGGCAGGAGACCTGCTGCCTTCCCTTACTGCCCCTCCCCTTCCTTCTCTCTTTATCTTCTTGTCCTTCATATCCTTCAGCTCTATGTGCCCAATTCCCCTGGAGGCCACAGCATAGTCAGACCTCCCAGGACCCTGGATCATTCTTCTCATTGAATATGATGAGAAATAGCCCATATGTTGGGTCAGAGCCTCCCCCCTCATTTGGTTCCAGAGTAGTCCACAGAAGGGGACAGGAGGCAGCCTATGCTCTAGGCCAAAGTTTGGGGGAGTTGTTCTAACAGTTCTGGGTCAAGGAGGAGACCCTTTGGTCCTGCCCTCTTTCCCTGCCTGGCCTCAATAAGCCCTGATCACTATGGTGGCAGGAATTTTTCCAGAGGCCACACTCAGAAAGGCAGGGGAGCTAAGGCAGGGGGTTGGCCAGAGTATTAGACCTTTAAAGCAATACTGGTGTCAGTAGAACAGGTAGGAATGGGAACCAGGCACCTACAGTATTTAAAGACTCTCAATGATTTTAACACACAGTGAAGAGTTTGAGGTGAGTGCCGGGGAGAGAGTGGAAGAGGAGAGGACAGCAAATGAAATACAACTGAAATGCAATAGGGGGTCAGGACTGTGGGCTACTCACCTCTCCTCCAACAGGAACTCCACCTCCAGCTCCTCCATGCCCTGTGGGGGAGGGAGGAAGGGCAGCTGTGAGCTGTAAGCTGTGAGCTGCCCCAGGAGCCTCTGTGAACCTGCCCCATCCTTCCCATGAAGCTGTCCTGCTAACATGGAATGGGGGCAGCTGCTCCTGGCTCTTGTCCTCTCTACCTTCTGCTGTCCCCAAGACTTTAACATCAAGCACATTGCTGACCACGCAGTGGAGGGTCAGGGTACAGAGATGACCCAAACCCCAGCATGAAACTCTTATACCCAGAACATTTCCCTTTCGTCTTCTATCCCCATTATTCTACTTCATAATGGCCTCCTGCCTTCCCAAAGGGCTGTGCCAGGGGCAAGGGAGAGCTGTGATTAAAGCCCCTAGAAAGTTCAGCTCTGAAGGGGAGGGGCCTCTTCCCTGCCTGTCCACAGTGGGCATTCAAGTATTCATTGAATGAGTGAATCTATAACATTCTGGTCCTTTCTAGCTCAGACTTTCTCTGACTTGCAGATTCACCCTCATTTCCTCTCCTCTGTCTTTTGTCCCCTGGGGTTCTCCCAGCAGCAGGACCCCGTGGGAAAGGAAAGAGGAAAGGAACTCAATACTATATGGCATCTCTATTCTGTACTGTAACCAATGCTAGGTGCCTTAGCCATGTTTTCCCAGTTAAGTCTCACAGTCACCCTGTGTGGTCGGTACTAATAGCAATCACCATTGTATAGACAAGGAAAAAGAACTCAGAGGAATTAAAATAATTTCCACAAGGCCATAAAGCTAGTAAGCAATAGTGCTGGGATTTGGATCAGTAGTTATCTTTCTCTGACTCAGCTGTTACACAAGGAGGAGCCCATGGAAAAGCAACATGTGAACGACCAGCTGCCGCTCTTGAAGCAGGAGGCTGAGAGGCTTGGCGGCTGTACTGACCTCTGGGTTGAGTGGGAACTTCACATGGGTTTTCTTCCTGAAGCAGAGCTTAGTGAGGTCATAGAGAACTGTCAAGAGATGGTCATCTGGTGTCACTGTATCTTCATCACAGACGCTCAGCTCTAGCACATTCTACGGGAGAAAGCAGGGTACAAGTCTGGTTACTATGAGTGCATTGACCCATTGACCCATTCTTAGGACAAGGGGCCTGACCTCAGTCTAGCAAGGACGTGGATCTGAGGGACAGGGACCAGCACAAAGGTATCTGCTCAGAAGTGAGACACATTTGTAGGGAAATGAATTTAAAGAGGAGAGTGTCTACTCCAACCTTTCTAACTCTCCTAAAACCTTCCTGCTCCTCTGCTTTGACTCCCCGATTGGAGGATTTTGCAAGCTTGCCAAGGGCCTGTGAAGTGTGAGGGATTTCATTTTACCTGGAAGAATAAAAGAAGGGCAGAGCAAGGACCACTGCAGGATATGGAATGTACTAGTATTCAGCACCAGGGTCTCAGGAGCCCAAGACAGTCCCTGTGGTGTTAGAAAACCCAGATGAAGGAAGCTAACATGTTAACATCCAGGGAGTGTTGTGCCAAAGATCATAGGCATTCCAATGCTTGGTGGGGTAGGGGTGAGGTGTTGGAACTCCATTCTTTGGCTCATCAGCTCCTAATGAGGTCTCATAGAGGGCCCTAAGGCAGCATGTCAAGAGTTGAGCACCTATCCCATCATCTGACTGAACTCTGAGGTCAATGGTCTCAGGTGACATGGATTAACTTCTGAGGCCTCTTTCTCTAAGGATCCTGGGAAATATGGGCAGGAACTGGGTTTGCCTCTTTGGTCCCTGTTTGGTGGACATGAGGTAGTTCTGGGGTTTTGCAACTGAATGAGATCTGTGACCTTGTAATTACTAGAAACCCAAGTATGTCCAGAACCAACCAGTCGCCCCCTAGATCTTTAGAAAAAGGAAGCCCAAATTCTAATTTCAAGATGGCCAATTGAGCCCACATAGAAATCTCCTTCTTTTGCCAAAACCACATATATGATAGATATTTTTAAAACAATAAATATAAAAAGTACTTGTCATGAACCAGAAATGCCTAAACTATGAAAGCAGGAAGCTGGATAGAGCTCCCAGGTCTCAAGTGTTCAGATGGCTGATGCCTCCATGAAGAGGTGGAGTTTCTCATAAGGAGCACTCTGCCTAGGCTGCCATAACTCAGGGCATCAAGGAATAATTCTCCCATAAGGAGATGGAAACTCTACTTATAGTCACCATATATCTGAATAGGACCAACAGCACGAAATAAATCAACAAATGTAAGAACACACACACACAAGGAATTAGAAAGAATAAAGCAATCTGAAAAAAATTTATGATAGAGATGTAATTAGCCTGGCCTTGGATCTAATGAATAGAATGGCTTTTCTCTTTGTGTATTCTCCCATTTGTAATATGTCTGGAAAGTACTGGAAACACACTCTATTTGGGGACAGGAGACGCTCAGTTCCTAAAACAATTAGGTAGAAGGACAAGAGAGACAAGAAAGAAGGTGGAAAGATAAGCAGGCTCAGAGAAGGACAAATATGAGACAGGCTGAAAGGAATGGGTGAGTAGGAAGACAAGTCAACAGGACAGAAGTAGGTAGAAAGACAAATGGGCGTAGGAAGAACACATAAGTAATGAGAAGGATAAGCAGGCAAAGAGGGGAGTAGAAATGCAGGCAGGGCAGACAGATGCAGTCCCCCACATCTCACCTTCACTTGGCTCTGGATCTGGAAGTTGAAGCTTTCATTCCACTCTGGGTTTGGGCAGTTGGAGATGGTCCTAGTCCTCAGCTTCTCATGAGAGGCGGTAGGCAGCCAGAGGCTCACATAGCAGTCTGTCTGGCTCACTGTCCAATGAAGACAAAGGTGGGAGGGAAGGGGTGAGGTGCCAACCCAGGTCCGGAGAAGAGAGTGCAGAGTCAGAAGGGAACTTCAAGCAAGTCACTTCCAGAGCAAGAAGGCCTTGTCTCAGTTTCAGGTCCTCTCCTAACTCATGGGTCTGACTCTGCAGAAATTTTGTTCCAGACTACAGGCTAGATGTTTCACATAGGTGGACACATGTCTCACTGACAGTTCTCATGGACACACATGGCCTCTGACTTTTATCAGAAGCACCCTGCCTCTCTGCTTTGGGACAAGGCATGGCTGCATGGTTTTCTCTCTGCTAGGGAAAGATCTGGAGGACCAACCCCAAAAGGTCCAGTTTCACCTCTTGCATTAACCCAGGGCACCGGGGGGAACCATGTAGGGCTCAGCTCTTCCTCTGGGCTGAGGAGAAGCAGGGGTTAGAAGGAGCATTGTCTATTGGGAATCAGCCCAGAGGACCACAGTGGGAAAGGGCTCAGCGGGGACAAACTATTCAGTAGGATCTAGGAGCAGGGGCCACCACCTACATACAAATACATGTCTCAACTGCATCTGCTGGGCTCTTCATGCCTACACTGGTCTTCCAGCACAAAGAGTGTGACCCAAGAAATCATCACATGGAGCCACCTACTTTTTTCCCCATTTGAAATGAACAGCCCAAGTGTATTGATGTTGGATGTGTTCTGAAGAAGGGACAAGGGCTGTGATCCCAATAAGTCCTCCCAAAGTGGGAGAAGGCCTCCCAAGTCTTTTGGTTGGAGCACCAGAAGGCACAGGGTGAAAAAGAGCAACCCAGCCTGGTTCTCTCTTTCCATTCTACTTGGGAGGAGGGAGAAAGAGGTGCCATGTGTACCCTTGTTACTCTCCCAGCAACCTGCTGGGCTAATTCCCAGGGTTCACACCAGATACACAGAAAATGAGTAAAAGGCAATAGTTTTCAGTGTCAGAGAGTCCTCTAGAGGTAAAGATGGTGTGGGCATGGAAGTTCTGTACTGGTAAGACTGATCTAATTGTTATCAATGATGTTTTCTGAGAATGGAACCAGAGGTGTGTATCCTCGGACTGACTTATTCCTACAATGCCACCACACTGAGAACTTTACCAGAGTTCTTCACTAGGGATTGCATCACAAGCACCTCTAGCTTCTGATGTTATCCCCACTGTCTGGCTAATCTCTGAGGGCTAACTACTCAGTGAAATGGAATTTGCAGACTTCCTGCCATTGAATAAGGGTGAGATGACACTGTCCTTTATATGTCGTACCTATCATTTAATTCAGACACAAAGAATGACCAAAACCCAACAGAATAAAAAATAATAATGACTTCATCATCCCATCATCCCCTCTGTGGCCAATCTGCTGCGTATTCTTCATTGATAACTCAGGTGTTCAGGCCAGACATCAAGGATTGTCCTTGACTCTTATATTGAGTCAATTTAACTCCTTTGATCTCTCCAGCCCATCTACATCTCCTTACTGGCACTGCCACTGCTTTGCTGCAGGCCACCTGTGCTGCCTCTTCCCCACTAGGTACCTGTCTTCTGTCTTCCTCTACTCTGATCTTTTCTCTCAAGAGAAACCTGAGGGATCTTTTTAGATTACACCATGTCACTCCCCACCTGCCCTCAGGAAAAAGTCTCGACCACTCAACAGGGCTGCCCTACCAACTTCCCCAGCTTCATTTATCCACCCTCCTTCCAACCGAGCCTGTGCCCTGCCCCCAAACACACACACACACACGCACACACACAAAAACACACATACATATGTATGTACACACAGAGGTGCTCACACTTGCACTTGAGACTCTAGCAAAACCCAATCACTTGTAGGTGTCACAAGGTGCCATGCCAATTTGTATTTCCTTCTGCCTGGAACACCCTTCCCTTGGCCAGCCCCTTTGGGTCTCAGAAGGAATCTCCGCTGGAAGCCTTCCCTGAGCCCCCACGCCTGGGCCAGGTGCGCCTCTCCACCTGGAGCCCTCTGCTCTTCTCCTGGCAGAGCACTAGCTAACACTACCCCCAGAGCACTGGCAGGCTGGAAGACCATGTGTCAGTGCTTGGACAAGATATTTGCTGAGTAAATGAATGCAAATAAAAGCCCAACTTCCTGCTATTGGGCTAAACCAGCACCCCAGATTTCCAGGCTGAGTCACCGCAGACAAGTATGAAAGCTGGCATGCCTCATCCCTCTGCCCACGGGGAGCTTCCCTAGGGATTCGTTCAGCTCTCCAGGACCCCTCCTGCAGCTTTTTCTGGATACTGGCCCTCCTCTTGGGCCTGTAATCGCCTCCTCGGTCAGTTTTCTGTACACTAGAAGCCTACAGGCAGCGACCCCACCAACTGCACACCCCTTTACTTAGCACGATATAATGGATCCTGCAAAGGCCCCTTTCCCCCTAAAATTCCTTTCCTATCTCAGGCCCTGCTTAAAATTCTCCCATTAAACCCATTAAATAAAATCTCAGCATTTTTGGACTCGAAGAGACAGGGCTGATCAGACACCCACACTTCAAGCGTTAATTTGTTTTTCAGTCCTTGTGCAGAGAGAAGAGGTAATCTGGGGAGGTGGGGGTGATGGAGGAAATCCGGTAGGGCCTTGATGGCAGGTGTCATTAGCTGACTGTAAGGACGGGGACCATCATGTTTGCAATGAAGAATAATGGTTAAGCAACAGTGACCCAATTCTGAGAGTTTCAGGGACTAGAGGGGATTTCCTAGACATGGATTGGTTCTAATCCTCTGGGAGTGACAGAGGGCTTGGTCATCTGATGACATGTATCCTTTCCTGGAAGGTGGGTGGCAAAAATGACTCAATGATCTCCGCAGATGCTGAGAACACTGTCTCGCTAATACCTCTACAGATACCTGCCTCACATCCCTGGGGGTGCTAGTTTTCATTTTAATTTATTTTCCCAAGAGTAATAAAAACATTTTATAGCTAGGAAGCTTCTGGGCAGACTCCCTTCCAGTTCTGGTGCAGGTCTGAGTGCCATGCTCCCTGACATGCAGGAGGAGGGGGTAGAGGGATCATCACTGAATCTTACTCCTCAATCTCATCCTTTTCAGGCTCCTTGAACTCCTGCAAACTCAGACACACATTCGAGGTGGAACCAGAGAGTGATACAAGCCAGAGGGAACAGTTTGGGACAAGGGTAACCCAGGACCTGGAAGGCATCAGGATAGTCTCAATCTCACCCGGTAAGGCAGCAGCATGGCCCAGCAGCGGAGACCAGACACAATGTCTCCGGGCTGGCACCCAGACACCATGCATGCCCAACCCTGCTCCTCAGGGGATATGAAGAAAAAAATCAACAACTAGGGGTGCTCAAAGGGGACCAGCCTAGGCGAGACATCCAAACACCAAAAGGCAGCCTGTGTGCCAAGGTACATGTGGGAAAGGGGGAGACGGGGTGGTAGAGCCAGACCTCAGCCTGTTTCTCTGGCTGCCTGCTCCTCCCTCCCCCTACCTCTGGCAAGAGTGTGACAGTGATAAGACAGAAAGGCCCTGGACAACGGGCAGGTCGGTCTGAGCACACGGGTACAGGCAGGGCTGGGACAGACACTCCCAGAGAGGAGTGGAGGCTGGTGTGTAGCTGCGGGCATGTGAAAGCTGAGGCTGTCCATGAGGGGAGTGGGGTGAAGTGTGGCATGGGCAATAGAGGTGAAAGAGGCAGTCAGGCCCCAAACCCGTGGGACATTTTCTGAATCCTCGGATCACTCCTGGTGGGCTGGAGGCCTTGAGAAGCTTAAGGAGAAATCCCTGGCCCTTGGCTGGCCCTTTCCACAGAGCTAGATCCAAGCTGGACTCTGGCTCCAGCTGCTCCTACTGGAATGGGCTCTGGACACTCCCCATCCAGGGGACTTGGTCTGAATCCTGTCTGGATCCCTTTGCTTTCTCTAGGGCTCTAGGGCTTTCCCTCCTCTACACTAAATCCTGCACAGCAGCAGCAGCAGCAGCAGCGACAGCCGCAGTGACAGCTTCCCAGCAAGTGTCTCAGCCTCTGACCAGCTGTGCTCCAGCACAAGCTGCACAGGAGCCCTGGGAAGTCAGTCATTCAATTCCTCCCTCAAGAACTCAGGTGCCACATCACCTAGATCCTGATCTCTCCTCTGCCTGGCTTCCCCCCCACTGGCCCTGGCCTCCTTCTCCTGGCTTGTCCCTTGACTCCCCAGCTCTTCAGACCTGGGATCCAACATTTTCATTAACCCTCAGGCATAAAATGAGCCTCACAGCACTACCCTCTGGTTGTGGGAAGATCAAATGGTGTTTGGATGTCTCCCCTAGGCTGGCCCCCAGCAGGTGCTTGGGGATACATTCCTCTCTCTTCTTCAGGATGGCCCCTCTCCGGACTGGTCTCCCTGGGCCTCTGGATGCTCACAGCCCGCCCCTCTCAGGACCGAGTCCTCAGTGTGCCTTCCTTAGCTACCAGCAGTTTTCATTGTTCTCCTTTGGGTCTTAATTATATAGTGACAAGGTTGGAATACTATATTCCATGACTATTCTATAATCACTTTGGGCAGAGATGTCCCTGGCTTAGCAGCTCAGTTGGTTAGAGTGTCACCCCAATACACCAGAGTTACAGGTTTGATTCCCAGTCAGAGTGCATACAAGTATCAACCAATGAATGCGTAAATAAGTGGAACAACAAATAGATCTCTCCCCTCTCCTTCCCCATCTCAAACAATAAGTAAAAACTTTAAAAAAGTATCATGGCTCTTTGCATTCTCTGCCACTCTGAGTTGAATCCCAGGGCAGTGAGTGTATAACAAAGCTTCGGGGAATCCTGGTGGCTGTTGGGCCATTCCTGTGGGGTCACCAGTGAGTGGGGCACCCTCTTAGCAGTGGGGCCTTGACACCAAGCTTTCTCCTCTTTGAGGGAAGATGAGGGAAGAATTGGAAGGGGCTTTTGGTTCTCCTTATCTCTTGAAATGTCACTCAAAGCCAGACATGGGGGAGCATCCTCCTTACCTAAATGCTGAAGCTAGAGACTTCCCTGGGCACCCATGGCCCAGGCATGCTGCAGGGGCTGGGAGGAAGGGGAAGGTAAGGCTGCAAGAAAACACTATATAAGCAGCCCTGGTGAGTCAACCATACCATAGGACCAACCTGCAGAACTGGAGGCTGTGGGGCTTTTGGTTTGGACCCTAGAACCCAACATGGTAGCTGGGTCCGGGGGAGGAGCACTGGGACTAGGCTGGCAGCTGGTCCCATGAAACCCAAGAGCCTCTCCTTCCCTTCACCCCAAACAGTCCCTCAACTCATGCAGAGCAAGAAGTGGCCAGTGTGGGAGAAGCTGGCACTCCTGGAAATGGATACTAGGGAGAGGGAGTGGAGGAGAGTAAGGTGACAGTGCTCTTGGACACAGGGGAACTATGGTAGTGCCAAGGTCACAGCTAATGGGAAAGGCATGAAAATCAATATAAACCCCAAAGTCTGAAACACAACCTGAGTGTAGAACACACACACATGCATGCACACGCATGCATGCACATGCACGCAAACACACACACACACACACACACACACACACACACACACACACACTCACACCCCTGACCATTTCTCCATCCAGACCTTCAGGCAGAGGAGGAGGGAAGCGAAAGGAAGATACTCACCCCTGTCAGCCTGCCGGACATTTTTCATCCGGATGACCCTCACTGTTAGCAGGTAGCATGGAGACAGCCCCTCCTGTGGATTGAGAGGACAGTGGACTCACTGTCAAGGCACTGATGGCAGTGGCCTTGACGGAGAGCAGCTCCAGCTGCCTTAGGCTCCCACTGCCTGCCCTCCCTGCCTGGCCCCCGAGGCCTCTCCAGTCAACCCATACTTCTGGGCCCCGGGGGACTCTCTGGTTCCCAGGGGATCCGGTACCAAGGTAAGGGGTTTCCTCGTAACCCCACTCTGAGCCAGCATTTCTGGAAGAGGGACAGCTTCGTGCCTGTTCTGTTCATTCTTCCCTATTTGAATCTAGGGATTTGAATCCCTTTCCATAAAAGTTTGTCTTAGATGAGTCTTTTTGCAATCCATTCCAATCCATTCCTAGGAGTTCAGCAGATGCCACTGAACTCCTCCAACTCACCAAGTGACTATATTTACAGAGGCCTCTGAACTGGAGCCTTTACACTCCACATAGTCCACTTTGTGGGGCTAAAATCACTTTCTACTTTTTAAGAGGATGCAATTCTTCTCTATTTAAAATAATATTAGGGTTTTGGAAAAACAAAAGTATGAAGAAAAAGAGTCCCTCCCCATAACCTTACCACTCAAAAAATCATCATTAAATCATTAAAAAATTTTAACATTATAATAATTATGTATGTTCAACCCAGACTGTCCACAGATAGTTCATCTGCCTTGACTATTATCTAAGACTAGAGGCCTGATGCACAAAATTTGTGCACAGGTAGGGTCCCTAGGCCTGGCCGGAGATCAGGGCCAATCAGGGCCTTCCAACCTCCTCCCCCGCACCACCCTGCCCAGCTTCCAGCTGCTGGCTGGGGCCTTCCTTCATTCCACACCGTCCTATGGTAATCAGAGCATATCATAGTGAGCGGTCGAAACTCCCAGTCAGTGGAACTCTCAAAGGGCCAATTTGCATATTAGCCTTTTATTATATAGGATAATACTATTTGTAATACTATTTTTAATAGCATCTATTAAACACTATTTGTCAGACACTTTTTTGTTTCTAATCATCACAAAATCTTTGTAATAGAGTATTTTAATATACTTTAAAATTTGAAATATAATGACATATAACACTGTACTAGTTTTAGGTGTACAACATAATGATTTGATATGATCAACACAATAAGTTTAGTTAATTTAACATCCATCACTGCACATAGTTACAATATTTTTTACTTGTCATGAGAACTTCTATCATTTTGATGTCTGTCCTTCCAGCCTCTCTTGGGGCTTAATTTTAACCAGCAACAATAGAATGATGACTGGGAAGGCTATTGCTTAGCCCCTGAGAGGAATGTAAACTAATTTGAGGGTCTTTTTCTCCTCTCTCCCCAATAGCTGACTCAAAATCAGAATCAAAGCCAATCTGACAGTTACTTTAAAGATCCCTCTGGTGAAGGCCTGGGGTAGAGGAAGGGGGCTGGAGGAAGTCAATGGAGGGGGGGGGGGGAGAAGGGGATGTATGTAATACTTTCAACAATAAAGATTTCTATTAAAAAAGATTCCTTTGGTGAGATTGACTCTGAAATATTAACTATCTTCATGGTCAATAACATGCTCTAACAGGGTTTTGTTTTGAGCTTTGTAACTTGGGCCAAAGGCCACACAGATCACTTCTCTTCTGGTTCTAGAAATATGGCCGTGGCCTTTGGCCAGCCCCCTCTGGGCACAGTGGGTTTCTTACTTCTCACTCTGCTCCTGGGCAGAGCGGTATCATGGCCTGATCTGGTAAGGAAGGAGGAGTCAGCCTGCACCCAGGAGAGCAGTTCTGGCATAGCCTGTTCCCACTGGCCCACTTTCTCAGAGGGCAACTAGAGGGCTCCAAGTGGGGAGCCGCCCAAGGCAGGGGTCAGTCCTCAGGGTCATTTCACAGTGTTGAAGGGCTCTGTACTAAGACCATGGTCCTCTTGGCCATCACTACCCTTCTCTTGCCTCCAGGAGGAGAGGTCCTGGGCCCTGCGCTGCTCTTTTGTGTCTTCTCTGGAAGGGAATGAGCCTTTGTAACTCCCCACAGGATCTCACTGCCTTCCAAGAAAAGGTCTCAGCTGTCATCTACCCTGATGACTTCCATTGGCGTTGACCTTCAGTAACAATAACCACATCAGCAACCACCGGCTGAGGGTCTGCCATCTGCTAAATGTTGTGTATACAACATATACATTTGTCTTGCTCAAACCTTACAACACCTCGTGAAGCAGTTATCGGCCTGACTTCACAGGTGGAGAGTCTGAGCCTGAGTCCTTTGACTCCAGGCCCTCAGCTAGAATCAGAGGAGCCTAGCTTGAGTCCAGTTCTAATTCGTAAGGCCATGTTCCTACCCATGGCTATGCTGTCATCTCACCTGAAAGTGGCCCTCGGCAAACACAAAGACAGGTGCTGCTTGCCCCCATCTTCCCTTCCTTGGTCTTAAAATATATTTTCCTGACAGATTATTCTTCTTTACCTTGAATTTCCCTGAAGCTCCAAAATAACCCCAAACTCTGACCAGTTTTCCATTGTTGTGCTCAACAGACAGAGCCCATGGCCTCTCCTTTTTAAACTGCCAGAGAACATCTGAGCTGGAAGGGCTCTTGGAGAAGTTTCCATTTTCTAGCAGCCACAGAGGGTTCCTTGTGGTCTGCCTTGAGCCCTGGGTCACACCTTCTAGCCCAGGCATTGGCAGAAGGAACCCAGTTTCAAAGCCCTCTACAAAGCCCTTCCCCATCTCCCAGCAGGGAGAGAGAGCCCGGCAGGTTGGAGAGAGGGCCCAGAGGGCCAAGGCAGAGGGAGCAGGGGACTCAGGTCTTGGGCCCAGAGGACTCCAGGAAGCAGGGCTGTGAAAAACGACCTTCTCAGCTTAAAATGAGTATTTTGCTCCTGATGTAATGCGCTCAATTGGCATGGTGTTAGAGATATGCAAAAATCATGGCCCCAGAGGCAATTGATACACAGTAAGAAGGTGCAAAAGCACAAAGCACAGTGCCTGTGACTCTGCAGATGGGAACCAGGAGCCAGCGAGATTAAGAAAGCCAAGTATATGAGTAGCTATGATGCTAAGGGTAAGAACTTCAGGGACGTGGCCAAGCCAGTCCCTAGGACAGGATGCCCTGGCTAGCTATCAGGGTGAAAGTTGAAATACCTAACAACAGGCCTGGCCAGGCACTGGGCCAGCTGGGCTGCAGCCCTGGAGCAGGGATAGGCATGAATCCTGCTGGTCATGGGGCACTGGAGGTCCTAAGGTGAGGACTAGGGAACACTTGGTGTGCTGGACCGCCAGGCAGGGACTCCGGGAACAGTGCAGAGGTACATTTAACTGCTGTGTGGGGAGGACAGCTGGGAGCAGTTTCTTGGGCACCACTCCTCAGGCTGCAGACACACATCCCTCTGCCCCTCTCCCTGGCCTTGGTCAGGGCTGATCTCAATAGGATTTCATTTCCCTTCAGGCTTCCTCAGGACAGAGGGCACCTGCAGGCTCATAGGGAGAAGATGGAATACCCTTGATTCTCAGGAGAGGCCATCATGCAATCCAATAGTACTCCTTCCCACCCCTCACTTTTCAGATGGGCCTTTTGGCGGGGAGGCAGGAGAACACACTCTGCCACCTTCCGTGTGTGAGGCCCTGACTGCACGCTGGGTGCACTGCATCTATAGCCCTCCCACTGTGCTGAGAAGGGGCTGTGATGCCTGCTTTGCAGAGCAGACTGGCTTGAGAGAAGCTGCATCTCACACAGGGCCACACAGCCCAGGAGGGACAGGACTCTGGTGCAGGTCTCCCTGACTGCAGGGCAGGTGCTTCCCAACCACCAGGATGCCGGCCCTCACTGTGAATCCAATCTTGTTCCAGGGCATGTCCTCCAAGGTCAGAGCAGAGGCAGGAGTAAAACCCTCGACTCCCAATTCAGGACTCTCCTTACATGCCAAGAAATAGCTACTACTACGAGTTAGACGAATGTGTCATCACAGGTAGTTACTTAGGATCATTCTCCAGGTGAGGGTAGGAGTAGGGAAGTGGTAAGTCTGATGCCCATCCTGAGGACAGGCATACCCTAACCAAGCCAGCCCACAAGGTCCGAGGTGCTGAAGAGGGGAAGACAGCTCCCATGGAGCCTGTGGGAACTCCTTTCCTCAGGACTTCTCAGAGCAGGCCCAGCTGGTGATGCCATCTCTGTTTCAGAGAGCTGGGTGGATCCAACAGATCCTTTCGACATCTGTGGCAGAGCTCTGGCCAGCCAGGAATAGCTTCCAGGATGCACAGGCCCTTCTTAAAAGGAGACCATTGGTGTGGGGACTCTGTGGGGCCCCAGGACATTTCCCAGCTAGTTTGAGACCAGGGGTCACCTGTAAGGAGCCTGTTTTCTTTTTTACCATCCAGGCTAAGCAAGGGGTCAACTCTGAGTAATGGACCCTCCAGGATCTGAGAGGGACAGACGCACTTCTCTGTTGCTTCACTCCCAGCTTTGGGGTAAGCTCTATCCCTTCTGTGGAGGGACCCCACAGCCCAGCCCAGGCTCTTGGAGGCTCAGAAAGACTGGAGAGGGAGGAGCAAGTGCTGTCCCCCTCCTCCACGAAGCCTTCTCAGATCCACTCTTTCCCTTCCCAGCTAACATCTGCTTTTCGTTTTCTGAGTTCTCTAGCCAGTTATTAGCTCTGAAAACCACAGATGCTACAATGTGAAGGATTTATACAGGTCTTCCTAGGATATCAGTGAGAGCTATTAAGCTGCTAACTAAAGTTTCCCCAAAGGCTGTGGAGAAATGTGGGCACACTCCTGAAAGCCATGTCTAGTCAGGCCAGGGCAGCGGGGCACTGACAGCAAGCAGCAGTAAGCTTCCCTCGTGGGATCCCTGGAGACTGATCAGGGTCTCTATCTCCCACCCCCAAAGAACAAGGGCATCACTCATCTTATTCCATGCTTTGGCATGGGCTGGGGGAAGATAATGAGAATAAGCTGTTGCTGACAGTCCTTGGCACGGCATGTCTAAAGCAATTAGAAGAGTGAGATAAGAGAGGAAAGCCCAGGCAGAGCTGCTCCAGAGTGCTGGCAATCTGACCATGAACCTGGGCTCTCCCTGCCAGGCTGAGAGGTGTGGGAGATCCCCAGGAGTCTTGACTACAGACCCAGGTGGGAGGCCTCCTTGCCAACGTCACCGATCCTCACAAGATGTCACATCACACACTCACACAGCATGGCTGTTTAGGATGTCCATACGGTTAATGCCTGCTCGCTGCAGGATAGGCCAAACGTGGACCCACTCCTGCCAGTACTGAGCACTGTCTACCTGGCTGCTGGCCTGGCCTCAGGACGGCCCTGGGCCACTCAATGGCATTTTGTCAAGCCAGTGAGTACCCACAGCTGAGCCAACCACCCCAGAGCCCCAGCCCCAGTCCCTGGGTGCTAGGTAGGGGCTGCCCTAGCAGAGGAGCCCCATGTCTCTGGAGTTCATAATGCCCCAGCCTCCCTGAGCCTGTCTCCCGCCTTCAGCTCCTGGCCCCACCTGCCCACCACTGCTTCCTCACCTCCAAGGCACAGGTGGCTGAGGGTCTGCCATCTTCTGCTTGGCATGGGTCTAGCAGGTGGTGGGAGACCCATGCGGGCATCTGCTTCTGGAGCATCGTGGCGGCTCTCCAGCTGGATGGTGAGACTGGCAATTTATACTCTGACTCAGAGCTCCACCCTCTGGATGCCTCTTAACATTGGCTGGGATTGCCCAGGGAGGGGTTAAGGTGGGTGCGCAAATAGGGAACCCTGGCCTGGGCCTCTTAGTGTCCTTGGTCTTCAGATCTTGGAAATGCAGGGACCAGCAGGGGGTCTGGCTCTTGGGTCAGCAATCCTCTGCCCCCTAGAAGCTCAGAATTACTAGTTGTGGGAACAGAGGGTGGCAAAGAGAGGATGCTGCCTCTCACAACTTTAGAATAAGCCCGTTCTCTTCAGCTAATCAAAGTCCTGCCCCTGGTGGGGGGCATGATGCCTGCCTTTTTAATCTATTTAGTCCCATGGCTCAGAACCATAGGAGCTGTGGGAAGGGACCTCATGGGAGGCAGAGACCATGGCCAGGGCTCCTAAAGTTAGAAGGTAAAGGAAGAAAATCGTTGTCCAAATCTTGGGTGAGAAGAGTTGATCAAGGGCAGGTGCCCCTAGCTGTCTCACCTGTGAGGCCATGGAGAGAGGGTGTGCCCAGCCCTGCCTGGTCTCAGGGCAGCTTAGAGGATTCTCCTCCCCCACCCAGCTGATCCTATCTCTGGCATGGTGGCTGGCTCACGAGGGGGCCTGGTGAGTTGGCTTCACCTGCTCAGCTGCCCAGCTAGGTATAGTGGGAGTTTCCTGCCTGAGCTGTCGCCTGGGGGCCTGCAACCGGCTTTTCTGGCCCACAGATTAACGTGCATTTATGAAACCCAGGGTGAGATCTGAACACAAAGCTGACTGGGCCCGAGCATGGGATGGAACTTGATTGGTGGTATCTGTGGGACCTCTTCTTGTGCCAGGTAGAGGATGTCCCCACCCTGTTCTCTGCCGCTGCCACGCCCTCCAGAGGGGAAATGGGCCTTGGCTTGGACCCCACCCAACCCATGCCCTCCCCTACCGCTGACATCTGTCCGACTGCCAAGGCCATAAACTTCACACCCATACCCCTCAGTGGATTCTGCGAAATTAAATGTAGTTTACACACTTAGTGAGCATCTACTGTACACACTGTAAGAGAGGAAATGTCAGCCTTGAAATTGTTGACAGTCCATCTAGGGTGCTAAATGTTCCCAACCCCCTCAGAGGCTCAGAGTGCGAGTCTCTAGTGCTAACAGAGACATCCTAAAGGACCAGTATAACCCTTCACATTGGTGGGCACCTGTGGTTTACAGGGCCAATAACGGACCAGAGAGCACAGAGGATGAAAAGTGGATGTTGGGCCCTAACCGGTTTGGCTCAGTGGATAGAGCGTCAGCCTACAGACTGAAAGGTCCCAGGTTCGATTCCAGTCAAGGGCATGCACCTTGGTTATGAGCACATCCTCACCAGGAGGTGTGCAGGAGGCAGCTGATCAATGTTTTTCTCTCTCATTGATGTTTCTAACTCTTTATCCCTCTCCCTCTCTGTAAAAAATCAATAAAAATATATTTTTTAAAAAGTGGATATTGGCCGAACCGGTGTGGCTCCGTGGATAGAGCGTCGGCCTGCGGACAGAAAGGTCCCAGGTTCGATTCCGGTCAAGGGCATGTACCTTGGCTGCGGGCATATCCCCAGTGGGGGGTGTGCAGGAGGCAGCTGATCGATGTTTCTCTCTCATCGATGTTTCTGACTTTCATCCCTCTCCCTTCCTCTCTGTGAAAAATCAATAAAATATATATTTTTTAAAAAAGTGGATATTGGCTGGGAAGGGAAAGAGTGGGTCTGAAACGGCTTCATGGAGGAGGTGACATCTGAATTGCATCTTGGAGAATGAATAAGATTGCAGAAGCTAATGAGAGGTGGGAAAAGCATGACAAGTGCAAGCAATAGCATGAGCAAGCATAAGGAGGCCAGGAAACAGGGTATGCTCAGATATACAAGTGGTCTGATGTCAGAGTAGTGAGTTTTATGGGAGGAGCTAGGGTGGGGGGATTGAGAGTGCGACACAGCAGGCAATGGAAATTGGGCAGAGAGCAAGGAGGCTTTGTGAAGGAAAAACTTGGAAAGTTATACATTAGGGCCCAACAGCTGTGACCCTTAAAGGCCATACTTTAAATTTGCACTTATTCTCCAGGCAATGGGGAGCCATCAATAGTGTTTGAGCAGGAGAACTGAACTTCTAGGAGACAATGCTGATTGGTGTGGTGGGCAACCCAACTCACAGTACAGCAATCTAAAAGTGACAGGGTGAGGGCTGTGGTGAGGTCCAGGGGACCTTCTCCCTGGAGATCCCATGTGTCTCCGCATTCTCCTCACTCCCCAACCCTTTCCCCATGAAATGGGCCTAGGACAAGCCCAAATTCCAGGGCATTCTTCACAGCTTGGAACTTAATACTCTTCTCCCTGAAGGAGCCTATCCTGCTCCGCCTGCTCTAGGCAGTGCATGGAAGATCTCGCTCTCACACCCTTGTGTTTGCTCATTGTGCATCAACTCCTCAAGAGCAGAGCCTCTCTCTAGCGAAATGAAATCAAATTGAGTAGGAGGTGGGTGGAAGTTTCCCACCTTTGACACAGCCTCTGACCCAGGCACAATAGTAAACTGAGTCAACGTTCTACCAGCAAGCACTTACTGAGTACCTAGTGTGTGCCCAGCTGAAGGCTCAGAGCAGATTTTGGAAGAAAACACAGAATTTTCTATCTAATGAGAGGGGAGGGAAAAAGGGCTAAATTGAGTGCTAAATTGTCCAGTGTGAATTCCAATGTGGGGCAGGAGGGGAGAGAGAACTCTAGTGCAGGGCCAGTGGGAATTGGGCTGGGAAGGTAAGGAGCTGCAGGCAAAGAGACAAGGTTCACAGACAAATAAATGAGAGGTGCCTAATCCCCTCCTCCAATCCAATGTGTCTCCAAATGAACGTAAAATTTAAGCTAAAACCCTGTTCTTGGTACACACCTGGTACTCTCTAATTGAGGCCCCTCTCTCCCTGCCCCAGAGTTCCTTCATGTGGAAGCTACAGCCATCTCTGTACAAAGTGGAAGGGACCAAGTTCCTTTTGACCAGCACCTTCTCTTCCCTGAGGAGCAGGGAGTCGAGGCCTCTACCTCAGGTGTGTCTGGGGAGTTGCTCACTGGCTCCTATTGATGGGGTGACCAAGAATGCCTTTGACCCACAGCCTCCTGGCCTCAGGTAACCCAGCATTGAGAAGTACATTCCTCTCAGTGTCTCAACTGACATTACTCCTCCATGAACGGAGCAAGGATGAATTCTTTCCTTTCCTTTTCAACATGCTTCCAGTACCTGTCCCTTCCTTGACACCCTGTCTTTCAGCAGCATCTTTATCCCAGCACCTCTAGTGTCCAGTGAACTATGTGACCACTCCCTTCCACCTGCTATTCCCCTGCCCCAAGGCATCCAATGCTTTTCCATTCTCGCCAACACATTCTGGATTCCAAAACTTCCTTAAACCAAGGAGAGCCCAGAAACAGCCCTATGTATATATATCGAATTTTTGTCTATGATAAGGGAAGTATTTAAAGCCAGGGAAGAAAACAGATGTTATCATCAGAAAAACAAGCTTACTATTGGAATAAAATAAAGTTAGATCCTCACTTCATAACTATACAAAAATAAATTCTACAGATTAAATATCTAACTATTAAAATAATGCTATAGAATATTTAAAATAAATTATTAGATGAAATTTATATAATATTTGGAGGAGGCAGAGCTCCCTAAACAAAGTAGAAAATCTAGAAGCTAAGAGGGGAAAGTATTGCCAGGTGTGAATATACAGGAATGTAAAACTGCAGGAAAGCCAGAGATGTGGGAAGCACAGGTCCAGCTCCAAAATATATCCCAAATTTCCTCCTCTTAATAAATATCCCTGGGTAACAAAATCAACCTTAAAAGATAACAGTGAAGAGGAGAGTCTTGCCCTACCAGATCCTAAGGTCAACTACAAAGCCACACTAACACAAACAGTAGGTTATCAACGCAAGAATAGGACCAATGGAACAAAATAGAGGGGTCAGAGACAGGCTCTGATATTAAAGGGAACTTAATATATGATAAAATCAGCACTGCTGTTCAATAGGAAAAGAGAAAACTGTTTAATAGATGGCATGATCTCCAGGGACTCACTATATAGAGGAAAATAAAACATCTCCACTTAACCTCAGATAAAATGATGGGCTATAAACAAATCAACACATGACATGAAAAACTATAAAGTTAATAGAAGACAACCTAAGAGAATCTATTTGTGACCTGAGTACAAGAAGGATTTCTTAAAGAATATTTTTAAACCATGAACCATAAGGGGGAAAAAACTTGTAAATTTGATTACATAAGAATTAATGGAGGAGGAACACCAAGATAGCGGCATAGGTAAACACCTATTGTTCTGCCCCGCGCAGAAGAACTACAACATAACAGCAGAACAGACAACACCCAGAATCGCCAGAAAGCTGGCTCAATGAAAACTCCACTAATAGGAGTAGAGGTGGGACACTGAGACTCAGGAGTGGCGGGAGCGCAGCCTTTCAGACAGAAACAGGTTAGGAGCCGTCCTGGTCGAGTGCGCGGGCTGGGGCTGGAGCAGCAACCCTGGCCGGATTTCGCCAGCGGGGAGGGCGGAGACGTCCCACTGCACGGACTCCCCAGCGCCAGGCGAGGTCCGAGGTCCGGGGGATGCACCCTGAAAGCGGGGCGCGGCAGAGGCTCCTAGTCTGCGAGAAACCCGGAGGTGGCGAAAAGAAGTTTCCGCGCAAGGGTCGCGCAAACCCGCGACTTGCCCCCTCGAAACTTGCCTCTTGGTTCTGAAAACCATCTATTTTACAACCCTGGGCTAGACTTTTGGTGTGCAGGCACATTTGGGGAAAGGCAGAGTTGTCTGGCAAGGGGAAGAGACTAGCGGCTTTCTCTTGGAGGTGTCTGCAGCCATCTCCATCCAACAGAGACCCACGCGTGAGAGCACCGCATAGGACTGAGGCTGCCTGCACAGCTCAGAGACTCCGCCCATCCAACCTGAACACAGTCTCCCTTCACAGCCAATTGGCCTGGAGGTCAAACCCTCCTAGGGCTAACAACAACAAGCTGGGTTTAAATTCAAAAATACTGAATACAACCCATAAAGGATTGCAGTAAGAGTACCCACCTCGGGTAACTGGGGAGGCTGAGCCACTGTTCCTTTGAGAATAGCCACCACATAAAGCAGCCACCATACAGAGATATGGAAAGAAATCAGGTGTGAAAGAAATGGAGGAGAAAAGACGACAAGACATAGAGTTCAAAACCACGCTTATAAGGCTTTTCAAGAGGCTCCTACAAAAGGCCGATCAACTTAATGAGAATTACCAGGAATTAAACAAGACCAACCAGGAAATGAATGAGAATTACAAGGAAATGAATGAGAACCTCAAGGAAATGAATGAAACCCTCAAGGAAATGAACAAGACCTCTGAGGATACGAACCAGACCCCCTCACGGATAAAAAAAAAGGACCAACTAGAAATCAAGCTTACACAGACTGAAATAAAAAATATTACACAAAGTCCTAAAAGCAGTCCAGAGGGCCACAAGAACCAAGTCAAAGATTTGAAATACAAAGAAGCAAAATCCACTCAGCTGGAAAAGCAAGAAACAAAAAGAATTCAGATAATTGAAGATAGCGTAAGGGGCCTCTGGGACAACCTCAAGCATGCCAACATCCGAATTATTGGGGTCCTAGAAAAAGAGAGAGAGCAAGTTAATGAAAACCTACTTGAAGAAATAGTGACTGAAAACTTCCCCCACCTGGTGAAAGAAACTGACTTAAAAGCCCAAGAAGTACACAGAATTCCAAAATATAGGAATCTAAAGAGGACCACACCAAGACATATCATAATTAAAATGCCAAGAGCAAAAGATAAAGAGAGAATATTAAAAGCAGCAAGAGAAAAACAGTTGGTTACCTACAGGGGAGCACCCACACAATTGTCAGCGGATTTCTCAACAGAAACGACGCAGGCCAGATGCGAGTGGCAAGAAATATTCAAAATAATGAATAGCAAGAATCTACAACCAAGATTACTCTATCCAGCAAAGCTATCATTCAGAATTGAAGATCAGATAAAGTGTTTCACAGATAAGAAAAAGCTAAAGGGCCAAGACCGGTTTGGCTCAGTGGTAGAGCGTCGGACTGCGGACTGAAAGGTCCCGGGTTCGATTCCGGTCGAGGGCATGTACCTTGGCTGCGGACACATCCCCAGTAGGGGGCGTGCAAGAGGCGGCTGATCGATGTCTCTCTCTCATCGATGTTTCTGACTTTCTATCCCTCTCCCTTCTGCTCTGTAAAAAATCAATAAAATATATTTAAAAAAAAAAGAAAAAGCTAAAGGAGTTCATCACCACCAAACCAGTATTATATGAAATGCTGAAAGATATTCTTTAAGAAGAGGAAGAAGAAAAAGGTAAAAATATAAATTATGAACAACAAATACACATCTATCAACAAATGAACATAAAAATCAAGTGAATTAATAGGCTGATGAACAAGATAAACTGATGAATATAACAGAAACATGGACATAGAGAGGGAATGGACTGAAAGTTCTTGGGGAGAAAAGGGTTGTGGGAAGTACAGCAAGTGATTGGACAAAAATCTTGCAACAATGGGAGAGGACATTGGGGTGGGGGAGGTGAGGGTGGAGGGTGGGATAGGTACAGGGTGGAGGGGAGATATAGGGGGATAAAAAAGGGGAAACAATGTAATTAATAAACTGAACAATAAAGAAAAAAAAGTCTAAAAAAAAGAATTAATGATTTGTATCATCTGAGAACACACAGAAAAAGTTAATATGTTGATAGTTGACAGAACGACAGAAGATACTCATAATGCATTTGCAAATCACCAAAGAAGTAATATCTAGTAATATAAAGAATTCTTATAGACGCCACAAGAAAACAATGGTCATGCCAGCATACAAACAGACCAAAGACCTGAACCTGTTATGCATAGGAGAGAAAACCCCAAAAGGCTAATGAGCTCTTGAAGAAATACTCAAAATTACTGATACTCAGAGAAATGAAAATGACAATGAGATTTTATTACAGATATTACATTGGAAAACACTCGAGAAAGTTGGATAGAGGTTGCCTTTCTATGGGGAGAGAATAGGAAAGGACTTGTGGGTACAGGGACATAGCAATCAAGAAGGCAAGTGTGGGACCTCACTGTGACCAAGGGAGATACAGGCCATGTCCTCAGCGGTCACACTCAGGTGAAATTTTCCCCTCCAGCTTGCTTCAGTTTCGTGGCCATTGCTACAGTCCAGATCATTATTTTCACTCACCTCAGCTACTGCATTAGCCTAACTGGTCAATGGAAACCCTGCTTCCATTTTGCCTTCCTGTAAGCCCTTCTCTGCAGAAGAGTACAAGGGGTCTAGAAAGATAAGCTAGGCTGTGTGACTGCCCTTGTTAAAATTCTCCCAGAGCTTCTGCTGCCCTTATTTTTGCCATTGCTCTGAAAGGTCCTATGTGGTCTGGCCCCTCATATCTGTTCTATCCTTCCCTCGTGTACAAGTTCCACCCACACTGGCCCTCCATGTCCCGAACGTGCCAAATTCATTCCCACGTCAGGGGTTCTGAAGTCCTTGACCTCCCACAATGCATAGGTGGCTCTTTCTGCTCCATCATGGCTGTGCTCAGATGCCATTTTCTACTGCAGCCCTTTCCTGGCCTCCTTCCGCAATGGCTGTGCCTGTCCCTCATCTGTGTGCTTCCGTATCGCTCTTGCTATTCATGTGATTTAATGTATCATATCTTGAATTATCTTGCTCATTTATTCATTTTTGCCTCTTTCCACCAGACCATAACCCTTTTCAGGGCAGGGACATTGCTTGTCTTATTCATTAACTGGGAACACCTAACACCCATCAGTCAGGGGATGGTTGATTTGTTATGACACATTCACACCCTGGATTACTTCACAGATTAAAAGTTTACAAAGGGACCGGGACTATTCTACATATTTTATATCACCTGTGAAGTAGTTACCAATATTCTCCTTTTAAAGAAGAATTGAGACATGGAGAGGATAAGTAGCTTGCAGAGTCACCCAGGTATGTGACAGGGCTGGGGCGAAAGCCAGTCTGGCCCCAGAACTTCTGGCTTAACCACTGTGAACAAAAGGGGCCACTTGTTGACCTGACAAGCTCAGGGAAGGCCTGCATAGCAGCCTTGCAAACTCGGAGACCTACCAAAAGGAACTACAAAGTATGGTCTGAAATTAAAATTTAACTAAAAGCAATTATGGTGGGCAGTTACATCCTAGACCAGTATCTTCACTGACAAGGTCAACCTTGACCTGAACTGAGCCTATCTGTCTTTTTGCATCTATGATAACATACCCTTGAAATGGATAACTTGTAACTTCCCTTTTTCTGAAGCCCCTGGGGCACAACCAAATGTGGTGCCAGGACAGATACCACAAATTCCTTCATTATCATGATAATTGTTCCTGCACCCACGTAAGTATGTGTCCCTCATTTCACTTTTTATCCAACCCCAGGAGTCCCCCCCACACCTTCTCCCCCTGCTTGATTTATCCCACCTCCTTAATCCATCACCAATGAATTTCATGTTACCCACCTATGTCCCTCCTTTGATTGCTGTGTGTAAATACTAATGTAACCTGCCATTCTCCAGACCATTATCTCAGTTCGTTGAGGTTCTGCTTCCCGGCATATGTCAACAATTTGGCTCAAATAAACTCACAAAAATTCTTTGCAGGTTTCAGTGTTTTTTTATTTTATTTTATTTTTACGTTAACACCACCATACACTCAGCCTCTCAGTATTCGTTATTGTCCTGGAAAATTAGGTTCCTATGTTCCTTGACAAATAAAGTTAAATTTCCTAAAACAAACATACAGTAAGTAAATAAAACTTCACAACATAAAGTAAAACAAACATCACTCTCCAGATAATGGGAAATAAAAATAAACTATTGAACTGAATATGTCAAGATGTCTCAGAACCTCTGACCATAAGCTAAACATGACTCTACTTTATGATGACAAGATACAGAAAAGAGAGAGGTGACAAGAAATGACTTTTATCCCAATATAGGCCATATTAATATTCTTAGTGTTATCCAGTTGGTGTGGCTCAGTGGTTGAGCATTGACCTATGAATCAGGAGTTACAGTTCAATTCCTGGTCAGGGTACATGCTTGTGTTGCAGGCTCAAATCCCAATATAGGGTGTGCAGAAGGCTGCTGGTCAATGGTTCTTTCTCATCATTGACGTTTCTCTCTCTCTCTCCCTCTCCCTTCCTCTCTGAAATCAATACAAATTTAAAAAAAAAAAACAACTATATTCTTAGTGTTATTAATGGATCTGGCTGACAAATATTTTCTTTCTTATTTATTTTACAACAGGATGTCAAGGTCTGGCTCAGTGCTTAGCTCAAACTTGTGGCCTCTGGTTTCAATCTGATAGTAGGTTTTACTGAGCACTTTTTGTCTCTCTCACGTAGCAAGACTGCCTGGGGTCTTTTGTAGACTGGGTTTACTCTGTCACTTGTCACCTCTGTGAGCATGAAGGTGTTGTTGTCTCAAACCTGAATATGGTACAGTTGATGAAGGAAGGGTCTGGACTTTGAAGTTTTATAGCTCTAGATTTGAACACTGGTTCTGCTACAGATTAGCTGCATAAACTTGGGTAAATTTACTTCTCTAAGCCTGAGATTTCCCCCCCACCTATGTGCAGCATAATTGTTCCTACCTCCAAGGCTGGGTGCGAAGACTAAATGAGAGAAAAGGGTTAGCACATGGCCAACCCTTAATCAGTGATGGGTTCACATGAGCGGTGTGACATACACTACAAGACACAAAAATGTCATCCCTGCCCCGAGGAGCTCACCACCTAAGTTGGGTGAGACAGGAAGGCATTCAAATGGTTTTTCGATGATCATGTCACATAGGAGGAGAGGTGTGAAAACATACTGCGCGGAGAGCAGAGCCACCCAGGCTGTAAAGGGCAGTTGAGCCTGCCTGGAGAGGAAGAACTTGGCCTTGAAAGAGGGCTAGGGACCGGATGAATGAGGCAGGACAGGGCATTTATCTTAGGTGAGACAGCATGAGAAAAGGTGTGAAGACTCAGAAAGGAGATTAAGGAAATACCCAGTATCAAGCCAGGTAACGCCACTCCTAAAGGTAATCAGCACCATGTGGTTTTGGTTAGCTGGAATGGAGGTGCACTTTCCTTAGTCAGCTCCCTGTGGCTCCTTGGGGCAAATGATGGCCTGCAAGAGGCCCCTGACAAATGTCTCTCCCTCTTTACCTGTGAAGAATGCCCCTGGTTCTTGTCCTATCCAAATGGCCTGCAAGCTTCTAGGTGTCCCCCTCCCTCTTCACCCCCCCCCCCCCCCCCCCCCCGCATACTCTGCCTCAGATTCAACCAGCTATCTCTCTTGGCCCAATAGGATAGACTCAGAAAGATAAATCTGCATATTTGTGGAGGCAGAGAAAGAGGAAGAGGGGTGAGAGGAGAAGGAGAAAGAGGAGAAGGAAATCAGAGCAAAGTCTGCGTTAGAGGGAAATGTGGTATCAGAGGGAGATTGTGAGAGGCAGGGTGCAGGCTCCATTCATTTCTTCACTTTGCTTCCCGTTGGCTGGCCAGGCTGGAGCAGAGTCCTGTCCACCTGTGTTTGGGTCAGGCTAAGTCTACACAGGCAGATGCTGCCTTTCCCTCCAGCTACTTCACAGGGGCAGACTGGATGTTGGCAGAGGCCAAGTTGGACAGGAGTCACCTGGCCGTGGAGTCTACATGGTGCCAAGTGCCAGCCCCGGATAACATTGCTAAGTGGCAGCAGCTGACTTTACATCGGAGAACATTCACTGCGTGCTTATGAGGTCCCAGCACTGGGTTCTGACTCCGGAGAAACTGATTCTGAACAGAGATTTCTTCCAGGTGAGGGATTCTTTGGTTAGAAAATATCTTACCCTGAGAATCAAAGATTTACCAAGAAGTTAAAAAAGAAAACAATGAAATGTAAACATTTTTAACTTGTGCAATTTCGTCTTATGTTTTGGTCCTTAAATCCCTATAGTCTTTTCTTTCCTCAAACTGGCCCTGGCCTCTGTCCCAAGGAAGGAGGCCATCTTTAAAATACAAAGAGAAGCGAAACTTAAATCTTAGCTTCTGAATTTCGCTAGGCCTCAGTTTTCCTATAAATAATAGATATAAAAAAATACTTAGTCATTTACCCTATTATCTGCCCCTAGCTCCACTATCCAACAGTAAAGGTTTAATAGAGACTCTTGGGACCACTCATTGGAGAGTCTGTGTGTTCTGCTGCCCCTGGCCTTGGGGAGATGCGGCCTCAGAGGTGCCCTTTGCCCACCAGAGAGCAGAGGGAGAGGCCTGGGGAGACTAATGACTAGGAAACTCTCCAAGGATGCTTGAGGGGTCCTGGCCGCTGACAGCAGTGGGCATGCAAAAGGGAGTAGGGATTGTTTGAGCAAACCGTGAGAACTGTTTAGCTGGTGTTACTGGAGGCTCGGTGAACACCACATGAATGGATGTTGGTGGACAGCCGGCGAGGATGATTGCATTTTTGGTAAACTGGTCATTTGATGAATTGGCTTCTACTTTTTTTACTTTAAAAATCAACTTTATTGAGGTATAATTTAATATAATAAAATGCACTTGGTGAGTGGTGACAAGTATATAAAGCTGTGTAATCACCATAATAAAGACATAGGTCATTTCCATCAGTCCCAAAAGTTGCCTCTTAGCCCCTGGTGGTCAGCCCTTCCCCTTTCTCCTGGGCCCCAGGGCACCCTGATTTGCTTTCTGTTGTGGGAGATATGTGTATTTTTTAGGGTTTCACAGTCTTTTGTGGCTGACTTCTTTTTTTTCTTTTCTTTATTGTTCAGTTTATTAATTACATTTTAATTAATTACATTATTAATTAATTCCCTTTTTTTTCACCCTATAGTTCCCCTCCACCTGGTACCCATCCCACCCTCTGCCCTCATCCCCCTCCACTGTCCTCTCCCATAGTTGCATGATTTTTGTCCAGTCTCTTGCTGCACTTCCCACACCCCCTTTCTCCCCAAGAGTTGTCAGTCCATTCCCTCTCTATGTCCGTGATTCTGTTACATTCACCAGTTTATCCTGTTCATCAGCTTATTAATTCACTTGATTTGTAGATTCATTTGTTGATAGATGTGTATTTGTTGTTCCTAATTTACACTTTTATCTTTTTCTTCTTCCTCTTCTTAAAGAATATCTTTCAGCCGAGACTGGTTTGGCTCAGTGGATAGAGTGTCGGACTGAGGACTGAAGGGTCCCAGGTTCGATTCCGGCAAGGGCATGTACCTTGGCTGCGGGCACATCCCCAGTAGGGGGCGTGCAAGAAGCAGCTGATCGATGTCTCTCTCGCATCGATGTTTCTGACTTTCTATCCCTCTCCCTTCTGCTCTGCAAAAAAAAATTAATAAAATATATTTAAAAAAAAGAATATCTTTCAGCATTTCATATAATATTGGTTTGGTGGTGATGAACTCCTTTAGCTTTTTCTTATCTGTGAAGCAATTTATCTGACCTTCAATTCTGCATGATAGCTTTGCTGGATAGAGTAATCTTGGTTGTAGATTCTTGTTATTCAGCACTTTGAATATTTCTTGCCACTCCCATCTGGCCTGCATCGTTTCTGTTGAGAAATCCGCTGACAATCATATGGGTGCTCCCTTATAGGTAACTAACTGTTTTTCTCTTGCTGCTTTTAATATTCTCTCTTTGTCTTTTGCTCTTGGCATTTTAATTATGATGTGCCTTGGTGTGGTCCTCTTAGGGTTCCTATATATTGGGGTTCGGTGCGCTTCTTGGACTCCTAAGTCAATTTCTTTCACCAGGTGTGGCAAGTTTTTGGTCACTATTTCTTCAAATAGGTTTTCATTGTCTTGCTCTCTCTCTTTTTCTGGCACCCCTATAATTTGGATGTTGGTATGCTTGAGGTTGTCCCAGAGGCCCCTTATACTATCTTCAATTTTTTGGATTCTTTTGGTTTCTTGCTTTTTCAGCTGAGTGGATTTTACCTCTTTGTATTTCAAATCTTGAACTTGGTTCTTGGGGTGCTCCAGAGCACTTTTAGGTCTTTGTATAATATTTTTTATTTCAGTCAGTGTATGCTTAATTTCTGGTTGGTCCTTTTTCATATCCTTGAGAGTCTCCTTTATATCCTTGAGGGTCTCCTTCATTTCCTTGTAGGACTCATTCATTTCCTTTGCGGTCTTGCTTATTTCCTTATAGGCCTCGACCTTTTGTTGGAGCCTCTTGAAAAGCCCTGTAACCGTGGTTTTGAATTCCACGTCCAGTCGTTTTTTTTCCTCCATTTCTTTCACATCTGATTTCTTTCCATGTTGCTGCATGGTGGCTGCTTCCCTGAGTTGGTCAATTAGCTTTGTGTGGTAGACTTCCTACTAGGGACAGTGGCTCAGCCTCCCCGGTTACCTGAGGTGGATATGGGTTGCACAGTCTTGCTGAAGTTAAGCTCAGGTTAATCATTGTTAGCACTTGGAGGGGTTGACCTCCAGGCCAATTGTCTGTGAAGTTCAGCTGTGCTCAGGTTGGATGGGCGGAGTCTCTGGGCCAAGCAGACAGCATTAGCTCCACCCTATGCAGCTCAGGGACTCTGTGTCGGTGGCAATGGCCGGCAGCACCTCTGAGAGAGAGCCGCTGCCAACCTCCACCAGCTGCCGGGGAATGCAGGCTCTCCCCAAATGAATCTGCACGCCCAATGTCTCACTCAGGGTCGTAAAACAAAGCAGTCTGAAGGTTTTCCAAATGAGAGAGCAAGTCGCAGAGTGTTCTCTGCACAGTCACATAGCTGAGCTGTTCACGCAAGCTGCCTTCTCCACAAGCCAGCAGACCCGGCAGTACCCGAGCTTCGGCGTGCCCTCCCACTGTCCAGTTTTCACCCCGTATGATAGTGGGTTCCCTGGACTTCGCCCAAAACTGGAGAATCAGTCCAGTGGGACGTCTTTGTCTCCCTGTTCGAGAAAACTGACCGGTTTTCAGCTGCCCGCCCTCTCCGCTGGCGCGCGCTCCAAACCTCTCTCCGCACAAATCTTTCAATGCTGTCTGCCGCCGCTCCTCCAAGTCACAGTGTCTTATTTTTACTTTTATTTGTGGAATTTTCACTCGGCCAGCTTTCTGGTGATTCTGGAAGGTGTTTGTTCTTTCGTTAAGTTGTAGTATTAAAATTGTTGAGTATGATGGCAAGATAGGTGTTTTACCTATGCCGCCATCTTGTTTCTCCTGACTTCTTTTGTTTAGCATAAGGTTTTTGAGATTTTTCCGTGTTGGTTTAATTTTGCTCTTTCTCGTTGCTGTGTAATATTCCATTGTAAAAATATTACAGTTTATCTATTAATCAGTTGAATGATAAAGCTGTTCTAATTTTTAGCAATTATGAATAAAGCTGCTATAAACATTCAAACATAGGTTTTTGTGTAAATATAGGTTTTCATTTCTCTTGGGTAAATACTGTGAGTAGAATGGCCTGCTAGGTCAGATTGATTTTTAAAAATATATTTTATTGATTTTTTACAGAGAGGAAAGGAGAGGAATAAAGAGTTAGAAACATCAATGAGAGAGAAACACCGCAACCAAGGTACATGCCCTTGACCGGAATTGAACCTGGGACCTTTCAGTCAGCAAGCTGACACTCTATCCTATTGAGCCAAACTGGTTTCAGCTCAGATTTATTTTTACAAAGTCACTCAGAGCTGAGAGTGATGTCATACCAGGAGTCGTCTGGCAAGCCCAGTCCCCTGCACAGAGGCGCTGTTCTTGACCCATCTCCTTTCTCTCACTTTTTTCCTCCCTCTCCCTTCATTCTATTCTTTCCCCTGGCTTCCCTTTTGCCTTCCCATTCCAAGGCCTCTCTGGATGAGCTCGAGGGAATCCACAGGACAGATGTGGGTGAGGGACTGGACTCTGGTTTCTCCCACAGTGGGCTTGTGGAAATGAAGCCCTCACTTTTCTTGGTCCAAGACTGGCTGACCAAGCACCCCCACCAAACTCTGCCAGGTCTCCTGATCGCTCCTCAGCTGGGTTGCTTGGAGGGACACTCAGACTCCATAGGGAGAGGACTGGGGAGGTCTAGCAAGCTCAGCTCCCAATGCCATTGTTTCAAGAACTGTATCTGATGGTTCTAGTTTCCCCCATTTACTGGTGCTCCATCTTTTAAATTTAGTTAAGAGGAACTTGAACCAGTAATTCTTCACTGGTTCCATCTAGTTTAAGCCACTGAGCCAAGGTTCTGCCGTTGCTTCCTGAGAGCCATCCCCACCTTCTGCAGGGCAGGGGAGATGGGGACAGAGCAATGTTGGCCTGGGATGCCTTCATACCAAGTCCTGGGTTTGAGATGGTCCAGTAGAGTTGAGTAATGCCCTGACTCAGTGTTGGTTTCAAGGTCAGCAACCATTCGTGTTCAGAAAAGCACTGTGGTGTGGTGGGCAGAGCTCAAGACTGGAAGCCGGAGCCATGGGCTCCAGTTCTTACTCTGCCATATGATAAAAACAAACAGATTCCCTGTCTGGGCCTCCCTTTCCTCTTCTGTAAGATGGGAGGTTGGACCAGGTCAGTACAACAGGTCTGGCATCTGCATCTTTCATGTCAGGTGTCTGACATGACCACAGAGAGACCACTGACCCAGGTGACCTCAGACCCAGGTGACCTTCTTGCTGCTGAATTCTGGGGTCTGGCCTTCCCTGCTGCCCATGCTTGGGCATCAGCTCAGAATGAGAATAAATAGAGGATTCTCAGGGCCCCTCTGTATAAGATATGACTGACACCGAACTGTAAAAACAGGATGCTTGATGCCAGAAAGGAGAAATGACTAAGACTATTGCCAGGAAAGAGCTGAAAGTGACTAAGGTAGGCTGATACTTGGTGAGGGGGATGGGAGATTTTAGAAGGGGCACATTGGGAATGTGATCTCAACAGAGCTAATGACCTGTTCTCAGCAGGATCCAGGGCCTGGGACTCCCCTTAAGTCCCTACCTCCACAGTGTGTGTGTGTGTGTGTGTGTGTGTGTGTGTGTGTGTGTGTGTGTGTAAGGGAGACCCATGTGCTCTACCTTATGGTACAGACCTTTGGGAGGAAGAAGGACCCGAGTCCCAAATGTAGATTAAACTCCTGTTGCACCAAAGTCAGTGTCGTCAGCCCCGGGGGCCTGGACCATGACCTTTAAGACCCATTTCCAACTGTCTCCACAATCCTCAGCCCTGCTGACCCTGCTGGGCCCCGGATTCATGTAAGCCTTGAGGCGGGTTCAGGCAAAGTGCCGTGAGGGTTTTTAGTCATATGTGGCTGATTTTAGGTGATGACCCAGGTTTGAGTTGAGGAATTTCGCACCAAGGAAGAAGAGAGTGGATGAGCTGGTTCTGACACAGCAGTGACTTCTGTGAGGCCCACTCCCACCCAACTGCCTGCCCAGCCTCCTTACAGGTTCTGTGAGGTTGGTGGCAGGTGAGAACCAGGGGCAGGGCCTGGAAAGCAGAGATGCCAGGAGGACACAGGGGACAGAGGGCACCTGGGGTGTTTGTGGATGGGGCTGACTGCAGTCAGGTTGCTGTAGTTTAGGTGAGGCCAAAGACTCGGGTTATCCAAAAACAGCAGGCAGAAGGGACAGGGCCACTGCCTGCAGCCCCCTCCCTGCCTGTCTCCAGCAGGCTGGGAAAGCTGCCTCCTGCTGGGTCCTCCAGCTTGGTCCAGAGTAGGCCCTAGAGGGGGCTTGTCTCAGGCCTATGTCCCCATGTGTGGAAGCTGGCTGCATTGCAGCCATCTCCTACCAAGTTCAAGTGACACCTTATCCTTCTATAAACATGTGTTTGTAGGGTGTGGAGTGGGAATAGGAGGTATTGGTCTCCTCTGGTGATGCAGATCTTCTAGGCTCCAAGAGTGTAGACCTGTCCCTCTCCCATGACTCCCCCCTGCTCCCCCTTCTGCCTCCCTTGCATCTGGCCTGGAGCCCTCAGCTCCCATTTGCTGCAAACAATAAAGACTCATCTGAGGGTGACCAACAAGGGACTTTCAAAACCAAAACCAGAGTTCTGGGCTAACTAGAATGACATAAATACTTGGTATGCCAGGCTGAGATTTATAATTATTTATATGCATTTGTAATTACTTCTAAGCTTCATAATTATTTGAGGCAAAATAATTTGGTTGTTTTCTGATCTTATTTTGGAGTATATGAACAAACTCTACATGGGACAACTCCAAGTATTCAGGCCAATTCTGAGATTAAGGGGTGAATGAGTCTGTGTGTGGGATCCTGATGCAGTGGACATATGACTCCCAGCGTCCCTTTCCTTTCCCTTAGGGATCTTATAGAGCTGTCAATCATGAGAAATCCTCCTTCCCCCCTGCTCCTGACAAAGGAGAGCCCCTGACCAGTCTGGCCAATCAGCATTCCCATCCTTTTAGACTCTGACTTACTCAGGAACAATTCAATCTCTGCTTCCTTCCTCTTTTTAGAATTATATGGGTGGAAAGAGATGGGGGGGGGTATTCTTTTCTCTGGATTATAAACTCTAAGGATACTGGGGATCATCTTTGTCACCATGTGAAAGGATGGCTTAAAAAACAAAGTTGACATAGAGAAAAGCAAAGTTGATGGGAAGAAAAAGAGGACATTCTGAAGACATGGTCTGGACCACTAGATCCAGCTGTGTCTGAAGCCCACAAACCGCTTGCACTTTCAAGTTATGAGACAATAAAGGCACTTTTTCCTCCTGTACATTTATTTAAATCCAGCTTTAGTTATTCTCTTACTTGTGACAGAAGGAGTTCTGACTAATACACCTGGCCACATCTGTGGCAGGTCTCCACTTGTGGCTCTCCAGCAGGAAGAGGGGAGGGGAGGGTTATCCAGGGTGTGTCCTCTCCGCTTTGAGATTAGGGAAACAGCATCTCTTCCAGGATACATCTAGAGTGGGAGGCAAGTGTTGGGGCTTGTACCCTCAGGAGCCTCTTTTAGGATAAGGGAGCAAAAGCTCTTCCATGTCCTTTCTCTCATCTGCCCCAACACCTCTCCTGGATTTGCTGGGGTCCGTAACTCTGGAAGTCAATCTTGTAATGCATCCACCTCCCACTCACATACCTTCCTGCTTTTGTGACATCCCAGCCTAGGTAAAGCCTGTTAAAGACATGGGAGGACCAACTATTGCCTCAATCGTTCCATTTCAACACCTGGTAAACTGGGATGCAGTCTGGTTACCATCCCTGTCTAGAGCCAGGAGAGGGGAGGCAGCTCTCAGGCTGGGGGGTAGAGAGAGGCAGCCATCCTCCCCACCGAGGAAGACTGAGTGGAGGAAAGGAAAAGGCAGCCACGATGAGGCCAGCCCAGCAGAAAAAGCAGGTAGTAGAAAGACCACAAGAAAATGTAAATCATATCCTATGCAATCGGGATAAGAATTCACAAATGAACTTAACACCTAACCTTCAGGATTTATCTCCTAAATCCAGCAAGGAGAGGACAGGAGGAGGGAAGAGGAGTGGGGGCAACTTGGGAGCAAGAGATTGCTTTCCTGCCCAAATAAAACATCTTTCCCCAAAAGCACACCTTCCCCGCTTAGCTCCTAATTTAAACTTCTCCTTTTAAAAAAGTATTAAGCAATATTTATAATATACAAAAAATATAGAGATAATAAAATGAACATCCATGAACCCACTACCCAGCTTAAAAAGTAAAGCATTGGTAACAGAGTTGAAGTCCCCTTGTGAGCCCCTTACCCAGTCACTTCCCCTCGTCCTTCCTAGGAATAATCCTGAACCCAAATTCATAGCTATCACTCCCATACATTTCCTACTTTCTCTATATTTTTTACATAAGTATGTATTTCCAAGCTTGTTTTATTTTATTCTGCATGTTTTGAACTTTGGATAAATTATATCATATAAAGGATATGTATTCTGCAGTCAGCTTTTTCTCCCCACTAGGTATTATGTTTATAGAATTCATCTGTATTGATAAGTATGGATCTGGCTCATTCATTTTCATAGCTGTGAACTATACCACAATTTATTTATCCACTTTCACGTGATGAACATTTAAGCTTCCAAATTTTGGCTATTACTATATTATCAATTTTAAGGCACATTCTCTCTGCCCTTCTCCTTTTAAAATCTCTGAATTAAGGGATACTTATTAAAAGTGATGATGTGCTCCCTACCCAGTTTGGCTTAGTGGATAGAGCATTGGCCTGTGGACTGAAGGGTCCTGGGTTCCCATCAATGATTCTCATCCATTGATGTTTCCATCTCTTTCTCCCTCTCCCTTCCTCTCTGAAATCAGTAAAAATATGTATTTTTTAAAAAGTGATGACGTGCAATACTTTAATTGGCAGTGTTTTCCTTTAGTAGATTCAATGAAGAATAATACAAACAATGCTATTGTGAGCTTTCTTGTACATGTCATGTTCCTTTAGTGTATATATCCTGGGTGTATAAATTGCTGGGTCATAGAATATATGATTATCAATTTTACTAGATATTGACCAATTGTTCCTCAGAGTAATTTTTATTGCTTTATATTCCCATCACTATGTAAAAAAGTTTCTATTGGGGTATGCTAAGGGGTACCATCTGACATTTGAGTTTTGCTAATCTACATCTAAAATGGTATATTGTTGTGGTTTTAATGTATATTTCCCTGATTATTAATAATCTGGGGCATCTTTTCAAGATCTTTTACTTTCTCTAACCCATGTCCTTGGGACTCTTTATTTACTCCCCTTAGGTCTCTTTATACTCTTTTACTATAGTCAAACCCATCATCCATCAATACTTATCAATATACAGCAATAACTATAGCTGTAGTTATCAAAAGTCACAAAATTACTGATGCCCAAGTAATTTCACTCTAGGAATCCTGCACTGAGAGAAAAAAAATGCTACATGCTGGAAAGTGTTAAATGAATGTAAACTTTGGTAGTTAAGAATTGAAAATCACCCAAATGCTCATATTATTATAATAAATATATTAATAAACTATGGCATATTCCTATGATTAAATTGTGTGCTGTCATTAAAAAAACTATAAAGAGAATGTATATATCAATCTACCTAAATTTAGGATATAATAATGATGGCTGATTATAAAATTAAGTAAGAAAAATTACACATTTTCCTATTGGCTCTAGTTGGTTTGACTCAGTGGATAGAGCATTGGCTTTCAGATTGAAGAATCCTGGGTTTGGTTCCAGTCAAGGGCCCTATTAGACTCATAACCACCGTAAAAGACAAGATCCCAAACATAAAGCAATAAAAAAATAAAAGAAATGCCCTTGGGAGGGGGTAATAAGTAAGAAATTTACATGTGAAAATGATGGCATTACAAATTAATAGGGGAAAGATGGATTATTTGACAGTAAGTTGAAAAATTAAGCATTTTCTGGAAATAAAGCAAGAACCATTTTAACATTTGGAGACAGAATAATCCATAACTCACTCTTTATATTGAAATAAGTTCCAGATGTAAATATAACCAACCAGGTTATTTTTATCATCATTAGTGAAGAAGTAAGATATAAAACTGAGATGCATGAAGGAAAACAAATGGACAATTCTGACTATATACATATTAAATTTCTTTACATCAAACAACTATAAATAATAATAAAAGACTAATTTGTAAAAATATTTGCCAAATTTATAATGAATGGCTAATTTCTTCCCCCCAAAACAAAAAAGCTCTTTCAAATAAATACTAAAAAATTAACAACGCAATAGAAAAGTTGACCAAAGATACAAATAGGCAACTCATGATAGTAATGCATATTTTCTACCATTTCTACCATCCTGTAGCTGCATTATATTTATAGAATTTTTAAAAAATATTTTTTATTGATTTTTTACAGAGAGGAAGAGAGAGGGCTAGAAAGTCAGAAACATTGATGTGAGAGAAACATTGATCAGCTGCCTCTTGCACAAATCCTACTGGGGATTTGCCCTTGACGGGAATCGAACCTGGGACCTTTCAGTCTGCAGGCCAATGCTCTATCCACTGAGCCAAACCGGTTTCGGCTATTTATAGAATTTAATTGTATTGATAAATATAGATCATCATAATCATCTGTTAATCCTAAAACAAATATTGATGCCTGGCTTCCAGATATTATGATGTAGTTGATGTGATGTGTGACTTGGGCACTGAGAATTTTAAAAACTCCCCTGGTGATTCTAATGTTCAACTAGAACATTAGAAGTTTTGGAATCACTGGCATATGCAATCTGTACTAATAAAAGGGTTATATGCTAATTAGACCAGGTTGACCAGCTATCTTCCAGATGTCAGACTTCCTTCCAGACAAAGCCATGGTTGTGGGGGCCAAGGCAGAGGCAGTTACAAGTGATCAGGCCGGCAGGGGAGGGGCATGAGGCAGGCAGGCAGGTGAGTGGTTAGGAGCCAGTGGTCCTGGATTGTGAGAGGGATGTCCAACTAAATTGGCAGTAAGACATTCCCCTAAGGGTCCTGGATTAGAGAGGGTGCAGGCTGGGCTGAGGGACTCCTCTTCCCCTTCGTGCATGAATTTTGTGCACCAGGCCTCTAATAGGCCTATAAAAGATTATCACTAACAATAAGAATGCAAATCAAAACAACAAAGAGATGTCATCTTTCATTGATCAGATTGGCAAGGATGGAAAGTTGGTAAGACTCAGTGCTGCCAGTCAGGGTATGGATAAGAGTCAGCAAGACGTTGTTGATCAAATATAAATTGGCACAAAATTTTTGAAGGACAACTCAATCATTTCTATTAATACATAAAATATTTATGGAAATTTATTCTACATAAACTCTTGCACAAATCCTCCAAGATGTTCAATTTAGCATTATTCCTATAACTGCTTTTTAATTTTGTTGGTATTGTTTGTTTATTTGGAGGAACAAGGGCTATGGCTTTGAAGTTGTTGATGGATGAAGGTAGCAGTCATCCCTCTCCCTAATATATTTCAGTACAATGCTATCTGGACCTTGCGAAGGGAGCTGGATAACACTCTCTTTTAGGAAAACAATCTAGCTGCATCCATAAATTTCTATAGGAGCAGAGGGAAAAATGAGGTTGGGACCTTAACATCTTTCCATTGGGAATTCAATTTTCTGAAATGTAGATGATGAATGAAGAGATCCTCAAGAGAACCACTGAGGTCAGATGGCCAGGAAGGACAATGGGAGTCCCTGAGAGGAAATGCACTATAAGGATGACAGGAGGTTGGACCAGTGTCTTGGACTCAGTACTAGGGCTTCGCTTACTGGAAGCTAAGGCACAAGGATCATGCTGAAACTCCTTTGCACTTATTTACCTTGCGACCATGGGTCTATTTTGGGCAAACTGGCTCCCTGTGTGAGAGAACTGAAGGGGCAGTATCATTTCTGGTAATTAGGTAACTTTGCTGGAGGACTCTCTTCATTGATCTGCATGTTTTGGAGAGAAGTCTCGAGTCAACAGACAAGTGATGGAGGAACTGCCTCAGGGACAAGGGCACCAACCCTGGGAGTTCTCTGGCCTACTTGAAGGAAAATCATTGGGAAACATTGAATTCTCTGCCAACTTGGAAAGCAGGAGAGAGGAAATCACTGCAATTTGGATGTTAATAACCGTGACATGTTTTCTAGGCTTTGGGGTAATATTCATAGCATTAGAAACAACCTAGGTGATATAATGTTATATTATAGCAATTTTCAGGTGTGTCTTTTTTAATGGCAGAAGAAAATGATCATGGATTACTGTTAGGTAGAAAAGACGAGTTTTGCAGTATGAGCTCAATTTTACGTGTTTAAATATCCTAATAAAAGAGTAATATGCAAATGGTCATTGTGTCCTCACGCCAGGGCCAGAGGACCTGAGGCTGGGCTGGGGGACCTTAAGCCGTGCCCTTCACTGGGCGCCAGGCTGGAGAACCTGAGTTGCATCCCTCCACACACCCAGTGGGGCTTCACTCGGGGCCTAAGGCTGTGCCCTCTGCCCGGTGGAGCTTAATGGAGGTGGGGCTGGCTGGGTGTGGGTCTCGTGTGATTTCTGGGTCCTGTGGCATGCTTCAGACTCTGGCAGGAAGAAAATTTTCATACACATTTTACTAATTTTCTTTCATCTTTGACACTTCCATTATAGAAAAAGGGCAAATAGCAATATTAAAATATTTCCTTTAATTAATTTCCTTCTAATATGCACAAATTTCATGCACTGAGCCACTAGTCCTATATAATAAAAGGCTAATATGCAAATTGACCGAACTGCAGAATGACCAGTTGCTATGATGTACACTGACCACCAGGGGGCAGATGCTCAATGCAGGAGCTGCTCCCTGGTGGTCAGTGTGCTCCCAGCTCCCACCAAGGGCACGCAGCTCAGCCAGAAACCAGATTCATGGCTGGCAAGCACAGCCGTGGTGGGATCCTCGCCTTCCTTACTGACAGCTTAGGCCTGCTCCCCATGAGGGCTCCTGGACTGTGAGAGGACACAGGCTGGGCTGAGGGAACCCCCTCCCCACAAGGGCATGAATCTTGTGCATCAGGCCTCTACTATGTATATAGAAACAAAACTTATTTCTATGTATATATGTGCCTCAAAAAAGAAGGAAAGGGAAAATATTAAGGGTTCAAGGATTTATGTCTAGATGATGGGATTATTGAGAATGTTTTAAAATATGTTTTCTATTGATTTTTTTAGAGAGAGAGGAAGGGAGAGGGATAGAGAGAAACATTGATGAGAAGAAACATCATTAATGAGTGACCTTAGTGTAAGAGAGAACTTGGACACTTGGGAGGTAATGTGTCCAGTGTTGGAATTATGCAAGGGGTACCTGCCTGCAAGGCACAGAGGAGAGTCTGCTGGGCAGGAGAATGCTCTGGAACCCAGGTGACCTGTTTCAGCTTTGAGGTTCTGTTATTCTATGCAGCCACGCCCCTCCTAGGCCCATGGAGAGGCCTTCTAAAGGTCAGGCTAACCTTTGTTGCCTCATATATAAGTGTCTCCAAGGATGGGATTTTCACTAGGCAGCGAGGAGGGGAGGGCAAGGCCTGCCTGGCCTGGCCAGGAGATATTTGGGAAAGGTGTTGTGGATAGCCATCCACTCCAGCTTTCTTAGGCCCAGCCCTGGAGCTCACCTCTCAAGGCAACTCTGACAGGAACAGGGAACCTTCGCTCCTGGTTCTTACCTGCCCAGTGACACAGGCAGGCAGTTAGGAAGCACCTTCAGCGAAGAGGTGGAGGACACAGAAACAAACCAACACACAAACAAAAAGCCAACCAAAACAAAGACCAAACTATACACCAAAGAGGCCACCACCAAAAAGCCGACTGCAACAACACGTTTTCACAGGCTCGATGGAGACAACACGCACACAAAAAACATTGAGGACAAAAGTATTTTGGAGTCAAGGACCTGAATTCACATCTTTGCTGTGGTACTAACCAGCGTGGTAGCATTAGGCAATTTATCCCTCTGAGACTCAGTTACCTAATATGTAAAATAGGATTAACTGTACTTATTTTGCAGTATTGTTATAAAGATTAGAGATTACATACATATGTGATTGGCACATAGAGTCTGTTACATAATAAACTTCAATGAATTGTAGCTATTGCTGTTTTTAGTTAAAGGAATTTTTTAAATTGATTTCAGAGAGGAAGGGAGAGGGAGAGAGCAATAGAAACATCAATGATGAGAGAGAATCATTGATTGGCTGCCTGCTCCACACTGGGTATCAAGCCCACAACCTGGACATGTGCCCTGAACTGGAATCGAACCTGTGACCTCCTGATTCATAGGTAGACACTCATCCACTGAGCCATTCCAGGCAGGCCACTATTGCTATTTTTATTATTTTTGCTACAGGACCCCAATAAATTGGAAAGAAGTAACTATAAGTGAACCTGGGAGGCAGAGAACCCAAAAGTAGTGTGAGCCCGTCAGGGAAGGCTTTCTTCACTGATGACAACCACTAAGTGTGGGCTCTCTGATATGGGTTCAAGGCATCAGAAAGGTTGTTATACCTGTGCTTGTGGCCCTCCCAGTGAAGAAGCGATGATAGGCAATGAGCAAATAAAAAGTAACTTATAATCATTAATGATGTCTTATTAAGGTGCTATAAAAGACACTAACAGAGGGTACCTGATTTGGTTTGGGGAGGAGTGAGAGATGACTTCTTGGAGGAAGCAGCCTTTAAGCTAAACATTAAAGAAGATTAGAGTTAGCTCTGCATGGCTCCAGGGACAAGGCGATGTGCAAGGCACTGAGAAGCAGCAAAGGTTGGTGTGTTTAGCAACTGAACATGTGTGTCTCAACTGAACTGTGAGTAAGGAGGGAAGAGGTGAGAAATGCCTGGAAAGGTGGGCAGTTGGCTGGATCACCTGGGGCCTTGAAAACCAGGGTAAGGATTTGATATTTTATCATAAGGAATCAGATGCCGCTGGCAAGGGTTAAGCAGAGAAGTGACGTGAATCAGATCACGCTTGGTGCTGTGAAGGGCACGGATGGGACTAGGCTGGAGTTGTAGTGGTTCAGATGGGAAACAAATGGGGACTCAGGACAGGGTGAGGGGCAGAGATGGAGAGAAGTAATGGGTCTCAAGAAGCATTTTGGGATAGAACTTACATAGCAGGATAGATTAGATGTGAGGGCAGGGCAGGGGATGCCCAGGAGGCTTCAGTAACCCGGTGGGAAAAGATGTAATCCATAAGGGTGGGCCTGAAGGGAAACCTATCAAGTACCCAAGTACTGTGGGGCCTGAAATGTGGGGCAGGTTAGGAAGGCAAGGGAGACCATTCCAGGAGGGAAGCAGCCAAATCCAGGTGACAAGGTGGGAATGTGCTTGCCTCACACGTGTGGGTGGCACCGAGTGGGGTGACTCCTGCCATGAGGAAAGGGTGGACACTGGGCCACAGGGTGTGCGACAGGAGTGGGGAAGGAGCTGGGGTGGAGCCTGATTACTCCAGACCTCTGAAGCCACGCAGAGGTATCAGCCTTGATGTCAGAGATAATGGGAAGCTGCATGGGCTCTTAGGCCAGCAGCCAGGCAGCCATCCATCACTCGGCGTGCCAGGTCTGCGCCCAGGGCTGCAAAGACACAAATAAACAGCCACAAAGCTTGTGCTTCCTGGAAACATTTGCTGACAACCTACTCTGATACTAGTGTGGGACGTTTATAGCGAAAGCCCCTGGCCCTCAAGACACCACGTGCTCCCCTGGTTTCTTCCAACCTCACTGGCTATCCGTCTCTTCCTCTTTCGTGGCTCTTCTGCCTCCGCCAGATTTCTAGCAGGTGGAGAGCAGGAGGGCGAAGATTGTGCCTCTCTCTCCTGTCTCTGCACCCTGTCCTTCAGACAGCTTATCCAGCTCTGCGGCTTTAAAAACCACCTATATTCTGCTTCATATATTCAAACTGATTGTCTTCCCACCCTATCTTCTGAGTTCCAGCCTTGTATTTTCAACTGCCCATCTGACATTTCCACTTGCATATATAAGAGGCACCTCAAATTTAAAATGCCCAAGACAGAAACTCCCAATATCCTCCACCCCACCCCACTTTTTACGTTGGTGTTACCCAGCTGAGGAAGGGCTACCTGCCAGTTATCAAGGCAAATACCTAGGAGGATCTTTGATTTCTCGTTCCATATCTAGTCTATCAGTAAGTCCTATAAATGCTGCCTCCTGAAAACTCCAGAGTCTATTTTCCACTTCTTTTGTCCATTACTACCATCTTCACCAAGCCTCTGCCATTTCCCCCAGACAACAGTGGAAGCCTCCTCCTCTCCCAGTTATGCTCTCGCCCCCCAGGCAATCCATTCTCTCCAGACCAGCCAAAGGGGTTAAAGCCTTTTGAGGACTCTCTACTGCTTCAGAGCAACACCAGAGCTGCTTCCTGCAGGACCTGCCAGTGTAAGGTCTAACCTCATTTTCTACCACTGACTTCTTCCTCTCTTCCCCTGCTCTTTGCTCCCCAGCCACACTGTTTTTTTCCTCTGTTTCTAGAACAGACCAACCTAGTACCATCCTACCTGATGTCTCCTCCCTGTTGACATCAGTTTCTATCACATATTTTGTTTTGATATCTTTGACACAGAAATAACCATATATTTATTTGTTGAATGTCTCTGTATTTATTTGTTGAAGGTCTCCTCCATTACAATGTAAATTTCAGGAGAGATGGATCTTGTCTAACCTGCTCTGTGCTGTATCTCCCACTCCTACAACAACACTAGGTGCACAGGGGAAGCTCAATAAATATTTATCCAATGAATAAAGGAATGCTTTGGATGTGATTCCTGGTTTTCTTGAAATGGAAGCTACGTAACAAGCCACAGGAAGTGTTACCTAAAAATATAGTGCAGGAAATGGTAACTCTGAGCTGTGATTCACAGCTAATTTGAGAAACTAATTTTTCTAAAGTGTTGTTGGGTGACAAAATGCTGTCTAGTAATGCCAGCCTCTGATAGGGCCCTAGAAAGATAAAGGTGTAATCTATTGGGTAATCTCTCAAGGACCTATCTAGGGGACAGATGAGGAGCTATTTGAAGATTGGCAGGTCATTGTAGTTCCCTCCAAATTTTCCATGTAAGTAATCAAGGACTCTTCTGTCACTATTTACACACACATCTTTCCCAATCAAAACCCCGCTCCATATAAATACTCCCTAGCATTTTATAGTGATTCTTCTTTGTAGAGGACCGGCCCCAGGGAAGGCACCTGAGCATTCTTTAAATCAGTGTCAGCTGAATCCGAGGTGCCAAGCAGAGCCACGTCTTGGAAACACATCCACCAAAAAGGCTGGATGCATTATCAATATTGACTTTTAACTTGCTTCAGGTGTTGGGGGAAGGGCCCTTGAAATGTAGATTCAGCCTACCCCTGGGAATGAGGGAATGAGTGGGGCCTGGGCTCACTTAAGCTCCTTTGATTTTAAGTCTTTTCATGTGAAACCCCTTTCTATTTTAGTATAAGTAAACACATTGCATTTGGGTTGAAACTTTGTCTCTCCATCAGAGACCAGAGATTCCACCCAGCCCCAGCTTTATTTTCTACTTCTGTGTCATCTATTCTTTTCTATTATTTCTCAATCCCCAGCCCCTCTACTCAGTAAATGGACCCTACTTCTATCTCCCCGCTGGTAGTGGAGAACAGAGGAAAACCCCAACACTTCTTAGCTCGTTCAGATATTTCATAAAGGTCTTAGGGAATGACCATTTAGCCAGTGTCTGAGAAATTCCACAGGCATTTGTAAAAATAAAGCAACTATAACCACCCTAAATGGGTAGCTCAGTTGGCTAGCGTGTTGTCCTGATACGCCAAGGTTGTGGGTTTGATTCCTGGTCAGGGCACAAACAAGAAGCAACCAATGAATGCATAAATAAGTGGAACAACAAATCGATATTTCTCTTTCCCCCTCCTTCTCTCTCTCTCTGAAGTCAATAATAATTTAAAAATTCCTACATTTTTACCATAAACCTTAATAAATTACAGTACAGGCACACAATAGAATATTATTCAGCCATTAAAGTGACAATTATGAAGTTTAAGTACCAATCTAGAAATCATTCGTGACTATAATTTTAAGTTAAGAAAAAACCTGGGCATAGATCTGGTATAAATATGATAAACACAACTACATCAACATTACATAAGGAGAAAAAGCTGAAAGAGAATCGTTACTGTGTTGCCTTAATGGGATTATGGTGGATTTTTCCTTTATCCTTCCAAAAATGTTTTAAAGTTACATTTACATATATACAAACAAACATGTAAAATTAAATACAATGTCTTTGTGCAGCCATGTGGCCTTTCTGCTCCTCCCTCAAGCAACTGGGACACCATAGGAGCCATGGGCATAGCCATGTCCTCGCCGTGCCAGGTGTGAGGGTGTCGGGGCAGAAGGGAAGAAGCGATCATAAAGTCATAACAACAACAGCAACAATGGCCAACATTTCTCCAACCTCCTGTGCTCCAGAATTCTGCTAAGCATGCTATCGACCCCTCACAATCTTTTTTCCCCCGTGGGTGAAGAAACTGAAGTCTGAAGAGGGGAGGGAACTGGTCTGAGGTCACAGGGCTGGCAAAAGAAACAGATATGGAATCCTGGTTTGATTCTGCAGCCCGTGCCCTTATCACTCTTCCAAATATTGAACCCCTGTGTTTTAGTGGCTTTCCTAACTTCCAGCCCTCCACTTGTACGTGTGAGTCAGGAGGCTTCTGACCTCTCTAGCAGGACCAGCACCGGGCACAGAGCCCCCCTGCAGCGTACCCGGCACAGGCCTGGCCCATGGGACCACAGACGTCTGGACAGGAGGTAGAATCAGGAAGAGGAAGGGGAGGAAGCCTGCTGTTAGGGGCAGGAGGGTTGCAGGAAGAGTGGGAGGTGTGAGCACTAGGGCAGGACTCTGATCACTTTTCACCTGTGGCTCTGAGAGGCGTAATGGGCAGAGGAGTCCCTGGTGCTTCCATGGGGCAATCTGTCTGGTCAAGGGGTGGGTGGTGTCCTCAGACGATTCGTCAACCTCCCGCAGCCCTCAGCTGCCTTGTGTGGTAAATAGCAGGTGACAGCCACAACTATGACGTAGGACCTACTGGAGCCAGGCAAGTTGAGCCCATTGTCAAGGTTCAGTATGGTTCCACCAAGCCAAGGTCCAGATAGAGGATGAGGCAGAGGCTGAGGCAGAGGGCACAATAGCAGACAAAGGGACCAGGTGCTCTTTGTGAGAAGGAAGGGAGGTTAGGGCCCTGCCAAGCTCAGCTTGGCACGGTCACCGAGGCCACAGCAACCAGAGGAGCACAGCACACTGCCCCCTCCTCAATGGCTGGCAGCCTGCTGGAAGCTCACATGCACCCAGAGGAGAGCTTGGGAGGCAGATTTGGGTGCAGTGATAATTAGCTAAAGACACTGTTCAGTATTTGTAGCCACTACACTTACCAGATTAGACTTCTTTAAGGTTTTCTCTTCACTGACCCATAGGTGGAGGCCACGAGGAAGACCAAATCAGTCATTTCCTCCAACTCCCTCTGCGTTGCACATGATGACATTTAAGTCCCTGCCCTGCCTCTATGCTAGATTGCACAATGTGAGCATCTATCTCTTATGTCTCCAGCCTCTGCTAGGTCTCTCACATGCAGAATTCATCCACTCTTCTGAGTATCATATTACTAGAAATATCTTCAATCTCAGATCTCCCATCAATAAACTGCGTGACCTTAATCCCACTGAGTCTCAGTTTCTTCATCAAATGGCATTACTAATCCCTTCCTAGCTGAGTGTCAGGCACACAGAATGCACTCACTGATTTTGTTAACAGTTCTTTGGGGGCACAGAGACGGTAAAGACAGGTAGGTGATGAGGGTGGGACTGCATATAGAATTATTCAGAGTCGGAAAAATGGGAGTAAAACCTAAGTTGCCAGGAGCCCTCTGCCCAAGAATGCAGACATACCTGAGAGCCCCAGGGGGCCATGGGAAGGAGAGGTGGGAGATGAGGAGTTCCCAGGTCCTGTGTATGCTCAAACTCACTGTCATTTCTTGCTGAACTGCAGTCTTCTTCATCCCTTCGTAGGCTCTGTGAGACACACACACCAGCACTCAGGCCAGGATGGCTTTCCAGGGCCTCAGGCGTCAACCCAGCCACGTCCGCCTCTCTGGGGCTCTGGCCAGGCTGTGTGGAGCTGGGGTGGTTCTTACCAGCGAGGTGTCCAAACATCCCCAGGAAATCTCAAGTTTTGCAAAGAAGCAAAAGCAATGCAGGCATTTTCCTCCTGAAGTAAATATCCTGATGAATTATTGAGGAGGTGAAGGGAGTCGGGCTTAGCCAAAGGAGTCACAGCTCTGTGACTATTTCAAACAACCTGGGCTTATGCTGGTGGAGAGAACTTTCTTGTGCTGCATGAAAAGTAAGCAGAGAGCTAGAATTACGCTCACTTAGGGCAGCTCTTGGTCAGGGAGGCCTGTATTTCCTGGCAGAGATCCAGGCCCAGAGATAACTTCTTACTGCTCAGAAGCTATTTTTAAAGTTGTGAAACTCGGTATGTCAGTGGGGAGGAGGGAGGGAGGCAGGGTTGGAGGGGAAGTGGCCCAGGCGCCAAGCCTCTGAGGGAGACGCACTTTCCTGGGAAGATGAAGCCACGTGCCCAGCTCTTGGCTGACACTCCCAGATCTCCCCTTTGAGCTCTGAAAAGAAATGCCTGGCCTGGTGTTCAGGGCTGATGGTGGGCCTGTGGCCAGGAGAGGATTTAATAACTTACTCTGCCTCTCACGTCAACCCTTTCTTTGCTTTAATTGGTGCCGTGTCTGGCTGCTGAAGGAGTGTGTGTCTGATAAAGTTAATTTGTCTATCAAGAACCCCAGGGACTGTTTTTCCTTGAATAAAAGACATCAAACTTGTTACCAAATTTGTCATTTGAGACATCACAGTTTGATGTTAAAGACAAAAATACAAAACTAAAAACAAAAACTCTCTTTGTAGTGTTTGCACACTTTTGGTCTATCCACGCGTCAGCTGAGTGACCCGGCATCCTCTCTTGGGAACACCCTATCACCCCCATTTCAGAACACTCTTTCCTGAGGTGCCAGAAGCCAATTCCAGCATGTCATCAGGGCTGAATCATCTGGAAATGGCTGAGGGCATTTCCCCAAACCTGAAAAGGATGCATAAAATAGTGCTTCCTGCCAGGGCATTTCAATCTACATGTTATTGCCTCCTCCTGGCCAAACACCTGAGCAGCCAAAGGCAAATCTTTCAATCTGACAATGACTTCTGTACACTAAACCCTGGCCTTTGATGTGTATATATATCTACTTTGCCTTAGGACAATTTGTGTTAATAAAAAGGAAGGGGACCTGAGACAAGGGAGAACTTAGTTCCTTTAGCTAAGTCTTCTCTGGCCCCCCAAAATGCCTTCCAAAACTATGTTTCATCTCTGGACTCTTGATTAACTTACACACAGCGCTTCTCCAGATAACTGAACCCTTCTAGATGCCGAAAAAACACCGGCACTGAGGCTGTGATTTTCCCGTGGTGCCTATCTCTGGCCGAAACAGCCAGGCCCCGAAGTCTGTCTGACCGGAGGCGTGTGTCCGGGTGGAAGATGTATGTAAAGTGTCTTTTTCCTGTTTTTGCTGAGGGGCAGCAGGATTCCCCCTCTGCTTATACTCCACATTGGCATAAGGATTCCTTCCAGCAGAAGGCTATCAGGAAGAAGCAGCTACAAGAAAATGACCTCCCCCTGCTTGCTTAAAAGCATGGCATACATTGACAAAGGGGTCCCTCCTCCCCTCACCACCAGAAGGGGCAGAAGGTAATCACCAGGGACAGCCCAGACCCTCATCAGCCCAGAGAAGCACCAGAGGAACCCACATACCACGCTCGGTAACTAGTCCGTATCTCCTATTACTTCCCCCGGGAGTGCACCTTCCTACAACTTGCTGCCCTGGAGACTCCAGGTCCTTTTCCTTGGGCTTGTCACTTGTCTAAAAATGTATTGTCCTTTTGCTGAGATGCTATAGAAACCCAAGTTCTAACAACTAACTGGGAGTTACTCATCTCCAAGTGCTCCCCTGTGTTACATGCTGGACACACAGGTTAGTGACGGTCTGTGTGTTTCTTCTTACTCCGTCTTTTCTGTCCGTCCAATTTACAGCACCCCAGGCAGAGAACCTAGTAAATCCCTTGAGGAGAGGAGGGACAAGAGATCCTTGGTGACAGTTTGCCTCTTCTCCAAGCCCCGCATCTGGAAGGAATCAGCCCCGATCCATGCCTGCTTCTTACTTCAGGCTGGTGCCTCACTGTCGGAAAAAAAATGCCTAAACATCTTTTCATAGAGAAGGAAGATGAAGCAGTTTTCAAGATGAAACAAAAGCCCACTTCATTTTGCTTAAAAGGGGGGGGGGGGTGGCTTTATCAAAAGAAGCTGGTTTGTCTTCAGCCATGGGTACAGGGAGGTAATACTCAACCAGAATATCTCCTTACAGGTCCGTGGAAAAAGGCTTGGGTGACACCAGGAAAGCCAGGAGAGGCTCGGTGCTCCGCCAGCAGCCCCTGGGTCCAGCCTGGATGGAGCAAGGCCTTCCGGGAGTTGGTGTGGGCTCTCGGGGCGGGGCGGGTGGTGTTCCCACAGGGGCAGAGCATGCTGCCTGCAAGTTACTCAGCCTTTCTGAGGCTGGTTTCTTCACTTGTAAATCAGGGGCAATAAAAATGATGCCGGCCTCACACAAGTGTGAGAATTCACGCTGGGCAAGTAGTAGTTTATAATCAGTGTTAATCCCTTTCCTGTGCAATCCCCCATTACAGGAAGTGTGGCTTCAACAACCCAGCTTGCTACCAGAAATATTATAGACCTATCGCAACTTCTAAAATTATCTCAATTTTTAAAATTATATATAAAGCCCCTATAAATTTAATTTTAAAAATTATAGTATAGCCCTTTTTTTTTTCTTATCCCATGGGATGAGGGAAGGGTGACCATTTTCCTAACTTTCCTTTAACCAGCTTTAAAGGTGGTGCACTTGGCACCCCTTCCCCACACTCACTCCCTCCCATACACCTGGGAGTTCATCACAGCGTGGGAAATGACAGGATTTGGCTTGAGTTAAAAATGTCCTCATCCCAGGGGCCAGGATGCAGAAATAGGGAAAGAAGAGTGGCTCAGGGTCAGCCTGTGGCCAAAGCTGCAAAGTAAAAACCCATCTGGACGCGGCCACCCTGGTCCGGGAAGCAGCTGTGGGCTGGTGCAAACAGCGGGAGCTGCGGGGATTGGGGGCGCGGGGGGGGGGGGGGGGGGGAGGGGGAGGCCTAAGCCAGGAAAACGACTCCGGGGACTGGCTACTCCGGATGAATGCTCCGCGAGCCCTCTCAGCTTCCCTCCCTGAGATGGGGCCGCAGGCAACCAGGCTGCAGATGCCGGCGGGGCCCCGCACAGCAATGAGGACCCCCTCAGAGTGACTGGAGCCTCCATGTGTTTTTTTGTTTGTTTGTTATTCTTTATTGTTGAAAGTATTACATATGGTCCCCTTTTTCCTCGATTGTCCTCTTCCAGCCTGCCTCTCTCTCTCCCCCCAGCCAGGCCTTCACCCCCATATTGTTTGTGTCCACTGGTTATGCTTATAGGCATATAAATGCTTTGGTTGATCTCTTACCCTACCTCCCCTGCCTTCTCTCTGAGGACGGATGGTCTGTTCGATGCTTCTCTGTCTCTGAATCTATTTTTGTTCATCAGTTTATGTTGATCATTATATCCCACGTATGAGTGAGATCACATAATATCTCTTTCGCTGATTGGCTTATTTCACTTAGCATCATGCTCTCCAGGTCCCTCCGTGCTGTTGCAAATGGTAAAAGTTCCTTCTTTTTTACAGCAGCGTAATATTCCATTGTGTAGATGAACCACAGTTTTTTAATCCACTCGTCTGCTGATGGGCACTTAGGCTGTTTCCAAATCTTGGCTACGGTGAATTGTGCTGCTATGAACATAGGGGTGCATGTACCCTTTCTGATTGGTGTTTCTGATTTCTTGGGTTTTCATCATCAGTGCTGTGGCCTGGGAGCTAAGATTGCATCTGCCTCAACAGTGACACCCTGTGGCAACCAGAACAAAAACAGCCAAAAAGTCTGCTGAGAATCTTGGCTAAATGGAGGTTCAGCTTCCCCTGTTCTGGAGTTTCGTGCCCTGGACCCACCCCCCTTTGGACCCGGGGTGGGGTGGGGTGAGATGGGGGTTGGGGGAGTGGTTTTCACTGATGGGAGAAATACAGGGAGCAATGACATTTCTAAGTCGACTGGTTGGAGGTTTGAAGTCAATTAGATTGATGTAATCTCAGTGTGAACCCTCAGCTGGGAGAGTAATTATAAGCCCTTACCTTGAGGGCAAACCATCACCCCTGACAAAGAGGAAGCTCATGTAAAACAGGGGAGTGTGCTTCCCTTCCCGGATGAGAGGGACTCAGGATGCCCACACTTTCTCTTAGCAGAATGCCCCTCCTCTTCCTGCTGCCTCCTGCAGGGAGTGGCCCTGCCACCCACCCAGCTGCCCAATGGATCGATTAGTCAGGGCTCTTTCAGGAACAGCCCTTTGTTGCTCATCTAGTTTAGAAAGACGCTGGGTTATGTCACCAAATTGAGAAATGAAGATCCTGGGGAGCTGAGGACGGACAGAACCTGGGATTGAAGCAGGAAGACTCTTGCTCTCATCGCCTGTTCCTCAGCTTCTCTGAGGCCTGAGGCAGATTGTCCCCTTCCGCCTTCGGACATGGCCATTGGCAGCCCAAGCTTAGCAAGCCCCCCATCGAGGAGCAAGTTTTACTTTTTGCCAGGGACGGCTCTGATCAGTTAGCTTGAGTCACTGTCTGCTCCTGGGTCAGAGAGGACAGATGGAGATAGACTAGCCCTGGTCACACCCTCTCGCCTGAGGCCACTGGGCAGGGGTTGTTGACAAAAGGGCATGGGAAGGGGGCACAAATGGAGGGCTACTACAGTCCACTAGGCAGATGCTGGTACCCCAGCATTTTTAAAAAATCCTCACCAGAGGATGTTTTTTCCCATTGATTTCTAGAGAGAGCTGAAGAGAGTGGCGGTCGGGGCAGAGAAACATCAGCATGAAAGAGACACATTGATTGGTTGCCTCCTGCACATGCCCCATACAGGGAAACCTGCAACCAAGGTACATGCTGTTGACCAGGAATTGAACCCAAAACCCTTCGGTCTACAGGCTGAGCAATCGGCCAGGTCCCCCAAGCATTTTAAAATAAACTCTTCATTGAAGCTTAATGTACTTACAGAAAAGTGCAGGAATCACTGTGTGCAGGTCAAGGAATTTTCACTGTTGAACACACCTCCAGACCAGCACCCTGACCCAGAGACAGAAGGTTATGACCAGAATCCTGGGAACCTTCCTTATGCTCCCTTCTAACCACTACTCTCCTGACCCCAGGCAAACACCTCCTGATTTTTAAAAAAATATATGTTATTGATTTTTTACAGGGAGGAAGGCAGAGGGATAGAGAGTTAGAAACACTGATGAGAGGGGAAACGTCTTGCACACCCCTTACTGGGGATTGAACCTGGGACACTTCAGTCCGTGGGCCAATGCTCTGTCCACTGAGCCAAACCAGTTAGGGCAACACATCCTGATTTTTGTAGCACAATTCATCTCATCAACCTTGGCACTTCCCACGAATGCAGTCACTCAGCATTGTTCTCTTATGTCAGGCTTCATGCACTCAACATTACTTTATGAAATCCGCTCACTCTGTTTTGTGTGTAGACACCGTGTTCGTTTTCATAGCGGCGTAGCATTCCATTGCACGAACACAGCAAGGCTCGCTTATGCGTTTTACTGCTGGAGGACAGCCTAGCCAGAAAGAGGGAAGTTCCAAGTGCTATTGGATTGTGATACTAATTCAGTGAGAGGCTTTACCCAGGCATTTGTCTTTGAATTTTGCTTTCAGTTACGTCCTTCTTTGAATATACATAATTATATGTAAATGCTGATTAATAATTAACATTTAATTATTAACCAGTATTAACCTGTTGTGTTGGGTAGGGGAGGGAAGGGGAAGGGAAATGAGAGATATTTGTAATACTAACAATAAAAAAATACTTAAAAATTAACACTTAAGGGTGCTACATGAGTTTTAAAGTATATATTGTAGAAAGGTATGCCGAGTGATGAGTACGCTCTGTGCAATCTGGGACCCACGCAGCACACCTTTCTTCGTCCTGGCAACAGCCATGGGACAACACCTCCCCCTGATGGCAGCCACCTGCACTGCGACCAGGACTCATAGAGGTTAATTGCCAGTTTTTCAAACCATTGGCAAGTGCTACAACCCAAAACACAATCTATACTCGAACCAGTAATCAAAGTCCACCAATTTAAATGTTAATCTCATTAAAAAAAAAAAAACCTTCACAGAAACAACCAGAATACTGTTTAACCAAATATCCTGGTGTTGTGGTCCAGCCAAGTTGACACATAAAATTAACCATCATAGATACGCTACATCAGGTTAAGTACATGCCCTTTTTTAAAAAATTTTATTTACAATATAACTTATACTTAATAGTAGTACATATGTTTTCCTCCCCCCCCCAATATCCTCCCCCCAGCCTCCCCTACCCCCCAGCACATGTCCCCACCTGCCCCCCTCCCCACCCCAGAGTCTTTCATTCATTGGTTATGCTCATATGTATGCATACAAGTCCTTCAGTTGATCTCCCCCAGCATCTGTCTCCCCTCCACTCCAGCCTTCCCCCTGTAGCTTGACAGCCTGTTCGAGGCCACCCTGCCTCTATATCAATCACTCTCCCCTGTTTCTTTTCTTCAAAAATATCTTGCCTCTGCATACTGAAAACAAACGTATAAGAGCAAAAAAAGTTTGAGTGTCAGTTTCAATGTCCAACTGTTCTGAGTCCCAGTTTCAATGTCAAATAGTTCTTCATGTGTACATGTCAGCAATGGTATCCAGATGGTGGACACATTGTGGCAATGCAAGATCCATCCTCTCTGGTATGTTCCTGGGCCGCCTGCAGCTACACACAGCTGCCGACTGCTAGCATGGCAAGGTGTCGTCAGCGTCCGCCATCTCTGGACCGTCCTCGTGGCTGGAACAGACCCATCAGTTCCTCACTGTCGCAGGAACCCACATGGTCTTGGAGTTGTTCTCTGCAAACACACAAACACATTCTCGACCAAAGGTTAACAAAGAGATCCTCTCTGCAAAATAAACTTGGGATTCTTTTTATTTTTGCCCAAATTATTTTCCTTTGGCTTATTTTGACACCATGTGTGTTTTTTTGGGGGGTGTCCTGCAGCTGGTTTTACAAATGGAATTTTCTTTTCTGGAGTAAGAATTTTCTACATGTATTTTACTTATAGGATATTTTTCCTTACATGATATTACCTCATTGTCTCCCGCCCCCCTTTTTTTTGGTTAATAGGGGCTTTTGGAAATTTTATCTTGCAGTCTTGGTAATTTTAAATTTTAATTTTTGCATACAAATATTACTACTTTAGGTTCTTTGGATGTTAGGCAATTTTGCAGTGAGATGAACTACTAATAGATAATTTAGTTAATGTTTTAGGAAAGCTTTTTGTCCAGTACAGTTAGATTTTCTTGAGTATTCACTTATTTCACTTGGCCAATTTAAATTAATCTGAAAACTTGATTACTATTTTACTGTCAATTTTAATACTCAAGCAGAAATCTTAGTTTACCCAGTAAATACTTGTGGAAAGGAATATTTGCATTTTTGAGTAGGTCCTCAGAATTCCTTGTAATAAATTAAATTTAGATATAGGGCAGCTATTGCTGGCCGAGTCTCTGTCTACCACCTGGGTCCCGGTGTGAGTTGTGCGTGGGAGGCATAGCAGCCGTGGGGGTAGGAGACCTTCCTCAGGAGGGGTGAGAATTCAAGCCCCTGCAAGGTTTGTGGATGAGGGTCTGTGCCCCACCTCTGTTGACCTTTTAGTTCTCTCCTGTTGGCCCCTCTGCGACTGTGCCTGTCTTAGGTTGTTTCTTCCCTGAGGAATCTTACCCGTCTCTGGCTAACCAGCCATCCTCCGGGGCCAAACAGGGTGATGTGAGGTTCAGTCCTGTCTCCTTAAGTACATGCCCTTTTATTGCTAGTTCTTAAAAAGGTTTTTATGTTCTGAGTTTATGTCGAATTGTATCAAGGGATTGCTTTTATATTCCTATCCTCATTTGGTCTATATACTGTTCAATAAGATGCAGAAGTTTCATAATATAAAACTAGTCTTGCCTTGTTGAGATAAATACAACTTGGTCAGAAAAAAGAAATGTCTGCGGTCACCCTTTGCTCACCATTCCTGATCTGCCACCACCCGTGTCGGGCAGAGAGCAGAGTGCCAGCCTGGTGAGGAAACAGCCTGTAGGGCCTTCGCCTCCGCCACCAGCCCAAGGCCTGGCCCAGGTGGGGCCCACAGGCTGCAGGAAGAGCCTTATGCAATCCACAGAAGCCATGGGTGGGGCCTGACAGCTGCCAGATCAGGGTGGGGGTGACAGGACCTCCTAGCCCTCAGGTAGTCAGGGGACCTGGGGAAACAGAAGCTAGTCATGGGGAGAGACAGACAAACTCACACGCATGTTCATACACCAGACACAGAACCCCTCGGTGTTCTCTCTGGCTTTATGGACAGTTTCCCAAGTTGAATGAGTCTTTTTTCCTGCTTGTGCCCTCTCTCATTCTTCAGAGCATAGGTACCCTGAGTCCATTAAACTGCAAAGCTGAGGGCACAGCCAGCCAGGTCTGTCCCGGACTTCTGACCCCACTTTCCAGGAAATTTACCAAACTGTGCGGTCTGACCCCACTTCAGACACTGGCTGCAAGCTGAGGGGTCCCCAGGACCACCGTCACTTCAGACCAACAGGTTGCAAATTCAAGAGATCCCCCAGAACCACCCTTCCGTTAGGTAATTTTCTGGAACAACTCACAGAACTCAAAGTTCTATACTTATGATTACAACGTTTCTTTTTTCTTTTAAAGGTGAATGGACACAAATTAAAAGCAGCTAGAGGAAGAGATGTACAGGGAGGGGTCCAGGAGGGTGGGAGGGCTTCGTGTCAGACCTGGGCTTGTTCAAGGGAGCCCAAGTGTTGGTCTGCATTGGGTGCTGCCAGAAAGCGAGGGCGATTCTATGGCTAGGCATCTTGATGATTTTTATCTATAATTGGGGAAGCAGCAGCACTCTCTCAGGCTAAGAGGAGATGGCAAAATGCGGTCATTTTGGCGGTTTCACAGTGACCTTGTTTTTGTCTATGCTCAGACATATTCCCGAGGGGGTTATTCTGTCTGTCTCCAGCACATTGCATTGTGCTGGGTGTGGGTGTGCTGTGGCATTGTGCTCAGCAGGAGCAGTGTCAGGTCAGCTCCCAGCAATCGGAGTTGGGGGCTTACACTTTTATTTCTTAGCCCTGACTTTTATTGGCAAATAAAATGGAGATAATAATTCTACTGAACCCTATTTGGGCAGCTATGAAGATTAAGGGAAATAATGTGAAATGCCTGTCATAAAATAAAACACAATAGTCATCCTATATAATAAAAGAGTAATATGCTAATGTGACCATACCTTCGCTACCCTACCAGCCGATCAGGAGCAGGGGGCGGGGCCATGTGCCACACCACCCTGGCCCTCACGCCTCCACCGCTGCTCTGCAGGGCACTGCGGGCCGGCCGGGACTGCTGGCGTGCAGCGTTCGCTCCCCAGGCCGCTCCGCAATGAAACGGGTGGTGCAAGCGGCAGCAGTGCAAGGGGTGGGGCAGTGGCTCGAGGGGCAGGGGCCCTTTCTGGCCCTGGGGTTAGGCCACATGCCCTGTGGTCCTGGGTGCCTGAGGCTGCCTGTGGCTGGGGCCAGCCTGAGTGAAGCTGGCCCAGTCCTCGGTGCCTATAGCTGGCCAGAGGGAGGGAAGCCTGGGTCCCAGGTGGGGGCAAAGCAGAGGCCGTTAGGAGCAATCAGGCCAGCAGGGGAGCACTTAAGGGCAATCAGGCAGGCAGGCAGAGGGGTTAGGGGTGATCATGCAGGCAGGCAGAGGGGTTAGGGGCGGTCAGTCAGGCAGGACAGTGAGCAGTTAGGAGCCAGTGTTCCTAGATTTCGAGAGGGATGTCTGACTGCCAAGAGTCAGACATCCCCGAAGGGGTCCCTGATTGGAGAAGGTGTAGGCTGGGCTAAGGGAACCCCCCGCTCCATGCACAAATTTTGTGCACCAGGCCACTAGTGTAAAATAATAATAGTAACATTTCTTACTGCCTCTGTTCCTGGTTGTTGATACAGAGCTCCTAAAACTCCTGTAAAAAAGGGTTTAAGGAGCCCTAGCTGATTTGGCTCAGTGGATAGAGCATCAGCCTGCACATGCCTGGGGTTGTGGGCTCAATCACCAGCAGGGGGCATGCAGGAGGCAGCCAATCAATGATTCTTATCATTGATGTTTCTATCTCTTTCTCTCTGCCTTCTTTTCTGAAATCAATAAAAATATATTTTAAAAGTTTAAAAAAAGGGTTCTAGGATATCATTTGTTTTGGTATTTCTCTTGGACCACACTTCCTGACACGGAACTCCGAAGACCTTTGTAATTTCCCGAGCTATAGGAGCATCTGATACCAAGTTCCGTGGAATTTCTTGGGTAACAGGAATATCTTTGGTTCTAACGAGACAACTCTCGGTGGGCTCTGGCTGGGGGCTGGTCCTTGGAAAGAACCAAGCCATCATTAGAACTTGAACTTTCATCCCCAGGAGCTGGAACTGGAGTTAATCATTGGTCATGTGTATGTGATGAAGTCTCCATAAAAATCCCAATAGTGTGCGGTTCAGGGAGCTTCCAAGTTGGTTAACACATCCACACCAGGAGGAGGAGGTGCCCTGACTCCACAGGGATATAAGCTGTACTTGGGACCCTCGAGACCTCTCTGTATGTACCTCTTCATCTGGCTGTTCATCTGTATCCTTTCTCATACCCTATAATAACCTGGTAAACATCAGTAAATGTTTCTGAGTTCTAGGAGCCATTCCAGAAAATTATGGAACCCAAGGAGAGGGTGTAGAACCCCAATTTATAGCCAGTTAGCAGGAAGTACAGATAACAACTGGAAACTTGCAATTGGCATCTGAAGTTGAGGCTGTCTTATGAGGCTGATCCCTTAACTTGTGGGTTCTGATGTTAACTCAGAATTTAATTCAATTATAGGACACCAACTGGTATCACAGAGAATTGCTTGGTATAGGAGAAAAACCCACTCATTTGGTGGCCAGAAGTCACAGGTGTCCTGTGTGAGCAGTAAAGGAGAAATACAGGAGTGTTTCTTCCTATTCCAGTTAGTATGAACTATCATCATCACTGAAAAATAAGTGTTTATGCATAAATGGAGAAATTACAGAATCAAAATAAAGCCAAATACATAAGAGGCAGAGGGAAGAGGGTCCCGAGGAGAGGAGAGGCCTTCAGATGAGAATAATCCCAGATCCAGGGTCTGTCCCTGTGACACCCACCTATGGGGACAGGGCAGCCATAGTTGTGAGTTTGTGTGTGTGTGCATGTATGTATGTGTGTGTGTGCACATGTTATGTGTGTCTTTTTGAGTGTGGAAGATTATAAGTGAGTGTTGCAGCAATACCTAAAAAGAATTATACAAGATGGGGCAAAAAGAGGTTTGCAGTTGTTCATATGGAAAATAATAAAATAATTAATACATAATACAAATATTGGCTAATGTTGCTCAGTGGTTATAGCATCAGCCTGCTCACCAAAGAGTCATGGGTTTGATTTCCAATCAAGGGCAGGTTCTTGGGTTGGAGCTTCAATCCCTGGCCCTGGTTGGATATGTGCAGGAGGCAACCGATCGATGTGTCTCTCCCACATCAATATCTCTCTCTCTCTCTCTCTCTCTCTCTCTCTCTCTCTCTCTCTCTCTCTCTCTTCCTTCCCTTTCACTCTCTCTAAAAATCAATGAAAAAAAAAAAAAAACCTCGGGTGAGGATTAGCAAAATACGACTACTACAAGATAAACTCTGTGTTTCGAGTACTCACAGCCTACTTTTACCCCATCCTGTATGTCATGACCAAATGGGATTTTTCTTCAATATTATAGTTAAAGCAATTATTCCAATATATCACATTAGTCGAATAAAGGGGGGAAACTACATAATTATGTCAATAGACACAAAAAAAGTTTGACAAAAGTCAACACCTTTTATGATAAAAACACTCAACAAAGTAGGAATAGAGGGGAACTTCCTCAACCTGCCAAAGGGCATCTAAGGAAAACCATAGCTAATGTCACACTTAATGGTTGCAGATTGAATGCTCTTCTTCCAATGTTAGGCACAAACAAGGATGTCTGCCACTTCTATGCAACATTATACTGAAGGTTCTAGTAATATGCTAAAAAGAAAAAAGAAAAAGAAATAAAAGGCATTTGAGTAAAAAGAAAGAAGTAAGACCATCTCTATTTGCAGGTGACATGAACTTTTTATATGTAGAAAATTCTAAGGAGTAAAAAAAAAAAACCTATTAGAGCTAATAAACAAGTTCACCAAGGTTACAGGCTATAATATCAATATAAAAACAATAATTGTATTTTCTTTTAATAGCAATGAATAACACAAACATAAAATTAAGAAAATAACTCAATTTATACTAGCATCAAAAAAATAAAATACTTAGGAATTTAATCAAAGAAGTTTAAGACTATTGTATGAAAACTACAAATATTGTTGGAGGAAATGAAAGAAGACCCACATAAATGGAAAGACATCACATGTTCATGAATCAGAAGACTTTCAATTGTTAAAATGAGAGCACCCCCAAATTAATCTACAGATTCAGTTCAATCCCCATCAAAATCTTATCTGTCTTCTTTGTACAATTTGACAAGCTAATCTTAATATTCATATGGAAATTCAATAACCAATACAATCTGGAAAACAAAGAACAAAGTTTGAGGATGTATACTGCCTGATTTCATTTTTTTTTATATTTCCTGATTTCAAAACTTACTACAAAGCTACAGTAATCAAGACAATGTGGTATCAGCATAAGGATAGGCAAATAGATCAATGACATAGAATCAGAGTCAACAAATAACCCTCACATTTATAGCTAATTGATTTCCAACAAGAGTATCAATACAAGTCAATGGGGCAAGAACAGCTTTTTCAACTTAATATCCAAGTGCAAAAGAGTGAAGGTGAATCTGTACTTTACACCATTTACAAAAGTTAATTCAAAATGAGTCAAAGACTTAAATGTAAGACTAAAGCTAAAAAACAGGTGTAAATCTTCATGACCTTGGATTAGGTACCGGTTTCTTAAATATGACAATAAAATCACAACCAACAAAAGAAAATATAGCCTAGCCAGCATGGCTCAGTGGTTAAGCATCAACCTAAGAACCAGGAGGTCATGGTTTGATTTCTGGTCTTGGCACATGCCCAGGTTGTAGGCTCGATCCCTAGTGTGGGATATGCAGAAGGCAGCTGATCAATGATTCTCTCTTATTGATGTTTCTATCTCTGCCTCTCCTTTCTTCTCTGAAATCAATAAAAATATATTCTAAAAAAAGAAAATATAGATTAAATTGGGCATCATCAAAATAAAAAACTGTATTTCAAAGGACATCATCAACAAAGTAAAAAGCCTGACCAGTGTGGCTCAATGGTTGAGCATCAACCTATGAACCAAGAGGTCATGGTTCGAGTCCAAGTCAGGGCGCATGCCCAGGTTGTGGGCTCCATCCTCAGTGGGGGGCACGCAGGAGGTAACCTATTGATGATTCTCTCTCATCATTGATGTTGCTATCTCTAGCTCCCTCTTCGTTCCTCTCTGAAATCAATAATAACAATTTTAAAAAGTAAAAAGACAACCCACAGACAGGGAGAAAAACTGCAAATCATACATTGGAACAGGGATTTCTATGTAGACTAAAGAACTCATACAACTTAACAACAAAAAGACAAATACTCCAATTAAAGTGGGCAAAAGATTTGAATAGGCATTTCTTTAATGAAGATTGAACCATGCCCAGCATGGCCAGTGGTGAACCTGAGGAGGGGCAGTGAATGATTAAATAAAACAGACAAGAGAATATAGCTGGGGCCAGGTGGGTCACAGTTCTCAGATGGAGAGACGGTGACACTGCCTGCAAGCGGAGTCTTTATTTTATAGTCAGGTCCTGCGAGGCAAAACAAGGGCATGGTCAATATGTTTACAATGTTCTCGTGAGTTTTGAATCTACTTAATTACATGCACTTGAGAACTCTATCAAGCTTTGTTTTGGCAGAAGTTGGTACATCTCCCGCAGCCTACATCACTCAGCCCCCTGGGACTACAGGTTCAGACCATAAGGTCAAGCTTTGCCCTCCAAGCTGAAACCTGCACGTGGCTTTGCTATGAGAGGACCATGTCCTCTTGTTATTCAGAGGCTTGAATTTGTCCAAACGTTGCAGCTGCTTTCCACAAAGATATATAGAAGACCAATAATATGTGAAAAAGATCTGCTGCCTGCTGCATCGAGCCCATAACCCTGGCAAATGCCCTGATTGATCAGGAACTGAACCAACAACTCAAGTGCATAGGACAATGCCTAACCAACTGAAAAGATTCTTAACATCATTAGTCATTGGAGAAATGCATAGGAGATACCACTTCATACCCGTTAGGATTATTATAATGAAAAACCCAGACAATAATAAGTATGGCAAAGATGTGGAGAACCTGGAACCCTCACTCAATGCTGACAGAAGTGTACAATGTTGCAGCTGCTCTGGAAAACAAAGGTGTCTTGAGCAGCCTCAAGACTATACCCCGGGAAGCCTGGCTGCCAGGGTCTGGTGCTCCAGAACCATCTTCAACGCCTGCAGGATGGTACCCTGGCTGTGCTGAACATTGTAAGCACTGAGTTGCAGCAGGCGGTCAAAGTCCTCCTCCTTGTAGGTCATGTTGAACAGGGAGTAGGGTGAGGTGGCCCCACTGAGATCCACCTGGCCGGCCGGTAGCTCTGTATGGCTGCACTGGATACCTGCTCAGGGGTGGGAGGGAGTTAGGAGCAGCACTCAGAGGCCTCCACACCTGGGCAGAGGGGTGGGCTGTTCCCCACTGAAGGGGCTCCTTGCTTCTTTCCAAGCCCTCTATGTCTTTGCCCAGAAATATAAATGTGGTTAGTAGGTTTCTCTTTTGAGATATGAAGAGTTTGCTGCTCCTCACATTTTATTTCCTTGTAGCCGTCATGTCTTCCACTATTCAGGTAACTGAATATCCCACCTGAATATTCAGGTAACCTTATATATCTACATCTCCTTCAGGGGTAAGCTGGAAACAGCCAGAACAACAAAGTCAAGTAGGTTAGTGAATGGATTCTTAATAATGATAACACCAAAGGATTTTTGCTTTGGAAGAACCAGTATTTGCTGAGAGCAGAAGAGAGTTCCAAGATGTGTGCTGAGCGTGTTAAGAGTAAAGCTGGAAGGTTTGGAATTATGGTGGGAAGTAGAAAACCAGGAATAATGCAAAAAGACAGGAAGTTGGTTTTCCCAGCAAAAGGAGAGAAAAGTCTGACCAGTTGGTAGAAGGCAAGGATGGAACTGAATGTGATAAGGGTTCAGATTTCAGGGGTTGCAAACAGGCCTTGCTCACTGAGAATGAGGCCCAACTCACTAGAGGCTGAGTGAAGCCCCGGGGGGAGCTGTTGGGGCCTCTGAGAGAGGGGGACCGGGACCTCTCTTTCCTGGCTGGCTAGCCTGGGGAGCTTTTATGAACTCCTCCAACAACTTGGTGCCTGGTGGAGCAGCAGTGGAGCAGTGGAACAGACGGTGACAACGCAGGTGGCCTCCCGATACGGGGTTTCTTAGAACTCCACCTCACAAAGCAGGAGAGCTGGGGAGCCCAGGTGTAGCTAGGGGAACTTGCTAGGCAAGGGGGTGGCACAAGAGCATGGGGTCATGACAAAGAGGACAGCAATGACTTTGCAAACAGAGGGCACCTGCAGGGATGTGGGCATCTGCAGCAGACACCAGGGCACTGCCATGTCCAAAATGGAAGTGAGGGGACTAGCCCTAAGACTCTCCCCCCTCTCTGCCGGCCAAGGCTGCCAGGCTGTTATGGAGGGAGGGGCTGCCTCACCTGGGGCTGAGTGGTCCTTGAAAGAGGCATTGACCAATGGGAAGTGCAGCAGGACAGGGGCCTCGGGGCAGGTGGGGTCCGAGAAGAGATGGCACTCCTTGGGCTGGCGCAGGTCCTGTGGGCTGGGCTCCACTCTGGGGAACGGCAGCCCCAGGCTTCGGCAGTACACCTCAGTCTGCTGCAGCGTCTGGTCGGGGAGATGGCCTTAGAGAGAACCAGCTACTTCCTGGTCACCCAGGTCTGCGCTCTAGAAATTCTAGGATGGCTCCTGCCCAGACTGTCTGCCCAGTGTCCAGACAACTGGCTCCTATTCCTGGCCCCATGACACTCAAAGGGAGACAAAGGATGCTATTGGTCTGCAATGCTGTTTGGTTAAAATCTTTAGTTGGGGTACCCCGCACCTCCGGCCGATTTCAGATTGCTCTTGCTGAGCTATTCAAGTCCCAGAGCCTAGATGGCCTCAGGAGGGGACCCACTTTTGTATCACGGCCCAGCCCCCACTTCCCCAAAGTCCTAGGGAGGCTCTGGTGGGATGGATATGGACGGGCCAGGGTCTCCTTCCCGCTCTGACCAGCTGTTCCTTTTGGGGCAGGCCTGGCATGCTTCCTCCCTGTCCACCTGTCCTCGAGTCCAGCGCTCCAGCACCTTCAAGGCCTTTCCAACCAAGAACCTGGCAGGAGTATTGGTCAGAGCCTCTCCCCCCTCCCTCCCTTTGAGGACTCAGGTGGTCTGGGCCAGTGACCCAGGGGCCCTGCTGCTCGCCCCAGGAGCTCAGTCTGGCCGAGCAACCAGAAGCACCTCAAAAGGCGAGGACGGGGAGTAGTCGAAGGAGAGTATGAGGTCCACCCTGCGGCCTGGCCGGAACATAGAGGGAGCGCTGGTGTTGAGGAAGTAGCCGGCATCCACCAGGCAGAGCTGGGGCTCCTGCGGGGTCAGCTGGCCAGGGGTGGAGTCCAGCTGGCTGTCTGATGGGGGAGGAGAGACAGTCAGGGGCAGCCACTCTGCCACAGATCACCCACTCACAATCCCCTTTCATACTGCATTTGCTCCCATGTCCCCTTCTTACCTCTGGTGTCACTCCCTGAATGCATATGACACCTTCCCTTCTCACGACCTTCTCCAGGCCACACCCCAGGACTGGGTGCTATGACCCCCAAGGTCTCCGCCAGCCCCAGCCACAGTCCAACTCCACCTTGGAGTCTAACCTTGTTGCCCAAGGACGCACGGCAGGCAGTGCCCTTACCTGCCCAGGTGGAGAACTCCTGCTGGCTGCGGTAGTCCTGGTGCAGCTGCAGGCCCTGCAGGAAGTTGGAGCTGTGCTGGCAGAGCGGCCTGCCCGTCAGGATGCCCTTAAATGCCTGGGCCAGCGCTGTTCTGGGCTGCAGCCACAAGGCCTCCAGCCATGAGGGGGTCCTCAAGGAGGCGGGGGGCTCCTCTGGGCCCAGGGAAACAGCCATTGGTCCTGGCGATGCCTGGTCTTGCCTCCCCTGACAGCCCCCCACCCCTGGCATCTGAAGGGGAAGCAACCTCATTCCAGGCTCCCCTTGCTGCCTCCTTTTCCTACCCAGGTTCCTGATCCTGCCCTCGATGTGTTGCTTCCAGGCATCGCCAGAGCTGGTGAGGTCATACCAGACATCCAGCAAATTCAGGGAGAAAATGTTGCTCCAGATACCTGAAGACCAAAACCCCATGAAAGGTCAGCCCCCTGCCTCAGCGCCCTGCCTCCCATGGCTTGGAAGCCAGCGGTCCCCACCCCTGGGTGCAGGTGGAAAATGAGAGGAGGGGCAGGCTGCCTCTGCAGTGCCTCCTCCCCGCAGCCCAGTGCGGCCCTCTCAGGGGCTCTGCCAGACCCGAGCACAGGAGTCACATCCAGTCAAGGAGGCCTGGCACAGGCCTGGCCAGGGCCTCCAGAGTGACCTCACCTTCCAGGAAGCAGATCCGGGACTCAGGGAGCCTCCTCATCAGCTGCCCCATAAAGAACTCGGAGCCAAAGAGCTCAGACGGGACAAAGGCTCCGTACTTCAGGAATCCAACCTCATAGGGGGAGAACTCGACCCACTCTAAGGGGCAGGAGGGAGAGCGGGAATGAGGGGAGAATGGGCAGGGGGAGCCCCAGCTCTGATAGGAGTCAAAGGTTCTGCCCCCAGCAGGCCTCAGCCTCTCCCCTGCCCGGCTGACTCCTGAGCTGACCACTACCCCACCCAGCCCCTTGACCACCCTCTCACCACCATCACCACCATCACTTCCACCCCACCCACCTCCAGGCCAGCAAAGTCCACTGCCTGGCTTACTAGCCCACCAGAACCACCACCCTTCCTGAAGGCTGGGCCATCTACGCAGGAGTTTCCTGTTTGAATTCTCCGGGGACCCACAGGGTCCAGAGCAGCTGTGTGTGTGCGCACGTGTGTGCGTGTTAGAGGGTGGAGTGGGCAGGACTGAGGACTGTACCCTTGAAGTCAGAAGTCTCCAGGTTGTCCTCTTTGACATTGAGGCTCAAGTAGAGGGGCAGAGGGTTCTGGCCCTGGGTCAGTGCAGCTCTCTGTTCTGACAGCTTCCGATCCGTCACCTGAGTGGGTGGGGGGGCACATGGTCTGAGTGAGGTTAGGAGCACCCTAGAGGGGGCAACTCCATCGGGACAGGCTGGGTGGGAACAGGCTGCAGGTAGGAGGCAGCTCCCCGTTAGGATTTGGGCGGTATGGGGCGCCGTACACATTCAGTTACCACTCCTGCCCCGATGTTCTGAGCACAGGGTCACACTGTGGGCTATGCAGGTTGTGCTCTGTGCCTCTCCGGAGAGTGCCCCTCACAAGGGACTGCCGTGCCAACAGGAACCCCGCCCCACACGTGGTTCAGGGTGGAGGGGTGTCGACCCTGACACACAGGCACGGAGGTGCACATGCACCTAGGCACACGTACTGTCTAGAAAGGACGGCGGAATCCCCTCGTAGGTTGGAAGTTGAACTGGCAGGAAGAGGAGGAGGGAAACAGAGGAGAGGGTCGGAGATGGCCTGAGTCAGGGCAGTGGCCGTGAGGTTGGAATGTTTCAGGGGCAGAATCACTACCACTTGGCCTGGTTGGATGTGGGGCACGAGAGGCAGGTAGGGGCCTGCTGGTCACAGCTTCAGGAGCAGCATGAAGTCCCTGCAAGGTCTTTCCAAATGTAGAAGGTCACCCAGATTTTAGGGTCCACCTTATTCAGTCCACGATGGAAGTGTGGTTAAGGCAGAGGCTCCCAACATGGGGCACTTGACTTTTAAGAGGGGCAAGTCGAGAATGAGTTATTAACTGAATTTTTGGCATTTCTTATGGTTCTAGGAGCCTCATATACAGTATATAAGTATATATTGTCACATATTTATGCATTTCAGTTCTCTATTATATGTTTTGAAACTTTATTTGCTATTTTTCATATCACTATATTATTATTTTTTTTTAAACAATTACTTAGCGATGTCTTCCTCAGTACTTCAACCATCCTTTTGTTATTCTATTTTTCTCTTTCACAGATGCCGTCTTCTTTGGAAGCTTGTTTAGACCAAGTTAATGGCCTTTCAGGCTTCCTCCACGTGAATAGGAGTTCACTTTTTGAATAATAAGAATTTTATGTCACAGGGGGATCATCAGGATTTTAGAGATGCTTATGGGGCATGGCTAAAAAGAAAAAAGATTGGGAACCACTGGGTTAGAGGAAATTCTGAGTGCAAGCTAGAGTAGATGGAGAGCAAATAAATACTTTCTTGGGAAAGTAAAATTAAGGCATCAAGAAAAATGCCTTAATTACTGTTATTGACTTTTGCCCAAAGAGACAGTGAGAGCTCATCTGCAAGGGAATTCAGACCCTAATACCTATTCTCTAGGTCTGTGGTCGGCAAACGCATTAGTCAACAGAGTCAAATATCAACAGTACAATGATTGAAATTTCTTTTGAGAGCCAAATTTCTTAAACTTAAACTTCTTCTAACGCCACTTCTTCAAAATAGACTCACCCAGAACGTGGTATTTTGTGGAAGAGCCACACTCAAGGGGCCAAAGAGCCGCATGTGGCTCGCGAGCCGTGGTTTGCCGACCACGGCTCTAGGTAATTGTAAGAGTGAGGAAAGGAACTAAGCTGGAAAATTGGTCCCATAAGGATGATCCTTACTGTAAGTAGGAATTGTATACTGAATATGTAAGCTATCTGTATTAGCAGCTGTGCCCATTTAAAAGTCAGTTAAAATATACTGTAGCACAATGAATGAAAGACACTGGGGCGGGGAGGGGGGCAGGTGGGGACATGTGTTGGGGGGTAGGGGAGGCTGGGGGGAGGATAATGGGGGGAAAAAGGAAAACATATGTACTACTATTAAATATAAGTTATACTGCAAAAAAAACAAAAACAAAAAACAAAAAAACAAAGAAAAACCTAAAGGACAGAATTAAAGCTATTAATTGATAAAAAATATATATACTATAGCAATTATACTTCAATTACTAAATAAATAAATAATAAGTGAAAAATGAAAAAAAGAGTGCCCCTTTAGTGTACACTGTGAGCTCTGCCAGGGGACAGCTGCCCTTTTAGGTTCATCTTAATGCCTTTCCAGGTTTAGCCCCTCCTAAATTTGTGTCTCTCCCTAGTTTATTCTTGCCTTCTGTTTCTAATTTTCTCTTCAGTAACACTCCAGGCTCCATGTTTGGTGGCAAAGCCTGTGTCTAGCCTTCTGGGGAGTTCTAGGGGCACAGAAAGTTCTCCTTCTATCCCTGACCAGAAAACAGGGTTCATCTCGAGCGTCAGCAAGGTGAATGCCGGTGGCTCCCTAGAGCCCCACCTTGGGGGGAATCCTGCTGCCACAGGCCCTGGCTGTTTCTGATGGAGCAGTGCACGTACATCACGTGCTGCCTCTCTGAGGCCCTGAGCTGGAGGGCACCTCCCGCAGCAGTGAGGCCTAGGCAGTTCCCAACCTGCCATATCAGCCCTCACCCTCAGGTTTACTTAGAGAGTTTGGCAAATAGACAGATTACTGGGTCTATTCTGAGAATCAGCAGAAACCACTTAGGAATTTGCCTTTAAAAAATCTCCCCCATGTGATTCCGAGGATCAGCCAGGTAGATGTGTGTCCCAGGACGCTTGCCCAGACCATCCAGCAAGGAGACCCCTCCCACCGGGGAACTTCCTCTTCCCATCAGCCCTCAGTCATTGGATGAAGTACCTCTGTGTCAGCCACAGTCTCTCCCCCACTTCCTCAGTGACACCCAATATGACTTGAGTTTTAGGGAATCCACAGGAAAAAAACCCCATATGGCTTAAGGCTCAGGCACTGATGATCCGTCTTATCTGCAAGTCAGTCCTGCAGGTGTGGATGTGTGTGTGCTGAGAAAGGAGGGGCCTGATTAAAACCTGCATTTTCCATTCTCAAAGTCTTTTTAGTTAGGAATCCTGTTGGCCTGGTTATGCCACGTATCATGAGGGGTGATGTGTCCTTTTACTCAGATGCACAATTTCTGCTCTGAGGAAAGGTTTGGAAAAGGATCAGCACACCCCACCATCGACGGAAACAGGATTCCTTTTCCTGGAATAGCTCACCGGTGAGTCACAGCAGGACTCCGGGCCCCTAGTTCCCAAATGAGGACCCCTAACCCAGCAGAAAGCCACTCTGAGGCTGCAGGGCCACCTGGAGTGAGGGCGCGGGGTGCAGTGTTGGTGACATGGTGACGTGCTCGAGGTATACAGGGTGGGGCAAAGGAGTGTGTGAAACCTTTCGTCCAAAGTTAAAGAAAATCATGTAAGACCGTTACTCAGGAAAAGACAAGAGAAAAATGAGCTTCTCCTTGAATGGTGAGCAGCTTCTCAGCCGTTCAGTGCTTGCCCAGTAAAAGGCTAAATAAAAATTTCAAAGGAGAGTTTAAGAAGCACTGCTTATAACTAGTAAATTTTACAAGAGATTTTTTACAAAAACTGAAGCAATATTATAGAAATATGTGAACTATTAAAGTTCTGAGTAAAACTCAAGGTATAATATTTCTCTGACAATACTTAATGAAATTATAATTTGATGTGAAGGGAATTACATTTTCTAGTATTTTAAAATTACTTTTGGTACTGTGGATTAGTATAGCACAGATACTTATTTTTATCTAAAGACAAGTTTAAAGTCAACACTAAATTTGTCTTAAAAAAGAATTTTTTTAATCCTCATCTGAGGATATTTTTTCCAGTGATTTTTTAGAGAGAGTGGGAGAGGGAAAGACAGAAATATCGATGTGAGAGAAACACCTGGGTTAGTTGCCTCCTGTAAGGGTCCCAACCAGAGCCCAGGCCAGGCAGGAGCCTGCAACCAAGGTACATGCCCTTGACAGGAATCAAACCCGGGACTCGTGGGTCCACAGGCTGACACTAACCACTCAGGCAAACCAGCCAGGGCTGAATAAAGAATTATTTTTAAAAACACACAATGAACGTCAGCTTTAAGAAATAAAGCATGACCTGGCCGGTGTGGCTCAGTGGCTGAGTATCGACCTATAAACTAGAAGGTGACAGTTTGATTCCCGGTCAGGGCACATGCCGAAGTTGTGGGCTCTATCTCTAGTGCGGGGCTGCAGGAGGCAGCCGGTCAACGACTGTCATCATTGACGTTTCTAACTCTCCCTTTCTCTTCCTCTCTGAAATCAATAAAAATATTTTTTTTTTAAAGAAAGGGATGAAGCATGATAACTAAGAAAAAAATAAGTAACATTTGAAAAGCTTTCTTATTGGGACATTTTAAAAGCCAAATGGGTGCCCATTTTAAGGAATACATTATTGCTCAATAATACCACAAGAACTTTTATTCTTGTGAACAGAAAAAACTAATTAAGTATTGTCTTTTTAAAGATTACTATAATGAACTCTGTACATAAAACTGTACACTGAGCATGGCCAGTGTTGCTCAGTGGTTGGGCATTAACCTATGAACTAGGAAGTCATCATTCAATTCCCAGTCAGGGCACTGCCTGGGTTGCTGTGGGCGTGGTACCCAGTGGGGGCGAGCAAGAGGCAGCCAACTGATGATTCACTCTCAGCACTGATGTTTCCATCTCTCTCTCCCTTTCCCTTCCTCTCTGAAATCAACATATATATATATATATATATATATATATATATATACATATATATTAATAAAACAACAACTGTGCATTGAGTCATTACTGGAGGATCAAATGGTAATTAAACTGGTCTTTTTTATGGGCGAGAGTCACACTGCATTTTGCCTTGTGAAATGAACAGTTAATAAGCTTCTCCCACTCTATCATAACTAATGGGTGCCACTAGGCAGAAAAGTCCGCTAATAAAACACCCTCAAAACTGAACATGAATTTAAACAGTAGATGAAAGATTACAAGGATATATTAATAAAACAAAAATATTTCAAGTAATTATGTTGGTTTTATAAATTCAATGCCATCTCAATGAAAATCCCACTTATCATGAAATTAGGCTAGCTGATTCTCTTATGTATACAGAAGAGCAGAGGGCCAAAAGTAGCCAACAGCATTCCGACAGGAGCCAAGGGGGCAGACACAGATAATTTGCCCTGTGAGATACCAAGATGTATTACAAAGGCAGAGTAACTAAGCCAATGTGATATTGGCACAGGATCGAGAACCAGCCTCATCAGAATGGAACAGAGAGCTCAGGAAGAGCCCTGTGAATATATGAAAACTGACACGTGACCGAAGCAGCAAAGCTGATCAGTGGAGGGGAAAAAGCAATAAATGATATTGGAAAAGTTTGCTATCTATATGAGGAGAAAAAACAAAACTGGATTCCTATTCACGTAATACCGGAAGATAAATTATGGGCAGATTCAAGGCCTAATTATAAAAGACAAATCTTTAAAACTTTTATAAGAATATATAGAACAATATTTTATAACTTCAGGATACGGAAAGATTTCTTAAGAAGGCCCAAAAACCACAAACCATAAAGAAGAAGAAGAATACATTGGATTATATTAAAATTATGCATCAAAATCTATTAGATTTGGTAAAGGATTAATATCCTGAATACATAAAGAATTCCTACAAAATCACATAAAAAGGAACTAAAGGAAAATGTAAAAGAATTTGAGTAGGCAATCCACAGAGGAGGAAGTCCCAATGAAAATATACTTGAAAATATAGTCAATCTCACTAAAAACCAAGAAAATGAAAAGCTACCATAAAATTTCATTTCATACCCATAAAATAAAAATTCAAAAACCTGAAGAGCATGTAGGGAAAAGAAGTTATGATACACTGGTGGTAGGGGTGTGAATTAATGCAACCCTTTGGGAGAACAATAGCTAGGAAAGTTGAAGGTACATATACTCAGTGGCCTAACAATTGCATTACTGGGTGTACGACTTCAAGGCACAGAGAATCTCTAACTCATGTGCAAAAGGAGACCTGTACAAAGCCATTTGTATAAATAATGTATCTTAAGGATATACATTTTTAATAAAAGTACACCCAGTAAAGGTATATGTAATAAAGTACATAATAACGGCATATATAATACATGTTATATATTATGTAATATAGTAAAATATGTATATAGATTGCAAATACATGCTTATAAACCTAAATTCAGAATAGTGATTACCTCTGAGGGCAGAGGGAAATGGGACTGGGGGAAATGGGGAACAACAGGAGCTTTAACTCTTTCTGTTATACTTCATTTCTTAGGCTGGTTGATATCATGAATATTCATTACATTATTCTTTATGCTTTATGCATTTTATTAGGTCTGAAGATTACCATAATAAATATTTAACAGTAAGATTTAAAATATATATACATATATACATATAAATACATATACATATATATGTTTTTTAAGAGAGAAGAATGGAGGAGAAAGAGAAACATTGATGGCTGCCTCCTGCAGGTATCTGGGGGTCTGGGGGTTGGTAGGGTGAAGACCCCAACCTGGGCATGTGCCCTGACAGGGAATTGAACCCTTGACCTCTCTGTGCATAGGACAATGCTCAGCCACTGGGCCATACTGGCCAGGGTTAAAATAAATATTTTTAATAAATAAAAAATAAGAATGGCTGGCAATCTCCAAGTAACACTGTGCTTGCCAGCAAGAATGAAAATAGAAAAGGCACTTTCCCTTTTCACTGAAGACTAGAGACTGGAGAAACCAAGATGGCAGCATAGGTAAATACCTAAACTGCTGCCTCACACAATTTTAAAACTACAATTAAAAGGCAAAACAGACATCATCCAGAACCACAGGAAAGCTGGCTGAGTAGAAATTCTACAACTAGAAGGAAAGAGAAAAGCTCAAGGAGAATCAGAGGAGCTGTAAAAGGCTGAGGTATGGAGACATGCACGCAGAGAGGAAGGGCGGCTGGATGCCTGGCTGGCTTTCTCTGGTGGAAAGAAGACGAAAGCTCCTGACTGCGCTGAACCCTGGTTCCAAATGCATTGAACCCCAGTTACAGGTGAGACCCTGGGGACCCAGGCTCATTCAGGGGGAGTCTGGACTGTCATATATAGAGAGAGGCACACGTAAACTCAAGGGAGCCGTGGAAGGCAGGGGTCTGGAGTCACGCAAGTGATTGTGCGCAGAGAGGACTGACTGCTGAGGTTGCCACTGGCTTTCCCTAGCAGGAGGGAGTTGGAAGCTTCCAACTGCACTGAACCCCAGTTCCAACGGCACTGAACCCCGATTCTGGGTGAGGCCCTGGGGACTCAAACTCATATGGGGGGAATCTGGACTGTCAGGCGGAAACTCAGAGGAGTCGCAAAAAGGCAGAGGTCTGGAGGTGTGCGCGAGTGCACACAGAGAGGACTGACTGCTGAGTGTGCCACTGGCTTTCTCTAGCTGGAGGGAACCAGAAGCTCCCAACTGCACTGAACTCCAGTCCTGGGGGAAATCACTGGGAGAGAAACTGAACTGTCTGACAACGGGCGAAACTCGAGGGAAGCTTTCTTTTAGAGGTACTTGCAGCAATTACTAAGGGACACTGAGACCCAGGGGCCTCATTGGGCAGGGCTAATGGGAAGCCAAGGCTGTCTGCTCAGCCCTGAGACTCCACACCATCTAGGCTGAGCACAGAGGCTTTTGCAATTTTGCAAGTCTTGTCTCACAAGGCTCTCTCCAGCACAGAAGTTCTCTGGGCATAGACACAGCTGATCCTCACAGCCAACTGGCCTGGAGGTCAATTCCTCCCAGTGATACCAACAACAATCAAGACTTAACTACAACAAGACTGTGCACCCAGCCCACAAAGGGTGCACCAAGAGTGTCCACCTCAGGTAACTGGGGAGGCCGAGACACTGGGCCATTTAGGATTCCTAGCACACAAAGCTACCCTACCAACTCAGGGAAACAGTGAAAATGTGGACACAAAGAAACAGATCACAAAAGAAAGAAATGGAAGAAAACAAATGACTGGATATAGAGTTCAAAACCACGGTTATAAGGTTTTTCAAGAATTTCCTAGAAAAGACTGATAAATTTAATGATACCCTCAAGGATATTAAAAATAACCTACTAGAAATTAAACATACACTGACTGAAATAAAAAATATTATACAGAGACTCAACAGCAGACTAGAGGGATGCAAGAATCAAGTCAAAGGTTTGAAATACAAAGAAGCAAAAAACACTCAACCAGAAAAGCAAAAGGCAAAAAGAATCCCAAAATTTGAAGATAGTGTAAGAAGCCTCTGGGACAACTTCAAGCATACCAACATCTGAATTATGGGTGTGCCAGAAGAAGAGAGAGAGCAAGATACTGAAAACCTATTTGAAGAAATAATGACAGAAAACTTCCCCCACCTAGTGAAAGAAATAGACTTTTAAGTCCAGGAAGTACACAGAACCCCAAACAAAAAAGAATCCAAAGAGGACCACAAGACACATCATAATTGAAATTCCAAGAGCAAGAGACAAAGACAGAATCTTGAAAGCAGCAAAAGAAAAACAGTTACTTGCCTACAAGGGAGCACCCATACGATTGTCAGCTGATTTCTCAACAGAAATTATGCAGGCCAGAAGGGAATGGTAAGAAACATTCAAAGTGATGAATAGCAAGAACCCACAACCAAGATTACTCTACCCAGCAAAGCTATCGTTCAGAATTGAAGGTCAGATAAAGAGCTTCACAGATAAGGAAAAGCTAAAGGAGTTAATCATCACCAAACCAGTATTATATGAAATGCTGAAGGGTATTCTTTAAGAAGAAGAGGAAGAAGAAGAAAAAGGTAAAGATAAAAACTGTGAACAACAAATACATATCTATCAACAAGTGAACCTAATCTAAAAGTCAAGTGAATTAAAAATCTGATGAACAGAATAAACTGGTGAATATAATAGAATCAGGGGCATAGAAAGGGAGTGGATTGACAATTCTCAGGGGGAAAGGGGTGTTGGGCTTGCGGGAAGAGACTGGACAAAAATCATACACCTATGGATGAGGACAATAAGGGGGGGGGGTAAGAGCAGAGGGTGGGGGGGTAACTGGGTGGAGGGAAACAATGGGTGGGGGGAAGAGGAACAATTGTAATAATCTGAACAATAAAGATTTATTAAATTAAAAAAATAAAAATATTTTTCAATCAAAGCAATTTTTTTTTAGTTAGTTTACATGATAATTATTCTTGGTCAAATTCCTGACACTTAAAGATAAGACAAGTAAGAATCTTTCCTTTGCTAGTATATTTGATAGTTTACTTTTGTTATGCATGTTAAATATACTTTTTGTGTTTTAGTTGTTTCAAATGCTTTAAAAAAAAACTTTGTTCAGATAATTATATGTGGTAAAACAATGGTTCAAAAAGTCACTGATTTTAATAATTGTATTGTTTAATATAAGATTCAGTAGTTAACTTACTAAACTTTCCTTAAAGAAGCAATGTATGAAAAATGTATATGCTCTAATTTGTCTTAATGGTGTTAGGAAAATAGTAAAGAAATTTACTAGCTAACACTGAATGCTTACTCTGTGCCAAGTACCATTGATTGCTCATTACAACGCTGTTAGGTAAGTACCATTCTCATTCCTATTGTAGAGATGAGGAAACTGAGGCAAAGAGAGGGTAACTTGCCTCAGGACATATAGCTAGTGAGGCGCATAAGGGCCAGAACACAGGAATTTGGCACCAGAATCTTGCTTTTAACACTAAGAAGAGAAAGGATATATTTCATATTGTAGTATAAAATACAAGCTGTTTGAACAATCTCACTGACTCTTAAACGCATGCAAAAGCTTTGTCTGCTAAACCGACTTTAGCATTGTCTGGTCCTTAGGAGACCCAGAAATTTCAGTTTGATGGCAATTTAATTGAAGAATAGCCTGACTCCTAAAGGCAGCATCCCAAAGCTGGGCAGACACTGAAACACAATGGTTTCCACATTCTTTAACCAAGGGTCCATGACACTTTCCCTGCAGACATGCGCATGCACATCAGCTAGCTTCGGTGTTGCCACAGCCTTCCTTGCCCAGCACTCACGCTCCACCCCGCATGCACAAGTCCCTACCTGGTTGTGTAGCATGGACTCCAGCACCAGAGCCCACAGGTCCACAAAGGTTGTGGGGCGCCCCTCCTCCATTCGCAGCTTCAGCTCCTGGTGGTAGCTTGCCAGTCGCTCTGAGGAAAAGGCTTCCAGCTTGCTCTGGGCCAGGTGTTCCCGAGCATATTGGATGGGCCCCTCAAGGTCCTTCTGCGACCACTCAGGGTCCTCATATAGTTGGGCCATTGTCCTGGGAGAACAAAGGGACAGTACAATAGGCTGATGAGGCCCAGCACCGGTTGCTGCAATTCTCATCTTCCAGCCCTCGAATTTTCCCCAACATTTTGTTCCTGCCACCCAAAGCTCCGCCTTTCTGGAAAATGCTTCAGGGCTTTCCCTCCTCTAGATCAGGGCTGTTCAATATAAATATAATGTGAGCCACGTATGTAATTAAAAATTCCTAGTAACTACACTTTTAAAAAGATCCAGTAAATATTAATTTTAATAATATATTTAATTTAAATGGTCAATTCCAATATGTAATTAATATAAAAAATTAAGATAAATTTACATTTTTCCAAATGTAGTCTTCAAAATTCATACAACTCAATTTGGACTAAGCACATTTCAAGTGGCCAATAGCAGAATGTGGCTACAGCTACTGTAACATACAGCACAGCTCTAGACTCTATTTCCATCTTCAGAGGTCTGTCCTAAAGCCCTTTGAGGCTGCTTGTCAACAGCTGTCACCTAAACTCTTTGAGGTGAATATCCTCTTCCACTTCTTTAAAGTCATTTTTCAATAAGATTCAAAGGAATGCATCTCTAACAGTGAAAAGTTCCATTTCGTTATAGTCAGGCTGGTGTGTAGGGAGACAATTTTCTCTTTAGGTAAAATAGCACCTCTTGACCTCAATTTCCTCTTCTATACTATAGGGACAATAAGAGAAACTGCCCTAGAGAGTGTTTTGAATATTAAATGAAGTAATAACAATAAAAAAAAGAGCTATCAATTTGGAGTTTGGGGAACGCATCAGACATATTAAGTGCTTTACTTGGGCTGTCCCACTCTAATCCTATGGAGGATGTGCTATTATTACCCCTATTTCAGAGATGAGTCAATGAGAATCAGAGGAAATAAGCTGGTTAAGATTACCCAGCCAGTAAGTGATATTGTGGAGACTCAAACCAGCTCCTTCTGAATCAGTTGCCTTAGCCCTTTTCAGAAGCATGGAGAGGAAATCCTGTAATGCCTTCCTCATGGCAGGACTTCTGTAATTTCTGTTTCCTCCCTTTTGAGACAGCCACTTGGCACTCATCAGACCATACTGCTCCCAACTACTTGGTTTCCCACACGGAGGGTCCACTGGTGTCCACTCCACTCCCCTCTGAGGCCTGTCGTCTCTGATTCTCCAGTCCCCAGGGCCCTCACCAGGTCGCTCCAGAGATGCCGCTGAAGTACATCACACAGTCCAGGAGTCCCAGCTTTTTCAGAGCCAACAGGTGGCCATGGAGAGAGGTCATGGCCCGGGCACCTCCTCCTGTGGCCATGATCCCCACGATGGGGACCTGGACCACACAAAGACACAGGCTGGCTTAACAGGGACAGGGATAGAGCTGCCTCCTGCCTCCAGAGAAGGGACCTGATCAGGATGGGGTCAGGGCCTGGTGCAGTCAGAGTTAGAGCTATTACCCAGCTCCTCTCTAGCAAGTGACTGCTCTCAGCCTTGGACACAGCTCCAAAGGGAGTGCGGACCCCAGAGCTCACCCATGCTCCATATTTCCTCCCACATGCTCACTCCCCAGTCTCTGATGACTGGAGTGTCTGGAGAGGGTATAGGAATCAGGTACTCCCTTAAGGCCAGTCCAAGGTATCTGCACCCACACCCCTATGTGTCCCCCAAACCTCATCTTCCTGTAGGTCTCTGTCCAACTGCAAGGCCTTCTTCAGGGCCTTGGCCACCACCTGCTTCCTTCTGCTCAGGAAAGCTTTCTCCTCCATACATAGGTCGAAGCCCAAGCGCACGGCCAGCTCCTTAGGGCTGAGACAGGGTCCAAGAGTCAGGGGGCACCCGCAGAGCTCAGCCACTGGTTGGCCAAGCCCACAATAGCTACCAAATAACATCCCTGCTCCAAACTCCAAGGACCAGTCTTTCCACAGCACTCCCCTGCCCCATGACCACCCCTATTGTCCCCGACAGATATAAATGTCCCTTACCAGCCCTCAGCCTTGAGCTGTAGCCTCATTCCTGGGGCCTAAAATCAAAGCAAGAGATTTTGCTCAGAATGTCCAAGACCATGCAGGGAATTTGAGTATCCACAGGGGGCCTTGGGCTCCCCCATCTTTATTCTCACTGGTACTTCCCATCCAGTTGAGGCCACTTACATTTGTAGCAGGAACATCAATGAGCATCTCCTTCCCCATAGTCAAGGACTTCAGAGGCATAGTGAGGTGCCCTGCTGAGATGTCTGAGTTCCAGTCTTTGCTTTTGGAGCTCTGGAGGAAAATATTCATAAATTCATTCATTCAACAAACCCTTACTGAGTAGTTAAACAGTGATCCAGACAGACACAGTCCTTCCCTGGTAATATAAAAATAATTACAATATTTATAATTATTAAAATTATATATATATAATAAAAGCTTGAGCGACCATTACGACCAAACAACCGGAACGACTGGTAGACCAGTTGCTATGACATTCACTGATCACCAGGAGGCAGATACTCAATGCAGGAGCTACCCCCTGGTGGTCAGTGTGTTCCTACAGCCAACCTCCTGCAGCCCCTCCCCCGCAAGCCAGCCAGCCCCGATAGGCCTCAATCGCTGGCTAGGCCAAGGGACCCCACTGGTGCATGAATTCGTGCACCGGGCCTCTAGTAATAATTATAATTATAAAAACAATAGCTAATATCATCCTAGCTGGTGTGGCCCAGTTGGTTGGAGCATCATCCCATGTACCAAAGAATTGTGGGTTTGATTTGTGGTCAGAGCACATACCCAGGTTGCAGTAAGCAATTGATCAATGTTTCTCTCACATCGATGTTTCTTTCTCTCTCCCTTCCTTTCTCACTAAAACTAATTTAAAAAACACATAAAAATAGTAAGAGCTAATATTTATTTAATGTAACAATAGCTAATATTCAGTTATGTTTGTGAGAACCATGCCAGAGTCCCCAGATGGTCAAGGCTAATTAGAGTGTGGAGGCCTTGTGGATAGTATGCTGGGATGTCCAAGGCCACTCTGAACACACTGCAAGGCCACAATGACCTCATGGTATGCTGTGCCCTTCTAACCCAAACGACTGATGACATGGTTGGCTCAAGGCCTCTTTTATCTAAATGGTTCAGTGCATGATACTGACCAGCTAGAGGCGGCTGCTGAGATGGAGCTGAGAGTCGGCACTGCTATGATGGAAGGCTAAGAGCTCACAGAGAGCTCAGATACAGCTACCACGTTAACCAGACAGGAGAAGCTGCTGAGGTAGAGAGCTAGGTGCTGCTACTATGTGAGGCAGTGAGTTTAGGGGGCAGCGTGCAGCTGCCCAGACAACTGCTGTGGGCACAGAGATTAATGCTCTGTGTGGGAGAGATATGTGTTCACCAGCCGGTGTACTAGTATGGCTGCCTTCCAGACTTTACTGTGAGGACTGTTCTTATCTGATGGCTATGTGGCCACAGGCTTCTGCAATAGAGACTCATTCTTATACACCCCCAACTTCTCATGGCTTCTCTGTCTATGACCCGGCATCCTAGGAGGTCCAGCCCCAGGGAGAGGGGCTCAGACCCAACACCTGTAGTGAGCAAAGGATAAAAGAGGAACTTGGACTAAGTTCCCAACAGTTAGTGTAGAACACAGGGTTCAAGAAGAAACCTAGTCTGGCGTAGTTGGGAAGAATTTAGAGAAATACATGGATTCAGAGCAACTCGGAGCAGCAGTGCTCATGCAGAGGTCTTGCTGCCTCTGGCATTGTTCGCACTGGATCATGTATGAATTATAAAGACTTTACAAAGAAACAGGTAATGAATCAATGTCCCTGTGTTGTAAAGGAAATAGGCAGTGTAGTAAGATAACCAGGAGTGGGGAGTATGAGGCCTATTTAGGATGGAAGAGCCCCTCTGCAGGGGTGTCACTTGAGCTGAGATCTCAGTGAAGAGGAGGAGGAGGAAGGGGGGGAGGAAAAGTCTTGGAAGGAGACAAAGGGGGACAGGGAAAACACTGGCATTCTGAAAAGCAAGAAGGGACAAGCTATGGCTGGAGCATCATGAATGAGGGGAATATGGATCAAATGAGGCAGCAGAGGAGGCAGGGGCCAGGCTGTGCAGGGCCTGTGGGCACAGACATGATTTTTCTCTGAGAGCATCACTGGAGGAGCCATTGAAGGGCTCAGACAGACATAGTGTAACAGCCCCTCCCCACACCCACTCCAGGCCCTGGTGATCCTCCTGTCTGCCAAGGGCATGTGCCTAAATGGGGGAGGCTGACACAGCCACAAGGGACTGGCGTTGGCCGGGGGAAGACCAGGGAGGGGCCTGCAGCAGCTGGAGATAGCCCAGGGCCCAGGTTGGTAAAAAATCTAGAGTCGAGACCCAAATACCCACCCTCAGGCGCCCACTCAGCTCTGCCTCTTGAGCCGCCATGTAGTGAAAGCGGAAGGCAGAGGCTGTGCCCAGGGCCAATGTCTGCGTGTCTTCATATGACCCCTTCAGCACCAGCTCCAGCTCCAGCTCCAGTTTGTCTTGATCGAGGGAGAGAGGGAGAAGGGTAACATTAGGGGAAGGACCCAGAACACCGGCAGTACTGCCTGAACATGATGGATTCCCTGTGGCTAGACCATGGCAAACAGAATGCTGGAAAGGGGCCTCTCCAGCCTGCTGGGCCCCATCCCCCATGGAACTCCCACCTCCTGTGACATGCTCTCCTCTCAGGTCAGGGGGACCCTCCTGCCCAGGGGATACCTGTTGCCCTTCTGCTTTGTGGGCAAGAAGAGGCAAACTCTGCCCTGTATGGGTTTCCCAGCCACCCCACATTCTGAGCAGAGGTCAGACCTGGTTCTGAGCAGGTCTCACCTGAGACCTCCGCTGTGTTCCCCATGCTCTCCAGGCGGACATCCAGGCATGACAGCTCTCGAGCCTGGGGCAGATCACATCATGGGAAGGGGTGGGGGTACGGTCCCCTCAACCTCACCCTCTGAGCCCCACTGTCCCAAATCTACCACACACAGAACAAGAAGTGGGGTCCACAGTGGGACTAGACCAGAAAACCCTCACCTCACCTCTGATGCACTGAAACTGCTAAGCCAGATATCCCGGGGCAGGCAGGGGAGCTCCATCTCTCTCCACCCCCAAGCTCTCCTGTTATCTCTGCAGCTCTCCCAGCTGCCAGGCACAGTTTTGTGTGTGTTTTTCAATCTTCGTGTTTCTCTACAGCTTCAACCTGAAGGATGCGTTCATTCTACTACCGCTGCTCCCTGAGAGTATTATACAAACCACTGGTCTACAGAGCAATGAAATGGGTCAGACAAATCCTTGACATTTCAGCAACTAGAGTACCTCCTGACTGCCCGCTACTTAACTGACTTGCCAAATGAGCCTGCTGCGTTCTCTCTGGAATGCATGCCAGCTGACAGCTACAGCCCACTCCTGCAGAACTGCCAAGTTCATCAGCACCCGCCTCCCGCCTCCCGCCCCCTGGGCCTCCATCACCTCAGATAAGGGGCAGCTGCCATGGGATAACTATTCTAATGTGTGCAGGCATCCCTCAAAGATATTGTGGGTTCCCTTCCAGACCAGCGTAATAAAATGAGAGTCACAATAGAGTGAGTCAGAATCTTTTTGCAGGTGGAAGGTCTTGCCTTCAATGTGTAAACAAATGCAACACCTGAGAAGAGCAATAAAGCGAGCCCCTTACAGCGAGGTACGCCTGCATCTGCAAAAGTAACGCTAGTCTGTCAAATAGGCAGTTACAGGTGGTGTCTCCTTCAATTTGGGGCTCTAGGTGCCTTAGCCACCTCTTCCTAAGCCTGGCCCTGCTCCCAGTCAGCTTGCTTGTCAGGGACTGCACTCTGTGTAAAAAGTTCCAAATGCATCTCTTGCCACCACGTGCCCTTCCCTCTCCATGGCACTTTGTGAGCTTGCTGTTTTTAGGATTGCCAACCAGGACTCTCCACTGTCTCAAGGAAGAGCTAACTGACTCTCCCCTGACCCTATCCCAAAGCTCCCAGATTGGAAGGGCACCCCTGGACACTCCCTCTGAGCCTCAGTTACCTCCATATCCTATCCTATCTAATAAAGATGGGATTGCAAATTGACCGTAACTCCATGACAAAGAAGGCAGCACCCACAGCCAATAAGGAGGGAATATGCAAATTGACACAACAAGGCAAGAGGCAGAAGGCAGCTCCAGGCCAAGCAAAGGCAGAAAGGTGGCTCTGGCCAGAGCAAAGGTGGTGCCCGCAGCCAGAGGAAGGAAGGCCTAGTTTTGCACAAATCTTCATGCATCGGGCCTCTAGTTAACTAATAACCTGAGTGGGGCCTGGCCCACATAGCTTTCTGGCCAGGGTTTCCTCTTCTGGGGCTGAGAACTATGAGTTCATTACAGGTGACCAGACACATCAGGACGGACTAACAATTCCTCCATCATCCCCTCATCCATACAGCCTTGAGCAGAACCTTCTCACAGCAGAGCCTCAGCCTCCCTCTCTCCATGCAGCCCTTAGCCCCTCTCAGTCCCTACCCCCACCCGCATTCCCAGGTGACCACCTGGCTGGGAGGCCAAGGGTGTTCGGCCCCAAAGCTCTGTCCTTGCTTTGTCCCATCTGGCCCACCCCCACATCAGGTCTCCTCATAAGCTTGAGAAGGCAATGGTTACCACAAGGACGTTGTTGGTGATGAGATTTTCTGGGCGGTCTGACCTGGAAAATCAAACAGTCCACAGTCTGGCCTTGCAAAAGCAAAAGTTCCCTATGCTAACCTGCTCCCTCCCAGCCCAGGTTCCACCCCATGGGAACTTCTGGATAATGCTGAGGGTTCTCTAAGTCCTAGATACTCTTCAGGGTTCGGGGAGATGCTTCTGAGGAGTGAAAGGTGAAGAGAGAGAGAGAGAGAGTAGGGCAGAGAAAACATTGACCTTCCTCATTTCTCTAAAAGGAACCCCCTGCCTGGCCAGTGGGCTCAGTGCTTGAGTGGCAACCTATGAACCAGGAGGTCACGGTTTGATTCCCGGTCAGGACACATGCCCAGGTTGCAGGCTTGGACCCCAGTGTGGAGTGTGCAGGAGGCAGTTAATCAATGATTATCTCTCATCATGGATGTTTCTATCTCTTCCTCCCTCTCCCTTCCTCTCTGAAATAAATAAAAATAAAATCAATAAAAATATATATATTTTTAAAAGGATCCCACCCCCAGTCTGGCAGGTTTGGGGAGATGAGGGACAGGGAATCTGGGCTGGACAGACCAATGGGAAGATCTGGGTCAATGACATTTCCCTAAGTAAAGCGTGGGTCTTTAGACACTCACTGGGCTGTGTGAGACTACTCACGTTTTTTTCTTTCTTGTTTTAAATTTTAAATTTTAATTATTTAAAGTATTACATATGTCTTCTTTTCACTCCCATTGACCTCTCCCCATCCATTCCCATCCCCCAGCACATGCCCTTACCCCTCTACTGCCTGTGTCCATAGATTGTGTTTATATGCATGCTTTCAAGTCCTTTGGTTGATTTCTTACCCTAACCCCTACCCGCCTCCACTTTCCCTCTGAGTACTCACGTTTTTTCCATCAGAAACTCCACATCCAGTTCCTCCTGTCCCTGGGATCAAAGATGAGCAAGTCATCCACATTTATATAAGTCTTGAGAGTTGACAGAATCCTTCTACATTCATTAGTTCATCACCTCAAGTCTCTAGGGAAGGCACAGTATTACAATTCTTCCCATTTTACAGATGAGGAATTGAGGCTTAGGGAAGGATGGATGGGCTATCTGCCCAAGTTACCACAGTTGGTAAGTCTGCAGAGAACAGGTCTCTGGCAAGGCTGAGGGGGAAGATAAGGAGCACAAGCCAAAAGAGGCTTGATGCCCTGGGCCCGTTTCATCTTTCTCTTGAGTGGGATCCAACCCCAGAACTCTGGCCTCCTCCACCCCTGCCTTCACCTGCTGGAGAAACAATACAGAGACTGTCATCAAGCAGGCCTTGGGCACAGGGAGGGTCAGAGGCAGTAAGCAGGAGTAATGAAGCCACAAATGCCCGAAGGGTTAGTTATACGAAATTGTCTTTTGAGGACATTCAGAAGCTCTCCACCAAAACCTCCTCCCACAGACAGTAACATTTCTCCATTGAATGACTTAGTCTATAACTATCAGGGTGAGCCTTGCCTTTCCTATTAAAATGTAAATATCTCTGGGAGGGGTTTGCCTCTTTTGGTGAATCATTTCAACCCAGCAGCATCCCAACAGATGGGAGAAACTGTGCAACTTCCTTAGCCTGAATCCCACGGGGACTTCCACGCACCTGGGGGCGCAGGGAGAAGGTCTTCCGGAGCAGCTTGCCAGGCACGACTTCTGAGATGTCGTAGAGAAACTTGAAGCAGGCGTCATCCTCCGTGACTGAGTCCTCGTCATAGACACTCAGCTCCAGAACATTCTAGAACCAGAGAACAACTTAGTACATATTTACTCGAGCTACAGCCTACATCAGAGCCAGAAAAGGTTAGTCCTCTATGCTCTGTACTTCAAAATAAAAATAACAGTAAATCTTACAAGTAGTAAAAGAAAACCCAGAAAAGTCCCAAATTTACCTTGCTAATTTTTATTTTTATAAAAAAAAAATTATTTTGAAGAATCTTCCCTCACCCCCCCCCCCCATCTCACCCCTGCTTTGATGGTTCCCTAAGGCACTGCATGTACCAGGCCGTGTACTAGGAGTGCATTATCTTTAACCTCACAGCAACCCAAGCCAGGAGGGGATCCTTTCTGTCTCCATTGCATGGATGGCCAGAGAGAGGACCAGCCACTTGCTGGAGGTCAGGCCCACAGGCCCTGGGCCCACACACTGTCTCCTATGCAGCGCATCCAGGCCCGGGGCTCAGAGACACCCTCTCCCCAGTTTCTCAAGGCCCTGGAGGAAAGTGTGCTCTAATCCAAGAGCCCTCTCTGCGCGAGGTATAGCCTGTCCTCAGGTGGGTGACATGACCTTTACCTTAACCTGACTCTGGATCAGGAAACTGAAGGTCTCATTCCACACAGGATGGCTGGAGTTGGTGACTGTTTTGGTCTTAAACTTTATTCCAGGTACGGTTGGCAGCTGTAGGACCACATAGGGGTCTGCCTCGCTCACTGTCAATGTCAAGAGAATCATCGTGAGAGAGAAGTCCTCGCATCCCTCTCCAGGGGCCTTGCCAGATTCCTACCAAGACCCCAGAGTCCACAGTGGACAACCCACCCAAGCCAGTCCCAAACCACGTGTTGGGCCCTTCCCTTGGGACCCAGTCACCCCTAGAGCCCTGAAGCCCGGGAGACAGTTACTCACACAGGTCAGCCCAGCCCAGGCCCCGAGCCTCCAGGACCCTCACGGTGAGCCGCAGGCAGGCGGAGGCCTCCCCCTGCAGAGAAATGGCAGACAAATGAGTCCTTTCTGCTCATTCCTGAGCCCACCAGTCTGGGCCAGGTTTCTCTTGAGAAAGAGAGGCTTGGTGGCACTGCCAGGTGCTCTGGGGCCAGACAGCCTTTGCCCCCATCTGTTCTGGGCTGCCGCAGCCATAGAACCAAGGAGGGGGGTTGGAATGTGTGGGACTCTCTCCCCGTCAGAGACAGACTTGCCCAGTGTGGTGGAGAAAGCATGTCAGTTCGGGGTCTCTCCATCCCAGAGTTCCCAGAGAGGGCAGCCCTTTGGTAAAGCATCTGGCCCCACTGCCCAGCCTGCCCTCTGGACAGGAAGTGGACACATGACTCCGGGGAGGCTGAACCTTGGGGAGCCACAGGTATTCACCTTCTCTTGGTGGAAATTAGGAAACTCCAAGAGCATCAGGCGTTACTGTGAGCAGTGGGTGAAGGGTCATTGTGTGTGATGATGCTGGCGAGATCAGTCAGCCCAGCGACAGCCCAGTGAGGAGGAAGAAGAAAAGAAGTGGACAGAAACTGGGGGGCGGAGGGGGTGGGGGAGAGGGGGACAGAGAAGAGGAGCAGAAGAAGGTGGCAGGGGAAAGCAGAGGACAGGTAGGGTGTGGCTAAGACCTGGGCACAGGCCACTGGGGAGATTCCCCAAACCCCTACACAGAGGTCCTTGGCACTGCTGGGACCCGGGGTTTCTGCTCCTCCCGAGGCCTGGCTGTGCAGCCTCTTCTGGGCGCCCTGCACACATTTCCGATAAGAAGCCTCTGTGATTTGAGGCAGAGGCAGCACCGTGCTTGCAAGGTGGACATTTGTCATGGCCTGGATAGGACGTGTGTGAGGAAACCAAAGCTGCTTCCTGCCTCGCACCCTCCCAGGACCTGTCCCACTGCGATGAGATCAGTGAGCAGAAATCTTTTCTCTCCCCGGGAGCCGGTCTCTGCTCCTCGCAGGTGCTCCTCGCTAGGGGCTGGCTCAATGTCCACGGGACGTGCCTCTCCACTCCCCACAGAGAGCCTTACAGGACAATGGGCCACAGCAAAGCCACCTGGGACTCATGCCCCACCCTCCCCTGGGTCCCGGCATCACCCCCCTCCCAGAGCTCCATGCTGAGTGTCCCTGTCATTCCGTCATCTTTCTGGCAGAGCACATGCAATCCTCCCAGCAAAGTAGGCTTGTTTTCCCCTCCCTGATCATCATGACAGGTCATGACTAAGGGATTAGCTCCAGTGACACTAGCAACGTGTCAACTCTGCAACCCTTAAGCCAGAGGTTGACATTGGCAGGGATTTCATGCGTTTTTAGACACCTGGCTCCCTTTCCTCCCTGCACCCAGACCCCGTCACTGCATTCCACAGACAAGGTGCTGGCTGGGGTCCCAGGCCCTGCAGGGTGCTGTGCTGCAATGGCCGCTTCAAAACAGAGGGGAGGGCAGGGGCAGCCCACCCTCTAAAGCCTCTCGGGCCTACTAAGACGTGCCCCCACTTTTCATCCACGCTTGTTGCCCAGTTTGAGCACTGTTGCTCATGCTCAAACCTTAGGGTCACGGAGAGCCTCTCAACCTCAGAAAGCCCCCCATCCCTTGGCAGAACTTTTTCCTCGTGAAGAGAAACCCCATTTCTCTTCACCTCTCAGACATCGCTAACCTGCACACCCAGAGGATGGGCTCTGGCAGTATTCTGACCGGTCATATGAGGGGCAGTAGAGTGGAGTGGACGAGGGCAGCCTCCCAGCCAGGCTGTCTGGATCCAAACCCTGGTCCTCCACTTATTTTCTGTGTGACTCTGGGCGAGTCACTAAACATCTCAGTGCCTTCTTTTCCTCATACGTAGTGGGACTAACAATAGTTTCAACCTCGCACCGTGTCCTGAGGCTAAAGGTATTAATGCTGGTAAAATGTTTAGCAAAAAGCCAGCAGTTTCTATATAATTGCTCTTATGTGCTTGTCATGTTTCTGAGGGCTGTACTAACATAATACATAGATGAACTTGCTTTATCCTCCCAACAACCCTATAAGATAGTAGCCTCACTTGCTCTCATTTCACAGACAAGAGAACTGAGGCTCAGGACGGATCACTTGCCCTCAGTCTCAGAGCTAGTCGTTGACATCGTGAGGATTCAAACCCAGGTCTGCAAGGCCAGAGCTCACGACCCTGGGCTGTTCTGCCTTCCCAGGACTGTGCTTCTCTGTCAAACCATGCAAACTGCCCCTCACTGCCCTGTGGGTATCTAGAATTTCATAGGTTTATTTTAGCCAAATATGGTATTGAAGGAACATGTTAACTCATAGGATTCTTTTTCCCCTGAGGCCTTGGGGCTCCATCTTCCCCATTGAAAGATGGTCTCATCTGGACTGCTGTTCACTGATGACTGACCTTGGATACTGTGGAGGAGTCCTCCAGCAGGGACCCCCTACCCAGCTTCCTGGAGGATCCTGGGAGTGCCTCCCTGCAAAGAGTTCCAGCTACTGTCTCCCCTGGTGCAGGGAGCCTGGGACCTACTCCATCCCCCTCTTTGCAGAGGATCATGGGGAATGTGGCCCAAGGGAGTTCCTACCCAAGGTCCAGAGTATCCGCGACCATGGGGTCTTCAGCAGGAAGTTATATTAGTCTGCCACCTTTTCCCTGCTGGCACCAAGCGCTGCATGCTGGGGCAGTGAGGAGGTTGGAGAGCAGTGGAAGCTACAGAACAGCCTTAGGCCCTGTGCCTCCTGAGTCAGGCTGAGCAGAGCAGGCCGGTCCCAAAGCAAGTCCCAGGTGCCGGCCTGTCCTGGCAGCTGAGCTCCAGCAGGAAAGCCTGGGTGAAGACGCTGCTGAGGCTCACCCTGAAGGCTGGGTGTCAAGGGCCTGAGTTAGGGACTCAGCCAGTTCCAGGAACATCAGCAGGAGGCAAGGTGTTTCCCAGATATGAGGGCAAACTCAGCATCCCAGGTCACTAAACCGTGGGCTTTAATTTTGCCCCTGGGCTGGGCTCAGAGCAGGCAAGGGTAGGAGGAGAAGGATACCCAGCTTTCTCGGGGAGATGAGGATGGAAGGGACACTTCAGAAACCTCTGTGGCTGGGTTCTGGGGCTCAGGCTCCAGCTAGAGGAGCCAATAGAACCAGGGCTCTCTAGCACTTTCACCACCCTGCTCCCGCAGCTTTGAGTTTCTCCCAGACCCCACTCGAGCATTTGCACTGATAGCGCCCTGCAGAGGGTCCTCCAGACTTCAGGCTGACACAGCTGGGGCAGCAGGGTGGGTCCCTCTCTGCCTGCCCCAGGATTCCTTGGTGTCTGAACCCAACTCAGGCCTGGATCTCAGGGCCCAGGCTCCGAAAGCCCAGGAAAGTTTGCAAATAAGGTATATGCCTCTGCTTAGTGTACTTGGTACACTTTGTCCCATCATGGCCACCCACTGGGGCTTAAGGGGAGACCTGAGCAACCAGTCTCTCTGGCCTTGTCCCTGCAGAGAATGAGAAATCTGGGCTGAGAGGAAGCACATGGCAGGGCTAGGATGAGCAGTTTGTAAGTTTCCCTGGCCTGGTTTCAGCCTCATCACGCTCCGGCAGAGTAAATAATTGCTAGAGGATGGGGATTTGGGCTGGCAGAGTTTTGGAGACCCACAGGGTGGTTCCTGGGTTCCAGGAAGTCCACTGTCTGCAGTGGCAGGCTGTGGGCCTGGCAGGATCTGTGTTGCTTTGAGGGAAAGAGGGGAAGGGTTACCTGATGAGGCTGGCCAGGTGGCTCTCTAGGTGTCAGTCTCTCCATGCCAATCCTTTCAGCTCTGCTCCAGGCCTAGGACCTGTGAAGATGCCAGCTCCCTGGCTGGCTGGCAGCAACTCTTCCAACGGGATGGGACTGACTGCATCTGCCAGCCTCTGATGAGCCATGGTCCTATAAACAGGTTGGGGCTCCACCCTCAGGTCACTCCCTCAGCCCAGAGCCTTCTCTTCTTCCCCATGAGGCGGGTCAACCAGCATCTCCAGAAACGTCTGGCAGGGCTCCAGGGCCGGCAGGTGGAACAGCACTTGCAGAAGTGGGGTGTCAGGGCTGCAGCTGCAGCAAGGCAGTGAGATGAGTCCCAGAACAGTGGCATGAACCTGCTCCACTGAGGCAGTGAGCCTAGGGTAGGAGGGGGGTGATCTGAGGAAACCCTACAGCCCAGCCCAGCCTGAGCCGGGCCAGCCTCTGAGGGAGGAAGGCTGTGCCTCTGGGGGCAGACAAGAGGCCAGGAGCTGGAGTGAGTAATAAGGGCAGTCATGGAGAAGGCCCTGAGCAGCCTTTGAGAGCTGCCAGAGGCTCTGGACTCTGCTTCTAGACCATTCACCCTCAGCTTTACCCTCACTCCTTCCATTTGGCTGGGCCCAGGAGTTTAGACTCAAATGGCAAACTTTGTAGTAAAGGTGAAAGAGAACAGTCAAGGAAATTCGTAAGTGGTATTGGGGGGGGGGGGGGGGAGAAAACGTGGTGAAATCATGTTTAAACTATTTAATGTGCACAAGAACACTAAATATTCTCCTGAAATGACATAAATTCAGTCATGTTACTGTCAATTCACTATGCAATTGAGCAATAATGATTTGTTTTTCCAAGGCAACTGAAACTGAACTAATGTTGAATTATTGCAAATAGATGTAAAATGTTTTATTACAGAATCAGCCAAAAAGAAAAGGAAAATAGTGGTCTATGACCAAATGAAAAAATAATTTGCATGAACCAGATATAAAATCTAATGAAAAAGAAGAAAATGTAGGAACCTACAAACAACTTATTCCAAAGTGGGTTATAGATGAAGCAGTGCACAAAGTCCCCGCTGATGAGAGGCAGGGCCATTGCAGAAGAAGAGCAGATGTTTAGTAGATAGAAGTCTGTCCAGTCCTACAGAAGAGCTCATTTCTGAGCATTTTGACCATGGCCCTTATCTCAAGGGAGTCAAGAGAGAGGCAGAATTTCTCCTGAGCCCATCACTAAAATGCCCTTAGCTCAAAACAACCCGCCCACCACAGAAGCACATCTTGGGGTGACTAGCTCTGAACCCCCACACTTGGCTTCCCCCTTCCTACCACTCTCTACACTCACTCAGCATTTATAGACTCTTTAAAACCCACTCCTCCCCCCCAATTTTTTCTGTGGAACCAGCCCTTCCCCTGGCCTCAGCCCCACGGTTTGGGTGGTGTTGCTCCACCGCCTCCAGCCAGCCGCAGTAACACAGCGCGGGGAGCAGGCTGGTGGCCCCGCATGTAGAACGTCCCCGGCCGCGTGATTGGCTCGTTGGACCCATGACTGGTGCAAAGTAGATCCTGGTGCATGAAGGGCTGAGGGATGCGCCTTCTCTTTCCTGCTGAATAAGCACCTGGGAGGATGTGAAGCTGGAGCTGCTACTATAGCCTTCTTGCCGCCACACGAAAAGACTTGTCAGACAATGGAGCTGACCATCCTAACACTTAAACAATCGTGTCCGGGCAGAGGTGGGTTAACTGTGGAGCTAATGGGGCTTGAACTGGGTCCTCCTCTTGCTCGTGCCCTTCCACGGCTCCGAAGAGCCGGGCAGCAATAGGGTCTGGTGGTCGTTCACGAGTTCATAAAATTGCAATAGGAAGCTTTTTAAACGACAGCTGGTTTAGACCACTTTCTTCCCATTGTTTCACCTTCTCTCTGAGCGTTGGGGTGACTGATCCTATTTTTAGGATCTGGATAAGGAGAAGTTGAGTTAGAGAGGCATCTAATTTCAGTTTAGTGGCACATAATTATGCGGTTTGCAGTCAGTTTCCTGTATAGTGAGGTTACTGCTAGCCATTCTGGTTTAGGAATCATTTCCAAAAAGACTGTGCCAACTCATCTGGCATGGTGAAACAGGTACACAAAGCCAGAGGTGGTACTGCCTTGGGAGGAGAAGAGAGGAAGAGAAACAAGGTCTGAAATAAACAGTGCCAGAAAGCAGTCTGTGGAAAATTCTTACAATCATACACATACAAATTTAACTGAAAGATCTCGTTTCTACGGCCACCTGATCTTTTGCTGTGTTTAACCATGTCTTAAATGCCCCTTTCCCTTTATTTAATGGGAATAGAGAAACAGAAGTTATATATCTACGAGAGGCCCATTGTATATGAAGATTCGTGCAAGAATAGGCCTTCCTTCCCCTGGCGTCACTCCCGGCCGACTGGGAGCCTGCAAGTCCTCGCTCCCGACGGAGCACTGCTCCTGTAGCTCCCTCCACCCCTGCCTTTCCCCTAATAGCAGGCTTCTGCCCAGACCAGCTGCTCCATGCCTGAATATGCAAATTAACCGGCCATCTTTGTTGGGTTAAATTGCATACACACTCCTAATTGGCTGATGGACATCACAGAGGCATGACCAATTTGCATATTTCTCTTTTATTAGTGTAGATATGACTGTCAGTTCCAGCCTATCAGGTGAACAGGACTAAGGTAGGGATGTGGGAATTAAAAAAAGAAAGACAAGAAATTGGGATTGGGAGGACTGCAAGCCATTGACAGACTGCAGCAGCTTTATTAACTACAGGATACCTTTTATACACAAACACTGACTGGGAGGTCAGTCAAGAGGAATGTACTCTCCGTTCCTCTTAATCTCTAAGGGAGATAAAGCACGAAGCCAAATTCTCGGTACAGCATATCACGGTAAATACTTACAAATTTCTGGTTAAGCTACACAAGGTCACTCTCATTCTGCTGACGATTGGAAATCACCATCCAAACAAGTCAGAGAACACTGTGTGGGTCGGGGGCTGATTTTATCAGCCCCTTCAGATGCAAGGACTTTGTCAGCTTACACCTAGTCTCCAACATATGACAGCAGTTGGCACATCAGATCTGACAAAAACTTGATAAAGGTTGTGGCAGATTTTATTTTTCTGATAATGTTTGCAACAATATATCCTGTCCTTCATGTTGTCCATGTAGGAAATATCCAAATCTGGAGAGAATTTTTTGAGTTAAATTGATGACATATACTGGGGAGTAAAATCTCAAATGCTCTAAAGAATAACAGTTTTGTAGTTTCTTTTATGCATTTGAAATTAAGAAGGGAACGAAGGAAGATTCCATGTAGATGGGAGAAGCAAGGAAGGCATTGGATTACAGGATAGATAACACTATGTGCTCTCTTTAGGGTGGTTACAGCTTATTTCAAAGGTGTGTTAACCTAGATGCATAGATACAATGGACAGGGCTTGCTTAAGGCGAAGATAAACCTTTTACTAAAAAGCTATGTGATTGGGCCTAGCTGGTTTGGCTCAGTGGATAAGAGTATCTGCCCAAGGACTAGAAGGTCCCAGGTTCAATTCCAGTCGAGGGCACATGCCCAGGATATGGGCTCGATCCCCAGTAGGAGGGTGTACAAGAGGCAGTCGATTAAGGAGTCTCTCTCATCATTGATATTTCATGGTTTGTTTGTTTTTAAAGTACATTTCTTTATTGATTTCAGAGAGGAAGGGAGAGAGAGAAATAGAAACATTAATGATGAGAGAGAATCATTGATCGCTGCCTCCTGCATGCCCCCTACTGGGGATCAAGCCCACATCCCAGGCATGTGCCCTTGGCTGGAATCGAACCTGGGACCCTTCAGTCCACAGGCTGACACTCTATCCATTGAGCCAAGCCAGCTAGGGCCATTGATATTTTTAGCTCTCTCCCCGTCTCCCTTCCTCCATGAAATCGATAAAAATATATTTTTTTAAAAGTTATGTGACTGGTGTGTGACTATTCACCATGACCTTCCCAGTTAGGACTTCATGATTAGATCCCCTGTGAGCTACTTTCCACAGAAGCCCTTTTTCTGTCCACAGTGCTCTTCTAGAACCATGCCACTCCCTCCTTTTGAATCTGGTGGGCTGGAGGCTCTGACAGGAATGAGGAACGTGATGCTGCTCGACTGAGTGCAGGTCATAAAAGGTGATGCAGCTTATCCTGCTGCGAGCCATCACAGGAGATGTCCAAGTCCCCGAGGTCCCTGCTCCAGGAGGGAGCCCATCCACATGGAGAGGCAGGAGTTGGCGCCCAAGGCAGGCATCCTCATCTCCAGGTCCTCCCAGCCCAGGTCCAGACATGAGGGTGAGCCCTCAGATGACTCTAGCCCAGTTGTGGAGTCACCCCAGCAGGTGCCCTTTCTGAACTCCTGACTCACATAGTCTATGTGCCTAAGAAAGCAATAGCTGTTTTATGCCATTAGTTTAGGTGGTCTGTGGCCATAGCAATAAAATCAGAGGTTTTTCCCAGATCTACTAACAATCCTAAAGTTTTACAGAGCATTGCCAATGAAGAATTGTGAAATGGAAAAAAAACTATCAATAATTAACTATTATTAACTATGAATAAATTTTATTTAATCTCAATCAAGCAGACTAGAAGGGAAATTGCTTTCTCTTTGCTCTGAAGAAAATGGTATTACAAATTGTTGAGGCAATCAAAACAATGAAGGAAAAGGCATAGGGGTTAGTTAATATTATGTTATTTAAAAAGTATTTTTGTGTGATGTTTTGGCATTTGTCAGCTATTCAAAATTTGTGTCTTTTATAATTCTAAACATTCAGAATCTTACCTAATTATACATCAGTTTGTATAAAATTCAGGCTTCACAGCCTGTGTCACACTGCTCAAGCACTTTATAGATCAAACATATTTATTGATCCCCCAAACCCTATGAGGCAGGTATTAGTATCCTCACTTTACAAATGAGACAGCTTAAGCAGGGATTGGTTGAAGTACTGCCCCCAGATCACCTCAAAATGATCCCAAAGGCAATACTCTTAACCATCACCTGTGAAACTGTCTCTCCAGCAGAAGTGCAGGCAAGAGGGGGCACCAGAGAGTCCCTGGATCAAGCCTTGTCTGAAGGAGTAAATCTAGTTCTGGGCTTCTTATTTAGATCTCAGCCCTTCCTCATCTACTTTAGCTCCAGGAAGGAAGGGTTCAGTCACTTCCCTCCCTTGCCTTCCTCAAGAACCGTGATGGTGAACCTATGACACTCGTGTCAGCACTGACACACGTAGCCATTTTTGATGACACGTGGCTGCATGCAGTTGCATACAGAGAAATATGGGGCCACATGCCAAGAAGGATGTTTCATCCTAGGCTACTGCATTTGCTGTAGTGTAGTGTAGACACTCTGTGCCAGAGGTCTGTAGGACAAAACAACAGAACTCTGGCACAGAGCGTCTAGTATTGGCACTTCCGGTCAGGCCGTTAGGAAATCTTTGACCTCACTTCCAGCCAGCGGAGCAGGGAGCAGCAGAATGCCATAGGGGATGCATCTCGGGGGTTCCTGTGATTGCCATTACCAGCAGCCACATAACCACAGCAACCATCATCCAATCTACTATTCTGGAGTGTCTTGGATTCCTAATTAACCATCATTACTGAGATAAGTGAGGGGGAGGCTGAGAGAGGCAAGGGCCTGTGCTATAGGTGCCATTTCCCACCATTAGAAATAGCGGCAGCCATCTTATTCATATAAGGAACGTCATTTTGCAGCATAGTGCAGACTCCATTTCACCACTATTACTGTTGTGCATCCTTATTAACCCCTATTTCTACTTATTAACTCTGCCCTTTCCTAAAAGACAGTTACATGTGCCATCTTGTGGTCAGTTAGGCTAGTTAACCCCTAATTGCCTGCAGGGCTAACAGGCCATCTATAATTCTATCTTCTGTCACTGCCCCACACCCTGATGGAGAACCCACAACATAAAAAACCAAGGTTAAGTAAAGGAAGTGGTAGTAGCAGTAGCTGACCCTTTCAAGAGACATGGATGGCATTATAGAAAAAAATGGCAGATCATTTTCATTCTATGTACTGAGATGATAGTAAGCAGAATGTGGAATATTAATGGACATTTTGAAACTAATCATTCCCAGCTCTTGAAAAAAAAGCAAGGATGAAAGGAAGGAATACATTTCCAGGCAGATACACCTTTATAAGAGCCAATCTAATTCCATCCTTAAATTTATAAAAGACTCTACAAATTTAACATCTGCAAGTTTGAGCATTGCTCACTTCATAGCTCAGCATAGAAAAGCACTCAGTGAGGGACAATTTATTAAAGAAACTCTCCTAAGATGTGCACCAGTTCTATTTCACAATATGCAGAATAAAGATATAATTATTAAGAGAATATCTGATACCACTCAGTAGAAATATCATAAAAGACCAAATAATGAGACTGAACACAAATGTACATCATCAATTAAAGAGAGGCATAAGTAATTATAAATATTTTTCCATCTCTCTTGATGAAACTACTGATGTCACATCACATGCTCAGTTGGCCATTATTGGTCAATATTCTGATGGTCTCACAATGAGAGAAGAGTTGATAAAGTTAGTATCAGTGCCAACAAGTACATCAGGAAGCAAAATATGTAAGGTTGCTATACAAACATTCCGTGACCTAAGCATTGATATCTCTAAAGTTGTGTCAATGACGACAGATGGGGCACCAAACATGGTGGGGAAAAAAGTCGGATTTGTCAAACTGTTTATTGGACATCTGATTGTGCCTTTTCATTGTATTATCCATCAGGAGGTTTTATGTGCCAAGGCAGGATTCACCAACTTAAATGACTTAATGGCAGTTTTTACAAAAATAGTTCATGTAATAGCTTCTCGCCCCCTTCACAAGCGAGAATTTTCTGCACTTTTACTGGAGGTTTATTTTATCTACAGTGGACTGTTGATGTACAATAATGTAAGATGGCTGAGCTGAAGCAAAGTTCTTTAGTGCTTTGTGGAGTGCTTTGAAGAAATTAAGGTATTTCTTGAGGATAGGATCTGGGAAACTTTTCTCAGCTCAATGATGAGAGTGGGTCAACACTCTCTGTTCATATTAATGAACTGAACTTAAAGTTACAAGGTTTTGGCAAAAGTATTGACGTTATGTTCAGATACATAAAAGCTTTTGAAAGTAAACTTAACATTTTCAAGCGAGATGTAGAAACTAAAACTTGTAAGTATTTTCCTCGAGTAACAAAGTCTTTTGAGAAGGCCAGTGCAGCTGTACAAAATGAAATGGAACCCTTGCATATAAAGTACCAGCATGTTTTAGACTCGTTACTTGACCAGTTCAGTGATAAATTGAATCAATTTAGAAGCCTAGAACAGACCATAAAAACAATTAAGTATCCTGATGTAGTAGTTGACAGTAGTTTGGAATTAAATGGTTTCCAATGGATGCAAATTGATGATTTGGAGATGCAACTTGCAGAATTTCAAGACAGCATCTGTGCTCAGGTGTTTGTCAACTTGAGGTCCAAGCTTGAGAATCTGGAAAGGTGCTGCTTGGAGAATCAAGAGGAGTGCCACTACAAACAGGAAATTTGGAATGCCTATAACCGATTACCAGACAATTTTAGCACCCTGAAAAATATAGCAATGGCTTTACTCACAATTGTTCCCTTTACATACTTTTGTGAGACCTTATTCTCAGTGTTAAATAATATCAAAACCAACAAAAGAAACAGATTGACAGATGAAGTTAGTAGTGCTTGCTTGGGCTTGAAGTGTACAAAATACCAACCTTCAATTGAAGGTTTAGCCAATGAAATTCAGCAACAACAAAAAAATCACTAATAGGCAGGTTATTTAAGGAATTCCCCCTCTCCCTCACTTATCCTAATTCACGGCACCCCACACAAGTTAAATAATATCAAGACCAACAAAAGAAACCGACTGACAGATGAACAAAGAAGTCACTAAGCAGGTAAGGTAAATAATTAGTTTTTGGTTTATTAAATACAGTTATATATTACAATTATACATTTTTGTTATTTAAACTATAAATATTGCAAAATTATGGGTTTTTTTTTTTCTCAAAGTGACACACTACCAGAGTTATGCTCGGATTCTTGGTGAATTTTGACACACCAAGCTCAAAAGCTTGGCCATCACTGCCCTAGAATAACACTCAATGATTGTCACAGAGGAGAGGAAGCATCTGGCAGGGGTGGAGAAGGAGACAGAGCTGAGGCCCAGCTGAAACCAGACAAAAGCAGGTGGTGGGACAGGTGGCAAGATGTGTTGTGTGAGGCAGGGGTGACACACACTTCAACGTTTGGCACCAATTACCATGTCAGGGTCAAGGCACAGGCAGGGCTGTGCTCTTGTGTCACGAGGGAGAGGTTACTCACTCAGATGACAAGAGACAAGGGACATTTCTTGTTCATGATGACTCAGGACCAAGCAGGAAAGGAGCCCCGGCCCCTGGCCTCATTCTAAGGCTATTGGAAAGGACGTGCCTCTCACCCAGCCAAGCTGCTCATTCACCCAACAAATACTTATTGAGCATCTCCGTGTTTCGGACAGGGCCAGGTGAGTAAGCACAGGCCTGCTCTCACCTCAGGAAGCTTCTGGCCAGAGTGCAATCTGCCTTCCACTCCATGTCCCTCAGCCAGTGGAGCACACCAGCGTCTTAGAACTTGGGACTTTCACAGCAGCCCCTGAGGGCTTGGCAGGTATCTGAGAGCAGAGCCTCTGGAATGCCAAGGTGAAGAGCTATGGAAGAGCTGTAAACCCATATTATTTAGCTCATCACCTTTGTCTGGAGGCAGTGGAGGCAGGTACGTGAGCTGCAGGATATTAGTTATGATAGGTGCATGTCTGATGGACCTGGACCAATCTTCCTTCAGATTCCTCTGCCTTCCCCATCTGGCCTCTCCTTCTCTGCGGTGCTCTCTCTTACTGCCCGCCTCCCCGCCCTCCCCCCCCCCCCCTTCTGCCCTGTTGGTCTTTTCCGCTTTGATTCCTCTTCCCATAAACCTCCCACACACTGGAAATTACAACTTTTATAACCTAGCTCATGATTTTTAAAAGAGAATCATTAAGGCTTTTATATGTTTTTAAAACACAAACCAAAACTAAGCTGTTCTAAGCATGGATGGATCTTCTAATTATCTTTATTTCTGTGGGCTGGTTTATCTCGATAGAAAAACTCTTTCTCTAAACTCCAGTGGTGACCTCTCCCCGCAACACCAGATTGCCCAGGACCCCACCCAAACCCGTGTCCAGAACCTCAGGCTTCCTGTTCTGTTGCTAAGAGTTCATATACAAGGCACCCTTCTCCCTTCACCCAGCTTTGACTCAGCTGCGATGTGGTCGCTTTCCTGTAAACACCCCCACAAACCTGCATCCCCCAAGGGCAAGGACCATGAGGCAATCTGCGTTTCTGGGTTCGGGAGGGGCGTGTCCTATACCGGTGCTACCTGCAAGGCCTGGATCCCCAACTCACCTGCAGCTGGGAAAGCCGGAGGCTGCCTGCAAGTGCTGAGGACGCCCCCTCCCGCCCTGCTCCACCAGGGGCAGAAGCGGTGCCTGGAGATGGAGCTGAACCCTGAGGGTCATCACACTGCCCAGCCACAGCCACAGCCACAGCAGACATTGTTTCTCATGTGGCAGGATTTTAAATGTATATGTTAATGTGCTTCCCGTGTTTCGACCTTTTGTCCTGTACACCTGGCCCTCTTTGGCTAATGGCACCGGTTTTAAAAGCTGGAGAGAAAAGGGCCCTCCTTCTGCTTCAGTTGCAAAGTCAAATCTCCAGAGACAAGGGCTGAGGGCTGAATGTTGTGAGAAAAGAAAGGAGTTCCTAAATTCCAAGCGTTTCCTTTTATATATCATAAGCAAAGTCCTGTTTAGAGAGAGAGAGTACTGAGGGGACGTGCCCATCCAACAACACCAGATGAAGGGAGGAAGCTGGTACTTCCTGGAGGGAAGCAGGGAGGACAAGAGAGAGGGTGTTGTGTGTCTTCACTCCTGCCCCGGCCCAAACCCTGAGGGATAATTTCGTACAAACAAATCATTTGGGTAAAATCCCGTAACTGTGGGTTGGTCTTCTTTCTGCAGGTGCACAGCGGGAACATCATGTCCCTGAGACAGGCGCTGGTCTGACAGAGGGATGCCCACAGTGGTTGTTAGAAACGAGGGAGGGTCTACATAAGGCAGGGGCCATCAGTGGTGCTCCCCAATCTTCCTAGGCCCCCTGTGCTTTAGAAGGGACCCAGAAGTCTTCCTGAACTCCCACTGAGGATGTAGAAGCTAGCTGAGCTGAGAGTGAAAGGCCTGCCTGGGACTGCCATGGAGAGTGGTGGGGTGTGACAGAACCTGGGGGGTGCCCAGCATGAGCCAAAGGATGGACAGGGTCTGAATGAGGCACAGAGTATTCTCAGGTCCCCACAGAGCTGAGGTGGGTCCAGGTCAGCAGTGGCCCTGACCTCACCAGCAGAGAATAGGGCCGTTCCCCACCAGCTGTGATTTCAGCCAGCAGGAGCCCATAGGCCAGGCCAGGAAGACTCCAGAAAACCCCAAATGGGTGCAGCACAATTCCCCATCCCCCAAGGCAGTCCGAGGCTCTCCCTATGCCTAGCTGCCACATTGGCTCTGAAATATCTGTTTCCTAAAAAAGGTTGAGTTTACCCAAATGTAAAACTAAACTTAGTTTGTGTTAAGGGGCAGGTTTTAATTCTTCCCATTCCTTAGCAACCCCCTCCCCCCCCCCCCCCCCCCCCCGCCTTATACAACCATCCAGAGGCTTGGGGACTTAGAAATGAGATAACACAGTTATAAAAACGAAATCCAAATGGGACACCTAGGAAAAAATTCACAGAGACATTCCTTAAGTGGAGGTTTGGGAGATGGGTTGGTACTTATTGCAACACCATTAAGTATTCTGTGCTACTTAAAAGCAGAGTACCGACTACTTCCTGGTATAAGATGTTATTTCAGAGGTCATCCTTTTAGGCTGTCTGTAACCTCTCCCCATTCCCCTGCACACCCTTCCCAGACCTCTCACCACAGGCCCTATGAAGTCCTCTCCGTCACTCATCTCCTACAACCTCTTTCTCCCGGCTCATAGCCTATTGCCAGCCCTTCCTACCCCCCTTCCCCAGAAAGGCCGAGTGCAGGAGCCTCTAAAGCAGAGCTTCCCACTCAGCACGGGTTAGGCACCCAACAGAGTCCCTCCCTCGCCCCACCCTCGCCCCACCCTCACCCCAGGGCAGAGGAGTGTCTGGAAGCTGAAGTCCCAGGAGCCCCATTCCCAGAAGGCTCAGAGAGCAGGCAGAGGTCCAGCTGGGACGGGGGGATGGGAGGGTAGAGGTGGGAGGGGGGTGGGGATGGGGAGGCGGATTCCCCACTGAGGACACCCAGGCAGGAGGGCCCTCAGATCGAAGGTGGCAGAGTGAGCCTTGCTAGAGGATCCAAGTCTTTACATCGGAGGCGAATGTCGATGACTCTACATAGCGTTCCATTATGCTGAGCATACTGACTGTGCACAGCTCATTCCCTTCAGAACTGGGCATGACAGCAACGTTTCGCACCAAATTAAGGTACATTCTAAAAAAGCATTTATTTATATTCCTTAATCTTTAAGAAAAGGAAAATTATAATCAAGATGATAATCAAGAAGGCAAAACCTCTGTCACAGAACCGTGTGCACTCCAGTGAGAGATGTTTCGGAACACCTGGAATGTAAATGTGAGAGTACCAAAATCAATGAAGATGGCGCTGACCAGGGTATTGTGTCTATGCTGGATGAGACAAAGCCAAAACAATCAGTGAAGGCTTTCTTTGAAACAACAAGCACAGCTAGATAGGAAAAGATTGAAATCTCTACAGAAAGGTGTTCAACAAGTCTCAATACTACGTCTTCAAAGTTACCAAATGAGGGGTGGCCTTGTCTGAAGAAGGACCAGAGGAATGTGAGAAGACTGAGAGTTTCAAGTGAGCTTCCAATGAGCTCTTGACCATTCCTTGACTTGTATAGATTCACAAAGAGCCTTTCCAGCACCTTTGACTTACTTAGTTTCTTAATATCATACTTTTTTAAAGTATCAAGTAATATTATTTCTCAGTTTTCCAATATTAGTCACCTGTTTATACAATATTTCATTTGCAAATTCTAATATATTTTTCTACTTTCTATGCTGACTACATATTATGTGTATTTAATAACAACATTTATATAAGTGGGGCAAAGAGCTGTGGAAGCATGCAGCCTGACTTGGGGCGGCTCAGCACTCAGGAGGGGAGCCTGTGTGGAGAGGGAGCAGAGGGCGGCTCAGCACTCAGGAGGGGAGCCTGTGTGGAGAGGGAGCAGACTGCTGGGTCAGAGTCTTTTTCATCAACACGCTGACCCTGGAGAAGTTCTCAATATTTGGTGGACCAAAGTGGCTTGGGAGAGTCAGACTTGTTCAGATCAAAAGAAGCATCTGTGAAAGATCCAGAAATTCAGGCCAGGCTCTCTCGCATGCACACACACCCTTATTGTTTCACACACACACACACACACACACACACACACACACACGTTAGCTTCCAGGACAATGAGCCCATTTGCATGAGGTGGTGGCTGCATGCACACCTGGCCCGAGTTCAAAGAGCCAACTGGGGCTGATCAGGGAGGAAACTATGCAAACCCACTAGGGCGAGCCATGCCAGCATGGATCCAACACCCCACAGCCCTCAGGAAGCCGGGCAGAGAACGCGCTGAGTTGTGAGGAGGGATGGGAGTGGCTGCCAAGCACAGAGAAAGAGATGAAAGGATGGTGAACCAGAAACCAAGACCAGCAACAGAAAACAAAGTACCTGTGTAGACATAATGTTTTGTTGCTATTAATCCTCACTCGAGGATATTTTTCCATTGATTTTTAGGAAGAATAAAGGAAAGACAGAGAGAAACATCGATATGAGAGAAACACATCGATGGGTTACCTCCTGCATGAGTCCCAACCAGGGCCCGTGCCGGGGAGGAGCCAGCAACCAAGGTCTGTGCCGGTGACCAGAGCTGACCTCAGGAACCTTTGGTCCATAGGATGATTCTCTATCCACTAAGCCAAAATGGCTGGGGCTGTTTTTATTGATTTTTAGAGAGAGAGGAAAGGAGAGAAATAGAAACATTGCTGAGAGAGGAACATCATTCTTCAGTTGCCTCCTGCACACCTCCTACTGGAGATTGAGCCTGCAACCTGGGCATGTGCCCTGTCTGGGAATCGAACTATGACCTCTTGGTTCCTGGGTCAATGCTCAAATTCTGAGCATTGACCTTCCCATTGATTTTTTTTTTTTTTTAGAGAGAACTGAAAGGTAGAAGGGAGAGAGAGTAAGAGAGAGAGAAACATCCATGTGAGAGAGATATATCAATAGTTGTCTCCATCATGCACCCTGACCTGGAGTGGGGGGTTGAACTTCCAATCCAGGTACCTGTCTTTGACTGGGAATCGAACCCATGACCATTCGGTGTGCAGGCTGGCACTCTGACCACCAGGAAACACTAGCCAGGGCCAAACAATGTTGAGTGGAAGATGCCAGACACCGAAGACTATACACTGCACGATTCCACATATGCCAGGCTCTGGAACAGACAATATTAATCTACTTACAGAAGTTAAAAAGGGGCTACCTTTGGTTGGAATCACTTTCTGGGAGGAGATACAAGAGAACCTTCAATGTGATTAAAGTATTCTATATCTTGATTGAGTGGTGGTTACTCCTGGTGCAAATATCCATCCAGCTGCACATTCATCTGTCTAAGTTATACATAATTAAAAATTTTAAAATATAACAATGAGTCTGCAGTTGGGTGAAAGCAGAGAGCCCAAAATTAAACTGATTAATGGACCATAACCCTAGAAAAGCTCAGATTTCTCTAAAGGTAAAGATGCAGATGAGCCTGAAAACAGGAGGATTGTATGAAAGCTGGAAGAACATCCTTGTTCCACAGATCACCTGCCCAAGCCCAGCAAAAGATTAAAGATCTACTCTCTGAAGAGGAGAGAGAGTGAAGGAAAACAGACTCCAGGACTACAGGCTCAGCAGTGAGCAGGAAGATTGAGGAGAAGTCCTCATACTGAAATGTTAGTTACCCTCCACTGACTTCTTTCCCACTCAGCCATGAGAATGCTGGCAGCCATCACCATTGCCAGCACACCAGGCAGGAGAACAGAGAGTCCCCTTCAGTGAAACTGACCAACTAAAGGGACAAAAACCTTCCAATCTGACAGGTAAGAGTTGTACTACACAACTCTAGGTCCCGGCCTGATCAGCTTATAGTGAAGTCCTTACTCAACCAATTCGGTCCATATCTACAGGCTTCCAGAGATCACTTTAGTTCCTCACTCTTAAATGTGAACAAACAGCAGAGGATCACCAAGCATTTGAAGAAATCCTAAAAGTCATTTACTGATAATGAAGATAAAAACTACAAAACAAAGAGACTCGGAGGAAACAGACACAATGCAGGAAGCAGGAGAACATTAAAAAGAAACTGTAGTTGGGCTGTTATGGCTCAGTGGTTGAGCATTGACTTGTGAAGCAGGAGGTCATGGTTCGATTCCCAGTCAAGGCACACACCCAGGTTGCAGGCTCGATCCCCAATAGGGGCAATGCAAAAGGCAACTTATCAATGATTCTCTCATCATTGATATTTCTATCTATCTCCCTCTCCCTTCCTTTCTGAAATCAATAAAATATATATTTTTAAATAAAAACTATAATTAATATCTCTGGTCAGATAAAAAAAGATGATGCATCTCTGCAAGAAAAATGGGGTGCCACAATATGGAACATTCAGAGAATATAAAGAACTCCTACACATTAAAAATATGACAGAAACAAATAAAATTAATAGAAGAATTAGTCGATAAAGTTAAGAAAATCTCCCTGCAAGCAAAACAGAAATATAAAGAAATTAAAATAAAATATTCAAGATAATAAAATTCATAAAGGCACCAAGAAATCAAATACCTTTTATTAGGAGTTTCAGGAACAGATAATGAAGGAAATGATTAGAGAAATTGTTAAAGAAATAACAGGAAAATATTGCTGAACCAGAAGAGCCTCTAGATTAAAAAGGTTCACTCAGGACACAGGACACTCGATAATAACAATGAAAAGATCCTTACCAATGGACATTGTCATGAAACCTCAGAAATCTGGACTAAAAGTAACAGGAAGAAACAAGGTCATACACAGAAGACTGGAAATCATAATAGAATTTAACTTAACAGCAACACCATAGGTTAAGAGGCAATGGGACACTCTGAAAAATCTAGGCAGAAAATGACTACCAACTTTGAATTTTATTCCTAAACAAAAGTGAGAGAGGAATATAGGTAAATACAAAAGCAAGGTCTCCAGCTTTGTTTACCTTTCTCATGAGCTATCAGAGACACGCTTTCTAAACCTTGGAGAGCAGATGGGTCCCCTGGGGAGCTTGTTAAAGTGCAAATTCTGACTCGGTAGGTCTGGAGTGGGGCCTGAGATCCGTAATTTCTTCAGGCTTATGCCAATGCTGCTGGTCCATCGACCACGCTTTAGGAATTAAGGTACTGGAGGATGTGTCCCACCAAAATGAGAGAATAAGCCAAGAAAGAGGAAGATCTAAGAAACTGAGGCTCCAGCATAAAAGCCAGTCAAAGAAATACCCAGAAGGATGTTGAAGGGAAATCACAGGACATTACCTACGGGGTAACCAGTCCAAACTGGAACATCAAAAGCAGGAGGAGGTCAAAGAGGAAAATCAACATGATGGTTTCTGCCATCCGGTTTCTGAAGACACTCCCGGCTGGCCTTTTGGAAGCAGACACATTCCACTGGAACCCTGCCAAAGGTGGCACTGACACCTTCAAGAAACTCATAGACTTTGTGCCTTTCTCTCTGTCTTGGTATGGTGCCTACTTGGTCAACGTATATCCACTGAATATGTCCCAATATTTTCAGCTTTTCAATTCAACTCATTAACCCAGACCTAGTCAGGATGAACTCTTCACTGATGAGAATGCCAGACAACTCTTGGTCCTACGAAAGGACATTTCTATGTCTTTGATGTCCTGGATCAAATGGGAACATTGTGAGCACCTCTGAAATCCAGGCTCATCTGAAGTACACTCGCTCAGACAATAGCCCTGCCCCCAAGTTTCCCCTGGCATATCTGCCCAGTGAGAACTGAGGTATCTGGGCAGAGCTCAGGCAGAAGCTGGGGAGTGGTGGCAACAAGGAGACCCTGAGGAAAGTGGACTCTGCTGTGTTCTGTCTCTACCTAGATGACTTCCCTATTAAGGACCTTGTCCACTTGTCCCATACCGTGCTGCACGGTGACGGCATACACCGCTGGTTTGATAAATCCTTTAACCTCATTATAGCCAAGGGTGGCACAGCCGTGGCACTTTGAGCATGCTTGGGGCAATGGGGTTGCAGTGCTCAGGTTTTTCAATGAAGTGTTTAAAGACAGCACCCAGGCCCCTGCCATCACTCCACAGAGCCAGCCGGCCGGCCCTGACTCCTCTGCTGCTGTGCAGAAACAACTTCAAGCTCAACAGTGCCTTAAAGACTGGCATCGTTGCTGCTGAGGCAAAGTTTGATGCCACCATGAAAACTGCATCCAATTTCAGAGAGGAGGCAAAGAATTCTTGAAGAAGCAGAAGCTGAGACCTGACTTGGTGGCCCAGCTGGCCTTCCAGGTGGCCTTTCTACGGCAATATGGGCAGACAGTGGCCACCTGCAAATCCTGCAGTGCTGCAGCGTTCAAGCATGGCAGCACCGAGACCATTTGCCCGCCTCCATCTACACAAAGAGGTGCTCTGAGGCCTTTGTCAGGGAGCCCTCGAAGCACAGTGAAGGAGAGCTTAAGCAGATGATGGCCAAGTGCTCCAGAACCATGGACAGCTGACCAAAGCAGCAGCAATGGGCCAGGGTTTTGACTGGCACTTATTTGCTCTGCCGTACCTGGCAGCAGCCAAAGGGATTGTCCTGCCTGAGATGTAACTGGGCCCTGCGTGTGTGCAGATAAGCCACAACATTCTTTCCACTAGCACACTGACCAGCCCAGCAGTGGACATTGGTGGCTTTGTCCCGTGGTCACTGATGCCATTCATGACCACTGGATAGGCCAGTAATGGGCAACCTTTTTCACTTGATGTGTCAAAATTCGCCAAAAAAAACAAGCATAACTCGAATGGTGTGTCACTTTGAGAAAAAAAACCCACAATTTTGCAATATTTATAGTTTAAATAACAAAAATTTCCTGTTCACAGTGGCACTCCTCTTGATTCTCCAAGCAGCACCTTTCCAGATTCTCAAGCTTTGACCCCAAGTCGACAAACACCTGAGTCCAGATGCTGTCCTGAAATTCTGCAAGTTGCATCTCCAAATCATCAATTTGCATCCATTAAAAACCATTTAATTCCAAACTACTGTAGACTACTATATCAGGATACTTAATTGTTTTTATGGTCTGTTCTAGGCTTCTAAATTGATTCAATCTATCACTGAACTGGTCAAGTGACGAGTCTAAACCATGCTGGTACTTTATATGCAAGGGTCCCATTTCATTTTGTACAGCTGCACTGGCCTTCTCAAAATACTTTGTTACTCAAGGAAAATACTTACAAGTTTTAGTTTCTACATCTCGCTTGAAAATGTTAAGTTTACTTTCAAAAGCTTTTGTGTATCCAAACATAACGTCAATACTTTTGCCAAAACCTTGTAACTTTAAGTTCAGTTCATTAATATGAACAGAAAGATCTGTAAAAATAGCAGGGTGTTGACCCACTTATCATCATTGAGCTGAGAAAAGTTTCCCAGATCCTTATCCTCAACAAATACCTTAATTTCTTCAAAGCACTCCACAAAGCCCTCAAGAATTTTGCCTCGGCTCAGCCATCTTACATTATTGTACATCAGCAGTCCACTGTAGGTGGAATCAACCTCCAGTAAAAGTGCAGAAAATTCTCGCTTGTGAAGGGGGCAAGCAGCTATTAAATTAACTATTTTTGTAACAACTGACATTAAGTCGTTTAAGTTGGTGAATCCTGCCTTGGCACATAAAACCTCCTGATGGATAATACAATGAAAAGGCACAATCAGATGTCCAATAGCTTCTGAAACAATTTGACAAATCTGACATTTCCCCCCACCATGTTTGGTGCCCCATCTGTCGTCACTGACACAACTTTAGAGATATCAATGCTTAGGTCACGGAATGTTTGTATAACAACCTTACATATTTTGCTTCCTGATGTACTTGTTGGCACTGATACTAACTTTATCAACTCTTCTCTCATTGTGAGACCATCAGAATATTGACCAATAATGGGCAACTGAGCATGTGATGTGACATCAGTATTTTCATCAAGAGAGATGGATAAATATTTACAATTACTTATGCCTCTCTTTAATTGATGTTGTATATTTGTGTTCAATCTCATTATTTGGTCTTTTATGGTATTTCTACTGAGTGGTAACTCAGATATTCTCTTAATAATTACATCTTTATTCTGCATATCACGAAATAGAACTGGTGCACATCTTAGGAGAGTTTTTTTAATAAATTGTCCCTCATTGAGTGCTTTTCCATGTGAGCTATGAAGTAAGCAATGCTCATACTTGCAGATGTTAAATTTGTAGAGCGTTTTATAAATTTAAGGATGGAATTAGATTAGTTCTTATAAAGGTGTAGCTGCCTGGAAATGTATTCCTTCCTTTCATCCTCACTCTTTTTCAAGAGCTGGGAATGATTAGTTTCAAAATGTCTATTAATATTCCACATTCTGCTTACTATCATCTCAGTACATAGAACGCAAAATGATCTGCCATTTTTTCTATAATGCCATACATCTTGGTCCATGTCTCTTGAAAGGGTCAGCTACTGCTACTACTACTTCCTTTACTTAACCTTGGTTTTTTATTTTTTGGGTTCTCCATCAGGGGGGCAGTGCAAAAGATAGAATTGTAGATAATAGTCTATTAGCCCTGCAGGCAATGAGGGGTTAACTAGCCTAACTGACCACAAGATGGCACATGTAACTGTCTTTTAGGAAAGGGCAGGGTTAATAAGCAGAAATAGGGGATAATAAGGATGCACAACAGTAATAGTGGTGAAAGGGAGTCTGCACTATGGTGCAAAATGACGTTCCTTATATAAATTGATGGCTGCCACTATTTCTAATGGCGGGAAATGGCACCCATAGCACAGGTCCTCTCCTATCTCAGCTTCCCCCTCACTTATCTCAGTAATGATGGTCAATTAGAAATCCACGAAACCCCCCAGAACAGTAGATTAGATGATGGTTGCTGTGGTTATGTGGTTGCTGGTAATGGCAATCACTGGGACCCCTCCCCGCCGAGATGCATCCCCTATGGCATTCTGCTGCTCCTTGCTCCGCCGGCTGGAAGTGAGGTCAAAGATTTCCTAACGGCCTAACCGGAAGTCCCAGAACTAGGCGCTCTGTGCTGGAGTTCTGTTGTTTTGTCCTACAGACCTCCGGCACCTAGTGTCTACACTACTCTACAGCAAATGTTTCATCCTCAGCTACTGCACCTGGCTGTGCAGTAGCCGAGGATGAAACGTCCTTCTCGGCATGTGGCCCCATACTTCTCTGTATGCGACTGCATGCGGCCGCATGTCATCAAAAATGGCTACACATGTCAGTGGTGACACACGTGTCATAGGTTTGCCATCACGGGAATAGGCTGAAGCATCTCCTCCTACATAGGCCACAATGCCCGGAGTTTCTTCGTTGTGTGCAGAAGGCCTTAGAAGACATGTTTGATGCCGTGGAAGGCAAATCCATCAAAACTTAGCTCCTGGGCAGGTTAAAAGCCTTCATTTCATGTAGATGTTGCATCTAGCTGGAAATTGAGGCCTATGTAGCCAACAGATGCTATTCTGCAACTATTGGAACTAATGAAGTGCCTCAGCAGCCAGTGCTGTGAAGCCTGAGATTTAAAATCATGGTTTTAAAACTAAACTTGTAATTTCCAAGTGGAATTAGATCACAATTAAAGATAATGTGAGATTTCAGTTTTTTAAAAAATATATTTTATTGATTTTTTTTTTTTATATTTTATTGATTTTTTACAGAGCAGAAAGGAGAGGGATAGAAAGTCAGAAACATCGATGAGAAAGAGACATCGATCAGCTGCCTCTTGCACGCCCCCTACTGGGGATGCGCCCGCAGCCACGGTACATGCCCTTGCCGAAATCAAACCCGGGACCCCTCAGTCTGCAGGCCGACGCTCTATCCACTGAGCCAAACCGGTCTCGGCAAGATTTCAGTTTTAAGGGCATTAGAATAGGAGGGTAAGATTTGGAAAAATAACAGGTGTATTTATTGTTGAAGCAGAAATAAAATTTAATTGTTGCAAAAAGAAAGAAAGCTAAGCAAATGAAAAGTGAGACAAGTATTAACTCCAAGAAAACTAAAAGTTAAGGATAAAAGGACATAATCATATACTACAATAACGTACGTAATAAATGTTGACCCAAAAATGATAACAATATTGAGAGTTGAGGGAGAATAGGATAAAAGAACTAAGTCCTTATCTTCCATAGTAGGAAGTAAATAAAAATCAATTGAAAAAAACAGTATAAGCATGTTGCTTAGAAATATGGAGGCAAATACCAACTAAAAGAGTTCAATGTAGTTGCTGCCAGTGAGTGGGAGTGGGGCAGGGGGTTAATGCTTTTCATTATAAGCTTTGTAAACTATTTGATTTTTTTTTTTTAATCCTCATCTGAGGACATTTTTCCACTGATTTTTAGGGAGAGTGGAAGAGAGAAAGACAGAGAGAAACACTGATGTAAGAGAAATACATTGATTCGTTGCCTCCTACACTCGCTCCAATGAGGGCCCAGACTCCAATGAGGAGTCTGCAACTGAGGTACATGCCCTTGACCAGAATTGAACCTGGGACCCTTCAGTCAGCAGACCACCACTCTATCCACTGAGCCAATCTGGCTAGAGTCTGTTTGATTTTTAAAAAACTAAGTGCATAGATTACTGTAACTATTTTCTCTCTTTTCCACATCCAGTCGGGCTAGAGTGGGTGCAATTTCCAGTAGAGGTGGCTGGGGATTGAGAAATAAAAGAAAGAGACAAGACACTGAGATAGAAAGAAAAGCTGGGGCCCGTGGACCCCTGGGCTATTCTGATGGAGAGACAGTGACCCAGAGCTGATGCAGCTGATTATTTTATACCCCAAATACCAGGAAGTTTCACCAAAACATCAAGACAAAAGAAGATTATTTGCATTCCAGAGTAGGCCCTGAGCATTCCTGGTGCTAGGCAGGATTTAGATATTAAAACCCACTACCTGACACCTGGGCTGAAATGAAGGTGAACCTGATAACACCTTTGCCTTTTTGGCAAAATCCGTTCCCAGGGTGTGGCTTTGCCTGTCTGTCACCTTGGGTTCAGCTGACAATTTAAAAAAATGCCCATGTGCCTTCATAGGTGCTCTCTACCTCTACAGATTACTTTAATAAAAATAAATATATTATCTGAAAATGTGGATGCTTTGTCATTAACAGACCACTTATAATGCACATCACAATTTATTGCCACTCCCCTCTGCTTCAGGACTCATGGCTGCAAACCACAGCTCAGAGTCAGTTCATTTCCTCCAGATGCCCCATTCCAGCAGAGGCCACAGAGACAGGGCAGTTTGTGGGCACAGCAATAGCAAATTACGGCGATGGTTCTGAAAGTTCCTGACATCCATGAAGACATTCAACAGGTTCCTGGACAAGGCAATTCTATGCTGTGCCTATCTTTTCCAAAAGGGAAACTTTCCCTCCTGAGTTTTCTTTTTCAGTAAGGAGCAGCAACATCCACTCAGTTGCCCAAGGATCAGTCAGAATTTTTCCAGGTGCAAGTACCAGAAACCAAACTCCAACTGGCTTAAGCAGAAAAGCAATTGACAGCATCCATGAAGTCCAGGGGAAACCTGGGAGAAGCCTAGATTCCAAGCCTATCTTCAACATTCACCACTGTGTGACTTGGATGAGATACTTAGTTACCTATAACATGAGGGTTATAACGTACTAGAGGTCCAGTGCACAAAATTTGAGCACTGGAAAGGGGGGGATCCCCTCAGCCTGGCCTGCGACCTCTCGCAGTCCAGGAACTAAGCTGGCAGTCGGACATCCCCCTCGCAGTCCAGGACCCCTCGCTCCTTACTGTCCACATGCTCGCTGCTCCCTAGCACTGCTACAGAGGTGAGCGAAGCTCCTGCCACCATCACTGTGCTCGCCAGCCATGAGACCTGCTTCTGGCTGAGCAGCGCTCCCCCTGTGGGAGCATACTGACCACCAGGGGGCAGTTCCTGCATTGAGTGTCTGCCCTCTGGTGGTCAGTGAGCATCATAGTGACTAGTCATTTTGCCACTTGTTCTGTTGTTCAGTTGATTTGCATATTAGGGTTTGTTTGTGTTTTTTTAAAAGTTATAGTCAGGTCTTTATTTAAGAATCTCATCTGCAACTTAGCATTTTCCACCAACATGGGGAGCAGAAACCTCCACAGGCTTCACAATCTTTTGCTGAGGTGCTGCCTTTGTGGGAGCCTTAGCAGCAGCCGTTGCTGTCTTTTCAGATGCTTGCTTAGCCTTTTTTGCTTCCTTGACAGCCCTGATAGCTTGTTCTCGCTGAGCTTTCCTGACTTCAGGCTTCTGGTTCCTCTTGGCCATTCTATCAGCAAGCGATGCACCAGTGATGGCCCTCTGCAATTTGACTGCACGGCGGGCTCTTTTCTTCTGAATTTCTTCCAACTGCCCCTTTTTGTGCTTTCTTCTGTAGAGGGCGGTCCAGTTTACCTGCCGAGGGTTCCTCTTGGAAAGGAATGCTGACTCGCATTTTGAAACTGGAAAACCTTCCCGGCGGTCCTGGCATAGTGCCTCCCGTGTCCGGGGTAGATCTTGTACCCACTGAAACTGCACAGCCCGACGTTCATGGCTGCGGCCGCTGGGGACCCAGAAAGACAGTGCATATTAGGGTTTTATTATATAGGATTGTTGTGACTATGAAATGAGTTAACATTTTAACGTATTTTATATAATGCCTGGTGCATAGCCAACACTTAATAGATAATACCTATTATTCTAAGCTATTATCTAGAAATCACAATAAATCTGGAGGACTAATAAAGATATTCATCCTGCCCACCCAGTGTCACTCCGGGGTTGAGCATAGACCCACAAACCTAGAGGTCACTGGTTCAATTCTTGGTCAGGACACATGCCTAGGTTTTGGGCTCGATCCCCAGTGGGTGTGCAGGAGGCAGCCAGTCAATGTTTCTTTCTCACAGATGTTTCTATCTATCCCTCTCCATTACTCTCTGCAAAATCCATAATAAAACATATTTACAATACATACGCACATAAAACTGTATGTTTGTTCAAACTGATTTATCAAGTGATACATAAATATAAACAAAATTTAAAACTGCAAAAAATTGAAAGAGTGAAAAAAATAGTCATAATCTCATCATCCAAAAACAGTAATATTAACATTTTGAAAAATATATTCATCCTGGACAAATTGTAGTGTAATTGCAGAATAACAAAGAAAGAGAGACCAGTTGTCTACAAAGGACTGACAATCAGAAAAAGAGTCAGAATTAAGTAAAATATCTTTGTCCGGCCAGTGTGACTCAGTGGTTGAGTGTCACCCTGTAAACAGGACGTCACAGTTGGATTCCTGGGCAGGGCACATGCCAGGGTTGTGGGCTCGATCCCCAGTGTGGGACATGCAGGAGGCAGCTGATCAAAGATTCTCTCTCATCACTGATGTTTCTCTGTCTTTCTCCTTCTTCTCCCTTCCTCTCTGAAATCAATAAAAATATATGTAATTTAAAAGACAGTAAAATATCTTCAAAATGCTGAGAGAGAAAAACAGCCAAATAAGAATTATGACGCAGCCAAACTTAAAACTGATTGGTCAATGAGGAGCCTGTCAGACCCACAAGTGAAAATTTATCACCGACACCCTCATCAACCACTTCTAAAGATTTACTCCTGGAAGAAGGAAATAGAACTGGGAACAAAGGATGAAAGGACAGTATTGGTGGGAAAACAAGTTAGTAAACATATGGTAAATCAAAGTACTGACTATAGTAATAATAATGAAGATGACTAATGTTGGCAATAATAAAGAGGGAAGTAAGACAGAACAATGTCAAGTCAAATGGAAAATGAGACAGAGTTAATGCATTCTGAGGTTTGTGTTGGGAATAAAGAAATGAACTTTAAACTTTGCTAATTTAAGTAAGCAAATTAAGTAAACAAAGTAAAATTTAACGTATTTACAAACAGAATAGAAACGGAGCAGATAAATTTCAATATAATAGGAAGGGGGTTAAAAAATAAAAAAGAATTCGGGGGAAAAAAAACTTAGAAAAAGCAGCATGAATAGAAGGCACAAAATAAAACAGCAGTAATTGCCCAAACCGGTTTGGCTCAGTGGATAGAGCGTCAGCCTGATTCAGGTAAAGGGCATGTACCTTGGTTTCAGGCACATCCCCAGTGGGGGGTTTGCAAGAGGCAGCTGATGGATGTTCCTAACTTTCTATCCCCCTCCCTTCCTCTCTGTGAAAAATCAATAAAATACATTTAAAAAAAACAATAAAAAACTATATATTTGTAAAAAACAGCAGTTAATGAATCTAAAATTTCAATAATCATAATAAATATTAACAGACAAATTCATCAATTTACTTTTCTGTGTGATTAAAATTTATCATCATAAAACAGTTTTAAAAGAGTGACTGTCAGTCTAGGGTTTCTAAAAACCACCAGTTGCCATGTTCAAGGGTACACTGAAAACATAAGGACCAAAACAGTGGAAAATAAGATACTAAAAAAAGCTGTATCAGGAAACACTGATCATCAGGAAACTAGTATACATGTAGATAAAAGAGACTTTAATGGGAAGGTCATCGGGGATTTTAAAAAATTGAATGATTAATAAAGATTTTAAAAATGGAAAAATATGCCATATTCCTAGATAGAAAGACTGCGTACTTAAAGATGTCAATTGTTTCCAAAGTTAATCTGTACATTTAATGCCATTCCAAATGAAGTTCACGAACAGTTGTCAATGAAACTTGACGAGTTTTACCTAAGATTTTATACAGAGGGGATTGCTTTGTACTTTGCTTTCCCACAGGGAGTGTCTTATGCAATTCCTCACAAAGGTTCTGCATACCCATGTGATAGGGCACAAACTAAGAAGGGCCCATGGTATCTTATAAACTCTTCTTTGTTTTAATAAAATTAAAAAGCCAATTTCTGATTAATCAGAAAGAGAAACTGTGGCAGTCTGGGTCCAATCAAAGTGGATTAAGTGGGATGCTTAATCCTATATAATAAAAGAGTAATATGCAGATTGACCATCACTGTAACACACAAGATAGTTGTCCCCATGTGGTCAAAGATCCTGCCCCCATGTGGACACAAGATGGCCACCACAAGATGGCAGCAGAAGAGGGCTGTTGGGAGCTTCCAGGCCTGCAAAGGAGGGCAGTTGTGGGCAATCAGGCCAGCAGGGGAGGGCAGTTAGGAGGGATCAGGCCTGCAAGGGAGGGCAGTTAGGGGTGACCAGGCCAGTAGAGGAGGGAAGTTGGGGGCAAATAGGCTGGCAGGGGAGTAGTTAGACATCAATCAGGCTGGCAAGGTAGTGGTTAGGGGGTGATAAGACTGGCAGGCAGAAGTGGTTGGGGCAATCAGGGAAGCAGGCAGGTGAACAGTTTGGAACTAGGAGTCCTGGATTGTGAGGAGGATGTCAGACTATCGGACATCCCTCAAGGGGTCCCAGACTGGAGAGGGTGCAGGCTGGGCTGAGGGCCACCCTCCCCTGCCCCCCTGTGCATGAATTTCATGCACTGAGCCTCTAGTGTCATATAAAGTGTGAGCTAAGGCAAAAGAATAAATGTAAGCTAGCCTACCACTGAGGAGAGGCCTGAGCCCTGGGCAGGCTCCACCGACTTCTCACACCCACGCCCCATCCCCAACCCCAGCAACAGCAGGGAAGTCTCTCCTCCTGCCATGTCCCTCCTGAGGAGCTTCCCAGGGTTCTCATCCCAAAGGAGAGACACACCCAGGAATCTTGTTTATCATGGGGCTTATGCACCCAGGGGGCACTGGAGCCGAGAGGCAATAATTGATAACTGACAACCACCCGTGACTGTCCGGCAGCAGTTCTCTCCCTGACACGGTCACTCGTAGTTTCAGGTCAACCTGGAGGAGAATCTTTCATTTCCTCTGGTAGACGCTGCCTGACGTGTCGCAAATCCATCATTCTCCCTCTGAAAAGACTCTGAGCCATGCTCTCTCACTCTCTCCCTGTTCTTGAGCTCTTGTTCCTCACCCCGTCTCCACCCGTTTCAGGACTCTTAAAGGGGTCTCTTTGCCTCCGTTCTCTTCAGCTCCTTAACTCCTCCTTTGTTTTCCATCCTTGTCACACACATGCACACCCTAAGTCAAGAACACATAAGAGTTCTGACTTGCCAACCTTACTGAATCCAAACCCTCCTACCGACTTGCTCTCCCTAGCGCACTATCTGACTCTGCCTAGCGCAGCTAGCAACCTTTCTGCTCCCACAGGAACTCTTCTCACATCCTCTCCAAGACGACCCCTCCCCCACCCTCTGTTCCCCTCTCCCTCGTCCTGATGGCCTCTCTGCCCTCCTCTGGCTATTCTTTGTGACCTGATTAAGCCCCTTCCTTCAAGAAATCTTCTCATGAGGATGTGCCTTTCTCCTCGGTCTCCTCACACGGGCAGCCAGCCCCAGGCAGCTCACCCCTTAGCAACTAGCTCTTTTCTTCCCACAAAAACTGCTGCTGGATGACTGCTCATCTTTTCCACAAGCCAAGTCCTAAAGCCCCATCCCCAGAATGGCCATGGGGGTAGCCTGGAGCTGATGTCCATTGGATGGGAGGGTTGTTAGGTGGTGCAGCAGATTGGGCAGAGAGGGCCTGTGTCCATGGACCTTTCTGCGCTGAGGCCTGGGGAGCAGTTCCATCAGCTGGCTCTGGGCCCAGCCCCCGAGGGGCCCATGGGCTGCAGGAAGAACCCTGTGCAATGTTCAAAGGAAACTGAGGGTGGGGCCTGCCAGCTGCCCAAGTCACAATCCTCACCCAGGAGAGGGTGGGGCTGACAGGCCCCCGAGGGGCTGGTGGCCTGGGTGTAGCAGCAGCCAGTTGGGTCAGTATGTGAGACAGAGACACCACATGTAGTTCTTGAGGCTTACCTGGCTCACTCTGGCGTGCCTGCCCTTCAGCCCTGTTTCTGACTTGACTGAACGTTCCCCAGGTGCAGAGTCCTTTTTTTCCTTTTTAGACTGGAGCCTCTCATGATGTTCTCCACACCCACGCCTCAAACAGAGCATACTTTAAGATATAAGGTGGTATGGTGGTTAATTGCCTGCGTGTTGGGATTTATAAAAACCCCTGAGTTGAGACGGTTGATGAGCCTGAGTAAACTGAGTGTCCCGCCCCCAGCAGTGGGAGTCTCCCTTTGCTGCGTGTTTCCGTGAGGCTCTGGGAGCAGCCTGGCTACATTTTGATCTCTTTTACAAAAGACATCGAGAATGCTCCTGGAGGCCTGTCCACTCCTGTCCCACTCTCTGTTGGCAACTTTGCTCCAGAACTCCCCAAACTGGAATTTGCTCTTTTCATTCACAGGTGTTTCTCCCAATACATTTCTTGCACAGTAAAGCCCCTTCTCAGGGAACCTGAATTCACACAGGCCCCATCCCTAAGGTGGGGCTTCCTTAGAAGAAGGACCCTGAGAGGGGTCATGAGGGGAGAGTCTGTCCCAAACCCCTGCAGTGTGCCAGCTGGAGTGATGCAAATCTTGAGTGGGAAGTGGGAGGCGAAGCTCCTCATGCCTCATGTCCCACATTCTGTGCTGGAGTCGCCTCTCAGGCCAGGCCATCCCTGACTCCTGTTGCCCCCATGCCCTGGTCTGAGCCTTCTGGCCCGCACTTCAAATCCCTTCTTCTGGGGCAGGAGAATAATTACTGTGAATATTGTTTGGTTGGACCAGTGTTTCCATAGGACTGGGGAGAAGTTTATTGCCAGCTCTTCTCAAACCAGCCATGGAAGCAGAGAGAACTTTAGGTGGGATGCAGCCCCTCGGCACTGAGATCAGCTGCTAAGGGGGCCAAGTCTGGAAGGCCAGGAAACTCCAGCCCAGAGAGGGAGGGTCCTGGCTGTGCCCAGTGCAGATCAGCTTAAACCTCCAGACCTTGGAGGGTCAGAGAGTGGCTCTTGGGATCTCTGGAGGCCTCCTTCTGCCCCTAATCTTCAGGATATCAGCCTGCAGTATGTCACTGTTGTCACCTGGATGCAAGAAGTGGTCAGACTCGTTTCCTTTTAACATAAATGTAGGAAAAAGAATAGTGAGGAGAAATCGAAAACTATGCTTGGCTGCCTGGGACACCTGCCTCAGGCGGGAGAGAAGGAATTCAGGAGCCCATCAAAGAGGCCTCCCACTTAGCTGGTAAGATGAGCCCTCCAGGATGGGCACAGCCTGGCTTTCATGTGTGGAACTAGAAATACGGGCAGACTGGTCCCCACTGAAACTCCATTCTTTCTCGGGAATAATAAGGACAATCATCAGGTCTATGGTCTGTCATTGCAATCATTCACTGACTCCCACTCTCAACCTGCTTGTCCATCTCTTGCTTCATTATACTCGCTTGGCAGCACACAACCCTGATGGAATCCAACTCTTGGACCACTTGGCACCTGCACCCACATACCTTCTAGTCTCACTTTAACTCCATGGCCATGAGCATCAAGTAGGTCCTTGTGCTGCTCAGCAGATCTAGACTGTGTCTCTATTCGATGTGCTCTTTCACTCTAATGGCTCAGTCATACTTTCTCCTCCATCCAAAAACCTCCTCCAAATTCTCAGCTGATGGCCTTGATTCCTATTTTCAGGTATACTGAGAAATAGTAACAACTGGAAAAGAACTTCCCCAAGCTCTCACCACCAACCATCTCTGTTCTTTCTGTGTCCCCAGCCTTCCCTTTTGTAACTAGTGGTCAATCAGTCATCTCCTATCTAAGGCCAACCTACCCACTGTCCACTAGATCCTATTCTTGCTCCCTAATTCATGAACATTGCTCCAGAATTTTTTTTCTAAAGTTTTACCTATGTCTGCTCCCTCCCTCCCCACCCCAGCCATTCCCACCCCAGGCAAGTCCCCACTGCCCCAGTGTCTGTGTCCATTGGTTATGCTAATATGCATGCATACAAGTCCTTTGGTTGCTCTCTAATCCCACTCCCCCATTTGTCTCTGGATCTATTCTTGGTCATCAAATTAAGTTGACCATTATATCCCATATATGAGTGAGATCATGTGATGTTTATCTTTCTTTTTTTAAATATATTTTTATTGATTTTTTTGCAGTATAACTTCTAATTAATAGTAGTACATGTTTTCCTTTCCCCCTCCCCCTTATCCTCCCCCCAGCCTCCCCTACCCCCCAGCACATATCCCCACCCTCCCCCCTCCCCGCCCCAGTGTCTTTTATTCATTGGTTATGCTCATATGCACGCATACAAGTCCTTCAGTTGATCTCCCCCAGCATCCACCTCCCATCCACCCAAGCCTTCCCCCTGTAGCTTGACAGCCTGTTTAAGGCCATCCTGCCTCTATATGAATCACTCTCCTCTGTTTCTTTTCTTTAAAAGTATCTTGCCCCTGCATACTAGAAATAAATGTATAAGAACAAAAAATGTTTCAGTCTCAGTTTCAATGTCCAACTGTTCTGAGTCCCAGTTTCAGTGTAGAATAGTTCTTTATGTGTACATGTCAGCAATGGTATCCAGATGGTGGACACATCGTGGCAATGCAAGATCCATCCTCTCTGGTTTGGTCTTGGGCTGCCTGCAGACATGCACAGCTGCCGACTGCTAGCATGGCAAGTGTCGTCAGGTCCCCCCATCTCTGGACCATCCTCGTGACTGGAACAGATCTGTCAGTTCCTCACAGTCACAGGAACCCACATGGTCTTGGAGTTGTTCTCTGAAAACACACAAACACATTTTCGACCAAAAGTTAACAAAGGGATCCTCTCTGCAAAATAGACTTGGGATTCTTTTTAATTTTTGCCTAAATGATTTTCCTTTGGCTTATTTTGACACCATGTGTGTTTTTTCATGGGTGTCCTGCAGTTGGTTTTACAAATGGGATTTACTTTACTGGAGTAAGAATTTTCTAGAGGTATTTTACTTACTCGATATTTTTTTCCTTACATGATAGTACCCCACCATGTGATGTTTATCTTTCTCTGGCTTATTTCACTTAGCATAATGCTCTCAAGTTCCATCTATCCTGTTGCAAATAGTAAAAGTTTATTCTCTTTCATAGAGGCATAGTATTCCATTGTGTAGATGTACCACAGTTTTTAATCCACTCATCGGCTGATGGGCACTTAGGCTGCTTCCAAATCTTAGTTATTGTAAATTGTGCTGCTATGAACATAGGGGTGCATATATCCTTTCTGATTGGTGTGTCTAGTTTCTTGGGATATGTTCCTAGAAGTGGGATTACTGGGTCAAATGGAGTTGCATTTTTAACTTTTTGAGGAATCTCCATGCTGTCTTCCACAGTGGCTGCACCAGTCTGCATTCCCACCAGCAGTGCAGGAGGGTTCCGCTCCAGAAGTTTTTCGTCCTCTTTCCTGCATCACCACTTTTCTTCTTCTATTGGGTCATACCTGTCAGTGACTAAACATGCAGTAATTCCTCATTCTCACAACGAAAACTCTCTTGCTCCCAACATATCACATCTCTTTAGCTACTTACTTCCCCATTCCTTTGTTCTTCTTATAGCTCCTCAAAAGAGTTTCTCTCCTCCCACTCTCTCTTGAACCATCAGGTTTCTCTCCTACCACTTCACCAAAGTGCTCACCGGGCCCCCAGTGAACCCACATTGCCAATCCAGTGATGAGTCCTCAGACTTTACCTTACTGGCCTCTCAGTGGCATGTAAGGCGGTTGGTGATGCTCTCTCCTCCTGGGAACGCTCTCTGCTGGCTTCCAGACACCACACTTAGTTGGTATTTCTTCTCCCTCACCAGCTGCTCCTTCACAGTCACCTCTGCTGCCTCTTCCCACTTTCCTGATCTCTCAAGGTTGGAGTGCCCATGACTCAGCGCTGAGACTTCTTTTTGTCTTCTTTTCTCTGTCTATACTCACTCCCTTAATGATTTCCTTCCAGTTTCTTGGCCGTAAGTGCCGTTTCTAAAGTGATGGTTCCCAAATTTATATCACTAGACCAGGCCCCCCAATTCCAGGCTCATATTTCTGAGTCCTTCTTTCTGGGGACCTGGCTTTCCTTTATGTCAATGGATTTCAGGTCCAGAAACTGGAATGTGTATATGAAATCATATAGTCATATATCTCAATTAGATATAATGTCAATATATTAATGTATAATTAATAACATGTATTAATTACATATAACATCCAAGGCAATTATATGTTCTTTTCTATGTACTGCCTGTTCATCAACTTTGCCTATTTTTCTATCAGGTCTTTGGGCTTTCCTTTTTTTGAATTTTAAGAGTTCTTAACATATAAGTAAAATAAACCAGCCAGAGAAAGACAAGTACCATATGATTTCACTCATATGTGAAATTTAATGAACAAACTTAACTACACAAAATAGAGACAGATTCATAGATAGAGAGCAGCTCTAGTGGAGAAGGGGTGTTGGGGGAAATGGTGGAGGGGTTGAGCAAAAAAGAAGAGAGAGAGAACTCACGGACACGGACAACAGTGTGGTGGATATGGGAGAAGGGGGAGGTAGAGGAAGGCTTAGCGGGGATAAGTGGTGATGGGAAAAATAAAATACAGGAGTTCTTAGCATGAACTACAAAAAATCCTCCAAATTTGTCACTTATCTTTTGACTTATTTGGTGTTTTTATCATGTAAAAGATTTTTAACATTTTAAAATGTAATTAAACATATCCATTTTTTCAAAGATTGCACATATTTTGTATCACAGAAACTATGCCTGTGCTCATGTTCACTGTTAGTACTTGTGTGGCTTCATTTTGTGCACCTAGATGGCTGGCCCACCTGGAGCTTTCATAGTGCTGATATGAGGTGTGTGGATTCGATTTTATCTTTCACCAAATAACTGCCCGGTTGTCACCACACCCCTATTAAAAATTCTCTTTTCTCCAGTGATTTGAGATATCACCTTTATTATGCACTAAATTTTCATATATACTTCCATCTATTTCTATACTTTATATCCCACTGATTTATTTATGTGTCAATAGCTTATAATTTTAATTATAAAGGCTTTATTATGATTTAGTATTTGATAAGGGTAGTCCCCTTCCCCCCATTCAACCATGCAAACATTGCTTTTCTTTTTCATGTTCTAAACAACTTGTCTAGATGGGAAAGAAATTATTTTTAATTGAATCACATTAGGAAATATCGACCTCTTTGGGAAAATGAGTCATTCTATTTAAGAAGAGAAGTCTTTTGATTTATTCAAGTGAGCTTTTCGTGTCTTTCAAAAGTTCTTATAGTTATTTAATACAGGTTTTTCATGTTTCTTATTACATTTATTTTTTAAAGTACATTTATTTTGTTATTGTAAATAGGATCTTCATTTCTGTTATCTCTTCTAATTGACTGTATATATGAAGGCTCTTAATTTTTTTGTCCTGCCATCTTATTGAATTATTTTATTGTATGTATTAGTTTTACCAATGATTCTCTTGGTAGGTTTTTTTTTTTAGGTAAAATTTTATCTGTAAACAGAGATAGTTTTACTTCTTGTCCAAATCTTAAACTTGTAATTATTTTCTCACATTTGATTGCATTGGACAATTCTACCAATAAAATATTAGACAATATAGCTAATGTAACTTTCTAAAATATTTTAATTTTATTTTTATGACAGAATCAATTAAGACTTGACTATAAGAATTGAATACTATTTGAATTACCAGCAATTAAATGAAATGCAAGTTCAATTAAATGTAATTAAATTAAATAAAAAAGTATTAGACACAATCTTTGGGATGCTGCTAATGCAGTACTTAGAGCCAAGTTCATAAGTTTAAATATATATGTTAAGAGAGAACCACAGTTAAGTGGTCTGAGCTTCTACCTTAAGGAGCTAGACAAAGAGGAAATTAAACTTAAAGTAGAAGAAAACAATAAAGAATGGAATTCTTTTAATTAGGAAATGGAAAAATAATACATGAAATCAACAAAAGCAAAAGTTGGCTCTTTGAGAATAATGATAAAATGGGTTAACTTCCTAGCTAGACTGACCACACAGAAAGAAAATATAAATGAACAATATCAGGAATGAAAGAGGAACATCACTGCTCATCCTGGAAGGAAGGGCTTGACCCAGACAGCCTCTGCCGTCCTCCCCCACTCTCGCTCAGCGTCCTCTCCTGGCTCCTGGCACCTCTACTCCCAATCATCTGCACTCATCAGGAAGAGATTCTCCCCCCCCCTACCCCCCCACCTCCACCCTTCCCCACCCCACCCTGGCACTTGCAGACTGAGATTCTGGTCCCAGGGACAGGAGCCTCCAGTATGAGGGTGACTTGGGGGCCTCTAAAGGAAGACGTTTACTCAGCTGCTGAATTAGGAGCAAGTAGTGGTGAGGAGGTTTGGGATGGGGGTTCCAGAAAACAAGGTGTAGAACTACAGACAGAGCTGAGGCCCTGCACTACAGGGAAGTAGCTTTCTCCCTGCTTCAGACCAGCCAGCAAGCAGGATCCACAACAGTCCTGGTTGCCAGCCTGCTCTCTAGCTGTTTTCCCACCCACCCATTCCTGTAGCCTTGGCTCCTCCCGGCCCCTAGAAGACACATTCACCTGCTAATGGACCATGTTCTCTGGAGCAGCTGGAAACGTCAGGACCTCAGGCTGACATAAGCTATGGTGGCAAGCCCCTGGTCATATTGTTCCTCCATGAAAAGGGATCTCTGGCCCAGAAGCCCCCAAATGCCTCTCATTCCTGAATTCCCTAGAGTCCACCTGACCCCACAGCAAGCCTTCTCTGGGATTTCCAGTCGGAAGCTGCTTATCTAGACCCAGGCCGGGCTTACATTTCAGGGTCAGAGCTCTGAAAGCAGGCACAGTCTGGGACTGAGACGAGGAGCCTCGGGCTAGGGCCCTATACTTCCCCACTCTTCTACACATGGGTGTGCTCCCACAGAGTGGAGCCCTGCCTTGGCACACTGGGGTAAAGGACAAGTCTGCGGGAGCTAGAAGAGGAAAACTGAGAGGCTCCAAACACCAGGCCTGTGCAGCCCTTCAGGGTCTGAGGAGCTCAGCGTCTCCCACTCACGAATATTGAGAACAGTAGCTAGTACCTGGTTGTCCTCAGCTACCAGCTCTCCCTGCCAGTGCCCCCCGCCCTGGCTCCAGCCCTGCTCTGGGTCACTGCAAGTCCAGCTCTTGACCAAGACACCTGCTCCCTGAGCAATGACAGAGGCACTCACTTGAGGACGGACCGTCGATCTGCCCAGCACGGCAAGGCAGGGACCTGCAAAGAGATCAGGTCTCTGCCCTCGGGGTGGTTCTGATGCCAAGGGCTTTTCCCCAATTTGCTGAAGGTCAGCCAGCACCACCAGGAACCTCTGGCACAGCTGATAAAAGGAAGAGGAAGCACATGCGTGTGCACACGGAGACATGCGAGATGCAACATCGACTCCCAGGCCAGGAAGAAGGAGGATCAGGAAGATCCATGGGGCAAAGGCAAGGAGACTTGTGAATTGTCCCAGAAGAGCAGGTCCTACCCTGGCCTAGGGGAGAGTTGGACCTGCGTACCCGTCACTCTATTCAGCATCACAGCCGCCCCTGACTGCCGTCGGGAGGCCCAGTTCTGACCCAGCCTGCTCTGAGTGCACCTGGCAGGGGCAGGGAGCGGTGAGGACCAGTCATTTAGGACCAGCCACGAGGCCTTTCTTCTTGGCAGCTCGGGGCAATCAGCACCCCACGTAAAAGAGTAACCACCATGTATTGAGGATTTGCAGCGTGCCAGCCACTGTGCTCAGCTTGTCACACGCCTTGTGCATCTCGCCCTCACGGCACCCTGCGAGCAGCCCCTCTGAGGCTCAGGGAGGCAGGCAGCTCCCAGTCCAAGGTTTCTCTCCTTCGAATGTGTCAGATTCAGCAGGTCCACAGGAAGAGAGGGAGCCAGACTGATGGTGCATTTTGGGACTAAAAAGTACAATGGGGATAAAAAAAAAAAAAACCACTGACATGTACAAAAAAAATGAATCTCAAAGGCATTATGTTGGATGAAAGCAGCCAGACAAAAAAGAGTGCGCGTTATAGTGACAGAGAGCAGATGACTGTCACCAGGACCAGGAATGGGAGATTGACTGGAATGGAACACAAGAGAACTTTTGAAGGTGGTGGAAATATTCTCTATCTTTTCTTTTTAAATATATGTTTATTGATTTCAGAGAGGAAGGGAGAGGGAAAGAGAGAAATATCAGTGATGAGGGAGAATCATTGATCGGTGCCTCCTGCATCCCCCACAGGGGGACGGAGCCTGCAAGGTCATGTGCCCTGAGGGAGAACCGTGAGCTCCTGGTTCCCAGGCCGATGATCAACCCCCGAGTCATGCCGGTTGGGCTTACGTCTTGATTATAGTGATGGTTACATGTGGATATAAATCTGTACACTTCCTTCCTTCCTTCCTCCCATCCCTCCTGCCCTTCTTTCCAACCACTCCCCGTTCTTTTTTCTGCAAAAGACTCTTCCGAATGCCTGGAGATGTATCTGAAGAAGCCACAGCTAAGGAGCAGGAGCCAAACTGGCCAGGACATCTTTGACCTCCCAACTTCTCACTCTTATTGGCTCCCACACTTAATCTTGGAGATGTTTCCTCATTCTGTAGCTGAGATTACCCCTGCACCTGCTGACCACGTTCTTGGCTATAGCACTGGTCCAGCCTCCTCCGTCCTGCCCTCCCAGCTTGTCTGTCTCATGTCTTTCCAAAACTAGGATGAGCCAATATGGCTTTTCCTATGCATCTGTGAGAATGAAGGCACCAACCAGCCCTGCACAAGCCCACACGCTTGCCTTCTTCACAAAACTTGCTGGCTTGGGGAGGCAAACTCCGGCTCCCACTACTCTAGGGGTGGTGATCACATAGTGAAGCAGAAACCTTGTTGTACACACCTTGTCATACACATTTACACTTTTCTTGGGAGAAGGCTTTCGTGGGCTTTTCAAAAAGACCCAAACAGGTTAAGAACCACTGGAGTGGAATGTTATACACCCTTTTCGTGGTTGGTAGGTAGTGATTCATTTCTTTAGACTGTAGGATCCCATTCATTTATTTGTCAAATATTTACTGAGCACCTACTATGTGCCAGCTACTGCTCTAAGCACTGGGGGTACAGCAGCAAACAAAACAGACACAAATTTCTGCCCTTGGGAAGGGTTTACTTTTGGGGGATCAGACACAGCCTGAGATTGTGTGAAGCATTAAATGAAACAGACTAAAGATGCTGGGTTTTGAGCCACAGAAAGATCTAAGAACTCTGTGAACTTCATGAGTTCAAGTCCTAAGAAATCTATGAAGTTCTAAGTTATAAACTCTATGGAGGTTCTAATAACACGTTATTGACGATAGTGGGCGCAGCAGTGGTGAGAACAGTTGCTATAACAGGAGCTCAGGGACCAGCCTGGGGCTGCCCTAAAGGGAACCTCTTACTGTTGAGCTGAGAGGCAGGGGCGGTGTTGGCCTATGATGAGCAGCAATGGTGAGGAGGCAGGAGAGAACCAAGCTGTCCCCACCCCATGCCAGCAAAAAGCACTGGGCCTTTGAGGCCCGACTCCCTTAGTCCTCCAGCTCATGTCCAGCTCATGTTCAGGCCAGGGGCAGAAGTGGGACCCAGCTGCCTTCTTCCCAATGGAAGCCAGAACTAGGCTCTTCTTCCCAGAGTCAGTACACGTGTGGCTTCCTGGCATACTATGTGTCCTGATTGAAAAGAGGAATGGTGACTTTGGTCCTGGAGAGCATGCGTGTGAAGAAGAGGTGCAGCCAAAGAGCGCACTCTCGGTGGAGGGGGCAGTAGGAGCAAGTGTTCACGTGGCAATGCCAGTTGGGTCATGGAAGGGCCCCAGGTGGCCCAAGGGCAGGGCTGAGGAGAAAGAGGCTATGAGGCCGCAGGCAAGGGACCTGGACAGCTCCCAGACCAAGCCTGGCCAGAGTGCTCTCCTCTCCACAGACCTAAAATCTACCCATGCTGCAGAGGCTCCAGATCTTTCGAGTGTCCCAGGTGGGTCAGGAGAAATGATAAACAGGGAGAGAGAGATTGCCCAGATCAGTGGCCGAGTCTGTGAAAGAGGCAGGAACCAACGTGCCCGAGTTCCCAGCCAGACTCTCTCTACCACTGCACAGTCCTGGCCAACAGACAGCTGCTCTGCAGCCTGCCCTTACGAGGAACACGCACACACATGCAGAGGCACATTCACTGTCCCCTGACACATGGATACGCCTCTAGACACACCCTGATGGGAATGGTGAGACTATTTGCATGGGTGGAAGCTGTACACATGACAAGGGAATATGGCCCAAGCCTAAAAAGTGCAGTGTGAGTGATTACCTGGGAGACAGTGTGCACACCCACTAGCTGGAGCCTGGCCAGGACTGGCCATCACCCAGGACCTTCAGGAGGCTGAGCAGAGAAGGGCCGTGAGCAGTGAGGAGGGGTGGGGTTTGCAAAAGGAAGATTGGCAAAAAGAATGATGGAGCCCAGCAACATAGCTCAGTGGTTGAGTGTCGACCTATAAAACAGGTTACAGTTTGATAGTCAGGGCACATGCAGGACCCTAGCCTGCCGCCGATCCAGAGCCAGCTGGAGGGCCTGTTTGATGGTCTCCACATTGTTCAAAACGTTGTATCGACTCAGGGCTACCAGCCGATCAAACTGCTCGGGCTCATAGGTGAAGTTCATCGTGCCATAGGGGGTGTCTGGCCCATTGATGTCAAAGTCCCCAAAGGCCTTCTCTTCAGCTGTTTGTCGAGCCACACCTGTGGGTTGGAAGAGACAGAGAGACCAGGCTGGACTAGAGCTGCCAGCCCAGGAGCCCCCCACTTGCCCAGGACATCTGGCTGGTTTGGTTTTTTGTGGGCTCTTCCTGGGCTCACATCTCTGCTCTCTTGCTCATCAGGAGGAGCTGAGCTTGTTCCAATGCTGAGGCTCAGGAAGCAATGGCCACCTCGGGCCCTCCAGGGTACTCTGCTACCTTGTCAAGGGGATCCACTCTCAGAACAGCACCCCATCACCACCCCAGGCTCTGTGGCCAGACCCAGGCCCAGAGCTTCCCCTCACCTGGGGCCCGGCATGTGCGGAAGGTTCGGTTGACAAGCGGGAAGTGCAGCACGATGGGTGAGTGGGGGTCCTCGGCCCTGGCAAACAGGTAGCACTCGCGGGGGTTCTCCAGATCCTCAGAGGGCACCTCGATTCTGGGGAAGGGGATGCCTCGGTCCAGGCAGTACTTCTCTGTCATCTGTAAGACCTGGGCAGGAGGCAGACTTCTCACCTGCCTGCTGTCACCTGGACTCACACAGATCCAGTTTTCAAGGCCAGCTCTGCCTGCTGCTAGCTGAGTGACTTCAAGCAGTGACATAACCCTCCTGAGCCAGTTTCTCCATTTATGAAAGAGAGACGAGAACAACTCTCTCGCGGGGTTTGTTGTGCAGTTAACAATCATCACCAGCTTTCCCTCTGCCATTCCTTCTCTGCATCCTTCTCTGACCCTCCCCGCTCCTCTTAAGGGCTGATTTCAATTTCATGGGTTGAGACCGAATGATTACAGAAGGTCGTGTTGGATCCAAGAGGAGGAGGAGGGAGAGGAGGCCAAAGAGGGAAGAGCTGGCCCAGCAGAGTAACCAGGACCTGCATGCAGATGGTGAAAGCTGTCTACCACACAGGGTTTGAGAGACCCCTGAGGGGAACCTGATGGCTCTGTTGTTACCATAGTGACAAAGGGACAGCGGACCCAGACCAGGCCCTGATGGGAGCAAGGAATGTTATCAGGCACAGGCAGGGTTCAGAACAGGGGTCTTGTCTTCACCAGAATAGAAGACACTTGAGGACCTTCTTTGGCCTCCTCTACTGACTCCCACTCCCTCCCATAACCTTAGCAACACTCTCCTCCAACTGGGGGGCCTCCTCTCACAGTGGTGCCCCCTGCAAGTTAGAACCCAGACCCTCCGCCAAGGGCCATCCCCAAACCTCTGTCAGGCGGCCCTAACAGAGGATCCCACCCCTTACCTCAAAAGGGGCATCCAGGGAGTAGTCAAAAGACACAAGGAGGTCCACCGCTCTCTGCGACAGCAGCATCAGCGGGAATGGAGAGTTGATGGCCAGGCCTCCATCCACCAGGCACAGGGAGTCCTTCCCGGGAGTGAGCTGGTTGGGGAAGGCGTCCAGGTGTGTGTCTGGGTAGGGACAAATGCATGCTTTTCTTAGCAATCCTCCTCTCTTCCCATCGGAATACCCCTCTGTGGGGACCTCTGCTTCTGCCCTTCTCTCTGACAGCCACTCTGCTGTCCTACCCCAGTCCCATTCCCCCATCAGCCTCTGGATAGCAGGAGCCCACACCCCAACCCTGGGTCAAAGGACAGCGCTGGCCCCAGTGAGCCAGAGGCATAGGCAGCAGGAGGGCTCCACCCAGAGCAGCACCCACCTTTCCAGGCCACAAACTCCCTATTCGCCACATAGTCCTTGTGCAGACAGAGGCCACCGGTGAAGTTGAAGTTCTCCGGGGAGGTAAAGCGGGAAGTGAATATGTTCAGCACAGCCTGGGAGAAGGGCCCCTGGGGGGTGAAGAGCCTCGTTCGCAGCCTCGTGGGGTCTCGAAGCTTATGGTGGTCATCTAGGGAGGGTGGGATGGTGACATGCAGTGAGAAGTGGTGCCAGCCTCTGTCCAGTGGCTTTCTCTTCCCGTCACCCCTCCGCCCTCCTCCCCCACTTCCCAGGCCTCTCACCACTGTTCCTAGAACCCCCTTTAAATGCCTTTTCCCCTGTTTTGAAAGTTGCCTATGACATTGCATTTATTAAATAATAATGTATTTTCCACCCTTTTGAAAATAAAGTTGTAGGAGAACCAAGATGGCAGCATAGGTAAAAGACCTATTTTGCCATCATACACAGCAATTTTAAAAATACAACTTAACGAAAGAACAAACACCTTCCAGAATCACCAGAAAGCTGGCCGAGTGAAAATTCCACAAATAAAAGTGAAGATAAGACACTGTGACTCAGAGGAGCAGCTGAGGACAGCGTTGAAAGATACGTGCGGAGAGAGGTTTGGAGCACGCGCCAGCGGATAGGGCGGGTAGCTGAAAACCAGCCAGTTTTCTCGAACGGGGAGACAAAGACGTCCCACTGGACTGATTCTCCAGCTCTGGGCGAAGTCCAGGGAACCCACAATCATACGGGGTAAAAACTGGACAGTGGGAGGGCACGCCGAAGCTCGGGTGCTGCAGGGATCTTCCAGCTTGTGGAGAAGGCGAGCTTGCATGTGAACTTGGGAACAGCTCAGCTGCGTGACCGCGTAGAGAGCGCTCTGCGACTTGCTATCTCATTCGGGAAACCATCAGACTGCTTTGTTTTACGACCCTGAGTGAGACATTGGGTGTGCAGTCTCATTTGGGGAGAGTCTGAATTTCCCCGGCAGCCGGTGGAGCTTGGCAGTGGCTGTCTCTCAGAGGTGCTGCCGGCCATTGTCACCGACACAGACTCCCTGGGGCCACATAGGGCAGAGCTAACGCTGTCTGCTTGGCCTGGAGACTCCGCCCATCCAACCTGAGCGCAGCTGAACTTCACAGACAATTGACCTGGAGGTCAACCTCTCCAAGTGCTAATAACGATTAACTTGAGCTTAACTTCAGCAAGACTGTGCAACCCATATCCACCTCAGGTAACTGGGGAAGTATACCACACAAAGCTAATTGGCCAACTCAGGGAAGCAGCCACCATGCAGAGACATGGAAAGAAATCAGATGTGAAAGAAATGGAGGGAAAAAAACGACTGGACATGGAATTCAAAACCATGGTTATAGGGCTTCTCAAGAGGCTCCTACAAAAGGTCGAGACCTATAAGGAAATAAGCAAGACCAAAAAGGAAATGAACGAGACCCTCAAGGATATGAATGAGACCTGCAAGGAAATGATCAAGACCAACGTGGAAATGAATGAGTCCTACAAAGAAATGAAGGAGACCCTCAAGGATATAAAGGAGACTCTCAAGGATATGAAAAAGGACCAACCAGAAATTAAGCATACACTGACTGAAATAAAAAATATTATACAAAGACCTAAAAGTGCTCTGGAGCACCCCAAGAACCAAGTTAAAGATTTGAAATACAAAGAGGTAAAATCCACTCAGCTGGAAAAGCAAGAAACCAAAAGAATCCAAAAAACTGAAAGTAGTATAAGTGGCCTCTGGGACAACCTCAAGAATACCAACATCCGAATTATAGGGGTGCCAGAAAAAGAGAGAGAGCAAGACAATGAAAACCTATTTGAAGAAATAGTGACCGAAAACTTCCCATACCTGGTGAAAGAAATTGACTTAGGAGTCCAAGAAGCGCACTGAACCCCAATATATAGGAACCCTAAGAGGACCACACCAAGACATATCATAATTAAAATGCCAAGTGCAAAAGACAAAGAGAGAATATTAAAAGCAGCAAGAGAAAAAGAGATGGTTACCTATAAGGGAGTACCCATACGATTGTCAGCGGATTTCTCAACAGAAACGATGCAGGCCACACGGGAGTGGCAAGAAATATTCAAAGTGATGAACAGCAAGAATCTACAACCAAGATTACTCTATCCAGCAAAGCTATCATGCAGAATTGAAGGTCAGATAAAGTGCTTCGCAGATAAGAAAAAGCTAAAGGAGTTCATCACCACCAAACCAATATTATATGAAATGCTGAAAGATATTCTTTAAGAAGAGTAAGAAGAAAAAGATAAAAGTGTAAATTAGGAACAACAAATACACATCTATCAACAAATGAATCTAAAAATCAAGTGAATTAATAAGCTGATGAACAGGATAAACTGGTGAATGTAACAGAATCCCGGACATAGATAGGGAATGGACTGACAATTCTTGGAGAGAAAGGGGGTGTGGGAAGTGCAGCAAGAGACTGGACAAAAATCATGCAACTATGGGAGAGGACAGTGGAGGGGGGTGAGGGCGGAGGCTGGGATGGGTACCAGTTGGAGGGGAGCTATGCGGGGGGGAAAAAGGAACAATGTAATTAATAAACTGAACAAGAAAGATAAAAAAATAAAAAATAAAAAAATATAAAAATATTTTAAAAATCTAAATAAATAAATAAATAAAAGAAAATAAAGTTGTATATACAATTTCCTATCAGAATTTCGTCCATTAAACACCCACTGAGCTGTTGCTACATGCCAGGCACTGGGTTAAGCACAAGGGATGCAAAGGTGACTAGGGCCTGGCCCTCGGGGCTCACACCTTTTAGGGGAGAGTCATACAAAGAGAGAACCAGTCCTGAGGTAGGGGCAATGATGGGGCATGCATGTAGTCTTGCAGGGGCCTTGGCGGTCACACCCTCACCAGCCTGAAGGACTGACATGGGACAGAGAAACTCCCTGACAAAAAGATGGCTCAGCTGACTCTCAAGAGTTGAGCAAAAGTCATTCAGAGAAGAAAAGTGGAAAAGATATTTCTCAAAACAGGGAGCTCATAGGCCATTTAAGGAGCCCTGAGGTGAATGGGCAGCGCATCAGCCAGATGCCCAGTGGTCCAGGGCTGAGTTGACCTATTTGGAGCTCAAGCAGAGAATGCAGAGGTGTAGCCTGATTACAAAGCACCCACAGCTCCCACTGGGTCCCCTGACTTGGGCCCTGGCCCCATCCATACGGGCTCTGCAGAGAAGTCAGTCCTGCAGGACTTCTCTGAACCCAGGGGGATAGCCAAGTCCCTCACCATCCTCTCCCTCATTCTCTATGCCTCTGCCAGGGCCCTATTGCTGGAAAGAAGAATGGGGGGAAAGGGGTGTCGGGTGTGAACCCTCACCTGTGACATTCACACTGTCTCGGTGCCAGTCCAGGAAGCCGAGACTGAAGCCCCCCGTCTGGAAGATCTCATCCAGGTTGGCTGCAAAGGCGCTGCCCCACATACCTAAAGACACAGGCAGGGCCCAGGCCCTCACAGCTCCTGCACCCACATCAGGGCTGGGCCAACCTGCCCCGTCCCCAGCCCTCCAGCTTAGACTCACCTTGTAGGTAGCAGATCCGGGGCTCTGGACAGAGTTTCAGGAGTCGTCCCATGAAGAACTCTGAGCCGTAGAGCTTGGTGGGAACATAAGCCCCATATTTGGGGAAACCGACCTCGTGGGGGGTAAACTCGCACCACTCTGGAGACCCAGAGTAAAGGAAATGTCACCAGGACTTCCCACCAGGACCCATGCTCCTCGCCCTTGTGACTGAGTAAGAATCTTTGCCAAGAGTGGGAGGCAGCAGCCCCACTGTGCTCCCAGCCTCCATCTGTACCCCGACAGGCTGGCCTTTGACGCACTCCGACCATTGCCGCCACACCCAGGCACCTGCAAAGTCATCCGCGCTGACAGTGGTGCGGACGTTCACACTGGCGTAGATGGGATAAGGGTTCTGGCTGCGGCTGACTGCCTCCTGCTGGTCAGACAGCTTGGCAGGGTTTTCCTGGGCAGGAAAGAGGGGAAGCTGATTGGCTTTTCCCATCCCAATGGCCTGCAGGATGTGGGGAGCCCACGAGACTGGTTGCCAAGGCCAGTGTTCAAAGGGGCAGGCTTTAGGCTGCAGCAGAGGCAAGGCTTCTGTGGGTTTTGTGCAGTTCCAGGGGCACTGGGAACCCTCCCTCCCCTTCTTGCCCATTCAAGAACGTGTATCCAAACCAGAGAGAGTCAGAGCGCCATTTTTAAAGGAATAACTGAAAATCTAGTCTGCTTTCTTTTAAAAAGTATATCACTAGAAAAAAAATGAATTATTTGGAAATTAGAAACCACGTGTGATACACATCCATCACTAAGAACCACATACTAGTGGGCCAGGCCCCCTGGCTGAGACCCTGGCCCCCCTTGGCTGAGACCCTCACTCAGCTCTAAATCTCTCCTCTCCCAGGGCATTCTGGGTTTGCAGTCCCAGAAGAAACCACCAGGTGGCGAAAGTCATGGCATCTTGGCCAACGGGTGAGAGTGGTGTTCTGCCTCAGCTGCAGGTTGGACTCACTTGGAACACTTTGAAAACACTCTTGTGCTAGCGCTGGGCCCCAGACCAATCAGAATCAGTGTCTCTAGAAGCAGGGCTCAGGCATGGGGTGTTTTTGAAAAGCTGCACAGGTGATTCTGACCTGAGAACCGAAGACCAGCCTCTCCCCACCCAGGAGTTAGGAGCCAGGAAAGATGAGGGGTACAGCACACACACACCCCCATCCCTGCCCCAGCCCAGGGAGCTCACTCTTTGTCCCCGGGGAGCTCAGACCTAAGGAGTAGCTTTGCAAACCTCAGATTTTCTTAGCCTAGTGGCTAAGGTGGAAGTAAGTGCTGCAAGGACAGAGGTGGAAAGGAGCTATGAAAACATGTTACCTGCCCCTCTCTTACCTCCTGGTACAGGAAATATTCAACGAGGAGGCCCCACAGGTCAATGAGGGAGACGCTATGGCTGTTGCTTTCCAGGTTCTTCAGTTCCTCAGCATAGTACTGTAGGCGCTCCGTGGATACCGCCCCCTTCTTACTGCTGCACACCCGAGCCCGGGCCTGCTCAGTGGGGCCCTGCAAGGCCACCTGGGACCAAGCTGGGTCCTTATAGAGTGTGGAGATGCACCTGGGCATGGAGCAAATTCAGGGCAATTAGGGACAGGGGAGCACAGCAGTTGTCTGTGAGTGACCCCTCCTCCTCTATCACTTGTACCACTGCCCTGCATCATCCACTCTTGCCTCTTCTCACACCCTTGGAGGAAGCCTTCCCCACCCCACTCCAAGGACTCCACCACATCACCAGGCCACACCCCTGCCCCCTCAGAGCTCTCCTTCCCTCTGTACCCTGCCCCCACCTCACTTACCAGGTAGAACCAGAGACCCCACTCAAGTAGGTCACAGTGTCCAGGAGATTGAGCTCCTGCAGCCCTGCCAGGCTGCCATACAGGGAAGACATGGCACGGGTTCCGCCTCCAGATCCCAGCACAGCCACCACAGGCACCTGTGTGCATAATGAGCAAGATAACATCAACTACCGCTGCCATTCCTACATTGCTGCCTATGGTATCAGACCTTGATCCGAACAGTATTACCTCACTGAGTCCTCACAGAAACCCGAGGAGATCCCCATTTTTCAGACGAGGAAACTGCACATGAATAAGTGATAGGCCCATTATCTGAAGCAGTACGGCTCCAGAGATGGCTCTTAACATCATGAAAGGACGCACCTGTGAGGTATATTGGACTCACCCAAAACAGCTAAAGTGGGTTTCTCATGTTGTCACCACTGATGGTTGTGGACCAGATCATTCTTGGCTGTGAGGCACTGTCCTGTGTGTTGCAGGATTTTTAGCAGCATCCCTGGCTTTTACCCAGTAGATGCCAGTTTTATTCCTCTCCCCTCCCCCAGTTGTGACAATAAAACATGTCCCTTGTGTGAGTTGGGAAGGGTTGAAATTGCCCCCATTTGAGACCCATTACGCTAAAATGACAAAAACCACCAAGCAGCCTGGACCTGCCCCAACATCCGGGGTGTCTGTGGGATCAGACTGCAAGTATTTTGGTTGCTCAGCTTTTCCATGAATGTTTTCCACCCAAGATTTTTGGTTCCTTTCCTTGCCCTTCTTTATTTTTCTCTCTAAAAAACAACAACAACAACAACAAAACAAAAACAAAAACAAAAAACAAAAAAAACCACTTTCCTGGCCACTTTCAACAAGGGCAGCGCCCGGATGGGACAGAGCTCCCTGTACGCAGGTCTGTGCCCTCGTGTCCTCCTTACCTTCCACCCACAGAACGGAGAGTAGCACGGAGCAGGCGTTACCCGAACGAGCAATCCGGCTTGCTCAGCTTGTCTGCGCTGGGCACAGGCTTGTCTCCTGAGTTCTCTTGCAGCCAGAAAAAGGCCACCAGCTTGTTCCTGGTTTACTACAGGTCTCACCTCAGCACCGCCTTTTCTCCTGTCTACTGTTTTGGACTGAGTTTTGTTCCTGCTCTTTCCCCCACCCCCCAACTTCCAATTCAAACATTGAAGCCCAGTGTGGTTACTGAGGAGAGAATAACCACAGAAACCCAAGGAGATCCCCATTTTTCAGATGAGGGAACTGCACAGTTAGTAAGTGATGGGCCCGTTATCCAAAACAGTAAGGAAATGAATGGGGTCTCTTCCCAGCCTTACTGCTAAATTATTCACAGAGCCTGAAGCTTGAGGAAAACTTTTAACTTTCCTGGAACTCTTCAGTCCTGCATTTGACGCTACACAGATTACCATCAGTACAGTACCCATGGTGCCTGGACTCCAGTCAAATGTTAAGACTTCCTCAAAGACAACTTCTACATGATCAGATCACCTGGCGCCAGCTTGACCACCTGAACTCCATTATCATCCGTTGTAATGGGCCAATCAAATAGCTAAGAGTGCAAGGCCCCTTTCTCTCTTGAGATTCAGTTACATCATAAAAATAAATGATTTTTATTTGTTGCTTAGAATGTTTCTAGATTTATTCCTAATTATGTTTCCAGTTTCTAAGACCCTTGAATAAATCTCCATCTTTTATTTCTAGCCAGAGCCTTTCTCTTTTTTATTACATGTGACACTGTATTACATGTGACCTGTATCACCTATAGGGAGGTGATACAGGTTATGTGAGGTTATAAGGGTGGGGCCCTAATCTAATAGGACCAGCGTCTTTGTAAGAGGGAGAGATGGAGCGCTCCAGCCATGCCCATGCACAGAGGAAAGGCATGTGAGGACATAGCAAGAAGTTTGCCATCTAGGAGTCAGGAAGAAAGGCATCACCAGAAACCAACCCTATGGCACCTTGATCTTGACCTTCCAGCCCCCAGGTGAGAAAATAAGTGTTTTTGTTTCAGCCCCCAGTCTGTGGTGTTCTGCTATGGCTCTCAGGCTGACTGCTCACCTCCCTGGGCCAGGGCTGTTCGGCCTCATTACATGTGGGGTCCTGACTTTTCTAATCAGCTGAGGTGAACAGGCCTCCCCCTTCCTCCTCTGCTCCCCATGCTTCCTGTCAGGTCTTAGCTACACAGTCCTCTTAAGGGAAGAGATTGGATCTGGTTCTCGTGACGTTGGGCCTCCTCCATTCCATACCTGGTCACTGGCGGGAGCCTGGCTCAATCCCAGCACCTGCTGCAGGGCCTTGGATACGATTTGCTTCCTCTTGTCCAGAAACTCTCGTTCCCCATCACAGAGATCAAAGCCAAGGCGCAGGTCAAGGTCTCCAGAACTGTTTCGGGGGTGGGATGGAGAAGGGTTGGGTGCTGGATGACTGTTCAGTGGAGGAGAGCCTCGGCCACATGCGCAGACCCACACTTTATGGGACCCCTCAGAAAGATCTCACCAGAACCTGACACACCCTCATCACCTCTCTCCCCCCTGCTGAGCGGAGCAGGCACGAGAGCCCCCATACTTCCTGCCCAGCCCCAGGGCCTTCCTCACCTCATTTCTGCCTTCACCCTCAGAGGCACCTCCTGGCCCTGAAAGAGACAAGAGCTGTCCCTGAGCACACTGGTGGGTCCTCCCACCTGTAGCCCCTGTTGCTCTGGTAACTCTGGCCCAGATGTCACCTCTTCTCAGGCCCCTGGCCCAGACTACTTTTGGTGATCACAAAGCAGGACACCCAGGTGGAGCCTTACCTTCCCCACAGCCACCAAGCGCTGTTTCTCCTGACCTAGGGCCAGAGAGGAGAGCAGGATGCCCCCCTCACCCAGATTGTTGGTCTGAGCCTCCAGCTCAGCACTCGGGTCGCTCTGCAGAGAAGAAAACAGCATGGAGCCCCCAGAGTGAAAGACACATGTCCTCTGCAGCCTGGGGGTGCTGCTCCAGCACACTAACCATCTGCCTCTTGCAGGCTCTGGGCTCACTCACCTGCAGGACCGTGAGCTTCTCCCCCACCTCCACGTGCAATCTGGAGCGAAGCACTGGATTCACATGGAAGGTAAAGGTGTCTGGGGGGTGAGCCTCTACAGGAGGCTGCAGGGGCAAGAGCTGTGGTTTCTCGTAGGCCCCGGGCACTGCCAGACGAATCTGCCTAGAGCCTGGGAGCAGAGGGCCCGGGTGAGTGGATGAAATCAGAGGGTGGTGTGTGTGTGTGTGTGTGTGTGTGTGTGTGTGTGTGTATGTGTGTCTCATGGTGGCAGCACCACTAGCAGCAGCTGCCCTTTTCTTCCCCTTTCTTCCCCTTGGAAACACTCTCGGGCACTGTGACCCAGAGCAGAGGCCTCATGAAGGACACTCAGGGAACATATGAAGTGCCCTGGTCAGAACTTGAACCTGGGGGAGGGTGGGAAACAATGCCTGGAAAAGGGAAAGGCAGGGAGGGGAGGGCTCCCTGCCCAGAGCTAATGGGGCTGATGCTTTTCAGATTGTTATACTAAGTATATAAACTATCATTCCAAAAAAATTATATTGTAATTATCATATATCAATCATTACATTAATTGCCAGTTCCCAACTAGTAGTTCCCCTATCTCTTGGCCCCATTCAACCTCTGTGCTCATCGCCTTGAGGGAGATGTGTGGCCAGGCTGCAATTTTCTCAGGCCTTTGTTTCAAAGTGTAAGATCTTGGGAGAACATAGAAGGCTTGCCAAGGAGGTAAAAGAAATAAGTGGGTTCCTGGGCACAGAGAGACTAGGTAGCTGGCAGAGGCAGAGGATCTGAGGCCAGGAGAGAGGCCTGCAGCCCAGTAGAACAGGGCCGCCTGTTCCTAGCAGCATTCTGGGGGAGAGGCAAGACCCCAGAGAGAAATAGCTGAGCATGACACCCTGGCAGCCTTATAGAGGAGCCCCAGATCCCACACACCTCAGGAGCAGAGGTCCACACGGAATGCCGCTCCCTGTGTACACTTCTGGGCAGTAAATGAGACTGGGAGACTTGGTATGACCCAGGGAGGAGGAGTTAGAGAAATAAGAAAAGTATATTCCTTCACTCCGTGGTTATGGACTGGTACTGATAGCACGTGCTGTTCACAGTGAGAAACAGCTGATCTGGTGGAGAAAGCAGATGCCCTGAGCGTCGTTGACCTGCATTTGGTCCTGGCTCCACCACTCACTGGCTGTGTGGCCTTAAGCAACTTCCTTCTTTGAGCCTCAGTCTCATGAATTAAAAGAGGACAATGATTATACCTACTTTACAGGGTTTGTTATGAGGATTAAACAATAAAACAATTAAACAAATGCTTAGCACAACGTCTGACTCATAATGAATGCTGGATGTTACTCAGGTGGGGACCCATCCGGGAGGCTGACTGTCAGCCTCTCAGCCTTGGAGGGGACCTTAGCTGTCACACAGCCTCTGTTCCTCCCCATCGGCCCCCTCCTGAGAGACTGCCCCTGTGGCAGATGTGTGGGTGTGCCCAGCTCTTCACTCTGGAATTCTCTCTCTTTACTAGGTGACTTCAGTTCCTCCCACCAAGAGGCTGACTAAATTCCCCACCCTCCACCTTTAGGGTCACTGTTGGGACTTGTTTTGACAACTTAATGTTAGTGGCCATGGCATGACCGAAGACTTGAAAAGTACTTGCTCAATGGAGCTTGTGCCTTTGCCCCAAGAACCTATCTATTCATGACCTTGAGGGAGAGGAAATTTGTGGCCCACTGGACACATGGTACAGAGCCAGGTCACTCCTGCCAAGCCCAGCCCAGGTCAGCCCCAGCTGACCACCAGATGTGTGAGCTAAATACATGCTTCCTGCTATCTGCCACTGAGATTTGAGGGAGTTTTGTTTTGGACTGATACAACCACTATGCTTGAATACTTCCAGGGACAAGTATGCACTACTTCCAGAAACAATCCATTTCATCTTTGGTCAGCTTTAGTGGTGAAAATTAAAATATTTCTGCCCAGACCCATCTTCTTGAAATCAGCAGCCCCTCAACCCCCGAAGAGAGAGAAGGGAAGACTCAAGGCCACTGGCCAGACTCACCATACTTTTGATGTGGAGCTGTCTCATTTCCAAGGGTGCCTTGGATTTTCATACAGGGCTGAGCCTGAGGAAAGCAGAGACCCATGGGAAACAGACAGACACATTACCCTGCACAGGGCCCGGACCATGAAGGGGAAAGGAAGGGGGATTATCTGGGGCTGTGTCCATGTTACAATCTTCCCAGCCAATGCCTTGTAGGCAGAGGTCTTCTGTAGCAGCCCCACTCATAGGACTCAGAGAAAATGGCCCCTGGCAGGAAAGGGGGAGGAGGTGAGGGCCCCTGATTGAGGTTCCTTCAGTTATAGGAGATAGGGTTCGAGTGAGTGATGTGCTGTGCACAGGTAGAAAGGCTGTCCACTCAGCCATGAGGCAGCTTCTTTCCCCTTGTTGCTGGAGATGCCTACCCAGCACACCTCCACTCTGAGGAGGGGTCGAGTGGTCTTCAGAGAGGCAAGTGAGTATGATGGGCTCGATCGTGGACTCCTCAATGGCTCCCAGCCCTGGACAGCCCCAAGATGGTGTCTCCCCTACTTACCACCAGGACTCCATTGGTGATGACTTCAGATGCAGGCACCTGACTGCAAAGGATGGTGGGCTCATTGGATATCTGGGCCCCTCAAGGTGGCTGTTACTATAATAATGTGACCAAAGCAGTTGGGAGAGACTGGGGAGCATGGCAGGGCATGGAGGTAGGGGTGGTGTTGGCCAATATTCAAATTCACCTTGAGACCAGGACATCCCCTCTCAAGCCAGGGCAGCACAGGACCTGGTGACTGGCAGCTAGGAGCTGTCTGTGACCTCAGAGTAAATGGGAGGACATGGGCTCCACTTGAACTCACCTCTTCTCCAAAACAAACTCCACCTGCAGCTCTTGAGAATCCTAATGGAGGGAGCAAGGAAACACCAGATTTCAAAGAGCTCCGAAAGCCTCAGGGAGTTCCCTACCCCCAGCCCAGGGACTAAGAGAGGAGCTGCGTGTGGCTTCCCTGGGCAGGAAGGATACTAGCATCTTCATGAGGAGCCTCATCCATTGAACACTGTGCGGATGCTGTTCTAGATGCTGAGGATTCAGCAACGATCCAGATAAAGTGCTCTGCCCTCAAAGAGCTCACATGTAGACTGTAGTCAGGGAAGAATTATTTGAGGGACCCCCTGCTAGGATCAATGGTACAGGATGGGGGGGTCTGTCTTGGAGACCTGGTCTCTGTTGACCGACTGGGCGTCCTCTCCCTGAGCTCACTTCACTGCTGGCACAGACGGGACCGCTCACCTGTTGGTTGAGTTGGAAGGTGTGTTTGTGGGGTTGACCAGGCTTGAGGCTCTTCAGATCAAACAGCAGCAGGGAGAGTTCTTTGCTGCCCAGGACATCCTTGTCATAGAGGGTGAGCTCCAGGACATTCTGGATTAAGGGCAGGCGGGACATGGGAGCCTGAGGCAGGGCAGGCGCCCTGAAGGAGCTCCCCTCTCCCCCCGCCACCCGGCTACTCGCTGGCTCTCACCTTCACAGCACCATGGATCTGGTAGTGGAAGGTCTCATTCCACTCAGGGTCACTGCAGTTGTCTATCACCTTTGTTTGGGCACGGATGGGAGATGCTGTGGGCAGCCACAGTTGCACGTAGCAGTCAGCCTTGGACACTGCGGGGATGAGGAAGGAGTCCTAGCTTTACGTTCTTATTGCTGAAAAGGCTGCATGGAGGAGGCTGGTATAGGAGGAAGGAGCAGAGCCAGGAGAGGAGGCTGCCCAGGGGGCAGAGTCGAATGGGAGATGGAGGGAGAGCTCTCATCTCTGATTCCACTCCACAGTTACACTTCTCATTCAACTGAATGGAAATCCTGCCATGGCCAGTTGGAAAGATCACATAGCAGCACAGACCACTGCACAATTAATTCCCAGAAAGGACTTGATTCAGGTGACAAACTCCCAGTGTGAGCGTTGACCTGGAGAGTTCTGTCCAGAGCAGGTGTCACCAAGGCTGTCACCCTCTACTTGCTAGGCTCAGGCGGGAGTCAGGGTCTGCATAGTGCTCCCCTCCAGCTCCAGGGTTGTGGCCTGAGCTCCCTCACCTCCCTCCACAGTCAGCACCAGCACTCTGCCCACTCCAAACACACACACACACACACACACACACACACACACACACACACACACACACTTCAGGACAGCCCCTGCTGAGCTCTGCAGAGGCCGCAGGGAAAGGAAGAGGAGAAAAGGTGGAATTGAAGGTCACTCACGAAGGTCTTTGCCCTGGATATTTCTGGCCCTCAGCACCTTCACCTGGAGGTCATAGTATGGGTGGGTTTCCCGCTGAAACAACAGAACTCGGGGACTCAGTTCCAAGGAGCAAGGTGTGGGGGTTGACCTCCCTTAAGTGCTGCTGTTTCCCTCTCTCATTACAGAGCAGTAGCTTGGCCCAGGATTACTGTGACCTGGAAGGCCATGGCAGGGCAGGCACTGGAAGTTCAACATGTTGGTAACAAGCCTGGACCTTGGAATCAGTCAGGCTGGCTTCAAATCTAAGCTCCACCATGAGCTAGCTGGATGGCCTTGGGCAAGTTTGAGTTCTGTATACTTCAGCTCTCCCATCTGTAAAATGGGGGTTTTGATGATTATCTCATAGGGTTGTGGTGAGTTTTCAATTAGAAGTCATGTAAAGTGCTTGGCCTAAGTGCTTAATACCTGTAGCCATTTTTGCTAATTATTAGTTATCATGCACCACACACCTGCACTCCCCTCAGACCACAGTGCCGCTGCTGTAGCTAGAGAGATGCAGTGAGGCGTTTAAGGAGATTAAATATTAGAAGAAAATGTGATCAATCCCACCCACTAGCTCCCTGACAAAGGCTGAATGGCCTAGGAGGCTGGGCAGGTGAAGGGAAACAAAAAATCACTTGGCTGGTGCAGGTTAGATGAGTTGCTAAGGAGACTGTAGCTTGGGCTCAGGAGAGAGCAACAGACTGCAACTTCTTGGAGCGAGTCTCTCTCTTCAAAACCCAACAGGCAGACTAGAGCATTCTGGGCAAAACCCAGCCAATGTCGCATGCCCTAGTCCTCCATTCCTAATTGAGGGGATTATTTTCAAGAGCCAAGGTCTTGGCCAACCACTCTAATTTAAACTCCCCCAGGTTGTCTAGAGTAAATTGGTCCCACCCAGATCAAAACCCAGTCACCAGGCTGGCCTGTCTTCATAGGGGACTGCACTCCTAAGACCCCTCCAGTCCACATTTCCAGGAAAGAACAGGTACTTTACCTGGCAGTGACTCCACTGAGGTACCATCTTTTCTCTTTTTCGCAGCAACATCACTCCCAGGAGAGGCAGCCCCTTGCTTGCCAGCCCCCTTGGCCAGAGGGCCCAGAGCATGGACAGGCAGCCCACTTCCCAGCAAGAAGCCTCTGCTTCCCAGAGTCACCCTTCTCACTTCTGCATACAATCACTGCTGGCTCAGGTTGGACAGGTAGCACTGGGGTGGGGAGGGCCCTGGGGCTGGAGGCGGGGTTTGACAGGCTCCAGGAAGTGACCAATTTCATTGGGCAGGAGGCAATCTGGTTTCCAATCCAGACCCTAATTATCACTGGGCTGCTTATGTAAAATAAATACCTGAGCCCCACCCCACCACTCCCCAAGATTTGATTTGATAAGGGAACAGCTGCCTGGAGGTGCTGTGTCAGGAGGCCAGTCTCCTCTATCAAAAAAAGCCTAAAACCAATACCTTCCAAGTTCCTGGTTGTGTTTCATTTGACTCAAAGGTATTTCTACTCTCTCCTGGCCTCCCTCATTTGTTCTCCAAAGAGAGGCTGCTCTGTGCAGGACCTGCACCAGGCCTTAGAACCAAAGGTAAGGAGGGTCCACCCATATCCTGAAGACACTGACAATCTCAAGACTCCCTGTGGCTTCTGCCCAGCCTCTTCCTGGCTCAGTGGAAATACCTAGCTGGTCCAGGTTAGAGGAAGGGTCTCAGTAAGGGCAGGTAAAAAGCAGGCCTGCCAGTCCTTAAACTACTGGAGGTAAAGGCTTTAAGGTCCTCTGTTGACTGACATAAACCTTACACTACAAAAGTATGTGATATCCCCTTTTCTGTGGACCTTGACCATCCAGGTGGCCAAGACAAGCACAGCTCCAGGAGAAAGCATCTCTGGGCAGTGAGCTGTTGGAAGAGACGTCTGTTTCTCAACCCAGACCCAATCATTTCACCATCCACTCCTCTTCCCAAAGCGGAAGTGGAGGAGGTGGAGACTGAGAAAAACAAACATCTAAAGCAAATGATTCAACTTTAAAACAAACCCTGTAGGCAAATTCAGACCAGAAACTCCCAGGACCTCAAGGGGAGGGGCCGCTTCTACTCAATTTGGAGCAGGAAGCCAAGACCTGTGCTGGGGTCCCAGGAATGCGAGAGCCCACCCCCTATGGTGACCTGTAGGGCGGCATGTGGGAGCATGTGGAAGGCCCGGATCCACAGAGCCTGAGGGAGGGGTGTGAAGCAAGCCCGCCTGGGCCTGGTGCGCAGACAGCCTGACAGGCTCGAGTGCTTCCCGGGCTGTACCGCTCTTCTGCGCCCACCTGGCCATGCCTCAGCCAAGTTATGCCTCTTAGTTCCAGATGGTCTTCACTGCCAGAGAAAGCACGGAATGGCCACAGGATCCTCGAGTGGGGGAATAAAGGATCGAATGGCCTTTTTGGAACTGGCCAAAGTGGACCAACACGGTCTCCACTTCTCAAACATCACTGGGTCTGTCCATCCTACCAACTCTGTAGCTTCCATGGCCTTCCCAGGCATTCTGAGCTGCAGGAAGAGGCATGAAGCCCTGGGATGCACTAGGTTCCAGTGTGTCCAGCAAACTGATGCTGGAAACGTTCCCCATCAGTGCTGTCGATCCGTCTGCTGCTCTGCGGTGCTGGACAGTACAGATCGACACAGGGTAAAAGGTTACACTGACCTTTCACCACAGTCACTAATGGGCTTACTCTTCTCAATTCTTAGCTAAATTATGATCTCCATTACTTTATTAAACTCCACTGGAAGTGGGGAAAAAAAGAGACCCAAACAGGCTTGGTTTACTTTATTGTGTTTATTATGCGAGACCTTCATCAGTCCTCACCACTGAGCTTTCACTGCCAGCCTTTCCCACGCCACCGCAGAAGGCAGTCTAGGGAGGGAAGACTGGAATCCGGGAACACTGGGCCGTTTAAGTATCCAGCAGGGGAGAAAACACACTCTTTGTTCCAGTGCTTCACACAGATGTGCCACACAGGTAGTGGGAAAGGACACAGAAACAGCAGACCTGGCAGCAGGGCTCCCGTGGTGGGGCCAGTTCCTGCCACAAGGCGGAGGGCAGGCCTGCCGATGTCACTGCTGCTCCTGGAGGAGCCTGGTCTTCGCTGGCGCTAACGGCCACGGCAGCACTGCTTCCTGTGGTCGGGTGTGACCAATTGGGACGGTGGCTCTTGGGAAGTGCTGCTCGGCTTCCAAAATCCGAGCAGATCCCCCATTTCTGTGAAGGTGCCACCGGCACTCACTGTCCCTTCCGACTCTCCACAGAGCACGTGCTGGAAGAAGCCTAGTCAACGCCAGCAAGGCGGTCTGCAGCACAGGCCCCAAACAGCACCATGGCAAAGGACAGACCCCTGTGGGGATCAATGTTGGGCACCATCAGTCACTCACTACCATTTCAGACACCGAAAAGCCCCAGGAAGGAAAGGGTGCAGACTTCTCTCCCGCATGTCCTCCGCCTGCACTGCTGGACACTCCTGGTGCCTCTGGGAGCCAGGGTCGGTCTCCCCCACAAGAGTGCTCAGCGGGTCGGGTGGTGAGATGCTTCATACACCCCGCTGGTGCCGCTCCGCCGTCTGCAGCACTCTCACAGTCCCCAAGCACCTCACAAGTATGTCTGACACCACGTCACTGACAGTGTCTGATCGGGTCATTCCTGTGGGTGCCTACGACATCCCAGTGCAGCCCTCCAACCTCTGCAAAACCAGCTGGAGAATGGCGGCCAGGCCATGCTGAAAGTGGGTCACACCGGCTGGAAAGAGAGAGGTGCCCAAAGAGCACTCACTCACAAAGACTAAACTAACCTGCCTGGATGGCTGGTGGGTGAAACGGAAGCAGGAGCCTCTGCTGATGGCAGCCTAAGAGGTTATACACCCTGTGCAGCGCTGTCCTTCTTTAGAACTGCCACCACCCTGGGCCTTCGGGGAGGTGCAGGGCCTTTCCTAGGCCGACACGCTGCTCAGCTCCCAGTCAACTATCAAGGAAGCCCAGGAAAGTGGACTTCCCCTTGCTTCTTACTCTGCCTTGCTTACATATGTTATTCCTGGTGTTGGGAAAGTAGGCAAGAGTGGAGCAGTGAGGGGAGATACAGGAAACTGGAAATGAAGACGGGGGTGGACGGCTCCTGGGGGCACAGCACGGTGACCATGGAGAAGTGACTATCATGACCTAGAGAAGGAGTGTCTGGCTTTGGCAGGCAGAGGAGCTCTGGTTTGCTCTCTTCTCACGAACTCCGTCAGCCATGCTAAGGGCTCCTTCTGAAGACCTGCATGCGGCTTGATAGAAAACTGAATAAACACTGAGGTTGCAAAAGCTGGAGGCAGCTTCCTGATTCAGGCGATTGGTATGCAAAGGCAAGACGGTGCCCATCACTTCCTCCTCAGTCCAAGCAGGTATTAAATTCTCTGGAACTGCCTGAAACATCCTGGCTTACAAAGTTTATCTAATCTTTTTCTATTAAAAAGCTGACACAAGTCTGAAACTCAGAGATGCTCCAGGGCGCAAGGGAGCCAATCGTGTCCAACCCGGGAGACACCTGTGGTGGAGGCAGCCCGATTCCTGAGGCGGTGCCTGCTTCCCTCTCTGGGGTGGCCAAGCCGTCCATCTGCTGAGTCCTGGGCTCGCTGAGCTCAGGTGTCCGCCGGGTTTACCTCTTTGGAACAGAAGTAGTGCACGACCACTCCATTGGGGTATCTCGCAAATGCGCTGCAGGGAAGACAAATGGCTTGGGAGTGACTGCCTATAGAGACTGCTTCTTACCTAGGACAGATACTTACCCAGGAACCATCCCAGCAGCAGCCCTCCCACCACAAAGAGCAGCCTATCCCAGTGTCTGGATTTACATAGCCTTCATCTCTGTCTAATCACTGAACAGAGGATGAGGTCCACGGAGTTCGAGTACATGAAGGTTCTGGTTAATCATCAGCGTGAAACATGAGTGAACAGGCCCACGCGTTGGCCTGGCGTGGCACTGGCTTACTGAGAGGCAACAATGCTCTTCCGAACAATTCAGGCTAATTCTAACGAAGGACCGAGGTGGGTCCTTCTAAAGAAAAGAATTCTTCCATGTAAGAAAAAGGACAAATAACTCTCCGTTGAGGGAAAGGGGATCGGCTAGAATATATGCCTTAAAACAGTATGATCCTGGCTCAGGATTTTACTCTAATCATGAGGCAGCAGGCTGAAAGATCTTTTTCTTCCTTCAAAGGTGCCTCCCTAAAAGATAAGGGCCTCCTCCCCATTTACAATTCTCACATACCCACTGGCTACATCGCAATTTCTAGCTGCCAGAGGGGAAGGACTTTATGGACAAGAAGTCAACAGCCCTATGCCATACATTCTAGGTTTTTAAATTCCCAAAGCTCACCTGACAGCAAGGACTGTCCTCTCGGGCCTCAGGAGCTAAGCGTGCCCGGACGGCAGCTCCTGCGCCTTCCCCTTGGGTTAGAGGGCAGAGTGACCCCCCAGAGAGACCCTGAGGTGCGAGCAGGCTCACCTGTTCCCGATCTTCTTCTTACACACCATGCACACCTTCTCCTCCGTGATGATGCACTTCACCTGCTGGTGTAAAATCCGCTCTTCCTGGACCTGGGAGGGCAGAGAGATTGGGGAGGGTACTATGGTCTGCCCGCAAAGGTTCCTCTTCTTGGAACACCCGGTTAAAGTTGTGTTAAAGGAAGAGAGATCTGCTTCTGTCTAGAGGAATATGTGGCAACTGTCTCGTAATAGAAAGTACTAGCCCACTCTAGGCTCATACCCGCAGGAACTCTGCATGGAGAAGGTTCTTGAGCACTTGATTGAACCGTTTCTTTTGCGCATTTTCTTCCAAGACTTTCTCCAGGAAGATGCGTATCTCATTAATCTGAGTATTTGCTGGCAGAAGGTTGAGGGCCTAGGATGGAAACAGGTGGGAAAGAGTGAGGCGGGACAGGGGTGAGGCTGAGGGAACGGCAGGAGCCCCAGAGCTGGAGAACCCCAGGCCGTTTCTCCACCCCTTTCCTTTCCGTGCTCCCGGCCAGCGCTCTCCATCCCCCCGACAAGAGCTGACCTTGGTGGTGTCCAGCTTGCTGTGGTGCAGCTCGAGGACCTGCAGGGCAGCCTGCAGGTTGGCTTGGGGCTCCAGCAGGTCCAGCTTGATGGGCCCCAGGCAGTGAACGCTGGGGGGCGACAGGTACATCCGGAGCAGGGACAGATATACCTGTCTCACACAGGTACAGGCATGCAGGTCAGGCTGGCAGCACCCCCCCCCAGAACGCCCAGTAAGAGGGATGGTCTACAGTAACAGCTGTCATGGAGCACTTAAAACTCATTATTTTCACCTTTTAAAAGATTTTGGTAAAGTCAGAGTCAACTGAAGGTATACAAATTTAAGGATTGTGGTTTCCCTTGTTTGTTAACCATTGTCAGAATGCCGGCACTACGAAATGACACAAAGCACTCCCTCATTTCCTTTGGCTTTGAAGACTGAGACCCTGTCATGTTTTGGGTCTAAGGATTAAACCAATGTAAGATCTGCACTTCCTACTGGCAGCAGTGCCACAGGACTTCTCAACTCAGCACTTAACATTTGGGCCAGATAATTCTTCGTTGGGCTGTCCCATTTAGCAGCAACTCTGGCCTCTACCTCCTAGATTCCAGAGCACTGATACCCCCAGCCCTGGCAATACAAGATGTCTCCAGACATTGACAAGTCCATGTGTAATCTCGACAGAGCACATCTGATGCTCCTTCTCAACAGGCTAACCACATTGTTTATAATACAAGTCAGGACTCTTGAGAGGAAAGGGGTGAGGATGCCCTCATTATCACATGGATGACAACAGATGAAAGCCAGAGCTATTGCCAAGCAAACCAGGACATGGGCACCCCGCCAACAGATATACAGGCAGATCCAGTCGGTACCCTGACCCATGCCATCTTGTCTTAGGACACTGTGTCACCTGTGGCCAAACCAGAGGACGTTAGGAAGGCCGAGGGGGACAGTGGAAGGCATGCATGCTCTCTAGGACCAGGGTCACTACTTACATCTTTGTTGCCATCTTTGTTTTGGTCATAATGCTTGTGGCAGTACCTGCAAAGGAGAAAATGCTTAGACAAGGACAGAGGGGCCACGTTTAGAGAAAGGCCACCGATGCTGCCTGCCTGAGCAACCCAATGGCAGCCAAAATGAGAGGCCAGGTGGAGGGGTGGTGGCTCTCTTAGTCTCTCATGCCTCCTCTCTGAGGGACCTGCTTTCAGACCCCTGGGGAGCTGGGATGGCAGGGTCAACATACTCCTCAGCCATCTTTGTATCCTTCAGGATGTGGACATAGATGAAGAGGGCTTGCTCATGTTTTCCCATGCGCCCCAGCAGGAGAGCACGTTCTTCTAAGAGGCCTGTGGGGAAAAGGAATGTAGGAAACCATTACCACCATGAGGCGAGCACAGGGCCAGGGCTAACTATTAGAGGGATGGATATTGGAGCAACTTAAACTGGGGGAAAATATTTTTATTATTTGGGATTTATTACTACAACTTTTAAAAGGGGGAGGGAGCTACTTTAGGAGGGACTCTATCCCCTCTTTTTGTGAGCACTTTCACATCGGGCAAGTTCACCCATTCAATAGCCAACTCTACAATGTGCTAGGCTCTCCCAATAAGGGGAATCAACACCTGCCTCTGTTCTCACTGAGCTTACACATCAGACGGGTATGTCTTTTTTAGACAAATCATGCCAAATCACAACAATTGCTAAATAATGAATGTGGGCAAGAACATGTGCTGAAGCAATAGACAGGTTTGAACCTGGCTATCAATTAGCATGTGGCTCACACCCCAAGAGACTCCTCAGTCGCAGTACAAAAGTGAGTCCTCAGAAGGAACAGAGCATTCGCCTAAACACGTGGTTATTCCCAGGCCCAGATTTTTAGAGGCTCGGGAAGCTGGAAAGGGAAAGGTCAGTTTCTGTACTACTGTCAGCTGAAGCAGATTCTGGACCCAACCCAACCCTCACCGTCAAAAGGAAAATCACAGATGAGCCGGCCTGGGTCATAGTAGCTGGAAATTTCCAAGAACATAAGGAGCTTCCGTCGATATTCTCCCAGCTCACCCTCTTCCTCTCCAGCAGGAACTGGAGTTTGGCCTTTAAGGGAAACAAAGCTCAACCTGAAAGGATGCCGCTGGGCAGCAGCGTGGGATTGTTAAGAAAAACAAGGGGATGGGGTTCAATGACGTCACCATAATCATCAGAAAGGGCCTCCAGAGTACTTTCCAGTTGGCCTCTCTAATTTATGGTCTCTACATGGACCCTAAACATCAGCTTGAGGTAGAAAAAATAAAAAAACTGCCTAGAAAACAGTTGGTAGGCAAATCTGTTTCTTATCTTGAAGACAGATTGTTCCTGCCTGCTTCCCCAGGGGAGATGCCAAGATGCTTAGAGATGCCCAGACCAGACGAGCTGCTGAGTCTCACATTCTGGGTCAGTTAGCTGCCCTGGCTCCTCTGAGGAACTTCCTGCCCACCTGGGGCTGGGAGAGAAATGTGCTTCCCATGTCACACACAGCATCCTGGGGCCCACCTTCCTCGAAGGCCAGGGCCCCGTGACTTTCTACGAGAACTGGTACCTGCAGGGAAGGCCAGGAGATACTCCTTCATCAGACCTTGCACCTTCTCACAGTACAGCTGGATCAGGCAGTTGTGGAACCGGGAGCCCGTCTCCTCCCAAACGTGGATGACGTGCTCCTGAAGCGAGACAGGTCTGCCTGTACCCTCAACACTGACCCAGCCCAGTCACCCAGTCTCCCTCACACTTTTAAGGACAATAGGTCCCATCCAGATGGTTTCCTAATTACACTGCAAAGGCTATCAAAGGTCTGCTCTTCTGAAATCACTGGGAAATTTCACAATACAACCCACCAACACTGGAAATTCTTTTCTTGTTTTCCAATCTACGTTCTTTTATTAATTTTGTCTCATATTCCTCCATATCAGCCCATGCAATTAAGGTTAAATATCTGCGTTCTGGTACTTCAAACTGATTTTATTGTCCTGTAGCCACAGTGAGTTAGGTTGTGCAACATGTCTTTGAAATGTTTTTCTCGAACACCCTTCTCTTTTATCCCTCTATACTTTACCCAGGTTTAGACAATATCGATGAAAAGTGACCCTTCCTTCTTCGCCCACTGCAGTCTCTCTGTAGAGCATGTTGAAATAACCCTCTTCTGTGTATTTCTATTAGTTCCCACGTGACACAAACTGCAATCGGAATCATCTAAGAGGCCTGGTTCCTGGGTTTGAAGCTTTTAGTTCAGAACAAATAATATCTTACCAGATAAGGAATAGCCAGGCCCTTAAAATTCTCTACCAGGAAGCCGAGCACTCGGTCCCGAGGCAGAGACTCCACCTCCAGGAGGTCTTCGGTGAATATCTGTTAAAACAATCCAAGTTCCAGCAGTGGAACCATCTGACCGCAATGCTGCCAAATGTGCAGGCTCACAGGACAGACTTGTGGGGTGGGGGCGGGGAATGTGCAAGGCTTCTGCCGCCAGGTAGAGTGTGACAGCCTGGGCAGGTCTCCTGCTGCCTGTGTAAAGCTCTTCCCACTACCCCACACTGGCATCTCACGTTTCCCAGTCCACTCTTCTGAACATAAGAGAAACTACATGAATCCTTCCTCCTCCATGTCCATCCACCCATCTCCAGAGCAGAATCAAACCAACTGTGGTGCCAAATGAACCCCAAAACCCCTCAAACCTACCTTCAGGCCATCCTCTGGGAAGTCTCTCAGCACCCACACCGAGTAGGAAAAAATCAAATGCAGGTTTTCTGTGCCTGGAGGAAAAGTAAGACTTGTCAGCAGGTAAAGCCTACCCTGCTCACAGGACTGGGAAGGCAGGTGCCCAGACTGTCCCAGGATTTATTTTCTAGAGCAGAGAGCTCTGTCCAAGCACCAGTCACTCAGGGCTGCTTGCTGGGCTGCTACATTCCGAGCTATCCTGGGACCCCCACAGAGGACTTTTCCCCCAACTGGCAGAGCAAGGAGGGAGGGGAATGACCAGCTGGAATCAGAGATGGAGGGAGATCAGGTCTGTCTGAACACTTTCCAACTCTCGTTTCAAAAGCTGGACTTACCCAGATGTTGCAGATATTGCACCGTCCTCTCGTGGCCTTTCAGCGGCGAGTTTGCTTTCTTGGACTGGTCCACCAGCACCTGCAGGGCTGACCACGGATCCCAAGAACAAGGTCATGGTCTCCTCCAAGGCTCATCCCAGATTCATCACACCGGCCTGCCCTCCCCGTCTCGGTCACCTTTCTCATGGAGCCCCTTCTTCTCGTACAGGATGATGAGCTCACTGTACTTGTGAGCCTTCTTCAGCACGTGCTCGCTCTCTTCGATGTGGCAGTGATTGTTCTCCAGGCGCAGCAGGGGGGCTACCAGGGCCACGTTTGTCTGCAGAGGAGGCAGGGCTTCAGCAGAAGTGCTTCCTGGAGACCCTGCCCTTCCCCAGCCAAGGCCTGCTTCAGGCAGAAAGGCCAGGGATTTAACAAAAGCAGAGACGGCAAACAATCCTTTTTCAGGACTTCAGGGAATGGCTTTTATAACACTATAATCTTTTACGTGTTTTCATGGTTTGAGGGGCAGGGAGGAAGGAGATATTTCCTTTGCAAGAACACTTTTCATACCACACCACTGACCCCAATCTTACCAGAGAAGACCGCCCCCACCCCACAAGATAAGTCAATATCTTGACTTAAATCCTTAATTTCAAAAAGCTCACAGGCATCAAGGCAAAGACTAGGTGCCTCAAAGTGACCCTTTTCTGGCTTCGGCCGACTGGGGATTGTGGGTACCCGCCTGCTCCAGGGACTCACATGGAGGTAGCACTTGAGCAGGGTGGTGTCGATGATCTGCAGCAGCTTCTTCTTGGATTTGATGGTGGGAGTGCCTTCCATGAGCGGGGAAGTGCTAGACTGGTGATCAGAGTCATTCAGCTTCTTTACCAACTGGCTCCGTTTCTGCAAAGGCCAAAAATGTGGAATCAAGGCCAGGACTAATCTTCCTTTATCACTTGATCTACTGGGTAATTTCAAATACCTCCAAATCAGCTCATCCCTGTCCATACCTGTCCAATATTTTGGAAGTTTAAATATTTAATGGTTCTTGGAAACTTAAGTACATTTATGATGTATTGCTCAATTGTACATTAACATTAGTTATAAATGAATTCAGATGATATTTTAAAAAAGTTATTTGGTTGCAGGAAATTTTTAAAAATTAAAATGACACTTCTGTTACAGAGATACAACAGAGGGCTCAATGAAAGATCTTTAAGCACCAAATGCATATATCAGGATCAAATTTTACAGAGACAGTGGAGTAAAAATTAAAGTTCAAGGAGTAAAAGAAATGTTAAATTTCTTTTGCTCTTTTTCTTAGAGAAAAATCCTTTTTTAAAATAGTTGAAACCTAGAGAGCATTTTTAATGTGTCAAACATAATGCTAAGATTTTCCTTAACGCAAATTTTCCGAATTTAACCCTCAAGAGACTCCCGGTGATGACGCACAATTTTTATCAGGGATCAAAATGGATGACGCCAGCCCTGGCCAGTTGCTCAGTGATTAGAGAGTCAGCCCTCGGACCAAAGAGTGGCCGGTGCGATGCCTGGACCAGGGCACCTGCCTCAATCCCGGCCTGGGTCATGTGCGGGAGGCAACCAATTGATGTGTCTCTCACACCGATGTTTCACTCTCTCTTTCTCTTCCCCTCCTCTCCTTCCTGCTCTCTCTAAACAGATCAATGGAATAAATATGCTCAGGTGAGGATTAACAAACAAAAAGCCTCAGATGATTGCCAAACTGCCACAGATAATAATTATTTATTGAGTATTTACTGCATACCAGCACTGTCAAGCACTTCATGTATTATTCTATTTTAAAGCTAAAAGAAATGCAGGTATTATCATCCCCATTTTATGAATGAAGAACCCACACTACAGATGTTAGATACCTCAGAAGTGGCAGAGGCAAGTTTCAAATTAGGATCTGATCCCAAAGCCCATGTTCTTTTATTATTATTTTTAAAGTCAATGTTAAAAAGGTACCAGTTCCATGTAGTAAAATGTACTCCTTCTAAGTGCACTATTAGGTGCATTTTGGCAGATATATACATGCATGTAACCACCACCCCAATCAAGGAAAAGATTTCTATCACTCCAGAAAGTTTCTTTTCCAAACAGTCCCACCCACGCTCTCCCAACTGATCAACCTCTATCACTACAGATCAGTTTTTACACCTCCAGAACTTTATATAATGGAATCACCAAGTTTGTATTGTGTTGGCAATGCCCATCGTCTTATATGCTCTAGCATCCCTCTGGCATAACCCTAGTGTCAGATAACTTCACACATCCCTAACATCAGTGGAGAAGGCCAAGGAGAACTATGGCCTAGAGCGCTATGGCCGCCAGTGCTGAAGGCCTTCTGTGAAGCAAAGGCTCAGGAGACGTGCGGCTCCAGGAGCTGTCTGATTGGTCCTTGGGCCACGCAGTGTGCAGACAGGCAAGTCTGTGTGCTCCCTGCGGGCTGCCAGCCACAGCTGGGTACTGCTGGGACCCAATGTCAAGGAAGTGCCAAGGCCCTGCATAGCCTGATTAGTCCCGATCAACCCTACTGACACGAAGTAGACGGAGAGCTGGCTTACAATTTTCTCAGTGCCTATCCAGGGGGTCCTTACAAATGTCTGCAGAACACTTAAGAGGAAAAAATATACTAAGTTCTCTGATGCTGAGTGGGTGCATAGCCTTCTGTGAAAGAACTCTGGTGTGAAGAAACTTCAGTGAAGATGTTAGTTTTAGTGTTGCCTTTAAAATTCTCTTACCCGTCCATAACAACAAATTAAATTTTTTTAATTTAAAAATAATTCACCTAAAAAAAGTTTTAGAAAATTATTAATAAGAAAAAACTTTTTTAATGTATAACTAAATTTTTTAAAAGCTATATAGTTTGATATCCCTTTGTAATAAATATACCAATAAATAAATAAAACCTAACTCACAAATACATATAAAAGTCTGGAAAAACAACACTAAAATGTAGTTACTTTCCTCTATTCTAGGTAGAGTTACGGGACACCTGTATTTTTACTGCGTTTTCCAAGTTTTCTGCTTAACGCAGTATTTTTTCTAAAATTACATATGCTAAAAAATGTTTGTTTTTAAATTTTACTATTTTCTGTTAACTAAAATGTCTTCTTTGTAGTCCCCGAACAGCTTACTTAGTTGTGAATTTACTAGGAACTGCGTGTTTCCCAGAGTCAGGATTTGGCAAAAAGCAGCTCAATGGTCCTGGTAAGCAGGGAGAAGCAGCAGAAAGACCACCCACCCAGCTCAATGGTCCTGGTAAGCAGGGAGAAGCAGCAGAAAGACCCCCCACCCAGACTTCTAGTGTTCATTTGTGGAATGTCTGTGGTATTACAAAAAGCCCTGCCATAAAGAAGCAGTTCCACTCCATACACCTCTCTCTTATATCTACCTGCGTCAGGTAGTCAATCAGAGCTAGGTGACCCTTCTCCAATTCAGCCCCGGAGAGCACAGGCAGGGGGTTAGGATACTGCAGCTGCTTCCTGTAGTCTGTGGGCAGCAGGTCTGGGTACAGGCCCATCACATGGGTAGGATCTAGAATAGGAGGTAAACATGAGTCCCCAGAAAGAAGCACAGCAATTTAAGGATAAAGTAAAACAAGTTCCTGACTTTTTTAAAAAAAGAATAACTAAGTTCATAAAGACTAAATTCAAGTGAGTTATACACTTATAATTTGAGCACTATTTATACACGTCACTAAAACATTACAAAAATGGCATTACTGTATTCTAACACACACACATATGTGCAGAATTAGAAAAGAGAATTTATTAACTCCCTAAAAGCAAAGAAGAAGAAAAAAAAAACTACTAAGACAGTGAAGTTGAAAAGATAAAAAAAAAAAAACTGGAAAAAAAAGCCAAAAAGGAATATTATTAAAACAAAAAGACCAGCCAAAACCCATTTGGCTCAGTATATAGAGCATCAGCCCGCAGACTGAAGGGTCTCGGGTTCGATTCTGGTCAAGGGCATGTACCTTGGTTGTGGGCACATACCCAGTAGGGAGTGTGCAGGAGGCAGCTGATCGATGTTTCTAGCTTTCTGTCCCTCTCCCTTCCTCTCTGTAAAAAAATCAATAAAATATATATATTTTTAAAAAGACCAAGTAACAGACTACATGCAGCTTATATGGCAAAAGGCTAATATGTTGATTTCATAAAACAAATGCACACAAATTGGTTAAAAAATACATAAGATTTCATTTGATAACAGGGCAAAAGACAACTGACAGAAGAAGAATAAAATTAGTGGGAAAATGTTCTGCCACATCATCAAAGTGATTTTACCATTAAAAATGTCAGGTGAATTCAACATTATTTTATATTGTTTCCAGGTAGATATTTATATAATTTATGAAGTGATCCCCACCTGACACCATACATAATTGTTACAAATATTGTTGACTATATCCCTAAGCTCTACTTTACATGCCCATGACTATTCTGTAACTACCAGTTTGTACTTCTTAATCCCTTCACCTTTTTCATTCCATTCTCTTAATTCCCCCTCCCTCTGACAGCCCGATCAGTGTGTTCTCTGTATCTATTTACTCTGATCAATGTGTACTCTGTATTTGTTTACTTTTGTTCTTTAGATTCTACATGTCAGTGAAATCCTATATAATAAAAGAGAAACATACAAATTTGACATCTTCACTCCTGATTGGCTATGCTACCAGCCAATCAGGAGTGGGGGTGGGGCCAAGTGGTGGAGAGCGCCCAGCCCCCAGGGGTGCTATGAGAGGAAGCAGTGGCAGCAGCAGTGGTAGTGGTAGCAGCGATAGGGAGTGCCTGGCCCCCGGGTGCTGTGAGCGGAAGTGGCGGTGAGCACCCAGCCCCTGGGGCTGGGTGGTTGCAGGCAGGTGGGGCTGAGCTGAGCAGGGCGATGGCTGGCGAGGCTTTAGGCCTTGGGCAGGCTGGGGGTGAGCCATCAGTTGGACATCCCCTGAGGGCTCCCAGTATGTGAGAAGGGGCAGGTTGGGTTGAGGGTCCATCCACCCCCAGTGCACAAATTTCGTGCACTGGGCTCCTAGTCATATGATATTTGTCTTTCCTAAGAGACTGAAATTTAAGCAGTCTCATAAAAAATTTTAAAAAGCTAATTTTGTGAGTTGATGGATGCCAGGAACCAATTCTAGCATGTATAAATAATTACAAGAGTTTCAACAAAATGTTGGTGAAGCTCGGGGTCTCAACAAGGGCTGAGCCACATATGTAGTTTGGCTAAACGGTACCTCCCCCAAACATGAATAGGATAATAGTTTGCTGCCAGACTGCTCAGAGCATCTTAATCTGCATGTTATTGCCTTCTGTTGGCCAAATACCTGAACAGCTGTAGGCAATTCCCCCAAACTGACAATGCTTCTGTAAACCCTACCCTTTGAAGTGTATGTCTCCACCTTGCCTTAGGACAAATTGTGTTACTAAATAGCACAGGGTCCTTAGACAATGGAAGTCTTTTAGCTCATTTAGCTGAAGATCCTGTGACCTCAATGCCTTTCAAAATTATCTTTCATCTTTGGACTCTTTCTTAATCATCTACACTTCAGCTCCTTTCTCCAGATTGCTGAACCCTTTGTAATGCTGGGGCAAGAACCCCGGCATATGGATTTGTTAATTAACTTGATTATGCAAATCTTTAAGTATAATATATTTATAGTTTATATTTATAGTTTATATTTAAATATATTACGATTTTATTTGTCAATTATACTTCCATAAAGCTGAAATCAATAAATGTAAAATATTATGAAACAATAACAAATATCAAGTGGCATCTTTTTAGTAATAAGAGTAATTTTATTTTTAAATATATTTTTATTGATTTCAGAGAGGAAGGGAGACAGAGAGAGAAAAACATCAATGATGAGAGAGAATCACTGATTGGCTGTCTCCTGCACGCCCCCTACTGGGGATAGAGTCTGCAACCCTGGGCATGTGCACTTGACCAGAATCAAACCTGGAACCCTTTGGTCCGAAGGCCAAGGCTCTATCCACTGAGCCAAACCAGCTAGGGCAGTAAGAGTATTTTTATATGATACTACCCGGTGCTTCAAACATTGTGAAACATTCACCCTTACACTGCTAAGGCAAAAAATATTTCTACCTCAAAAAGGATAAAAGCATTCACACCTCCAATCCTATTTCTAGAAGTTAATCCTAAAAAAACAATGGAAAAGATGGGGGGTGGTGGTGGCGGGGAGAGCAACCTTTGTATGGACAGGTAGCAAAACTTATAACAATACAATTTTAGAAACAATGAAGAATTCCTTCAACAGCAAAATAATGTATTTTTCATTCAAATGGTAGAGCATTATGCAGTCTTTACAAATTCTGAAAGGCACCTAGCAACAAGGAAAAAGAGTAATTTTTAAGTAACAAAGGCTTTGAAAGTATATTATAACTATGTTGGAACATACACCTGAAAGGAAGCGTGGATGAGAAAGAGACAAATGATAAGAATATTCACTACTGGACAGGAGGGGCCGACCTTAGACCAAAGTTAGTCAATGGAGGACCTGCTGAGCGGTCCAGTCAATAGGCAACTGCCCCTACACAGCACTGCCACCAGCACATCCTCCTGCCTGCCACTGGAAAGGAACCACTGAGCCTGATCTTTCCTCCTAGATTGATCTTTGAAAGCAGAATTCCGTCTGATTAGTTCTTCTCGGGCCCAGCAGAGTGAACTGAACTCACCAGGAGCTCAGTACATATTTGTGGAATAAACAAACTCAAAAGTAGTAGCTTTCTTAGGAATGAATTTAAACCTTTGGACTGGGGTTTAAGCAGCATTGGTACATGGAAAAAGAATCCAATTACTACAAAAATTCTATCTTTTTCTTTTCAAAGAGCAGGTGGATAAATGTCCCAAATGAGTTCATTCAAAGGAAGGACAGTAGATATTTATGGATTTCAGGTTGCCCAGCTTCCATATCCCTTCTTAACAGCAACTTATTTCCTTTTGGCAACTCCTTCTTCCACGCCAGATGTAGTCTTCGTAACAGAATAGTTCTGGGCACCTACCTTTGTCTTCAGAAGCAGAGGGGGCCACAAGCTCTAACCCCACTCTGGCAGTTAGAGGAAGTGAGACTACAACCTAATCTGGACAATCACAGCCCCTTATCTTGAGAAAGTAACTCAAGAATAACGAGCAGTGCAGCACACACCAAAGTATGCTGCACCCTACATGCTCCTCTTACAGAATGTGGACCCTCCCCATCAGGAGGTCTGTCTGTGTTCCCTCGCCTTAAACCTAAAGGACCCTTGTATATCATCAACAGAATGTGTAGGAGAGTTATAAAAGGCAATGAGGCTTCCATTGGGAAACCTAGTCCTCTGCACAAAGAGACTCAAGCAGCTTTGCAGAAAGACCCATTTGGATAAGAACCGGGGCCCTAGCCCATGGCCAGCACTAACTTGTCAGCTGTGAGAGGGAGTCACCTTAAAAGTAGATCCTTCAGCCCCGTTAAGACTTCAGATGACAGTAGCTCATCCCACATGCAACTGCAAACACATGAGAGATCCCAAGCAAGAACTCCCCAGCTGAGTCTTCCCAAATTTCTAACCAACAGATACCAAGAGAGGTAACAGATGATTTGTTATTTTAAGCCACTAAGTTTTGGGGTGGTTTGTAACATGGCTTAAGATAGTAATATAAGCTGGCGGGGGCAATTTTTATTGAGGAAGCAACAATAGGGGATTGGTGGCAGCAACAGCTAAGGAAGTGGCTGTGTCAAGGAGTCTGCCCGGCCTGCCCATGCGGTTACTCCTAGCTTCCTGCTAGGAGGTCCTCTGAAGTTCCTTTAGTTCCTATCATTCCTGAACCTGGTGCCCATTAGTTTTGTGGGCTCCTTTACTGCCATTCCCCTTATGTTACACTAACTATGATTAATTTATTCAGATACTACTTAAATTACCCAGCACTGGTCTCCATTGCTCACAACCAAGAGCCTTAACTGATACCGAGTTACCTCAGCTCATTATTGGCCAAAAATAAGGGAAGGTGGGAAAAAGGCAGCATAAAGAGGAGAAAAGAGAAGATAAATAATATTATGTAGAGTCTAACCATATAGATTGATCCTAATTAAACAAACAAAAAAAAGAAATATATAGAAATAAAAAATTCAGCAATAATAGCAAACACTTAATTGGCACTTAGTATCACACACTGTTCCAAGCATTTTATATAATTTCATATGAGGTATTATTATTTGCTTTGTTTTGCAGAGAAAAGAACTGAAGGCCAGAGAGGTCCAGGAATTTTGCTGGAGGTTAGGCCGTCTGACACCCAAGTGCCTGCTTGTCACAGTGATACTCAGGATTTTTAAGACACTGAGAAAAGGAAGGGCTTTGCAACCCTGCCCTGTGCTGCCTCTCAAAAATGGCCTGCTGTTTGATTCTGCTAAGCTCAAGTCAGGGACTTTTGTCTAGAACAGTAGTCAACGAACAATCGATTATGAGATACACATTTGCTGAAATGAATGACATTCTGTTACCTTTCTCTAATGGCGAGGGCAACTCATCCTGGAAAACTGGAAGTCAGTCCGTATTTACAGGTAAGACCAGATTCCTAAGATTAGGACTACAAATATGTCACCTGCAGAATCCTGTTAGGTATGAGGATCAGTTTAGGTGAGTATAAACTTTCACCTTTCTCAGAAATCTAGTATCATTTTTCTTCAAACTGTCCAGTTTCCCTTCCTTCATTATTTCCTTATCCCAGGGCTGCACCCACTTGTTACCTGTGCCGAGCTTAGCAAAGACCTGCATGGACTCATCAAAACGCTTCTGGCAGAAGAGGTTGAAAGCATACAAGTTTTTGATGTGATGGATCTGCTGTTGCTTCTCACTGTCAGAATCATCTTTCATTTCCTAATAAGAGAGTAGAATAGGTATAGCTCATTCACTCAACAAATATTTAATCAGTACATACTAGGTATTAAATAACACCCAGGAGATACAAATTCAACATGTACAGACAGTCACATGGTATCTGCTCTCAAAGACTGCCTTCACAGTCTAATCATAAGACTGATAAGCAATTATGCAATTAAAATTCAACAGGGTTTCTACAAAATATACCTGACTAGCATTCCTGAAAACGAACAAGGTCGTAAAATGCAAAGAACGACTAAGAAGCTGTCACAGATCAGAGGACACTAAGGACAAATGACCAAATGCAATGTGATGTCTGATTTTAAACCTAGAGCAGAAGAAAGGAACATTAATGGAAAAACTGAAAAAAATATGAATAAAGTCTAGAACTTAGTTTAAAAACAAAAATAATTAAAACCCAGACAAAACAAAGTAAGAGAGATGACAGAAGCACCTAAGAGGGGTAAGCAACAGCCTGAGCAGTCGCTCTGGGAAGAATTCAGGAGAAAATAAACTAAGGTATAAAAATGAGCTGGAGTTAAGGCAGGTGACAGATGGGAGGGGAGATGGAGACGGTGTTCCTCTGAGCAGAAAACAGCAGACGTCAAGGCCCTAAAATACCAGAGAGAGAACACAGTGTGCTCAGGAATAAGACACTTAACACAGCAGGCACAGCATTTATTATCTCTGTACCTTACTTACACCCCCTTCCCCCTGCTGTCTCCCTTTTAACCAATCTGCACTAAATTCAAATTCTTCCTTCAAAATGCCTTGCATTTTTCTCTTCCTTTCCTCTCCTTTTCTATTGCCATTGCCCTAGTCCAGACCATCATCAACATGAGGCAGCACCTCGCCTAAAGCTCTCAAAAACCTTTAAAGCTCTAAAGGTTTTCAAAACCTTGTGCAACTTTCTTATCCAGCTTTTTTCCAGACATTCAAGCCATACCCTCCACTCGTCTCAAGATGGGCTCCAAATATCTTAGAAATACTTGTTATCACTTCTGTAACTTCCTTGGGCTCCTCAATGCTCCCATTTCCTGCTCCTGATCTTACCTATCCCTAATGGGTCCAACCTGAGGATGCCTTCTCTAGCCTCAGGAACTGTCCCTTCTCTCACATTTTGTCAACACTGAAGTTTAGCACATTATTGCCCTCTGAAAAGGACATATATGGTCTTTGATTTATTTAAATAAAAGACAGGTTCCTCAAGAGTTAAGATGTTATGGACCAACCTTCTCTCATCATAAGGCAGGCCACCTAGTAAGTACAAGCCTAGAAAAGAGAAGAAAAAATGGAAGCCCACTTCCATCTTCCCTATCGAAGATTAAACGAAACCTGCATCAGAAAGATCACTGAAAAGATCTGAAACCTTCATGTTAAGAAAAATATAGGTACTCAAAAGCTATGTACTGCATGACACTATTTTTTAATTAAGTTTAAAACTAAATACATATTCTAACATACCTAATAAAATTTAAAGGGAATGATAAACACATAATTTTGGATAATGGCTATGTCTGGAGGGGAGGTATAGAGATGGGTTGGGGAAGAAATTACAAGGTTATCAGTTCTTTTTCTTGAGTAAGGTGGTGGGTATTCATTAATTTAAAATAGAAATAAAATAATATAGAACATTGCATGAGTGGAAAATAAGAGCATAGTAAGATGCTGACATTAAATGTCCCAAGAAAGAAATAATTTTTATGGGATATTAAACATGTTCAACTATTAAGACTGAATTTTAATTTTAAATCTAGAACTATGTATCCAAAATATATGTTGTTCTTCAAGAATATCCACCATATGTGACGAAAGCATAAATACCAAAATTTGTGCAACTGCTTTCCTTTCAGAAATATTTACAAGACACTCTAGAAATTAAGTTTTCCTACTACTGTCTTCATAAACACTTTGCTATTACCAAATTACACCATCTGGTTTAATGACTAGGAAAGGTTCAGAATGACTTTCGGTTGTTTCCCAAAAATCAAACCACCCTCCACAGATGACTAATCCCCACCAGGGATGTTTAAAAGAATAAGACAAGCCCTAATCAGTTTGGCTCAGTGGACAGAGTGTCGGCCTGTGGACTGAAGGGTCCTAGGTTTGATTCTGGTCAAGGGCATGTGCCTTGGTTGTGGGCACATCCCCAGCAGGGGGCATGCGGGAGGCAGCTGATCTTTCCCGTTGATGTTTCTAACTCTATCCCTCCCCCTTCCACTCTGTAAAAAAATCAATAAAATATATTAATAAAAAAAAGAAGACAAGCCTCAGAAGCCAGTGTCCAAGATGTCTGTTGGTCCTGGGAGCATCGCTGGAACCAGAGCATGGTCAGTACTTTGCAGAGAATATCATCCCATGCAAATATTCAAGGCGAGTGATAGTCATAAATATAAAGGCACAGCCTGCTGAATGCAACTTAAGATGAGAGTAGAACACCTAACGCCCTGCTTGTTCAAACCTAACAGTCCACCATGAAAAAAGATGCTGAGGCCCTCTAGTGGTCGCATCAAGCACACCAGAATCATTTATTTATTTATTTATTTATTTATTTATTTATCTATCTATCTATCTATCTATTTATCTATTTATTTATTTTAGAGAGGAAGAGAAACATGAATGTGAGAAACATAAGACAGTTGCCCTCCGTATGTGCCCCGACCAGCAACCCAGGTATTTGCTCTGACTGGGAATTGAACTCGCAATGTCCAGTGCACAGGACACTCAACCAGCTGAGTCACACCGGCAGGGCAACCCGGCTATAACCTACAACTGTTACTTTACTCCAGCATTTGCATTGTCTTTAATTTTTCAGGACTAGATAATTATTTTATTCTATTAATTCTATGAAGTACTATAATTATAATTGACATTAATTCTACATTTGCAAACTGAAAAAGTGAAATCACTTCAAGTTACATAGATACTTTGTGGCAGAGTCAGACCCTGAGTCCAGGGTCTTAGACTTTCAGCTCTGTGCTTTTCTACCAGCCGAAACCAAATATGAAAAACTGAATCCAAATCACCTACTCTGGAGAACAATGAGAAAGGCAGACTCACACCCAAATCACACCCAAGACTTACTGCAAGCTGCAAAGCCAATTCAAACTGTTTGTCCTGGAGCAGCTGTTGGATTTGAGTTGCCATGGGGACAGGAATAAGTCTCCAAACAAAATGATTGCTGGCCACATAGATAATGTTTGATCTGGAGGCAGGAGCAAAAAAAGTATCAGCAAAACAACATGGCTTTATGATGACATAGATGACTTTAAAGCTTTGTAATGATAATGATAGGGCAATTACAGCAAAGAAACTCCTTACCCTCCTGAAGTGATGAAACGAGGCCTCTGCAATTCAATGCTCTGGACCAGGAGCCGTGGCTCGAGTGTTCGGATCTCCACATATCGAGGCAACACTGCAATGATGTAGGGAGGCTGGTGCTCTGTGCAAAAGAGAACACCTTGAGTTGCAGTTCATCAGTTGCCCATTTCTAAGTTGCATTTAAACGTGATCTCTAAAAAGCCCACAGGTCAAATACCAAGCCAAGATCCTATCATCTATATATATAAAAGCCATATACATAAGTCCAATGGTTCAACTGCTTGCCTGGTAGCTATGATGTGCAATGACCACCAGGGACCAGACACTCCAACCAGCAGATGAGGGAGCCCGATTCTTCATGGAATCAGTTAGGTTGCTCCTGGGCAACCTAAATCAGCCCCAAATCTGCTTCATCCACACTCCAAACTCAGAGAGGAGGGAGCCCGATTATTCCAGGGTGCATCACCCGAGAGCTGCCCTCTCACGATCTGGGACCCCTTGGGGGATGTCAGAGACCCGCTTTTGGCCTGATTCTTGCAAGCCAGGCCGAGGGACCCCCACTGCTGCATGAATCCGTGCACCAGGCCTCTAGTGCGATATATAAAGACAAAAAGGTTGTCTGCCTGAGTGATGCTAGAGTGATGCTAAGATAAATCTCTTACACAATAAAGGATGCACTCAGCTTTGCTAAGAGTGACCCAATCCTACTCCTACCATTTCTCCCAAAGAACTGGGTGGAAGCTTCACTTGCTCCTTTCTCATCAGTCACAAAGGGAAGCAAGAGGAGTGCAACTTCTTTACCCCTAAAACTATGCTAAAAAAAAAAATGAGTTCTACATTTCTGGCCACTGTTATTTCTGTTTGAGATTTTCACAGGGAGGATATCAAAACTCCACTTGACATTTTTGTTTTTAAATGTAATTTTATTGATTTTGAGAGAGAGAGAGAGAGAGAGATCAGTATGAGAAACACTGATCAGCTGCCTTCAGCACGTCACCTACAGGGGATCAAGATCAAGCCCACACACAGCCTGGGCCTGGGCCCTGACAGGGAGTAGAACCAGCAACCTTTTGGTGTGTGTGACGATGCCTAAGCAACTAAGGCGCACTAGCCAGGGCTCCACTCAACATTTAACGGCTCACAGAGAAGGCAGCAGGACTGTACACTTAAATGGTTTAGAAGGTAGATTTTATGTTGTTACTCCAATTAAAAATAAAAATGTTAAAAATTACAAAAAATGAACCACTAGATGACATAAATGTCATACAGAAATTTAACCTCAAAGAATATATTCATAAGAATAGTTTCTTAGTGTGGCTAACTTGCTGTGATTTAATTTTTCTCATCTATTTTCTGATAAAAAGCTTTTTATTTTATACTAGAGGTCCGGTGCATGAAATTTGTGCATGGGGGTGGGGGGTGTCCCTTAGCCCAGCCTGTACCCTCTCCAATCTGGGACCCCTCGAGGGATGTTTGACTGCCTGTCCTTCTCACAATCCAGGACTGCTGGCTCCAAACTGCTCACCTGCCTGCCTCCCTAATTGCCCCAATTGCTTTTGCCTGCCAGCTTGATCACCTGCTAACCACTCCCCTGCCAGCCTAATTGATTTTTAACTGCTCCCCTGCCAGCCTTTTTGCCCCCAACTTCCCTCTTCTGCCAGCCTAATTACCCCTAACTGCCCTACCCTGCAGGCTTGATCGCCCCCAACTGCCCTCCCTTGCAGGCCTGCTCCCTCCCAATTGCCCTCCCCTGCTGGCCCATAAACTGCCCTCCCTTACAGAGCCTGGAACCTCCAATGGCCCTCTCCTGCTGGCCATCTTGTGGTGGCCATCTTGTGTCCACATGGGGGCAGGATCTTTGCACATGGGGGCAGCCCTCTTGTGTGTTGGAGTGATGGTCAATTTGCAAATTACTCTTTTATTATACAGGATAGAGGCCTGGTGCATGGGTGGGGATCAGCTGGTTGCCCTGAAGAGTGTCCCAGATCAGGGTGGGGGTTCCCTTGGGGTGAGGGGCAGCCTGGGCGAGGGGCCTATGGAGATTTGCAGGCCAGCCACGCCCCCCAGCGGAGGCCCTGGTATCTGGGATTAATCTGTATCTACATTTGAAACTTTGTAGCCTGGAGTGGAGCCAAGCCTTCTGCTCGCTCCAGGACGGCAGCCATTTCTGTTTGAAATTTTGTAGCCTAGAGTGGAGGCCTAGGCCAGCAACAGCAGACTGAAAGTTTGGCTTCCTCCACTGCCAGGGAAACCCAAGCCTCTGTTCTTTCCAGCTCAGTGGCTGCCGCCATTTCTGTATTTTTTATAATTGAAACTTTGTAACATTGGGTGGAGGCCTAGGCAGGTGGAAAGCTTGGCTTCCTCTGTTGTCGGGGAAACCCAAGCCTTCCTCCTGCTCTCAGTGGTGGCAGCCATCTTGGTTGGGGTTTATTTGCATAATTTGCTCCTGATTGGCTGGTGGGTATGGCTATGGATGTGGTGAAGGTATGGTCAAATTTGCATATTACTCTTTTATTAGATAGGATTTGTAATTTATAATCTAAATGCATAGTACAATAAAATTTTAAAGCCAGAATAAACTCAGAAATGAAGAAACTGGAGCATAAGTAATATTTTCATCAATTTAAATGCTATTGTTACTATGCTGCTATTTTTCATCTTACCAGAAAACACAATTAAGAAACAGTTTTGACCTTGATTTTTAAATTTTGTTTCAATGTCTCATTTTTTTAAAGCTAGTATAATTTTCCTCAATGCTAATTTGTATAAATACGTAAAATGTCTCTTTCTTAATTTTAATAAGTCTAATAATTATTTTAATATATATTTATTGGTTTCAGAGAGGAAAGAGAAAGGGGTAGAAACATCAATGAGAGAGAATCATTGATCAGCTGCCTCCTGCATGCGCCCTACTTGGGGTTGAGCCTGCAAACTGGGCATGTGCCCTTGACTAAAGTCTAACCCAGAACCCTCCAGTCCACAGTCCGATGCTCTATCCACTGAGCAAAACTAGCTATGGCAGGTCTAATAATTTTTTAAAGGTAATCTAGAGTAGAAATCCTGTTGGTTGTGATACTGCATTTGTTCAGTCTCCCCAACTCTTCAGTAGTGTTTCTCAAACACAATAAAAATGGTCTGGATCTCTTTGTATCTTCAAAAATTAGCCCAGTGGCTAGTGTGCAGCAGACATAACTGGCTGACAATGACATGACTTATTTACTCCTCAAGCATTTACCAAAAGGCTATGTTTCAGACACTTCCCAGAGTGGATGAAGACAGGAGTCCAGAGCTCACAGAGCTCCTACAGGAGCAGAAGCAACAACTCCCCGAACCCAGAGGGACCATGTGGGTGTCGGGACAGAGAAGGGCTCTGGAAGCAACAAGGAGGAAGTGGCTAACTATGCCTGCGGGTCAGAGAAGCCTCCATAGAGGAAGTGCCGCTGCATGAGGCCTTGTCATATGAGCAGGATGCTGCTGGGTGAGAAGAAAGGGAAACAGTGCAGACAATGGCAGTGGGGCGAGGGGGGGAAGTGGGGAGTCCAAAATGACTGGAGCCTGCCCTGGCCAGTTTGGCTCAGTGAATAGGAGTAGTGTTGGCCAGAGGACAGAAGGGTCCCAGGTTCGATTCCAGTTAAGGGCACATACCTAGATTGCAGGCTTGATCTAATCAAGACATAAGCCGGAGACTCACATCGATTTTTCTCTCCTGTCTCTCCTCAGGTGAGGATTAAAAAACAAAACAAAAAGAAAATGACTGGAGCCTGTGTGAAGTAGTCAAGATGAGAGCAGAAATAAAAGTGCGGTTTAAAATGTAAGCCATTCTGAGCTTAGTCTTCCTCCTGTCAGAGGTGAGTCTCACCCTACCCAGAAAGAATGCCCTCTCCTTGAAAATGTTAAGGCACAGAAACGTTTCTGAGAAACACTGCTGAAGGCACTGGGCACTGACAAAGGTTTTAAAACAGGAACTCTCACATTGGAGAGTCAGAAGCAAGCTTCACACATATTACACACATCTTCATCTCATCTACCAACGTTCTTCTGGGCAAGGGCCCCTAAGACCTCAGGAAGCTTCCTGGGAAGCTCTCAGCCCCTCAAACTCACTAATATGCATAATCCTGGGCCCACCAAATACTATCCTTTTGATTTCTCTTCCTTCTGGTCTATTAGTCTCTAGCCACCTTCAGAATAACCACCTGGAACTTTACGGAGACGCTCTACCCCTGCGGACTCTACTGGCCTCTCCAGCTGTGACATGGACCTCTACAACTGACTCTGACCTTCTTCTTCCAGAACTCAGACCACCTGTTCTAGCCGCGCAGTCTCCGCATGACCGCTCACAGATGTCTTACATTTCACTCGCTTTTCAAACTATCCTTTCTACCTGGAGTGAAAGGGAATTTTCTTTAAGCCAGATCCTACACTCCCTGTGGTCTAGTGTAATCTATGGATGTAACGAAACTACCTCCTGACTACTGAACAATGAACTTCCCCTTTCTGAACTACTGAATCTCAGCTCATCCAATTTAACACCTTAAGCAGCACTTTAAAGCAGTTTTGTCACTTTTTACAAAATTTAATTTTCGTGTCCAGAGCTAAAGTCCTTAAAGTCTGCATGCCCCACTCCACAGCGGTAACTATTATTAAAATGTTCATTCTTTCAACTGGCAACACCTTCGCAGAGAGCTAGGAGTCCGAGGCAGGTGTGGGACAGGAACAAAGGACAGAGGCCGACACCTAAATGCAGTCTGCACCTCTAAGCTCCAAAACAGTACAATAACCACCATGTTAACTGAGTTATGTGTATTGCAGAAATAAAAAAGGAATTTCCAACGCCTGGCAGAGGACACAATAAAACCATTGAAAAGAAACTAAGAGATAAAGATAGCAATAGACAGTTACTTATAAAAAGTGCAATTCTATTTAGATTTTCTCTACCTCTGGCACAAACATCAACTTTCTACAAAAACGAGAATACTCCATTTTCAAAAACCCTACCACAGTTGCCTAGTTTTAAGAGGGGAACTGAGAGTGAATGACACTGTTAACCACAGTCTGCTAACACTATTCTTCCATTCTTCGAAGGGGGCACACAGTCCTAACCCACAGTGGGCAACAGCAGCTACTGTTGGTCTCACCCATGGCCACTGGTATGTCCGTCCAGTTCAGGGCGCATTTCTGTGTGCAGATCCCCTCCTCATTGAGCACCACGGTGAGATCGTCCTGGCCCACGGCCACTTTCCCGTCTGCCAGAGGGGCAACCAGGGGCTCCAGCTGTTTGCCTGTCGGGAAGAGCTCTTTGACGGACCCCTTTCCGTCCACCTGCGGGGAGGCAGAGAGCGTCAGCCAGCATCCTCTGCCCGAGGCACCAACACGGCCTGGGAAAATCAAGGTAAAACCCAAAACCTACAGAAGTCAAAAGCAGTCCTTGCTTGGCACAAGGGAATAGATAACAAGTAGAATTTGTTAGAAAAAAATTGCCATCGCTATGTAGAACCATTTCTCTTCTTCTCTAACACAGAGACAAGCACCTCGCCTGGCAAATAACAACGTCTAGTGCTGGTCAGGGTGAAGGGCAACTGGTTCACTAGACTCTGCTGGTGAGAATGCAAAACAGTACAGCTGTTCTGTTAGTTTCCTTAAAAGTTACATACACACTTACAATGTAATCTAGTAATTCTACTACTATGCACTTGCCTAAGAGAAATGAAACTTATTTCTTATTACATAAAAACCTATATGCAAATGTTTATAGCAGCTTTATCATAATGGCTGAAAATTGGAAACAACTTTGCCTTTCAACTGATGATTGAATAAACAAACTATAATACATTCATACCATAGAATACTACTCAGCCATAAAAAGAATATATCGACACAACACAGGTGGATGTCAAATGCATTACAGTACACTAATCATGTATATGATTCTGATGATTCTGTTTATCTGACCTCTGGCAAAAGCAAGAACAGATTACTGGAGGCTGAGTGTAGAAGGAGGGGCTGACCTCAAGAGGCAGCAGAGGGAATTTCAGGAGTGATGGAACTGTTCTCAATCTTGATTGTGGTGGTGGTTACAGAACTCTGGGCAATTTGTCAAAACTCAGAACTATACATCAAAAAGAATGAATTCTACTATATGTAAATAAATGAGTAACTTTTAAATATCCTGGTCCCACAGCAAGATTTTCCACGCTCAAATGATTCTAGCCTTAAGTGGGATATGGAGCATCCAAGGTTGTTAGGTAATAAAAATACTCCAACTTCTGGCTGTCTCCCATCCCCTGGACTTCTCTTAGCAACTATATGCCTAGATGTAAGCATGCTATTCAGTCAACTGTACACCAGTAACTCCTTTATGAACTTGCAACTCTGATGTTGATAAAAGGTAGGCTATTCCAACAATGTGAATATGGAACAAATATATTAACTAGATAAACAATGATGAGCTAACACAGTGGGGGTAGGAAAGTGGGGAGAAGGGGAAAATGGCTTCTAGAACTGCCAAGTCAGGATTATGAGAGAGATAAGAAATTTAGATTATGAAACAAATGATTATCAACCTTTTTCTAGTTATGTACATATAGTTTGCATAGTGGAGGAAAAAAAGACTAATGTCATGGATATTTATTGCTTAAGTGAAAAGAAAAAGCAGGTTATACCATATATTACATAATATATACAATATAACACAATACATATATGTGTATAACATGGTATTTTTATAAACAGGATAGAAGTCCTATACCAAAAGATTAATAGTGATTATTTCTGAGTGGGGGGAGGGGTTTTGGATGATTTGCATCTCATTTATTTTCCTTTTATCTATATTTTCTTATTTTCTATAATAAATATGTATGGTTTTTGAAGTTTAGAAAAAGAGCAATGAAAGCAATTTTTAAACAAATATACTAAAAGAGGCAGATATCTCAAAGTCTTTAAAATACTTAATACTAAAATAGTCCATGATAACGCTGTTGGAGGCAAGCAGCCCTAATGATCTGTTCCAATAATTAAATTCAGGATGTGGATAATTCATTATGTAGAGAACTGAAAGCTGACTCTGCCTGGCTTAAGATACATAGATATCATATTTGTGAAAGATGATGAGAGCATGAAAAATAACCAAATATACAAGCACAAACCCTCTACTTAAGGCAGGCAGTCTCTTGACTTATACTTCAGAAGCATAGAATCATCTTCCCCAAAGCAAACTGATAATATTTGCAAAATAATAATTTTACCCTTATGAGGTAGTAGTCTCTTTTGAAACCCACACAGATAGAATTTTCACACCATGCCATGGACTTGGGCACATCTGGTACACTAAAGTCCCCCTGAAGAAAGAGAGCAAAAGTTCAATTGGAAAGATGTTAAAAGAAAAAAAATCACAGCATTCCTATTATTCCACCCCCATTCTGCAAAATCACTCTTATCTTCATTTGAATTCAATTCCATAAGCACGAGACTAGGAAACCATCCATAATAAAAATATAGATGGTCCTTGAATAACATCATTTCATTCAACATCATTTTGTTATAATGTTGACAAGATGCTGTAGGAATTTAACTCTTATTTATAGCAATGAACCTATTTTGTTATATGTCATTTTGCTTAAAGTTGCAGAACCTATCAACAATGTTCAGTGAAGACTTACTGTTAGTCACCCTAGTACTGGACAAGGTGCATTTGGAAAGGTGGAAACTCACTTTGAGAAAAACCAATCTGTCCAGTTGCATTACAATTGTACTACTGCTGCATCTGGAGACCATGAGACTTTGACCAATGGGCATGAATAAGCTCTGTGTATACATAGCAGAGCATTCATCTGGAGAGAATTCCAAGATTGTGATCATGACCTTCACTACACTGAACCATTAGTCTTTCGAGCTATGAGTCAACGATAGCAGGACCTCCCCCAACCTATGGACCAGGTGACAGTGGATTTTACCTGCAATTCATGAAATTCCCTGTCCTTCCAGAAATAGAGCTGCAGCTTCTTTTTCACAGCTACACACATCCGCAACACCTCCTCACCAGTCTCCATGTGCTGCAAACACACACCCAGAGCAAATGAGGATATGCACACAATTACTCTGTAACAATGACAACTAGACTAGAGATTTTCTACCTTGAAATGGCTACTAATCTGAAAATCCCATCATGACCTGAAGAATACCATACTCTAAGATGTATTCAGAAACAACAGGCCGAGAGCACTTCCTCCCCATAGGCTGCTGGTCAAAGGCCCTCACACCAGCAAATCTTGTGGACAGTCACAATTCAGAGAGGAAAATCCCAGGGCAGGCCTTTACCTACATAACCGCTTCCTCCTTTAAACGCTTCTCGCTCATGGCTGTCAGTTCATGCTGGATCTGAGATCAGCATGGTCAGTGCTCACTTCTAATCCTTTAAAGAAGTGGGGGAGGGCGGGGGTAAACCCAGCTGGTGTGCTCAATGGCTAGCATCATCCCTTGCACCAAGGGGTGGCCAGTCTGACTCCCAGTCAGGGCACACGTCCAGGTTGCAGGCTCAACCCCAAGTAGGGGGTGTGCAGGAGGCAGGGGGTCAATAATTCTCTCATAAATGTTTCTCTCTTCTCTCTTACTTTTGCTGAAATTAATTTTTTTTAAAAAATTAAAAAGAAAGGAGTTGGTGGTAAAAAAAATGTCTACGCATAAAACAATGTAGATCATAAATGCTAAAAAGTGATCCAAGTTGTGGGTAAGGCAGATTTTGAAGATTGTAAGGGTGGTAAATTAGAAAAAATGAGAAATGTCTTTCCTAAAGGCAGAAGCCATGATGACATGCTTAGAATAAGAGTCAATTTAACGTCTCATAGCTATGTTCATGGTACTGTTACTGGTTTCATTTCCCAGTAACGGTTTCTCCATCACAGGTGTTTTTATCCTTGGTTAGTTGCCTCCTGCCACACAGATGTCTGGTGCTTTAGTTGGCACACATACCAGGAAGGCAAATGCTTCAACCTCAGACTACATCTTAATGGGGAAATGTCTCTAATACAATCCAAAATCAAATATTTCCTTTCGAGTCTCTGCTGGGATTGGATATCAATGTTATTCTTCCCATCGAATAGTATGAACGACAGAGGAAAGACTTTTGTTTAAGCACAAAGTTGAATTTCATCTTGCTTACGCTTACCTGGAGGTCACATGTAAACAGCGATGCTCCCTTTGCTTTTGAAACCGTAGTGATTTGTTGAAATGTCAACAGGTCATGGACATAAATGTTATTTTCTGTTTAGAAAGAGGCAAAACATCACAATACATTATCACAACTCTCTAATATAGCCACCTTCAAGACAAAAACAAAACTTTTAACAATCAGAAGAACCAAATGGCAAGTGTTGGTTGTAGATGCACCTTCAGTCTCACTAACAACGATTTACGCTGGTCTGTTACAAAACCTGGAAGAGGTTACTTGGTCTTCTCAACTTGGTTATTTTGTTCCTTTAAATTGTGGCCGGCTTAAATAAAAGACCTCTTTCACTTCCGAGCACTCTCATACTCTTTCTCAAGTCTGAAAATTTGTGGTGCAATGTTTGTATAAGAAACGGCTACATGGGGAGGCTCCAATAAGAGAAAGGAAACCCCCGTGGATTTTGTACAAACCAACTGCAAGGATTTCTTTTCTAGCGAACTGCTCACCTGCCTGAGAATTTCACTCAGGCCTCCTATCTAGCTTCTGTCATGAAGACTTGTTACTTTCAATGCTTCTCTCCATTTTAAATTCAAGTTTAACATGACTCTACCATGTGGGCCCTGGGCTAAACAGTACTGAGTGTGCAGCAGGCTTCTAGTCACCTGCTTGCTAAGGAAAGTCCTCACTGACTGCCTCCCATGACACTGTGGCTGTCACACCAGGCCCTGGGCACTCTTGCCCTGATCTGTCTTTCACCTTCCTCGTGCCACTCTCCACCTGTTCTCAGGGCCTTTGCTTAAGCTGTTTCTTTCGCTTACAATGCTCTGCCTACCACTTTCTGTCAAAATCCTAATCACCCACCAGATAATGTTGTCCCTCCCATTATTAAGATACCACAGACTTTTTCTAACTCTCCACTGTAACATGATTACTTTCTATCATTTCAGTCTTCACAACCGGAACACAAGATAGAAACCATGTCTCATTCAACATAGCATCCCCAATGCCTAGAGTAGGTCTCAATAAATATTTGCTCAATTACTAAATGAATTAATGAAGTGACACTTCTTGGGAGAACAGAGCTCAAGTTTATGGAGGCTGTTCTTGCCTTAGTTACCTGTGTAGCCTGTTATATATTACTAAAGGCCCGATGCATGAAATTCATGCACTCGGAGGGTTGGGGGAGGGATCCCTCAGCCTGGCCTATGCCCTCTTAAAGTCTGGGAGCCCTCAGGGGATGTGCAACTGATGGCTTAGGCCCATGGTTGGACATTTTTACCACTGCTGGGGAGGCGGGAGAGGTTCCCCTCACCACTGCTGTGCTCACCAGCCGTGAATCCAGCTTCTGACTGAGCGGCACCCCCACTGTGGGAGCGCACTGACCACTGGGGGGCAGCTAATGTGTTGAGCATCTGCCCCCTGGTGGCCAGTGCACATCATAGCAACCGGTCATTCTGCCATTCAATCAATTTGCATATTAGCCTTTTATTATATAGGATTTGGAACATGCCAGTTTCATTGTTAGTAACAATTATCAAATTAACCATGAAAGGATTAATTCGGTCATAGCTTGTGTTTTTTGACACATGAAATACAATCATAACACCCTTTCTTACCTAACAAGCTGACTAGAATCTTAAACTGGGAAACCACATGGATCTGGAAAACAGCAAATCATTAGACTTAATTAAACATTCCTGACAAGGGTTAACAAACATTCATTTAACTAGAGTAACAAAAAGGTACTGAAGAACCTACACCAATGACAGAGATCTGACATATTTATGTGCAATCACAGTTCTGCTTGTGAAAGGATCTCAGACACATGATGGATAGACAGAAATTCCTGAATAAATGGGAGGACAGAGCAGAGGATTCAAAGAGTTAAATGATGTTACCGAAGTTCTAGTTCTGACAGGGTGTCAGGGAACTCAAATATAAATGTAGCACCACCATCACTGCCTACCTGCTGAATCTTTTTGGAGAAATTCTTATTGGATTTCTCTAGTGTCACTTCAAACCTGTTGCAGCCTATGGAAAAGAAAGAAACACAGTTCCAAATGCAGGCCCATATCTAAAAATAACGACAACACAAAATGCTGCCCCATACTGCTCTTCTCCATGAATCTTTAACAAGTCCTAAAAGACTAGAAGTCAGGATGTATACGAGCCAGCTGTCTTTATTGCGTACAGTAAGTTGCTTTCAACTCCAATTTTAGAGCAGAGGGTTTCATGCGCTTCCACGTGGCATTAGCAGGCAGGATGACACCACAGAAGTTTACTGAAGCTGCAAGGTACCTGTGAGTCTGAACATCTTATCCTACAAAATAGTACCTTGGCAAAGTATTTCACACATACACAAAAAAAGAGTATAAAGAGCAATAGTCAAATATTTAAGACCAAGCAATGAAAACCAGCCCAAAGCAGCCTTAGATCCAATTCCAACGAACTCTCAGCTGCTACCCGATGTTCTGGAACAGAGCAAAAACACTCAACACCATCCCCAGAGCTAAAGCAATTTAATGCATCTACACTTACTGCCACTTTCAGGTGATGGCACAGCTGCTGGCACTGTTGCAAAAAAGGGGAGAAAGTTATGTACCATAAAAATATGTGAAGCCAGCCTTGCTGGGATGATAAAAATATTTAGCATCAAAAGTTACCAAAGAGTCAAAAAGGAAATAATAATAATAGTAGCTACCATTAATTGGGTTTAAAAACGTGTGTTTTCTGTAACCTCACAACTACCCCCAAGAAATCAGTATTACTATTCTAATGTCCTATCTGAGGGGCCTGATAGGTGAAGCTGTTCACTAGCAGCGAAATGAAAGACGGCCCAGAACAAACTCGGGCTGACCTTCCAGCCTGTGTGGAGTCCACACCTCACTCCCTGCTTCTCGGCGTGCGGACACACTGCTCACACTGCTGACCCCTGAGGCTCCCCACTCCTGGGTGGGCTCCTGCCCACCCCAAAGTTGGCAGAGATTCACTGAGGCAGCCACAAGAGCCCATGCACCAAAGCTGGTCACACTTCCCCAAAGTGTAACTCAGCAGGGAAGATGAAGAAGGGGCCCACTTAATGTTTACTGCATGTAACATTAAAATCATTTTCTTGAAATATTCATGTTAAGAAAGAAGAGGCCCATTGGAGTCCCAAGAAATCATTTGGTGTGGCTCTGCCAAGGCATTAGGAGTGAGTTAATAAATGTTTGATCAAATATAGCAGGCTAATTTCTAAGTTGGTAATTTTGTATGCCCACAAATTATGTTATAAATATCCAAATGGCCCTTGGCAGAAAAAGGTTCCCTATCCTGGCTTTAAGGTAACAATTTTAAAAACGTTTTGGTCTCAAGACCCCTTCATAATCTTAAAAATTATTGAGGACCCTAAAACTTTTATATGGGTTACAACTAGCAATGTTTGACATAGTAGAAATTAAAACTAAAAAAAATTTAAATATGTATTTAACTCAAAAATAACAAGCAATAAACCCATTGCATTTAGCATAACACATTTTAATTTTTAAAAAAGTGCTATTTTTCCAAATTAAAAAAAAAAACAAAACATTGTTTTTTATTTTTGTAAATCTCTTTAGTATCTGGGTTAACAGAAGACAGCTAGACTCCCATATCTGCTTCTGCATTTAATCTGCTTTGATACACTGTTCTGGCTGAAGTAGAGGACAAAAATCTGTCCTCACACGGGCATATAGTTAGACACAGGAGGAATATTTTAATAGCTTTTCTAGATTAATTGTGATCATTTTTGATACTGTTCCAAAACTTGACAAATGAAGTTTCTTACAATGTGGAATCCAAAATCTATTAATGAACTTTTCCATTGGTCTATCATACTCTTTAAATGGATCTTTTACTCATGATTTAGCAACTACATACACTGGAAAATATTGGTTCACTGAGTTATGCAGATTTTCTAAATGTTGGCGCATTTCATTATAGAATATATATATATATATATATATATATATGTATGTATATTTAAAATATATCTATAAATCACTCATTATCCGCTATCCCCAATCTCATAAAAAAAATCTTTAGTATTGAGAAGCTGTCAAGCTCATGGGGGTACGTACAAGTTTCCTACAATTCTAATTCTCTCTTGAAAGCTTTAATTGTATCATTAGCAATAAAATGCCAGTTTTTGGGGTTTTTTTAAATGACAGATTCCCTTTGTTCATTTTTGAGAAAATGTCTACCAAATACCCAAACGGTCTGAAATACTATAGTCTATCTGTCAGTCATTCTTTCAAGCAAAAACTGTGCGCCATGAAAAAAGAGTGGCCAGTTTGGCTCATAACTCAAACACACAAGTACTTCTCCAAACTGAGACAGCCACTGTGCTTCGAGCCTGGGCACCCAGCAAAGAGCTTTATGAGAACTTCCCATGACATCACAGAGATTATTAAAAAGATGTGTTCTCATAGGTCAAGTGATATAATGAAATGAAGACTTTTTACTGCCTCACAAAGAATATGCTTAAGTGAAACTGGCTTTAACAAAACAAAACGCCAAACCACTGTGAGTGCATGATGGAGAACAACATGACTACTAGTGCAGTTTGGTAGCAACAAGTTTGTTGACCACTGTCTTGAACTTGTGCTAAGGGGCCAGCCATTTTATTTTATTTTTATTTTTATACTAGAGGCCCGGTGCATAAAATTCGTGGACGCGGGGGGGGGGGGGAGGGGATGACCCTTAGCCCAGCCTGCACCCTCTCCAATCTGGGACCCCTCGAGGGATGTCCGACTGCCCATTTAGGCCGGATCCTGGTAGGATCGGGCCTAAACGGGCAGTCAGACATCCTCCTCACAATCCAGGACTGCTGGCTCCAAACTGCTCACCTGCCTGCCTCCCTAATTGCCCCTAACCGCTTCTGCCTGCCAGCCTGATCACCCCCTAACCACTACCCTGCCAGCCTAATTGATGTCTAATTGCTCCCCTGCCAGCCTGTTTGCCCCAAACTTCCCTCCTCTGCCGGCCTGGTCACCCCTAACTGCCCTCCCTTGCAGGCTTGATCCCCACCAACTGTCCTCCCTTGCAGGTCTGGTCCCTCCCAACTGCCCTCCCCTGCTGGCCTGATCACACACAGCTGGCCTCCTTTGCAGGGCCTGAAACCTCCCAACGGCCCTCCCCTGCTGGCCATCTTGTGGTGGCCATCTTGTGTCCACATGGGGGCAGGATCTTTGACCACATGGGGACAGCCCTCTTGTGTGTTGGAGTGATGGTCAATCTGCAAATTATTCTTTTATTAGATAGGATAGAGGCCTGGTGCATGGGTGGGGATCAGCTGGTTTGCCCTGAAGAGTGTCCCAGATCAGGGTGAGGGTTCCCTTGGGGCAAGGGGCGGCCTGGGCGAGGGGCCTGTGGAGGTTTGCAGGCTGGCCACACCCCCCAGTGACCCAAGCAGAGGCCCAGGGATCTGGGACTAACTTATGTTTACAATTGAAACTGTAGGCTGGAGTGGAGTCAAGCCTTCTGCTCGCTCAGTGGCGGCAGCCATTTCTGTATGAAACTTTGTAGCCTAGAGTGGAGGCCTAGGCCAGCAAAGGGCAGGCAGAAACTTGGCTTCCTCGGTTGCCAGGGAAACCCAAGCCTCTGTTCTCTCCAGTTCAGTGGCTGCCGCCATTTCTGTATCTTTTGTAATTGAAACTTTGTAGCACTGAGTGGAGGTCTGCTTGGCTTCCTCTGTTGCCGGGGAAACCCAAGCCTTCCTCCTGCTCTCAGTAGGGGCAGCCATCTTGGTTAGGGTTTATTTGCATAATCTGCTCCTGATTGAATGGTGGGCATAGCTTGTGGGTGCAGCAAAGGTACTGTCAAATTTGCATATTATTCTTTTATTAGCTAGGAGGTTTTTTTATTGATTTTAAAGGAAAGGAGAAGGAGATAGAAACATCAGTGATGAGAGAGAGTCATATATCAGCTGCCTCCTGCATGCCCCCTCCTGGAAATGGAGTCTGCAGCCCCGGCATGTGTCCTGACCTCCTGGTTCACAGTTCAACGCTCAACCACTGAGTCACGCCAGCGGGGTTGGGGTCGGCAGTTTTAGCCTCCGTTACTTTTGTACCATCGGTACAAATGTCAGTAACTGTCGGTGAAAAAAACAGTAATCTTTTATTGTTATTGTGAACTTAGTTTTGACCTTGTGGATCCTCTGAAAGGACCTGGGCACCACCCTGTGAGAACTACTGCTCTAGGGCAGACAGCACCACTGAAGCAAACCTAAAGTTGTTAAGACCTGAGATGTGACCTAATCTAACCCCTGTGTTTAAGGTATGAGGAGATTCTCACAGGATTCTCCCCACTTTCCCACAGTGCTACTCCCAATCCCTAACCACTCTTTTAATGGTCCAGAAATCACTGATTTTACAGTTGCACATTAGCTAACTATCAAATCTTTTTTTTTTTTTTTTTGCATGGATAGAAAGCCATTTCTTTCCAGTTCTGGAAAGTTGCCACTTACCAATATCCTTCCGAATCCTATAGAGGAGAAGATGTCCTTGTTTGGTTCCAACAAGAAGCCATTCCTCTGGAAAAGAAAAGAGCTGTGAGAAACATCAGTTAGCTTTTGTCAGATGCTCTTTCCTTATCTGGGGGTGGTAAGCAGAATCAAAGGGTCAAGAAAGTGAGTTGTGTTTTTTTGATAGCAGGTGTTTTGCAAAGCTAAAGAATGTTTAGAGTCAACAACTATTTGAAAATCAAGCCATCAAAAAAGCATTTATTCAACAACAATTACCAGACTAAACATATTAGAGAAGAAAAAAATGCCTCTGGCTTCATTGTTTCTAAATTAAACTGCCCTAAAACATCATAGGAGCTTATTAAATCATAAAATGGATAGTATAAACATGAAACTAAGTAATCTCTAAAATCATAAAATGGATAGTATAAATGTGAAACTAAGTATCTAATCTCAGAAATAACAGCTAAAAGACATCCTTTGAAAGTTTAATGATTTAATAACCTTTGGAAAAATAAGAAGTGCCATGGTATATTAAGGTTACAGAATTCGTTGTCTCAGAAGATGGTTTAGTAGATAATAATGTGTTGATGAAGATGGGAATAACTGGAACCCTCATACATTGTTGGCAGGAATATAAAATGGTGCAGTCCCTTTGGAAAACTGTCTGGCAGTTCCTCAGAAGATTAAATATAGAGTAACTATATAACCTAACAATTTCAACTCTGGGCATATAAATAAGAGAAATGAAAACATACATTTACACAAAAACTTTTACATAAATGTTCAGAGTAGCATCATTTGTAATAGCCAAAAAGTGGGAACAACCCAAATGTCAATCACCTGATGAAAAGATAAACAAAATGTGGCATATCCATACAATGGAAACTAAGAAATGAAGTGCTGATACATGCTATATCAGGGATGAACTGGACATTATGCTAATGAAAGAAGCCAGCCAAAAAGGGCTATATATTTTATGAGTCTATTTATATGAAAAGTCCAGAATTAGGCAAATCTGTGGAGACAGAGATTAGTGGTTGCCTAGGACTGGTGGAGTTGGGGGGAAATTCGGAACGAATACTAATGGGTTTGGAGTTCCTTCTGGGGTAATGAAAATGTTCTAAAATCAGCTGTGGCGATACTTGCACAATTCTGTGAACGTACTAAAAGCCACTGAATTGTATATTTTAAATGGGTTAATTGTACGGTATGTGAATTACATTTCAATAAAGCTCTTGTTAAAAAAGAAAGAAAAAAGATGCTTGAGGCCCATGGTTCTAAAACTTGGTGTGTATCAGAATCATGTGAGGCTCTGTGAAAACACATTGTTGGGCCCTGCTTCTTTTTCAATGTCTGGAAACCAGCCCTGGAACTTGCATTTCTAAGAAGTTTCCAGGTGATGCTGATGCTGTTAGTTTAGGGACCTCATTTTGGGCGACAGTGGTCTATAGTAAAACTAAAGAGGCTCTGAAAGTGTTTAAATAATTACCCTGACAGGTCTATATTAACTCATTAAGAGAAATTAAGCACATACAGACACTTCCTCAGCTTTCTGACCTTGTAACAGAAATCAGTCATATGCTCTCTTGCTCCTTTGTAAAATAAAATACTGGGTAATGGTACAAATAAACTGAGCATGCACTGTATTCCAGAAAATACCGAGCATATACCATTAATGTTATTCCATTAATCCTCACAACTATCCTTTGAAATATGTCCTTTTAATAAATCCCCATTTTATAGGTTGAGGGAGTTGAGTTCTTGGGAACAAGTATTTGTCCAGAGTCACACATGTAGTATGATATGCGTGAGTCAAGACCTAACCACATGCTGTGATACACTTAAGGCGTCTCACAGCAAAAGACTGGGTGTTGGCTAGAGGTAGTCTCGAAGACAGTGGTTATATTTATGAAAACAAGTCAGGAGCCATCTCAGGAGCATTTTCCAGGTTGATGTCCTCAGTCTTCCAGAAAAAGAAAGTGATTCTGTCTTCTTTTATTGTGCACTTTATTTATGTTTTAAAAATATCTTCATTGATTTCAGAGAGGAAGGGAGAAGGATAGAAACATCAGTGATGAGCCGAAACCAGTTTGGCTCAGCGGACAGAGCGTCGGCCTGCGAACTGAAAGGTCCCAGAATCGATTCCAGTCAGGGCATGTACCTTGGTTGCAGGCATATCCCCAGTGAGGGCTGTGCAGGAGGCGGCTGATCGATATTTCTCTCTCATCGATGTTTCTGACTTTCTATCCCTCTCCTTTCCTCTCTGTAAAAAAAAAAAAAAAAAAATCAATAAAATATATTTTTAAAAAAAGAAAGAAACATCAGTGATGAGAGAATCATTGATCGGCTGCTTCCTGCACACCCCACACTGGGGATCAAGCCTGAAACCTAGGCATATGCCCTGAACAAGAATGGAAACGTGACTTCCTGGTTGATAGGTTGATGATCAACCACTGAGCTATGCTGGCTGGGCAAACACAGTGTGCTCTTAATGACATAAGGCGAAATAAGAAATCACACTAGTTCTAATGGAATGCTGAAGACTTATGTTGGAACAGAACATTCTATATAATAAAAGCCTAATATGCTAAGTGCCCAGTTGACTGGTTAGCCATTCAACCAATTAATGCGTAGTATGCTAATGATATGCTAAGGCCACTCAACCGCTTGCTGTGACGTGCACTGATCACCAGGGGGCAGATGCTCTGACTGGTAGGTTAGCTTGCTGCTGAGGTTTGGCAGATCGGGACTAAGCGAGACAGGCTGGACACACCCTAGAGCCCTCCAAGTTCCTTCCAGGTCCCGACCTTGCACCAGTCTGGTCCCTCAGCCTGGCCTGTGCCCTCTCGCAATCCAGGACCACTTGGGGGATGTTGGAGAACTGGTTTCGGCCTGATCCTGCGGGCCAGGCCAAGGGATCCCGCTGGTGCACGAATTCATGCACCAGGCCTTTAGTAGAAAAATAATTCAGCTTACAGTGCTTAAAAAGATATTACTGTATGAGGAATTGGTAATATTAAAGTTAATTTTTAAGAAACCCACTGATATTTCAAATATAAATGTGATTTTTAAAAAAAATTCTCTTATAGCAAACATAAATATCTATAACCAAAAGGCCAGCATAATCCTTCCTCTTCTCTATGCCCCACAAATACCTACCAGTTTTTGTTTTTCTTTCTCTTTTATAGTCTCACTTTCCACTGGGTCTGCAAGGTCTATCATGCTCCCTCTACAAGGTACCTTCCAACAGCCCTATCTCAGAGTCTCTGCAGGGACCCCTGTGATAGATGGCTTCAACTGGTCTCACTCCACATGTTCTTCCATGTGAGTTACTTTATAGCAGATCTCTGATGCTGTTCACTGGGGCTTAAATTCTCATGAAGCTGCACCACTACAATATGAAGTCAAACTCATAAGCATGACATCTGAAAGCCCATTTTCCTTTTTTTGGAAATATTTATTTGCCAATAGACGGCTCTTACCAAATGTCTATCCTACTGGTCATCAAAAGGAGTCTGACAAGTTCATTGAAAACATTTTTTTAAAAATTTAATATGTTTTTATTGATTTGAGAGATGGGGGGAGAGACGGAGAAACATTGATGAGAGAGAAACATTGATTAGCTGCTTCCTTCACACCCTCCCACCTGGGATGGAGCTCACAATCCCGGCATATGCCTTAGCAGGGAATTGAACCAGCAATCTTCTAGTGCGTGGGACAATGCCAACCAACTGAGTCACACTAGCCAGGGCTGTTTTTTAAATAAAATTTTACTTAACCCTTTTAACTTTTTCATCTGGAGGTGTTACAGAAAAATACTTTAATCTTATATGGAAAGTATTATAACAATTTTCCTTTAAATAGTAAAAGCACTATATATACATATTCATTCCTAATTCTCAAAGTATAAGGAAAATGTGATAACAGCACAGAGTCTCGAAGAGGCTTAATTTGGTTACAGAAGTCCGTGGGGACTCAGGTGGCCAGAGGACCTGAGCCACTTTGGGCCTTCACGTTCTACTGACATGTCGCCATATAATACAGCTTTCCATGCAAAACTCAGAGAAGGAAGAGCCTGCAGCAAATACAGCACAGGGTAAACAGTCCATTTTGAGATGCAACACTACACACAGAAAGTGGAATGCACCACACAAACAAGTAACACACATATAAACAGGTGATGGTCCTGACAGCCTAAATCTGAGACACAAGGTTGGACCTGATCCCTCCTAGGAAGTAATGCTGGCCCTTTTTGCTCATAATTACCCTACTGAAGATCTGACCAGCAGTACAATGACATGTAATCAACAATTCCATTCCTGGCCCAATGCTGGCCACTGAAGGGAATAAGCTAGTGGTCACTTCCCTTCTTTAGGTCAGAGGGCAAAGAACAGTGTTTCTGAAAGCACTAGTGGCCCGGTGCACAAAATTTGTGCACGGAGGGGGGCTTCCCTCAGCCCAGCCTGCACCCTCTCCAATCAGGGACCCCTTCGGGGATATCTGACTGTTGGCAGTCAGAGATGTCTGACCATTGGCAGTCGGACATCCCTCTCGCAATCTAGGAACACTGGCTCCTAACTGCTCACTGGCCTGCCTGCGTGATCGCCCCTAACCCCTCTGCCTGCCTGCCTGATTGCCCCTAAGTGCTCCCCTGCTGGCCTGATTGCCCCTAAGTGCTCCCCTGCTGGCCTGATTGCTCCTAACTGCCTCTGCTTTGCCCCCATACCTGGGACTCAGGCTTCCCTCCCTCTGGCCAGCTATAGCACCCAGGATCTGGGCCAGCTTCACTCAGGCCAGCCACAGTCACAGGCAGCCGCAGACACCCAGGACCACAGGGCATGCTGCCTAACCCCAGGGCCGGAAAGGGCCCCCGCCCCTCTATGTGCCTGCCTAGCCGAATCCCACTACTCTGACTGCTGTGGCTTAAAGAACTTTATCAAATATGTTCTCCTGAGCCTCCTGGGGAGAGGGTGCGAGCTGAGAAACTGCAGATGCTGTAGCCTCGCTGAGGGCGCGCCTGCCTTAGCATCTCCAGAAGCCGGAGCGCCTGGCTGGTGGGCACTGTGGTTGGAGGGCTCCCGGCTCTGATCCTGGCCCGATCCCTGGCCCTGGTCCAGGTGTGTGTGGGAGGCAACCAATCCATGCATCTCTCTGACGTTGATGTTCCTCTCTCTGTTTCTCCCACTTTTTTCCACTCTCTCTAAACATCAAAGGAGAAAATGTCCACAGCCACAGGGCAGCAGCCCTGAAGCCGGCGAGGAGGCGGGGAGCCGCAGAGTGTGCATGGTGCTTGGAGAAAGGGTGACCATACTGGACTCGCACACACTGCCACTGACAACGGCGTGAGGTCACGGAGATGCACCACTTGAAGGAGCAGAGAAATGCATCCAGAACTGGGTGGTCCCGTGCCAACCCGGCAGGCGGGCGCCTCTCCAACAGCACACCCGCAGACAGCGTGTCCCGCAGCCCCAGGCGGGCCTCCTGCAGCCAGCCCGCCCCTCCTCGGGGCCCCGGCCTGGGGAGCACACACTGCACCACCACCGCTGCCAGCCAGCCCACGGCGCCTGCCCCGTCCCGTCCCTCTATGGGGCCCCATGCCTCAGTAACCACATCCCTCCCGCCGCAGCCCCTTGCCTCGAGCATGCCTCGGCCACGCCCCTGCTCCTGATTGGCTGGTAGCATAGCGAAGGTACGGTCACATTTGCATGTTTCTCTTTTATTTTATAGGATAAGCCCCTGGTTAGCCACATAAGAATCACCTAGACTTATTAAAAATACACATTCCTGAGCCCTGTTTCCAGAGCTCCACATCAATGATTCTGCAGGGGTGAGTGCCCTGAAATCTGTATTTTTATATTTTATTTTATTACATTAGATATCTATGTAGTTCCAAAGGTAAAACTGTAAGAAATCTAGCTTCCATCCTTGTCCACTCTACTATTCTCTCCTTTCCACTATAGGTAAACATTTTAGTAGTTTGTGATTTATTTTTCCATTGCTTCTTTGGATAATACAAGCAAATACGATCATGTATATGGACATACAGATACATATATATATATATATATATATATATATATATCTGCTTTTGTTTTTTTCACAGGCTCTGAATATGCATTAAAGTTTGGGAACCAGACTGTAGAATCAGCCATAATTTACTAGATACATGATCTTGAAAAAATTACTTAAATTCTCAGGTTCTTCCTCTGCAAAATTATTTATAAAAGCTCAATAGATTAGCATTCAATAAATGGAAGCTATTACCATTAATAATATTATTCATTAATTAAACAAATACTTAATGGATACCCATTAGGACTTTGGAACTGTTTTAGACACTGCAAATAAAGTGATATACAAGACAAAGTTCCTATTCTGAAGAAATTTATATTCTAATACTACTGGCCCAGTACACAAAATTCGTGCACATTAAAAGGGAATTAAGAGGAAATATTTTAATATTGCTATTTGCCCTTCATAATAGAAGTGTCAAAGATGAAAGAAAATTAGTAAAATGTATATGAAAATCTCCCTCCTGTCAGAGACTGGGGTGTGCCATGGGACCCAGAGTCAAGTCCCTGCCCACCACCCACACGCACTTCGAAAACACAGGAGACCCAGACCCAGCTGGCTCCACTACTGTCAGGTCTCACCAGACAGGGGACTCAGCCTGAGATCCCCCACCCCAACCAGGCACCATGCAGCCTCAGGGCCCTGCTTTCGGTCATTACGTTATGGTGTCTCGGCCAATTTACATATTCCTCTATTATTAGTATAGATTCCTCTATTATTAGTATAGATAGAGTGAGAGAGACAATAATAATATGTAAAATAATATTAGATTGACAATTCATGATGAAAGGAATAATAAGACTGAATAAGAGAATAGCACAATGATGGATATAGCATTCTCTTTTATACAGAATAGCTAGATTTATGCTGATTTATGTGACATTTCAGAGGAGACTTGAATGAAATGAGAAATGAGCCATGAAACATCTAAGACAAGAGAGTGCCAGGCAGAGGAAAGAATGAGTGCCAAGGCCCTGGGGTAGGTATGTACCTTGTTTGTTCATGGAACAAGAAAGACAGTGTTCTTCCTTGTACCGGACAGGTCCAGAGATAAGAGCCTAGGAAATAAAGTCAGGGAAGTAAAACCAGAGGCCTGACCATCTCAGGCGTAGCCAGCCATGGTAAGGACTTTGGAACTTATTCTAATTGTTATGGGAAGCTACTGAAGGATTCTGAGCAGAGAAGAGATGCAATTAGGCTAAATTTTTGAAAGATCACTCTACCTCTACGTGGATAAAAAACTGAAAACAGCATAATGGCAAACACAGGGTGGTCAGGAGACTCCCATAGTAATTCAGATGAGAGAGGATGGTGAGCTCATCAAGAGTAGAAAAAGTGGAGATGGAAAGAAAGAACTGGAATCTAGATTTATTCTGGAGGAGGAGCAGACAAGATTTCCTAATGGAATGGATGTGGTGTATAAGAGAAAAGGAGAAGTCAAGAATGATTCCAAGGCTTTTGGCCTTAGCCAAATGAGTAAACAGAAAAGGCATTTGCTGAGATACGGTATGAGGGAAAGGCATGTTTTGGAAGAGTGTAATCATTAAGAATTTTCTGGCCATGTTACTAGACACCCAAAATGAAGATGCTTAAAAGGCAGCTGGATTCTACAAATCTGGAGTTTAGAGAGGTCATCATTATCAGTGCCTCCTTATTTCCATTTCTGAAGAGAGATGATGTTGGTGTCTGGAAGACATCTTCCAGCTCGAATGTTGTCTGGTCCTGCAAGTTCCTGGATGAATATCAGGTAAAAGGGGTAGCAACTAGTAAGAGCAATACTGACTGCTGCTAAAGCCTGAAAATAAAGCAGTTTTGAGGCAAGAGATAGTAAATGGCCTCCTGTGGCCCCAATACCTACCACATCTTAGTAGGCAACAGACATATTTCCTGTTTGGTGGAAGATCAAGGCAGGTCCAAAGCTACCTACCATTTCAAACCTGTCTTCCTGAAAAGCACAGGTACAGGGAGGGAATCTTTACTGTGACAAAGTGCTATTGGTGAGAGAGGCAGAGATATGTTTACTACCAGTTCCACAGGGTATCAGAGTCAAATTGTGACAAACTAAATAGAATGTGGTGGTAAGCAACTATACCCAATCCTTTTCAGAAGCGTAAGTCCTAGGCAGGGTTGGGTACCCCTCCTCCATGTTTTCACAATAAGCAGCATGTGTCTGTTATCATTTATCTTCTGTCATAATCTGCTTTATGTCTTTGTCCCCCCACTGTGTGTCCTAGAAGCACAGGCTGTGTATTTTACTCATCTTTATTCCTATCCCTAAGTAGGCACTTAATACATATTTGATGAAGAAATGGGGAAATGAATCCCTTTGTGCAGTGCCAGGTCTTTCATTTTTAAAATTCTAAATTCTTACTGAGAGCACTTAATGAAAGAAAACGAAGGCCTTCTTGAGATATCTGGAGGAAACAGGATTCTCTCCTTAACCTAAAGGACTAGGACTGCTTACTATGGAGATGCAATTTTAAAGAGGCCCAGGGCTGCTAAAGGCAGGAGGGGTGTACATCAACATGAAGATCTGTAGTGAAAGCACACTACTGGAGAGGCTGTGAAGAACTCTGCAAAGCTGACTGGGTGGTACTGTCCACAGATGATGCATAAGATGCCAGCCACTACCAAGACTCCACCAGGCCCATCACGGGCAACGCTGGCTGGGTGGCACTGTCCATAAGATGATGCATAAAATGCCAGCCACAACTGAGATTCCTACCAGGCCCTCAGTGTAAGATCCGATTAAGGGTTCTGAGCTACCTTTTTATAGTCCTTGATTTCTAGTACCTGGACATTATCAGGGAAAACTGAAATGATTTCAGTTTGGTCTTTGGGGGCTATTAGAGACAACCAGTCATAATATTCATAGTTGAAGAGTCCAAGTTTAGACTGCTGAAACCTTTTTTTATGCCACAGTATACAAGAGAAAAGAGCTGTCTGACTCTGTTTTCTGCACTGGCCACTCCCAAGAGGCTTATGCCAGTTTTTATGGGTTACATGTCAGGACAGTCTGGAATGATAAACTTCTACCTACAGAGTTAAGGTAACTTGGGCACTTGAATATAATAAGGCAATGAACAATTTGACTAGATCGGCGATTTTCAACCCTTTTCATCTCATGGCACACAAACTAATTACTAAAATTCTGCAGTACACCAAAAACTGTTTGTTTTTACTGATCTGACCAAAAATGGGTACAATTTTTATTCATTCACTCCCAGATGGCTATTGTGCTGGCTGTCTCATTTTTTAATTATTATTTCTTACAACCTAAGGGAAAAGAGGTCCGTGTCTTGACTAAATAGGTAGTGTGTATTTTACAAATTCTTGCGGCACACTGGCTGAAAATCGCTGGGCTAGATGAAGAGTTTAAATAGCAACGTGAGTTACCTACAATAATGGGAAGTAAACAATGAATGGTCACTAAGGGGAAAATGGCATACGGTGTTAACTTGTTAAAACTCCCCTCGTTCATCTCCCTCCCCCCTTTTATTGCCCCCAAATAAGTACAACACAATCACCAGATAAGCCCAAGTTCCTGGCAACCTGAAAACTTCCCACTGCTTGTGCCTCCAAACGAAAGACTTTTTGGGAATAGAAATAAGCCAAAACTGAGCACAATTAAGGAAAGCTCAACCGCCAACTCTGTACCAAGAGCAAGTGCAGGCGGAACCTCCCTATAAAACGCTTGGGTCCCAGGGGATCGTCCTAGGAGCCCTCGCCATCTACAGTGCTCTGCACTCCATCCCAGTTCCCTTTCGGACGGCGTCCGACCGGAGCCCACATAGCCAGACGCGCAGGCTTGTGAAAGCTCCGTGCGGCTCCCGCATGGCCCCCCGCCTCGGCCCCTCGGGCCTCCGACTCACCCCAGGCAGCCAGACAGTCGATCTGCAGAGGCAGCTTTTCCAGAATCGGCACCGGCTCGAAGGCGTCGTGCATGGCGGCGAGCAGAGATTCGCCTGACAGTCTCACTCTGACAGGGCCGGGCCGGGCCGTGAACAGAACGGAGAACCGCGCTAAGGAAAGGGCCGAGCAGGACCTGGCCGGAGACCCCAACTACAGGCTGGCAGCAGAGCCATCCTCACACCGGACTTCCTGCTGGCCGAAGCCCGCCCCTTCCGCAGCCGAAGCCCGCCCCTTCCGCCCTAGTTCTTAAATCACCTTGAAGGGCTGCACCAAAGCTTAGGTTCCCAGGTCACCCCGGCCTAGAGCTTCTCCCTTATGGAGTAGCCATGGGCTTAGAAAGGAGGGGAAATGATGGACTCTTAGAACTGTATTAGGAAGTATAGTGTGGTGGTGTAAGTATGGGATTAGGAAGTATAAAATTCGGGCTTTGGCGTCAGACCTGGGACGGAGACCTGCCATTTAGGAAACTGGCTGTGACATTTAAAAAATTTAATCTCCCAAGGACTTAAATTTCCTTATGTGCAAAACGATGGCTTTAAATACCTATCTAGCGTTATGAGCTCTTAGCAATACTTGATACAGCACTCAATAAATGATAGTTTTAGTATTACCATTACAGTAACATTTTAAAGGTGTTCCAAGCAAGTGGATCTCTAAGGGTGGTTCCTAGACTAGCAGCATTTGGAAACTTGTTAGAAATGCAAAGTCTCAAACCTCATTCCCACCCTACTTAGAAACTGTAGAGTGGCAGGATGGAGGAGGGGGTGCCCAGTAGTCTGTTAAATAGATTCCTCAAGGTGAGCCCACGCACTTGAAAGTTTGAGAAGCACTGCAATGATCAGTATCTGGCAATTTACCCCCAAGAAAACAGCAGGTATGTCATAAAATTAAGCATTTTGGTTTAAAGCAAAAACGTAAAAGAAAAAAAAGATGAGCCTATGATGAGTTAAAAATGGCCTGGTCATTTTAATTTTACACAATCTGTTTTCTTCATTGTAAATTAGGAATACTGTCTGATCTTTATCAAATGCTATTTCTAATATTTTCAAGTAGTAAGAAATAAAAAAAATTGCTAAACAAACCTTATGTTGTCTGAGTTTTACCATAGAAACTGAACACCTTGAAAATTTAGAATTGCCAGCTGCTATACTGGAAGAAAGCCTAATACTTGTAGTTCCAGGACCAAGGGCTAAGACTAAAATAAACAATGTAAACTATAAGGTAACAGTTCAGTGTAATACTTTAAATTCCTTCTGAATGCCTTCTTTAAAAAATGACACACTACATACCATCTTATCAGAAGCCATAGAAAAAGAATTATCAGGTCCTAGGCTACATCTATAAACTTCTGCTTAACACGATAGTTTTTGTGGGGTTTTTTCCCGATCTCAAGTCGAGCATGAATTTTCTATGTAGAACAAAACCCTTGAAAGGCAAAAATAGACAAAACCATTAAAACAAATAAGAGTGCTTCAAATGAATCCCATCACCTTGTGATGTCTCTTATAATCAGCTTCAAAAAATATTTGACCAACTATCCTATTATTCACTTGCTAAGTTTTATTTTAAAAAATATATATTTTATTGACTTTTTTACAGAGAAGAAAGGAGACGGGTAGAAAGTCAGAAACATGGATCAGCTGCCTCTTGCACACCCGCTACTGGGGATGTGTCCGCAACCAAGGTGCATGCCCTTGACTGGAATCGAACACCTGAGACTTTTCAGTTGACAGGCTGACGCTCTATCCACTAAGCCAAACTGGTTTTTGCTCACTTGCTAAATTTTAGTATGGAAGAACAGAAGCATATGACAATTATACCAGCCCTTTGTAATGGGTTAATCTAAGAATATAGTCAATTTCTCATATGATTCCTTAGAGATATTGCCTTTGTGATTTAAAAACAAAAACAAAACACAGCCCTAGCCAACTTGGCTCAGTGGATAGAGTGTCGGCCTGTGGACAGAAGGGTTTCGGGTTTAATTCTGGTCAAGGGCACATGCCAGAGTTGTGGGTTCAATCCCCAGTAGGGTGGCATGCAGGAGACAGCCAATCAATGATTCTCTTCACTGATGTTTCTATCACTCTCCCCTCTCTCTTCCTCTCTGAAATCAATAAAAATATGTATTTTTTTAAAAACACACCACAAACAGCTGTAGAGAAATCTTACATAAATGTAAACACTTTCATTATAGTATTAGTTAGTGAAGATTGTGGTCATGTGGTTATTGGTTTCAACAAGTAAGATGATACAGAATAAAAATCATGGAAGGAAAATCCTATGAGATTTTGGGAGAAAAAAGCATTTTAGATAAAGTAAAAAAAAAAAAAAAAAAGAAGACAGAAAACACATTAATTTTGTTAAAATTTTTTATATCAAAAAACGGCATGAACTTTCTATGTAGAACAAAACTCTTGGAAGGCAAAAGTAGACAAAACCATTAAAACAGAAATAGAGTGCTTCAAATGAATCCCATCACCTTGTGATGTCCTTATAAACGTCTCTAAACCAACACCAGGTACAAGAATGAGCAGCAGTCCAGGGTCTCCATACTACTTCATGCAACAAAACTTAAACCAGAAGGAACCGTTTCCTTTGTATTAACACCTGCTTTTGAAGAATCAGTTTTAACAGGGTGCTCATTCACAAGCACTTAGAGTGCCTCGCTACATCTAGTGCAACACCCAGTGAATGAAGGCAAACAAAGCAATGTCTGGAGTCTGCAATGTTGCCTTGAAGCTTACAAAACAGTAGTTAAAAGTTCTGGAGTGTGCACCACATTGCCAGCAATGGGATGTGTCACAATAGCAGATGTCAAGAGTTAAGCTAATATTTTTCTCTAAAGTACATCTGAAATAGAAAAATCTTTAATATATACCATTTGTAAACAAAATTGCACTTGATTTTGCTTTTTAAAATGATCTGAATTACACTGTAACAGTTTCTTTCTCTCCCTCGCTTACTTTTCTTTCTTTCTTTTAATTATTGGTAGAACCATGGCTCAAGTCATAAGGACTTTTTTTCCTCAAAACGACCTCTGCAAGATGTAACCTTCGCTTCCCAGGAAATGGAAAGATATTTAACAATTTCCCCATCACCTATGTAACTCCCTAAATAAATAAAAATTGCAGGCAGTTGCTCCAGGAGATTACATGTTATGGTGGTGATGTCACATTTTTAAAAAGATGTTGAACTTTTTAGTTTGACAGATTAAACAATTTAAACATCATAGAAGGTTCAGGAAGAACACACATAAGTTCCATCAACATCCATGTGAGGGTGCGGGTGGGAATGGGGCATCAAGTTGTAAATAAGATACTTGTAGAATTTTTTCATCCTATGAACATCATTCAATAAGATGTTCTAGTTCTGACACTTCTCGCCAGCTCCAGTGCACAAAGATCAAGGAACAGATCAGGATGTCATTGCTCCGTTAACCCATGGAGCACTGCAGAGGATTGACAGATGATCTCTTCTCAGGTGCTAGCACCTTCAACTGCACATCTTCCCACTCTTTACTCCATTTTGGATCTTTCAAAGTGTGTGATCATTCGTTCCTAGAGGAAAAAAATAAAAAGGTTTGTTCAAAATACATTAATTTTAAATGGCCTATATTTTAAGTATCTTCTATACAGATGAGGCACACAGGCATTTCTTGCAAATACTTGTTTATGTTCATTAAATACTTAGGAGAGATGATTCCTAATCATTTATGAAGATTTTGATGCCCTAACTGGTTTGGCTCAGTAGATACAACGTCGGCCTGTGGTCTGATGGGTCCCACATTCAATTCCTGTCAAGGGCATGTACTTTGGTTGCAGGCATATCCCCAGTAGGGGGTGTGCAGGAGGCAGCTGATCAATGTTTCTCTCTCATCAATGTTTCTAACTCTCTATCCCTCTCCCTTCCTCTCTGTAAAAATCAATAAAATATATTTTTAAAAATTTTTTTTGAAAGATAGACATGTCCAGACCCCACACAAGATTAACCAAGTCAAAATCTCCAGGCCTCTGTACATCAAACCACAAATCAAAAGGAATTGCATGTTTTAGAGTCAATTAAGATGTTAAAACAACTATTTACTTAGATTAAACTTTAATAAAAATGTGTACCTCCTCTGATTTAGAAATAGGGATGTAGGCAAAAATTTAATCACAAGAATTTTTAATGCAACTAAGAATTATAATAAAATACTAGAAAGAATTAAGTGTCCAAAAATACAGAATTGTATAAACAAACTATGGTATCTTAGCTAATAGAGGGAATATGCTAATTGACCGTCACACCCACACAAAGATGGTGTCACCACAGCAATAGGAGGGAATATGTTAATTGACAGCCACACCGTCAAAGATGGTGGCAAGCTGGCGGCGCCCAGTCTCCTCAGCCCCACTGGGGGGGCAGGCACGCCACGCCCAGGCAGGTCCAGAGGCTCCACAAGCCTGCCTCCAAAGTCCTCCAATCCCCTTAGCCCCCCAGAGCCAGCCTGAGGCGCAGACAAGCCGCAGGTGGCAGGTGCCTAGCCACCCAGGGTCGCCCAGGGCTCAGGTAACCAGGGCCCGCTGAGGCTTGCACTGCCAGCAGTGGTAGTAGTAGAGGTGTGATGAGGTGTCGCCTTCCCCTGACTGCCAAGTTGCCTCCCCTGAGGGCTCCCAGACGGTGAGAGGGGGCAGCCTGGACTCAGGGACCCCCTACCTCCAGTGCATGAATTTCCATGCACTGGGCCTCTAGTATCCTTATGAAGAAATTAGTGGCCCTGCACATGAATCCATGCGTGAGTAGCTTGCTGCCACTTGCCTCAGCTGGCCAAATCCCACTGCTCCCCCTCCCCCCGCCACTCCTTCAGCTCTCTGCCACTCAGTAGCTCGCTGCCCCGCCCTCCTGTAGCTCTCCGCCACTCGCAGCCCCACCCTCCTGCTGACTGGTCGTTATGTGACAGCATCCGGACCAAATTGCATATTACCCTACTATAAGTATAGAAGATTATACTCATGAAAATTACATTGATGAAAAAGTTCTAGAGATCTGTTGCCCAAGAATGCACATATAGTTAACACTTTGCATTTGAGAATTGTTAAGAGGTCATTTTATTTGTTCTTCATAATTTTTTGGTGTGCTAAAAAGGCTTCCTGAAACCAAAAGACTTAACCCAATATTCAGAACATGTCCAGAACTAGTTCCCATTAACTCAGGCAATTATTGTGAAGCCTTCCAGATGAATTGTATGGAAGCATATTAAGATTAAAAATCAACATAAGCCCAGCTGGTGTGGTTCAGTAGCTGAACATAGACCTATTACCCAGGAGGTCACGGTTCGACTCCCCGTCAGGGCACATGCCCAGGTTGCAGGCTCCATCCCCTGTAGGGGGTGTGCAGGAGGCAACTGATCAATGATTTTCTCCTGCCATTGATGTTCCTGTCACTTTCCCCTCTCCCTTCCTTTCTGAAATTAATAAAAACATATTTTTAAAAATCAACATAAACATCAGAGATACTAATTATAATCCTTAATATATGAAGGAGAGAGCTGCATAGACAATAATGAATAATAAGTAATTTAAAATAATTTATATTTTGCTTTGGTCTATGATGGTCCTTTCTTAATCCTTTTATTGTTTTTTCCTAGATTAAGTAAGGATTAAATCTGAATTTCTTAATGACAAGGAAGTAGAAAGTGGGACAGTATGGTTATTTGCTACCCAAATTAAAGACAATCTCAAGTCTGACCATAAAACTTTGGAAAAGGAGGACATATACAGAAAGTAAACCCTCCTGAATATCTGAGTTCTAATGTTAGTATTTCTGTTCTCATCCTTTTCAATGATACCCTTACTAAGTCAAATAAAATCTCCCTGAACGAAGAACTTATGACTCTCTATTAAGTCACTAGAACCATATTTTATGCACATGATTTAATTACTAACCTCGTCTGAATCAAGAAGGGCTGGAAGTGCTCTGCAGAGAGAAAAACACCAAATAGAAAAATGTAAAATAAAGCCAAATGTGGTTCAAAAAGGACAATGGAATAATGAATGCAACATAAAGCTTTTTTTTTTATAAATACATGATATTTGTATCTTATTAATGGCTATTTGGGTGGGGAACAAATAAAAAACAAGAATCAAAATTACTAAAATTGTATTAAAAAACAAGGACACATTCTATATTGTAATAGAACCAGTGTTTAATAAAATTATAGCTATACCCGGCCAGTGTGGCTCAGTGGTTGGGCCCTGACTGACCTATGAACCAGGTCACAGTTCAATTCCTGGTCAGGGCACATGCCTGGGTTGCAGGCTCGGTGCTCAGTGTGGAGTGTGCAGAAGGCAGCTGGTCAATGACTCTCTTTCATCATTGATGTTTCTATCTCTCTCTCCCTCACCCTTCCTCTCTGAAATCAATAAAAATATATTTAAAAATAAATAAATAAAAATTATAGCAATGGAAAAAAACTCAAAAATTCCAAAAATAAAACTGAAACAGATTCATAGATACAGACTGATGGTTGCCAGAGGGAAGGAGGTTGAGCGAATGGGTGAAAAAGATGAAGAGATTAAGAAGCAGAAATTGGTAGTTATAAAATAGTCACAAGTATAAAGTACAGCATAGGGAATATAGTCAACAATATTGTATAACTATGTACAGCACCAGGTGGGTACTAGAAATATCGGGAGAAGCACTTTGTGAAGTATATGATTGTCTAACCACTGTGCTCTACACATGAAACTAGTACAAAATAATATTGAATATTAACAGTAATTTTTATGAAAAAGTAAAAAAAAGAATTATCCCATTGATTTTGGAAAGCTCTATACTGAAATCTTTCTAAGCAAAAATGTCATCTGACTGAGTCATCTCAATTACTTTTGCTTGTATATCATTCCTAATCTTTATTTTTAAACATCTTTTTAATTACTCTTTTGGAAAGTTAACTATAAACATTCTCATTAGTATACTCTAGCCCTCAATACTAACTGTGAAATAGGATTCTTATAGTAATGATTCAAAAACTTACACATCTGTCACAGAAGAAGGGACATTTTCTTCGACCCATTTCAAATCATCTTCCTGCTGGAACATACAAGTACCAGTTGTTACTAAAATGCATAAAATAATACATTTTGAGCAAGAATCTAAAGGTCTCAAAATCTTTAAATTTAATCTTTTGTCACTATGAAGTAGTATATTCACATAACAAATGGAATTGCTAACAGTAAAGTCAAATAACTTAAAAACTACATCATCAAAATGTAAAATGATGTTCTTAAATGGTTTCCTTAAATGGTTTCTGCTCAAGGATCTAATAACCTAGCTTTCATTTCATGTAAGCTTTGCTTCTTAAAACTGAGATAAAGTCCTTAATGTAGAGTAAATGCATTTCTAAAAAATGAAAATCTGCCCTAACCAGTTTGGCTCAGTGGATAGAGTGTCAGCCAGCGGACTGAAGGGTCCTGGTTTCGATTCCAGCCAAGGGCAATTACCTCCCCTGCAGGCTCCATCCCCAGCCCTGGCTGTGTAGGAGGCAACCAATCAATATGTCTCTCTCACATTGATGTTTCTCTCTGACTCTGACTCTCCCCCTCCTTCTCACCCCCTTAAAAATCAATGGAAAAACATCCTTGGGTGAAGATTAACAAACACACACACACACACACACACACACACACACACACACACACACACACAAGTGCTGACTAAAAACTACAGAAAAAAACTTTATATTATTAATGAGGCTATGACTTCACTGATAAAAACCATTAAACAAAACCATGAGACTGATCTGGTACCTTTTCAGGACATAGTAGCAAACTACCTAGTTCAAGATAGAATCACTTGCTGTCTCTGTTTATAACAATGTAAATGTTGCCCTGAATGGTGTGGCTCAGAGGTGAGAGCATCAGCCCACACACTGAAAGGTCACCGGTTCAGTTCCCTGTCAAGGAGATTGCCGGAGTTGCGGTGCACTCCCCAGTGTGTGTGGGAGGCAACCAGTCCATGTGTTTCTCTCATATCGATGTTTATGTTTCTTTCTCTCCCCCCCCCCCCTCTCTAAAAGGAAATGAAAAAAATATCTTCAGAGGAGGATTTAAAAGAAAGTAAATGTAACAGACATTAAAAGATTTATAAAGCAAGCTTAAGTACAGCACAGGTGAAGAAAGTCATTAAGGCCTGCACTTACTGCTGAGCTCCACCACAGGCTGGAGGGCAGAGCAAAGGAAAGAAAAGAAGTCACACTTACCACTTTGTTTCCTTTACTATTTCCATTTGGTTCTTGTTTGGTACTTCTCATCTTCATACCTTCTGTAGAAGGGGGGGCGGGGGGAAGGAGATTGGCTAATTATGGCAAGGATCACAAAAATAGATTCAGGCCTTTATTTTAAGCTTACTGACATTGAATTATACAACAGATGCTTCTCTATCTTTACATTTATGCTGGGAAATTCAAAGACAGATTTCCAGCTCATCTCTGGTAAGCGAACTGAACACTTAATATCCAATTATTTACAGAGTTTACCATGAATCTTATCTTAAGATTCATGCCCTTATTTTTGCTTCTTCCTAACTTCACCCGCACACAGCTATAAAATAATTATGTAACTACATCAAAGTATCTTGATTTTGATACTCAAAATGTTATACAGTTGACCCTTGAACAAGCATGTTTGAACTGTGTGGGTTCACTTATATGTGAAATTTTTTCAATGAACACAGTAAATGTATTTTTTCTTATGATTTTAATAATACTGTCTTTTCTCTAGCTTACTTTATTGTAAGAATAGAGCATATAATACATATACCATATAAAATGTGTTAAATGACTTTGTTATCAGTAAAGGCTCCTTCTAGGTAACAGTAAGCTATTAGTAAAGTTTTGGGGAGTCAAAGTTTATACACGAACTTTCAATTGTATGGGGAATCAGCACCTCTAACCCCCATGTTGTTCAGGGTCAACTGTACTTACTCTATTTCTAAAAGCCATAAAAGAATATTTAAGGCACAAATAAAAGGCAAATTTTATCACTACCAAAGCTTTCTTTGAGCATTGGTTCCTTTTGTTCATCCTCTTCCTCTTCCTCAGACAAAGGTGAAAAGGCAAACCTGAGAGAACAAAGGTAAAATATAAGGGGAAAAAATTAGAAAACTATAAAAGTTGCTCCACTATCTGGATTTTACAGACTGACTGTTGAAGCTCCCAATTAGTCATTCATAAAATCAGTTTGCTGACTAATAAATAATTCTTCCCCTTTAGAAAGCTCTTGATTGCCTCTTGATTAGCAAGGGAGAAGCAGGACAGTATCATATTTACAAATGCAGGCTTAGCTACATGCTACCCATGACTTTAGCAAGTTGCTTATTCTTTATTCTCCCTGTGCATTACCTGTTTTCCCATCTGTAAATGGAGAAAACAGAATATTACTCAGAGGTGTTCTTTGAGAAGTAAATAAGTGACTTTAAAAAGTACTTTATGTGCCGAGACCGGTTTGGCTCAGTGGATAGAGCATCGGACTGTGGACTAAAGGGTCCCGGGTTCAATTCCGGCAAGGACATGTACCTTGGCTGCGGGCACATCCCCAGTAGGGGGCGTGCAAGAGGCAGCTGATCGATGTTTCTCTCTCATCGATGTTTCTGACTTTCTATCCCTCTCCCTTCCGCTTTGTAAAAAATCAATAAAATATATATTTTTTTAAAAAGTACTTTATGTAAATATCTGACACACAGCAAGCATTTAATAAATGTTCACTTACAAACATATGTATCACTCAGAGGTAAGTAAATTCTCGTGTAATTTAAAATCTCAGCCTTCAATTAGGTAGTTGAGATGGAAGTTCTGATCTTGTGTGTTTCAAGTAATTTAAAATCTATTTCCAAGTGTGGAAGTGGGAAGATGAAGGCCTAATCAGGTACATCTCAGATATATTTCCTACTTAACTTCCAAGAGACTCAGGAGACAGGTCATTCCTAGAATGCTTTATCTTTGAACTTGCTCTGTACTTACTGTTGCCTGTTACTTTCATTTACATTGTCATTAAATCTCCCTTCTGTGATTAAAAGAGAAAACTCTATAAACTAATAATAATAGGGAGCACCTGTAACACGTTAAAGGTTAACTAACAAAATTTCACAGTAGATATCAAAGTTAATGATGACCTGAGAAGCACTTATTTTAAAGTGATTAAGATGAGAAGGCCCACTCTCACTGCCTCAATTCAACAGCCTAGCCAACACAAAAATCAGAAATGAAGCAAGATTATTTGGAAAGGAATAACATTGTTATTAGTTTCGCTAATAACCAATCTACAGAGAAAACCTAAAAATTATCAGCACTAACAAGGTAATGTAGGAGGGTGTACGGATATAATAAATATACAAAAGCCCAAAGCCTTCCGACGTATTCGGGCAAGTGATGTATTATTTTTAAAGTATGTATCCTAAGAGTCATAAAAACTTTTAAAAACATTTAATTAAAATCATAAAATGTAACTCAAGCACTGAAGGAAAAAAAAAGGACATATACCACAATGAAAGATGGAATTATTAAAAGGATTTCCCTAATTAATCCATTGATTCAATTAAATTCCAATAAAAATCCAGTAAGATTTTCCAAAAATTAAACAATCAAGGCAAATTTTTATTAAGGAGCAAAAAATCCAATAGCAAAGAACATTTTCTAAAAAGGAGAGATTTGCTCTTGCCCAGTGATCGGCAAACTCATTAGTCAACAGAGAGGCAAAACGAGGCTCACAAGCCGCAGTTTGCCGACCACTGCCCTAGCCAAATGGTTTGGCTCAGTAGATAGAGTGTCAGCCTGCAGACTCAAGGGTCCCAGATTCGATTCTGGTCAACGGCATGTACCTTGGTTGTGGGCACATACCCAGTAGGAGTATGCAAGAGGCAGCTGATCAATGTTTCTCTCTATTCAATGTTTCTAACTCTATCCCTTTCCCTTCCTCCCTGTAAAAAAAATCAGTAAAATATATATTTTTTTTTTTAAAAAGGAGAGATTAGAGGGAGCATGGTTTAGGCCTTCCAGATACTACTTAAGTGTGTTACTGATGCAGGATCAGAGCAATTGAAACAAATAGAAAACCTATAATCAAACAATTCTTGATAAATGGAATCTCAATGATGAAATTTGTAAAAAATTATAAAATAACAAAGACTTCACCTCAAGCTAGGAAATATATAATCCCTGAGGGGGAAAACTGACAAATTTGACTCCCCATATTCAAGTTTTTTTTATAACTAAGAACACATACTAGGCAAAGGAATACTGAAGTGTGTAAGAATTGATGTACAGGGAATTTAAAACATCACTGTACCTTCTTCCAATTTTTAATGACCCCTATGCGTAAGAGGTAACATAGCAGGCCTTTAGAGGGGCCTGCTTACATGGATGCCCCATGTGTCTGGGAAGCTGGCCCTGGACCTGTTACCTAACTGGGTAAGGGTGGTCACTGTGCCTAGATTACCTCTACAATTCAATCTATAATAAGCTTTGCTTACCTTCTGGGAACCTGAAATTTTGGTACATAGTTAGAGAGTGCTGATATGTCAAGCCCCCAATAAAAACCAGAGTGCTGAGTCTCTAATGGGCTCCCCTGACAGAAACAGCTATTGCACTTTTTGTTGCTGAGGAAAAGAGCACACTTGATGTACTTCCTCAGAGGAAGGAAAGAAATTATGAATTTTTCTAGACTCCACCTGTGTCTTTTTCCTTACTGATCACATCATTTTGGTGTTAAAAACAAACAAACAAAAAAAACCCTCTGCTCTTAAGTATAAGAAAATGTTGAGTCCCTTAAGTCCTTCTAAACATATGGGTGGTCTTGGGACCCTGAATCACCCCAAATGGAAATAGTCCAAATGCCCATCAATTCAGAAATGAGTTAATTAACTGTACTTACTACATCTGTACCATGTAATATTGTGCCATCCATGAAAACAGTTAAGTTTAATTTAAAGCAGTTATCTTGGAAAGGCATTTCCACTATTGAGTAAAAGAAGAGCCCATATTTAAATGGGTAAAATGTGGAAGGACATCACTTTAGGCTGGTAACTCTGGAGTTATAGATAGTAGGCACAATATTTTTAAAAAGTTAAGAGAGAAAGGAAGAGGAGAGATAAAGCAAAAAATCTTTTAGAGACTGAAGAGGTGGGCAAAAGAAGGTTTACAGTTATAATATCTCCCTCTCTCTCCATATATATATACACACATACACACACACCCAGCATCTGGAACAACCAGAATGACAGGTAGCTATGACACGCACTGTGGCAGCCAACCAGCTTGATCCAGGCCCATTATCAGCCTCGCACACTCTGGGTGTAGGGCCAGCCACCCATCTGCCTGTGGCCCCTCCATCCTGCCAGCCTGGCCCAATGGGCTCCCATTGGGGCAGGCTAGCCAGAACACACCCATGCACAAATTTATGCACTGGGCCTCTAGTCAATAAATAATAATACAAGAATAAAGTGTGCCCTGGCCAGTATGACTAGGTTAGAGTGATGTCCCATGCACCAAAAGGTCATGGGTTCAATTCCTACTCAGGGCACATCTCCACGTCATGGGTTTGACCCCAGGTCAGTGTACAGGAGGCAACCAATCGGTATTTTTCTCTCTCTCTCTAAAATCAACAAAAAATAAATAAACTTTTTTTACAACTACAAACCTAATTTGCCTATCCCATCCACAGATATAGCTAGCATGTGAACAGAGCAACTGAAGGACTTGTATGCATGCATATGAGCATAACCAATGAATGAAAGATACTGGGGGGGGAAGGGGGGAGGGTGGGAATATGTGCTGGGGGGTAGGGGAGGCTGGGGGGAGGATAAGGGGGAGGGGGAAAGGAAAACATGTACTACTATCAATTATAAGTTATACTGCAAAAAAATCAATAAAAATATATTTTAAAAATAAAATAAAATAGATCAATGTAAAAGATGGTCACCAGGATGTCTAAGGCTCTTTCTGAATAGTATGAGTTTAGATCTTTATTTTCTTTCACACCATTCGTTTTCAACTTTTTTCAAGGAACACAAATATTAAGAGTGTGAAAAGACAGACTATTTTCATGGGGTGAAAGTATGTCATTTATTTTCTTTCTGAATATTTTACTGGTATGTCTAATTACAAAATTAGCTGGTTAGTTATAGCATCTTAATCCTTTTCCTTCTTTGGTGGTATGATTGTGTAATCTACATTTTTAAATGTCTACATGCACAAAAGGGAGAAAAAAAGAAGGGAAACAAAGTTATAGATAGTCACAAAATTAAGATAATTCCTACATAATTGAGATTTGCCTCTATTGTTACAAAGTGGGCTAGGCTACTGACTATAGAAACTGTTCTTTCCTTCTGGACATTTGACAGGTACAACTCTTCATTACCAGTGTCAAATCTATCCACCTTCCTTATTTTCCCATTCAAATATGTCTATTATCAGTTGTCAGAAGTGAAAGGGACCTCAGATCAATTGATTCAATTCCCCCACATTATACAAAGAGGAAATTAAAGCTCAGGTTGGTGAAAAGAAGCAGCATGTCAAAAATCACAATGCAAATTAATAGAAGAGCTGAGACAGGAACTTAATTCAGATTGCAGACCCAGTGACTGCTCCTCCTTCCATTATGACCCCGAAACTGACACCCACTGCACCACCCTTGATAACACCCTCTAGCTGTGTAAATAGGAAGTGTCCAAGAACCTCTGATTGTTTGCAGATGGTCGCCAGAGAACCATGATGACAAAGAGGATCATGGAGAACAGCAACCGCCAGATGGCATCATCCACCCATAGCTCCCGCCAATCCTACCAAAGAGGAAAAAGTATAACATGTATTAGATTATCTTATTTCTTTGTTCAGAAGCCCTATGGCATAGAACAAGGATCACTTATTTATTAATTCAACTTATATTTGCTAAGAGCCTGCTATGTGCTAGGCACTGTGGTGACTGGAATACAAAAGTGAAGAAACAGTTTCTTCCCTTGTAGTATTTACTATTGTTAGAGAAAAGGCACCAACTAGCTAGCTAAGATTGCAGGTTCAATCCCTAGTGAGGCACATACAAGAATCAACCAATAAATGCACAAATAAATAAGTTTAAAAACAAATTGATATCCCTCTCTAAAATCAATCAGTGCATTTCTTTTAAAAAGGCACCAACCAGCCCTGCTGGTATGGCTCGGCAGCTGAGTGTTGACCCAGGAACCAGGTCACCGGTTCAATTCCTGGTCAAGGCACACACCAAGGTTGCAGACTTGATCCCCAGTGGGGGACGTGCAGGAGGCAGCCGATCGATGATGTTTCTCATGGATGTTTCTATCTATTCATCTCCCTTACTCTTTCTAAAATCCAACAAAAACAATGTTTTTAAAAATACAAAGAATAAAAAGGCACCAACAGTAGAGCACTTGTGAGTGCTTCATTAGAGCTCTGAGAATCTTTGGGGACAGATTTTTATACAAGGTAAGAAAAAGTAACATTAGATTGTTATTTTTATAATTTTAATATTAATTTATTTTTACCAAAATAGAGGCTTTGCATCTCCAAAGAAATTGACCACAATCTTTGTGCTCAGATCTTAGGAGCATGACTTCTATTCAGATTAGCATCATTCATACATAATGTTTGGGATTCTGAATTTCTTGAGAATTTTTCGTTAAGATAAGATTGGGTTATGACAGACTGTGGTTTATCATTTATAAAATTTTTTCCCACCATTGGGATAATTAGATCCCCTGCCCCTAAAACAAAACAAAAAATGCTATCATACTAAGAGCCATAGTAATGTAGAATACTTAGGAGGAAGGAAGCATTCTAACACTCAGGGTAGAGTCCTAGCCCTAATTTCTTATAAGGTGTGAACCATACGATTGTCAGCAACATGGCTATCTGCATATAAAACAGTACCCTATTCATAAATGGATGTGTTTGTAACTCACCGATTGACAAGTCACTATCCTGAACTTCATGGTTGTCCAGATGATAAACACAATAGATGCTAACAGGAAATGAAAACTCTAGTCAGAATATGAATACTGGTTTACATCCCCAGTTATGTTCTCTGGTTAAGTGAAATCCCCCACATCCCTAACACCCAAAATATCACAATCATTTTTTATCAAGTGATTTTAACAAATTTATTCAATGCAAATTTCCTTCACAACTAATATAAGCAAGGCCCACACTCTTGTCAACACTTTCTGTACTTAATGACTAATTTCACCATCTGGTTACCTCAGAAAAGAAGGTACTGAAAACATGCATTTCCCAGCATTACCAACAATTTAGTTTTCCCTTCCTTCATCCTCAGTATAATAATCCTAGCTTTTCTTTGGCTGGTCAGGAGAGAAAAAAGGGTTGATAAAATTACTGCAAGACAGTTGTTGGTTCTAATCATAAGTCAGACCTCCCATTCCTGGTACAAGGAGCAAAAGGCAGGCAAATTAAATTAGCCTACTTTGGCTATGGTCTACCTAATGTCTGTATTTTATGGATGCTTATGACACATGTAAAAGCCAAATAACAGCAACAAACCACACAGGTATTTAATAAAGCCAAATAAACCACTCATGCTAACCTGTTTCAAGAAAAAAAAGTCTCTGATAAAGAACTGAACAGGAGAGAGATGTACAAAAACTGAAATTATATAATTGACTAGGGGACCAGTGCACGAAATTCGTGCACTGGGGGTGGGTGATTCCTCAGCCCAACCTGCCCCCTCACACATACTGGGAGCCCTCAGGGGATGTCCTATTGACCCCTTACCCCTGGCCAAAGCTTTAGGCCTTGGGCACCTAGGGATCACCCTGCAATGGGACTGACAGTTGGTTCTGCCAAAGCCGCCCCGGCCTCACCCACCCAGCCCTGGCCTTAGCCCCAGTGGTGACTGTCCAGCCCCAGGGGCACCCCGCACTCGGCAGCCACATGCGCAGGCCTCGCCTCCCTCCCATCCACACAGCTCCCGTCCCACACGGTGCGCCAGCCAGCCCCTCCCATCCTACGGGGCTCCGGTCCCATGCAGCTCCCATCCCGCCCAGCGCACTGGCCGGCCCCTCCCATCCTGCGCACCCCCCCACCCCGTTCCCACACGGCTCCCAGCATGCCGTCCGGCCCCTCCTATCCCGTAGGGCTCCTGTCCCGCCCAGCGCGCAGGACGGCCTTTACCGTCCCAAGCAGCACGCAGGCCGGCCTCCCATGCTCCTCGGCCCTGCCCCCCCAACCTAGCGCCACTTGGCCCTGCCCCCTGCTCCTGATTGCCTAGTAGCATAGGGAAGGTACGGTCACATTTGCATGTTTCTCTTTTATTATATAGGACTTTTAGTTATTATACTTAAAATAAGTGGTTCTCAATCTTTTTTGAACCATAGATCCCACTGAGAACTTGACAAAAGGTAAAAGACAAAGACCCTTGCCCCAAGTGAAATGTACAAAACCTCTAGATAATTTTGGAGAGCCCACCTATGGCCTCTCAGGTTAAGAATATCTGTTTTAAAAGGATGGCATTTAAACAGCAGGAAGAAGCCCCCACTTACCTGCCACTGCCATGATAAGGGTGTTGGTGAAATGTCGGTACAACGAGAGTTTTACAATGTTCCTCCGAAGTTTTAACAGCTTCATTGTTTGAGTCAGGCTAATAAATATGTGTTTGCAGGTCAAGGAAATCAACATTCAAAAAAAAAAAAAAAAGCTAGTAAATTAATCCTCAAGTTTCATTGAGAATCTGGGGTCATATTGATAGAGCTCTGGATATCCCAGAGGCCTTACCGCTCTTATTCTCAGTGTCACAAACACCCCAAGCCTGACCATGATGACTAAGAAAGTCTTCATTCTTAATGAGATCCTGACGAGAATACAGAATCAGGACAAAATAAAAATGAAAAAATATAAAAAAGAAAGACAAGGAGGAGCTTTTTAGAGAAACGAAGATGGAAAAGGAAGACAAATGGAAGAAAATGAAATGAAAATGAATATGAGACAAGGAAACAGACAAGTAACAGACAAATGAAATGCAAATGAGTAAAATCTCTCTTCCTTTAAGGTAGCTAGCTCTGTTTTCTACGTCATAGCTAATCCAGTCCAGGGTCCTGAATACAGTCATGCCAATAACCTCTCAGACTTCTATAGTAGTCCCCTGTGCCATCATCTGCCTGTTCAATTTTGAATTAATAGGACCATACAGTTTCAATTAGCTGAAAATCCCAGGCAGAAAGGCTCTAAAATCAGCAACTTTCTATTTTCAGAGTATTCCCAAGTAGAAGTTGCCACAGAAAGACAGGAGGGGAAGTGATGACTACTAAAGATGACATCTGCTCTCATGTCCAACTCTGAGAATCAGCAGGTATTAAAATACACGAGCTGGACCTTTGTCTGTATGTGACAGAGACTTAGCTGTTCCCTATCCATTGGGTTACATGACTGCATGGTCCAGTCCCTCTCTCCATTCTTCCCAATATTCATAGAAGTTTACAAAGCACACCTAAAAGATATTGACCTAGAAAATATTTGGCTATTTAAACCCAAGACACTTCAATTTCAAACATTTTTGATATATGACAATTCACTCAAAGTCACAAAATTACAATTTAGTTTACATTTAGTTTTTTATAATAGTCACGGCTAGCAAGACAATAATATTGCACAATTACACATAGGACTGAATTCTACAACCAAATTTTTAAAAACCCCCCCAAAAGATAAAAGTCTAAAAACTTTAACAGATCAAGTCCCTAATAAACAAGTGTCTAACTTTAAGCTGGAGAAAAAGATTATTCAAATATAAATATGCTTGTTATCTACTGGTTAACTTTGCCTGTAAATGAATCAACGTTTATTTTACAGAAGTCTTCAGATAATGCCAACTTAGCTTTTGAATAAAAGTACAAAACAGTAACCCTATAAGGGTTATAATCTGCTAAACCTACATAGAATTTTAAGAGAGTCAAACCATCTTATGTAGTTCCTAAAATCATATTTTAAGAATTAAAATATTTTTATCATTTTCAAAGCATTTAATAATTCCTAGAGGCTGAAAGAGCAGGAGCAGAGTAGTCAGTGATTGTAACACTAATTGAAGTGCACAAATAAGTCCAAAATCGAGGTAAAAATGCTCCTTTAAAAATAAAAATAAAAACCAGAGCTTTTATCTTTATGCTTCACCCACAGTTACCAGCACTTTTCAAAATTAAAAAAAGCACACACAAAACTGCTTACCTGTGCTCTCAGATTTTTAAACAGAAATATCCTAATCCCCAGATTAAGAGGTAATCAACAAAACTGGTAAAAACCCTTTGCAGAAAAATCGATGGAAACCCATATTCAAGAGGGAAAAAATGGACCATCACCCAACAAGCCAATGAGAAGGATATCCACCAGCACAGGGCAGTGTCTAGGAAAGCCAAGGGGATAAAGGCCAAGGAAGCAAGATCAGTCTGGGCCTGCAGACAAAGAAAGAGAGGTGGTAAAAAGAGAGTCTAGAGATGCACAGAGAAGAGACCAGCACACAATTCGGCATTTATATCATCACATGGAATGGTTTTGCATCTGAGCTGAAAGAAAAGAAATAGAGATAACACTTGGTACCTACATCATTGTGTCCCTCTGACAACCATCATGCAGAATATAAAACTGTATTTGATGAAAACTGTCAATTACAATCTCAATACAATAATATGCTGTTAACCTCCAATAAGCTCTTAGCATGCTAAAATCCACTTTAAATGACCACACCAAAAAGAGTATGATGATATAAGTCTACACCCATCTTATCATTTCCTATCTATTTTTATTTTGGCTACAAGTCTTGAAAGGTCCTTCTGCTATTTAAAAGTATTACATTGTAATATAATGTAATTTTATAAAAAAGAGCTCATCTCAAAATAAGATATTAATACAAGTATTTGTCCCCCAAACTATGCTGCTTGCTTGTGTGTGTGTGTGTATCATGCTATTTATATAACCCTAATTACCTAATTACCAGGGTATTATTAAAAGGATATCCATAAAATAATACAGGCATCAATTGTTGACAGGGCCAGGTTTACTATCAAAGCCAAGATTTGAACAAAATACTACAGTGCAGAAGAAAGAAAATGCAATTGATAGAGGGTTAAAGTTGCTTAAAGTCTAAGAAAATTATATACAGAGGACGGTGTGATATGAACATCTAATTTGCATTTAAAAGTGTTTTATTTAAGAAGCAAATTTATAGCAAAACTAACTGAGCCCAGTTTACTTGAGGTAAATGAGGAGTTGACAGAGTGATTTTTAAATAAGAAAGTAACAGCAATGACCTAGGAAGGCCCACTTCTTCACATTAACCCAGCTCTAACATAAATTTCTTTATCACTTATATCTATCTCAGTGCTTTGGTTTCCTCCCCTAAAAGGACATAATTATGTAATTCTCAAGAATAATGTGAAACTTAGTTACATTCTAAGAAAGCACTGTCACTTTAAAACAAACATTAGATTACCAGCAAGTGCATGATTACAAAGTCTGCCACTCATATAAAAGAATGGAACCACTGTCTGGAAGAACTAAACAAGTAATAATTTGGGGATGGGTGGGAAAGCATTCATTCTGGTCACACATTGAATTTAAAGCTCTAATATAGATTAAAAATCAGAGCCCAAAGGTGACTTAGAGAAAATAGTAAAGAAGCCCACAGATATTCCCAATTCACCTTCTCAAAACAAAAAGTTATGTCTGAACTGACCACAAAAACTCAGACTAAACAGTACTAACCCCAGTAACTCTGAGGACCCCTTCCATGCCAGAGAACAAGAGATAAAGGGCTCCTGCTACCACAACCTTGTGAAGAGTGACTCCAAGGCGAGGCCTAAAGAGAAAGCAGAGTTAAAGTTGAGTACAAATGTGGCAAACCATGAAACAAACTCATGTTGATTAACAAGGACAACAACTTAGTTGAGATAAGCCAGACATACTCTATAAAGTCACATGAGAAGAAAAGCTCAGAATTTATGCTCTTAAAACAAGATAGTGAATACTAGAATTTTATATCAGATTCCCTTAATTCTACATTTAAATTTTCCCCCCTACTGAATTTTAGAGAGGAAGGGAGAGTAAATCATCAATTATTCTCTCTCCCCACCCCAACCCCACCCACTCCATGCCTGCCTCTTACTCTGGACCAAGCCCGAAACCCAGTCATGTACTCTGAATCGGCACCTGTTGGTGCATGGGATGATGCCCAAGAGCCACATCGGCCAGGGCACTGCAGCATTTTTTAAAATATAAATTTATTGTAGAGAATTCTGAAACATATTCAACAGTATAATAAACCCCATTTACCCATTATCCAGTCCTAATATTCACCAACCTATGGCCAATCCTGCCCCATGCACAACCCATCCACTTCTCATCCTCTCATATTATCTTGAAACAAATCCTAGACATCCTACCTTTTATTTGTCTACGTTTTGTTATGTTTTTAAATAGAAATCATATCATTTTCAAATAGAAAAATTTAAACAACTTCTTAACATAATCAAATACTCTACTGAAGCTCATTAGATAAATAGTACATTACAGAGCTCAAAATCCCACAAAATACAAAAAAAAAAAATCTTTTAAGCAGCTTCTGCTTGAAGGTGGATCCTTGATATTGAAAATGCTACTGAATCAGAATCTGTAATTTAACAAAATCCCTGGGTTACTGATTAGTGCATTACATACTAGAAAAGCTCTAAATGGGCTGTGATTTTTCTCCACACTGCTGTATCTTAAAAACCTAAGATATGTTTTGGCATATAGGAGGCATTGAAATATTTGTTAAGTAAGTTTAAAAATGTAACTCCCCCATTCCTCAGTCTCATTTATATGAATGAGTTTTAAAAGTGAAAATCTCCCATTTCTTTAACCCACTTAAAACAATTCCAATTTCTGTTCTATTCTTGCTTGAACTTACTCCAACCAAGCTCATGCTAAGTCCTACCACTTGACCAAAACTATTCTTGCTAAGATCACTATGCCCTGCATGTAGTTAAATCCAATAGCCAAGCCTCAATCCTCTGACAAAATTACTCACTCTTTCCTTAAAAAGTATTTAGGCTTGCCTCCCACAGCTTTGGTCATCCTCCTCAACTTCCTCTACTCTAATTCTATTTTGTCTCACTGACATCTAATAGAAAATGTTCAAGGACTCAATCCTTTAACCTCTCCTCTAAATACACTTATACCCCTAGTGATCACATCCCATCTCATAACTAAATAACATCTATATCCTGATGACTTCCAAATTTATATTTCTCCCCCTTACTTCCCTCATTTGTATATCTAACTAAACTCTGAACTCCTAATCTTGCCCCCTCTAAACTTAACCCACCTAAGATCTTGCTGAACTCAGTACACGTCAATTGCGCCCTTCCATTTGTTCACACCAAAATATTGGCATCATCCTTGATCACTCAGCAAAGTCCACTGGCTCTACCTTCAAAATATATACAGAATCTGACCGCATTTTAGCACCTCTTCCTCTGGTGCTATCCTTCACCAACTTGAGATCTTTGCTTAAATGTCAGTAAGCGAAGCCTCCCTTGACCACCCTATTTAACACGTGGAAACCCTATCTCCTGTCTATCAGTCTCTCTATATCATTTGCCTGCTTTATCTGCTCCCTAGCACTTACCACTGACATACTAGATATTTAATCTGTTTTCCCCCAATGTAAGCTCCAAGTCTTCTGTTTATTTGCTGTATCCCCAGGGTCTACAACAACGCTAAGGCACTTAATAAATACATTTTTTCAACAAATTGTTTCCAAGCTGTTACAGCAAGAATACTCTTCCCATAGAAAATCTGATTTGCAAAATATTTGGGAAGAGTAAAGTCACTATAAGTTTACTCTAAAAGTTTGCTGTTTCAATGTCCTTTGCTACAATTGCAGGCTTTCCTATATGGAGATGTTCTTTGAATTCGCAGCTGTAAGATCAAACTAACATTTTCCCAACTTTTACATATCTACAAAATTTCAGAACCTTTTTTTTTTTTTTTTTTTTTTTTTTTAACCAACTGTTACAGGACTACAACACCGGGAAGCTGCAATACTGTTTCAATTTAATCAGGGTTTCAATTTGCTCTTCCATACAGGAAGTGAATACTTACTTGACTATGCCATATCCCAGACTGACTATAATGACCAGGATTCGAGCCAGTGAACGTTTAACTGCCGAAAGCAGCTCTGCAAGGATCAAGGCACCTTGAACTATGAGAAAGAAGAAAGGGGGGAAAGTGCTGTAAATCCAGGTTTGAGAAAAGGTGCAGTTCTAGAACCAGAATATACTAGTAGATCTGGTATTAGTTCTATTAAAAAAATAAATACTTCCTCAATTTTTACAAGTATATAAACTGAAATAACATAGTCTTATTCATGTGAATAGCAATCTGGCTGTGTTCAATTTACCTTCTCTCCCCACCCCTCACTTCACTAAAAACTCAGCAGAATATTTTACCCTACTTGGACAGTTTATAGCAACTAGGAAATATTCTCCCTTTTTAAAAACTATGAAATGTAACTATCCATAGAAAAGTACAACACACACACACACACACACACACACACACAATTTTCAATTCATTTTCACATCTACTAATTTTTCAGTCCTTTCAAAGACCAGGGAAATATCTAATTAGTGTAACTTGTAACAATAATTATCAACAATTAAATGATCTGAAGAGAGAGAACTGAATCGGTCATAAACAACTTCAGTTCAAAACAATTTCTGTCATCTGTTCACCTTACTAAACTATAAGCACCCTCTTATTTTCTTGGTACTACTATATTTCACCAATTCTTAGATGTATACCCACCCCCATCATTTTAACGTCTTTAAAATCAAAGTGTCTCAGGAGAACTAAGATGGCGGCAAAGGTAAAACACCTATCTTGCCGACATAATCAGCAATTTTAACACTACAACTTAACGAAAGAACAAACACTTTCCAGAATCACCAGAAAGCTCGCCGAGTGAAAATTCCACAAATAAAAGTAAAAATAAGACACTGTGACTCGGAGGAGCAGCGGCGAACAGCGTTGAAAGATTCGCGCGGAGAGAGGTTTGGGGCGGGCGGCTGAAAACCGGCCAGTTTTCTCGAACGGGGAGACAAAGGCATCCCACTGGACTGATTCTCCAGCTCTGGGCGAAGTCCAGAGAACCCACTATCATACGGGGTGAAAACTGGACAATGGAAGGGCACACCGAAGCTCGGGTGCTGCGGGGTCTGCCACCTTGTGGAGAAGGCAGCTTGCGCGCGAACAGCTCGGCTGCGTGACGGCGCAGAGAGCGCTCTGCGACTTGTCTCTCATTCGGAAAACCGTCAGACTGCTTTGTTTTATGACCCTGGGTGAGACATTGCGCATGCAAAGTCATTTGGGGAGAGTCTGAATTCCCCGGCAGCTGGTGGAGCTCGGCAGCGGCTCTCTCTCAGAGGTGCTGGCAGCCACTGCCGCCAGCACAGAGTCCCTGGGGCCGCATAGGGCAGACCTAACGCTGTCTGCTTGGCCCGGAGACTCCGCCCATCCAACCTGAGCACAGCTGAGCTTCACAGACAATTGGCCTGGAGGTCAACCCTCCAAGTGCTAACAACGATTAACTGAGCTTAACTTCAGCAAGACTGTGCAGCCCATATCCACCTCAGGTAACTGGGGAGGCTGAGCCACTGTCCCTAGTAGGAAGTCTACCACACAAAGCTAATTGACCAACTCAGGGAAGCAGCCACCATGCAGCGACATGGAAAGAAATCAGATGTGAAAGAAATGGAGGAAAAAAAACGACTGGACATGGAATTCAAAACCATGGTTATCGGGTTTTTCAAGAGGCTCCAACAAAAGGTCGAGGCCTATAAGGAAATAAGCAAGACCACAAAGGAAATGAATGAGTCCTACAGGAAATGAACAAGACCCTCAAGGATATAAATGAGACCTGCAAGGAAATGATCAAGACCAACGTGGAAATGAATGAGTCCTACAAGGAAATGAAGGAGACCCTCAAGGATATAAAGGAGACTCTCAAGGATATGAAAAAGGACCAACCAGAAATTAAGCATACACTGACTGAAACAAAAAATATTATACAAAGACCTAAAAGTGCTCTGGAGCACCCCAAGAACCAAGTTAAAGATTTGAAATACAAAGAGGGAAAATCCACTCAGATGAAAAAGCAAGAAACCAAAAGAATCCAAAAAACTGAAGATAGTGTAAGGGGCCTCTGGGACAACCTCAAGCATACCAACATACGAATTATAGGGGTGCCAGAAAAAGAGAGAGAGCAAAACAATGAAAACCTATTTGAAGAAATAGTGACCGAAAACTTCCCACACCTAGTGAACAAAATTGACTTAGGAGTCCAAGAAGCGCACCAAACCCCAATATATAGGAACCCTAAGAGGACCACACCAAGGCACATCATATTTAAATGCCAAGAGCAAAAGACAAAGAGAGAATAATAAACGCAGCAAGAGAGAAATAGTTGGTTACCTATAAGGGAGCACCCATACGATTGTCAGCGGATTTCTCAACAGAAACGATGCAGGCCAGACGGGAGTGGCAAGAAATATTCAAAGTGATGAACAGCAAGAATCTACAACCAAGATTACTCTATCCAGCAAAGCTATCATTCAGAATTGAAGGTCAGATGAAGTACTTCGCAGATAAGAAAAAGCTAAAGGAGTTCATCACCACCAAACCAACATTATATGAAATGCTGAAAGATATTCTTTAAGAAGAGGAAGAAGAAAAAGGTAAAGATGAAAATTATGAACAACAAATACACATCTATCAACAAATGAACATAAAAATCAAGTGAATTGATAGGCTGTTGAACAGGATAGACTGGTGAATATAACAGAGACATGGACATAGAGAGGGAATGGACTGACAATTCTTGGGGAGAAAAGGGTTGTGGAAAGTGCAGCAAGAGACTAGACAAAAATCTTGCAACAATGGGAGAGGACAGTGGGGAGGGGGAGGTGAGGGTGGAGGGTGGGATAGGTACAGGGTGGAGGGGAGCTATAGGGGGATAAAAAGGGGAAACAATGTAATTAATAAACTGAACAATAAAGATTAAAAAAATAAAAAATAAAAAAATAAAATAAAAGTGTCTCTTATAATCAATGGTATCTTAAAATTAAATTCACAGTATTTACTTTCTTAGATGCATATAACAATGGTGCCTTAAAAATCAATGGCAATGAGATTCAATGATGTCAACAGTCTTTCCCAAAAGTCACTACTTTTGTGAATATATTTTAGTAAAATACTCCTAAATCACTGAACCTGCAAGTTTTAAGATTAAAAACAAAAGTCACAAAGTTATTCTAAGAATTAAATAACTGAAAAGTTAAACCTACTTAATGACTGCTAACCTTAGGAAAAACTGTCACGTCTCACCTACTGTTCACTCACAAACGGGCTTTTGGTTACATACCAGATTCTCCTTTGTATCGGATGTTCTGAAATTCTGCATAGAAGACGGCTTTCTCAAGCATTCCCAGGAAGATGACAGCACCGATCCAAAACTGAATTCTCAGGAGATCTCTCCAGTAGCAGGCAGACCATGCCAGCCACAGAACACCAAACAGGACATACACAATACACATCACCATGAAGAACTGTCACAGGAGAGGGGAAGAGATAAAAAAAGAGCACTAAGGCCAAGAGCCAATTTGGCATCAATACACACTCTTAACAAGATATAAAAAAAAATGCATATCAGACCTTTTACTTGAAAGGTAACTATTTTATTTCTTTAGATTTTGATACACACAAAATAATTATCTCCGCTTGAGCAGAGGGAGACTACCTAAAGGCTTGTCATCAAGTGACTGCTCATCTGTATCAAGTGAGCTTTTTCAGCTCACAATGTAAAATTAAATGAAGACAACACTGAAGAAAATGTAAAAATTACATTAAGAATATTCTCATACACACACACACACACACACTAAAAAGGATGAAGTTTTACCATTTAATTACTTTAAGTGGGATCAGGAACTGCAGGGTTGAACTAGGCGTACCAGTTAATAATGCAGATTTTTTTCAATACATGGAGTTACACATATGTTGATATATATGCGATTTGATATGTATGCTATTTTGTTGTATTGACAAGCTTCAAAACTTCTTATGTCAAATTTGCTGAAGGTGTTAACATCATATATATCTTTACCCTTAAAAATTTCGTGCCAAAAAAAAGAGCATTTGCGGATAATTTTAATTCATTACTTTATTTTGAAGAAAAAGTTATCAGATACTTCAGAAAGCTTATGGTGACATGCTCCACTCAAGATACTTGTGAACGCTGGTTTAAACGCTTTAAAAGTGATGATTTCGATGCGAAATGCAAAGAACAGCCAGGTCAACCGAAAAAGTTTGAAGACCAACAATTACAAACATTATCGGATGAAGATGCAAGTCAAACTCAAAAACAACTTGCAGAAAGATTAAATATTGTTCAGCAAACAATTTCCTATCGTTTATAAGCAATGGGAAAGATTTTAAAGGAAAGAAAACAAATGGAAAACCGAAAAGTCCATCAGTAAAATGTTGCTTGAACAGCACAAAAGAAAGTCTTTTTTGCATCGAATTGTGACTGGTGATGAAAAGTGGACTTATTTTAAGAATCCCAAATGCACAAAATCATGGGTTGATCCAGGTCAACCATCAACATTGACTGGGAGGCCAAATAGCTTCGGAAAGATGACAATGTTCTGTGTTTGGTGGGATCAGGAATGTGTGGTGTATTATGAGCTTCTAAAACCAGGTGAAACCATTAGTGCGATGGCTACCGACAACAAATGATCAATCTGAACCATGCTTTGATTGTGAAACAACCAGAATGTTCCAGAAGACACGGCAAAGTAATTTTGCTTCATGATGACGCACCATCACACACTTCAAAACCAGTTAAAGACACGTTAAAAGATCTTGCCTGGGAAGTATTAACCCACACCCTGTATTCACCAGACCTCGCTCCTTCAGATTACCACTTGTCCTGATCAATGGCACATACACTTTCTGAGCAGCACTTCAAAACATACGAAGAAGTGGAAAATTGGATCTCTGAAGGGTTTGCCTCAAAATAAGAAAAGTTCTATTGGGACACTATCCATAAATTACCTGAAAGATGGGAGAAATGTGTAGCTAGCGATGGACATTACTTTGAATAAAGCACATTTGATGTTTCTCTTGATATTACTGTGTTTTCTTTTATTACAAAATCCACCATTATCAACCAGTACACCTAGTAAGAAGTGTCCTGCTTTGGAACCTTGAGAAGATGTGAGATTTGATGCAATCTTTGAGGTACTTTCCAACTCTACAATTCCACACATCATTACTTCTTTGTTTTACGGTCGAGAACACGAGGCACCAAGGAGTTCACTGACACTCACAAGGCCACATTCTAGTACAAGTGCCAAAGCACAAGCAATATTTTGTGAACTGTTCAGGAACAATTCTTTAAAAAGGAAAATTGCCACAAAACATGGATACTCTTTCAAGTTAATCTCATTTAATGTTGAAGTTAAAGAAGATAAATTTACTTACAATCATCAATGGATATTCTTCAAGTGTGAGGTATTCGTACGGACCCTTCAATTCAACAGTCACTGCCAAAACATAGTCCTCAGAGTTAATGTGAACAATGCAGGATTTAAACAAAAACATTATCTGATGTTCGTCTGATAAGAATTAATGAAAATTCCAGTGGGTCATTTACTTTTAACCATTTCAATTCTGGCGAATATTACAGGTGTAGAGCACTTTGAAATTCACTAAGTGTTCTCATGGTTTGTGCTACGTCCTGCATAGGTCTCCATGCCTCTGCTACAGTCAATATCTTACGTGAAAAGCCCTTTGTTCCCATACTCACATCTTTTAAAGATTAGGTTGAATGTACTTCCTCCATAAAACCTTCTGTGAGCTGCCAAACTGGAACTTCCCCATCTCCTCTAACTTCTAAACACATTTCATATATACTTTTCTTATAACACTGCACGAATGTTTTGAAAATTCCAGGACTTCATTCCTTCATTTTGACTCCCTCTATCTGCTCTCTCTCCTTACCTATATTTTCATGTTGTTTTTAATTTTACCTACTTCAATTTCATATGACTTTGCTACATTAATGTATAATTTTTAGAAGGTGCTTAAAAACAACAGTGTTTAATGAAGCAGAACAAATGAAAATAACAAATATCTGAAAGACGGATTTGATTTACAGAAACAAGCCTATGACTACTTTTAAATTGTAATGGATAAAACTATTTGAATAAATTTTATATTTGATCAACAAAAAGTATCTCCAGAGGCACACTAATAAATGCCTATTCAACAAAAATATCCCACTCATTTTTTTAAATATGTTTTTATTGATTTCAGAGAGGAAGGGAGAGGGAGAGAGAGATAGAAACATCAATGATGGGATCACTGATTGGCTGCCTCTTGTGCACCCCCACTGGGGATCAAGCCCAAAACCTGGACATGTGCCCTGACCAGGAATCAAACTGTGAGTTCCTGGTTCATGGGTCGACACTCAACCACTGAATTACGCCAGGTGGGCCCACTAATTTTTATCAGGTAGAAAGGACGTGTCATTATTAAAAATAAATCAGGTCAGTGCACCGAAAGGTTGCCAGTTCAATTCCTGGTCAGGGCACATACCTGTGTGTTGGGTTTAATCCCCAGCTGGGGAGCATACGGAAGGCAATCAATCAATGTTTCTCTCTCATATCAGTGTTCTCCTTCCTCCCCCTCCCCCCGCCACCCACAACCCCTCTTTCTAAGCATGTCTTCAGGTGAGGATTAAAAATAAATAAATAAATAAATCGGATCTAATACTTTTATGAACAAAAGGAACATCCCATAATAGCAATCATAAAAATGTCATAGCAGAACTGGTTTTTAAATCTATACCTTCTTAATTTAGTAAAAAAGCAAATAAAATAGTTAGTGAATACTTGTCACATTCTTTGCTTACATTATGCCAGAAGGTCAATAAATACAGCACATGGACCAAATCTGGCCATCCACTTTTTGTAAATAAAATTTTAATACAAAACAGTCATATCCATTCACTTACATATTCTCTATGGCTGCATTCACACAATGGCAAAGTTAGGTAGTTATAGGAGAGAAAACATTTACTGTCTGACCCTTTAAGAAAAAGTTGACTAACCCCTGCTCTATGCTAAAATAGAACTTAAGCACTTACTATATGATACACACTATGGAAAATAGGAAATGGTCAGATGTATAAGATGTTTTCTGCCATCCTAGTGGATTACCATCTAGAGGGAAGAGAGAGTTAGTTGAAAAGCAACACAGAGAACTGTCCTCTGAGACAGACCCAGAAGAATGAAATTTATATTTTCTAGGATAAAGTAAAAAGCCACCCAGGCAGAAGAAATAACAAAGACAGGTGTAAAAATGCATAATATATTTAACGAACATGTAGACTGAGATATTGCATAGTACCATATCATAGCATTTTGCTATAAGGCAACAAAAAGTAAATTGGGACAACTTACAGTTTTAAAAACCTTGCTTATAAATGTGGACATTTTATAGGTAATAGGGAGGCTTCAAAGGTTTTAATGAAGGGAAGAAAAATGATAAAACTGTTTGAGAGAGAAAACTTTCACATAATGTAGTTAGGTCTATGCTTTAAAGTTTCTTCTTAGCTCCAAACAACAGATGGATAAGACAAAAAAAAGAATATAAGCTGGAAAACGTGTGCGCGCGCGTGTGTGTATCAATTCCAAATAATGGCATCTCAGAAATTCAAGAACAGTTTAACATTAGAAAACCAATTAATATAATGCATCACATGAACAGATTAAATGAGGAAATCTATATGATCATTTTAATCAATATAATCAAAGCATCTGATAAAACTCAGCATTCATTCTTAATACTAATAAAAATATATTTATTTTTGGAATAGGAAGATATTGCCTTAACCAAATAAAGAAAACATTATTGCCAAAACCGGTTTGGCTCAGTGGATAGAGCGTCAGTCTGTGGAATGAAGGGTCCCAGGTTCGATTCCGGTCAAGGGCATGTACCTTGGTTGTGGGCACATCCCCAGTAGGGAGTGTGCAGGAGGCAGCTGATAGATGTCTCTCTCTCATCGATGTTTCTAACTCTCTATCCCTTTCCCTTCCTCTCTGTAAAAAATATATAAAATATATATATTTTTTAAAGAATACATTATTTTAAATTTATAGTTAACATGATATTTAATGGTGGTATGTGCCAATATTGTAAGAATGGCCACCATAATTGTTTCTATTTTATATTCTCCTTAAGAAAGCAGAGGGGAAAAGGACACCACAGAGAAGGAAGAAACAAAACAAAACAAAAAATTTTAAGAAATAAGAACAGTTAGTAAGCTATTGCAAAATACCAGAAAGAGATGACTTTTATAAACTGGGCAGCAAGAGTGGAAAGGAGAAAATTTGAGACAGCTGACATACAAAATTATATTAGTTCCAGGTGTACATCATAGTAATATTTTTGTATCTCAACAATAATTTTAAAATAAATTTTTAAAAAATAAAAAATATTGAGACATTAAATAATTACCAAAGTCCATCAATTTTCAAATTGCCAGATTTTGACTTGGTAACCAAGTTTTTACAAGTCATCTCTTTCTGGAATTTTGCAGTAGCTTAGTAAACAAGTACCAAGAACATTATACTAACTAAAAATTTAAAAAGCTGGAGAATCAAATGAAAGGAAATGAAATCTAGAGTGTATCATCCTATATAATAAAAGCCTAATATGCAAATTGTCCCCACAACTGGGAGGTTGACTGGGAGTTTGACCCCTCGCTCTGACGTGCTGACAACCAGGGAGCAGCACGGAACATGGCGGGCATCGGCGAGGCAGCACTGGCAGCAGGCAGTACTGGAGGCTCTGCGGGCCACAATGGGCCCCAAGAGTGGACTGTGACAGGATGGTGGAGAACATGAGTGGGTGGCGCCAAACCAAGGCAGGTGGTACAAGTGGAGCCCAACTGCCCCACTGATAGTCCCCACAGACCGCAACCAGTGGCGGCAGCAGGGGACAGGGCCACCATCTAGCCTCAGGTGCTGAGGGAGCTGGGTGCGGGCCTGAGGACTCAGGCAGAGGGGGCACATGAGGACCTGGGTGCCCGGGTGCTGCTCAGGGCCCAGAGGTCAAGCTGGGACCTGCCTTTCCACACCAGAGGCTCGCACTTCAATTACCAGCCCGGCCTAGGGACCATACCCGTGCAAGAATTTTGTGTACCGGGCCTCTGGTATATAATAAGAAAGCATATGTGAAGTGCCTAAGACTGTATCTGGTACATCTTGATTACAGAAAAATGTTAATTTCTCTCCCTCAATTTTTCTATGTCAGAACATTCTTAATTAATTATTCCCTCCCTGAAAGCAATTACACATAACTCACCATACATGACCCAACTAGATAATAATGCAAATGGTAAAAAGAAATGAAATGTACTTACTGGTAAAAAGATTATTTAGTGAATTTTCTTTTGATGATTCCTTTGAGAATGAAATGCCAATATGTACAATAAAAATGTATGGTGCATCTTGCCAAGTTTTCAATGGATCATGCATTGCCTAGAGAGAAAAAAAGGCATTAAAAGTTCAGGTCTTAAGAATTAAGAGCATAAGTTAATAATATAGTATGAATATTATTTCAGAATGTACCCAGAAACATGGTTGAGTCCTTCATGTTCATTCATTAAAACAGTAGACACAACAGAAAATATTAAAAAAATAGGTTAGTTTATAAATTACTAAAAGGCAGGAGATCTTCTGTCTTGTTACACACAAAAATCACACGTTTTACTTATCTATTTTTCTACAAGGAAAACGTTAACTAAAACCACTAAATTGAATCACCATTTAAGTAAGCCATGCAATGACACTAGGTTGTATTTTTAAACATAAATACCCTAAACTAAGATTATTTAAATCACCTAAAAAAATAACACCCATGATGACCTCAATGATTAGTGAATTATAAACACCACTTCCTGAATCTAATTTCCCTTTATTCATGGTCTTGCCAAGACTACCAGAATTTCTGCTGATCAGGTCTCACACATTTACATGAAATTTAATCTTGGCTAGTCTATGTGGAAAGCAAGAGTCACTGACTCGCAAAGTCCAGGAAGGGCAGTTTCCATGTTTACAGAATTGACTACTTAGGAAGCATCCATCCCAAGGCCAATTAGTTTGTTCACAGCACTAAGAAAAAGTCTTCAAAGGATTTGTTGGCATACATTCTAGAGTATGGACCTTCAAAATACAAGATCAAGACTCCAAGATAAAGAAGATGAACATAGAAAATGAATGTCTGCTTCTTCCTCATGTGTGAAAGGAGGTACTCCTACTTAGACTTGAAATTTATTACCGTATGGTCTTAAAAGAAACTTCTATCCAGAGACCAATTGATAAGCTTCATTGCTCTATGAAACCCCTTAGAGTAGATAATAGATTTTGTACATTTATGCGTTTTCCTGTGGAATCACAGCTTTTTTTCAAATGCTCAAATTATCCTACACCCCAAGAAAAGGCTAAACAAGAGTTTAAAAAGTTATAGTCCATATACAAATCTAAAGTGTCACACAAAGAAGATTAAATGATTTTTCAGCTATACATTTTCTAGGTTATCTTGGTAACTTAATATAAATACCATGATGAATCATATATTTATTCCCGTCTGATGGTCTTCTTCTGACAAAATTCAGGAGCAGTTTGTGTGAAAACTTTATAGCTTCAAAACTGTAAATATATCATTTCTTATTTACCCATAATTAACTGAACCTTTACTGACCTTACTTGCTCATTAACCAATACAACTTTGGTGTAATACAGTGCTCTGCTACTAATTTCATACATCTTAAAACTACCTCTTACAAATTTCAAAAGGGACTGAATAATTCTCATATTCCCAAGTTTGACAAAGTTTACATTAATTTTGAAATGATAGATATTTTGACACTGTAAAAATAACATTCATATGGCACTTTTTATTATATTATTTAATACCCACAATAACCCTATCAAATTGGTACCATTTACAGTTCTTTCAATAGGTGTCCTTCAATAGGTGAATGGGTACCACAGTACATGCAGACAACTTTTATCCAGAGACCAATGTGTAAGCTCATTGATCTATGAAACCCCTCAGAGTGGATAATAGACATTGGAATATTATTTAGCACTAAAAAGAAATTAATTATGAAGCTACAAGAAGGCAAGGAGAACCTTAGTGCATATTACTAAATGAAAGAAGCCAATCTGAAAAGCTGTATACTATGATTCCAATTAATTAACATTCAGGAAAATGCAAAACTATGAAGATAGTAAAAGAAATCAGTAATTACCAAGGGCGCAGGAGAAGGGAGGGATGAATAGGTGGGGCATAGGGATTTTCAGAGCAATGAAACTATTCTGTATCCTAACATATATAAAAACCCAGGGTTTGTAACAACCGACTGAAGGCCGAAAGTCAGTCCTGCAGTCAGGGCTGGGTTGCCGTGGCGACCCAGTACTGACAGCCGAGGGAACTGCGGAGGATCAGGCCCAGAGAGAGGTCCAAAGATAGAGGTCTGATCTGCAGCCGCCGTTGATCAGCCGTTGCCTCTCTCTCTCCAAGCTTCGCCAGCAGCCACACCTCTTTCTCTCTGAGCCTCCATAGGGGATGCTGATGAACTCCACCTCTCTCATCAGGTCCAGAGATAGGTCCAGAGATACTGACTGGCATAGAAACTGACCAATCAGAACAAAATTGGCCAGCAGGGGAAGGGCAGTTGGGGGCAAGATCAGGCCAACAGGGGAGGACAATTGGGAGCGAGATCAAGCTGGCAGCGAAGGGTAGTTAGGGGCGATCAGGCAAGTAGGCAGAGGAGTTAGGGGCAATCAGACACACAAGCAGAAGTGGTTAGGGGTGATCAGGCAGGCAGGCAAGTGGTTAGGATCCAGCGGTCCCAGATTGCGAGAGCAATGTCTGACTGCCGGTTTAGGCCCAATTCCATTGGGCCTAAACCGGCAGTCTGACATCCCCCAAGGGGTCCCCGACTGGATAGGGTGCAGGATAGGCTGAGGGAACCCCCCTACCACCATGCACGAATTTCGTGCACCTGGTCACTAGTGATACTGTAACAGTGTATGTCTATCATTATACATTTGTTAAAACCCAAACAATGTATAACACAAAGAACTAACCCTAATGTAAACCATGGGCTTTGGTTGGTAATGATGTTCAAAGTGTTGGTTCAATAATCCTATCTAATAAAAGAGTAATATGCAAATTGATCACACCTCCACTGCAGCTGCAAGCCACGCCCACAAGCCAATCAGAAACAATTTGCAAATAAACCCAACAAAGATGGCTGCAGCCACAGACAGTAGGAGGGAGGTTTGGGTTTCCCTGGCAATGAAAGAAGCCAAGCTTTTCGCATGCCTTGCAGGCTTAGGCCTCTGCTTAAGGCTACAAAGTTTCAATTATAGAATCTCAACAGAAATGGCAGCAGCCACTGAGCGAGCAGAAGGCTTAGCTCCACTCCAGGCTACAAGTTTCAATTGTAGAAGATACATAAATCCCAGATACCAGGGCCTCTGCCTGGGTTATTGGGGAGCGTCGCCAGCCTGCAAAACACCAGAGGCCCCTCGCCCAGGCCACCCCATGTTCCTAGGGAACCCCGACTCTGATCTGGGACACCCATCAGGGCAAACCAGCTGGCCCCTACCCATGCACCAGGCCTCTATCCTATCTAATAAAAGAGTAATATGCAGATTGACCATCACTCCAACATACAAGACAGCTGCCCCCATGTGGTCAAAGATCCTGCCCCCATGTGGACACAAGATGGCCACCCCAAGATGGCCAGCAGGGGAGGGGCAATCGAGCCTGAAGGGAAGGCAGTTGGGAGGGACCAGGTCGGCAGAGGAGGGAAGTTAGGGGTGACCGGGCCTGCAGGGAAGGGCAGTTGTGGGGGACCCAGGCACGCAGGGGAGAGCAGTTGGGGGGTACAAGGCCTGCAGGGAAGGGCAGTTAGAGGTAACCAGGCCTGCAGGGGAGAGCAGTTGGGGGCAAACAGGCTGGCAGAGGAGTGGTTAGGGGGTGATCAGGCCAGTAGGGAGAAGCAGTTAGGGGCAATCAGGAAAGCAGGCACGTGAGCAGTTGAAAGCCAGCAGTCCTGGATTGTGAGAGGGATCCCAGATTGGAGAGGGTGCAGGCTGGGCTGAGGAACTATCTCCTTCCCCAACCCTCCTGTGCACGAATTTCATGCACCGGGACTGTAGTTGTAATAAATGTACTAGAATGGTGGGGGGATGAGTGTGCTTCTGTAGAGGGGGTATGTGCAAGCTCTCTGCTTTTTGCTCAAATTTGCTGTGAACCTACAACTGCTCTAAAAATAAGTCTATTAATTGAAAAAAATTATGGCAAGTATATTACATTACTGCTGAAATCAAACTGAAAAAGTTAACTAATCAAATATTAAATCTTTTCTTAAGTGAAAGAACAGTGAATTTTTTCCTCTAAAAAATAATATTTTATCAGAGTAGAGAAGTACTGAACTTGTGTCCCTTAAATAGAATTATAAAATATTCCTTTAGGTTCAATTTTTAGGAAGAATAATCAAAAGGCAGATAATCCTTTCACTTCCTTTTTACTATAATCTGAATAAATATTTCTAAAAATTACTTGTGATATTCAACGTCATCTTTCAGCCATCTTTATTTTTATTTTTTATTTTTTAATATATTTTATTGATTTTTTACAGAGCAGAAGGGAGAGGGATAGAAAGTCAGAAACATCGATGAGAGAGAGACATCGATCAGCTGCCTCTTGCACGCCCCCCCACTGGGGATGTGCCCACAGCCAAGGCACATGCCCTTGACCGGAATCGAACCCGGGACCCTTCAGTCCGCAGTCTGATGCTCTATCCACTGAGCCAAACCGGTCCTGGCTCAGCCATCTTTAATCACTAGGATAGGACTCAAGCCTTGAGTAGAACTTAAAAGTATATATACAGCAGGTCACTGAATAAAGCACAATTTACAAATAGTTAATATGCATATACATAAATGCTCAGTTTTAACAACCATTTTTTAAAAGTACAATTTAAACAATTTAACCCAACAAATTGCATAAAATGCTTTAAATTAAAATAGCCATTGTGTTAGGAAATAGGGAAACTCAGGTCTTATTTTCTTTTGACCACAAATTACTACAATATTTCTCTCCAGAGCATTTTGACAAAACATTAAAAAAAATTTTAAAAATACAGGAACTTGGACCCAACAATTCCACCTCCAGGAATTTAGTCCAAAGAGATATTATAAATGCTCACAAAGATATAGACAGCTCTAGTGGGTTTGGCTCAGTGGATAGTGTGTCAGACCGGGGACCAGAGAGCCTGAATTCAATTCCAGTCCAGGTCACGTACCTAGGCTGTGGGCTCCTCCCTGGCTGGTGCCCTGCTGGGGCACGTGCAAGAAGCAACCAATCGATGTGTTTCTCTCACATCACTATTTCTCTTTATGTCTCTCCCTCTCTCTTCCACTCTCTCTGGAAAGAGAAAAAAAAAAAAAAAAAAGGAAAAATATCCCTGGGTGAGAATTTTAAAAAAAGATAAGATATAACTAGATATTATGAATGTGATCTTCTCCACAACGGTGAAAATCTGGAAACAACCCAATGCACATCAGCTGGGTGTTAATTATAAAAATCTGGTAAAGTGAAATAGCACAGACATAAAAAGGTGAAGTAGTGCTAAATGTACTAATCTGTCAACTAAAAAGAAAAAATTACATATCGGTATATAAAATATAACCTCATCTTTATTAATATGCATGTGATCTGTGTAATCACATGAAACAACTAGAAAATTAAATTACAAAGGATTTTGTTGTTGTTGTTAAATCCCCACTCAAGGATATTTTTCCATTGATTTTTAGAGAGAGTGCAAGTGGGGAGTGGGGGTGGAAAGAAAGAAAAACGTGTGAGAGAGGTACAGTGATTGATTGCCACCCACCACACCAGGGATGGAACCTGCAACCCAGGTACATGCCCTTCACTGAGAATCGGACTGGCATCCTTGGGTGCATGGGCCAATGCTTTAACCATTTAGCAACTCTGGCCAGGGCACAAGTTATAGAAGCAAAATGTTCACCAACAAGAAATTGTTAAATCTAAAAATTAATATATCTACAAAAATATTCACTGCAATGCTGTTTAAAATTACAAGATAATGAAACACAAGTGTCATGATCTGTTAACAAATTGCAATGTGTTTATACAATAAAATACTATTCAGGCATTTAAATAATGATGCCATAAATAGTTACTGGTAGCTGGAAAGATGTTCAAGTTATATTGTTAAGCTAAAAAAGTTATAATAATACATATTGTAAGATTCCTATTTTTAAATAAAATATAAATATGCACAAAGACAAAGGACAAGATAAATATATTTATAGTCTCAGTGTGTGGCAGTATTACAGGTGATTACTTTTTCATTTGTGTATATTTTCTAAAATTTTGTAGTACTAAATATATACATATGAGCAATAAGAAAAAATCCAATGATTATTCTCTGCTTAAAAAAAAACTAATGAAGTCTGCCATGCCTACTTATTTTTAGGTTAAAATTCTGTACAATTTTAATAAGGTGAGGGAGGGTGGAGATACTTGTAGAATGACAAAATAAGGACTTGTGAAAATACACTCACTCATAAAAGTGGCAAGAATATAGGGAAAGACTATCAAAATAAACTCTTTTGGAACTCTGAAAATTCTACAACTGTTTCCTGATGAAAAATAAATAACTGAAGAGTAAACTCAGTAAGAAAAGCAGCTGAATCCAATAGAAAAAGCAAGCTTGTGGTGTTTTTGTTCACCCTAATCCTATGCCCCTGTTCCAAGTTCCTTGAAACCAAAATGCTCACAACTGTAACAACTGTGAAAAACAGAAGTTTGGCAACCACTGGGGAAACAAGTTTGGAGGCCCATGAAGCCCAATTGCCAGAGCTCTCTGAAAGGTGTGAAAAAGCTCCATTCCCAGGGCTTAACATTTATATGGCCTCTCTCAGCCCAGTCAGTGGAGGACCCTGTACTCACAGCACTCGCAAAAACACTCAGCAATTATGAAAGATCACAGCTGCCATCAGTGTTACTAGGGGGGCCATCAAGAGGCTGACTGAAACTTAAAAAGAAAAATCGGAAATAAGATGTCCATAGGCATTTTGAAGAGCTCTAAGCTATCCCTGGAAATCCAGAAGACAAGGAGCACATACAGGGCTGTGCATGTATGTGTGAGACTGTGCACACATGACTGAGAAGACCTAATCACCCACCTCTGGCTGATCTTCAGGCTCTGCACAAGAAAGTAAAAGTCCAGGCAGTTTTAAATTGTGACAGAAGTCAGACATTAGGCCAAAAATTGCATGATTCCATTTACATGAAATGAACAGAACAGGCAAATCCTTAGAGACAGAAAAATAGTGGTTGCCTGGGGGGAAGGATGGAATGAGGAGGGACTGCTAACGGCTATGCCATTACTTTTTGGGGTGATGAAGATGTTCTGGAACTAGATAATAACTGGTAATAGTCAATATCCTAAGAAACACTGAATTGTATGTTTTAAAAGAGTCAATTCTGAAATATGTATGTGTCTTAATGAAGTTGTTATAAAATTAAAAGCTTAAATCAGTTTTGTAAAAAGCATGACCCAATATGGATAACTGTTATTTCTTCTATATTTTTAACTGGCAAAATTTTGATGAATTAGTTATTGTGAAGTATAAAAAATTTTAAGCATATTTATAGACTTCAATCTATCTCAATTTTTCAAAATCTCTTCCAGTTATATTCTATTATAAGGTAATTTAGGGTGGAATTGAAGATTCTTTTATAAAAGTTTCTTCCTTTTTACAAATAATATTTGTGAAAAATAATATAACCAGAACCACTTCAAAATGAAGCTAGAGCTGCCACCCCAGGGGAATTGCCTTGCACATCTTACTCCTCAAATTTTTGGAATGGGCCAAGTTAACATTGCATTCTAAACAACTGTTTGCAAAGCTAACTGAAAAGCAAAGTGCCAGACTACCACACTGAAAACTAAAGACATTCTTTAGAATTCACACCACCATGCAGAGTGAACGAATAATTTAGCTTATTTGCACTTACAGGAATTCCTTCCTTGACTTATTAACATCAACAGGAATTCCTTGCTTCAATTCTTCCCCTTTTTCATAAATACCCTTTGTCTTTACCTCCCAATCAGAACACTACTTGGGTTTCCACCAGAATCAGTGGATTCCCAGGATTGCAATTCCTCCTGGATCTCAAACATATTCTTTTGCCTGTCACTTTGGCTTTTATTTTTAGGTGAATATATATATGGGGTAATGATTATAAAAAATAATAAAAAATGATTGCAGAAAATATGAAAAATACAGAAAACACCAAGAATAAAATAAAAATCACTCATATTACCAACCAGCGACAACTATTGTCAACATTTTGGTGTACAGCTTCCAGTCTTAACTTTCTTTTTAAATGTTAGCATATCAAGATAATTCAAAATACACAAACATAAAAAAGGTGAATTCCCTACTACACTTACAATTTTTTCTCCAGTAAAGGTAAGATTTGTTCCATTCTCCTTAGCCTTTAAAACATTAAAAAAAGAAAAAAAATTAATTCAAAAATTTTACTATTTTCTCCCAGAAATATTTAACAAGGAAAATAATTACCTCCTGCTTTTCTCCTAAAAGAGGCAATCGGTGCATGGAATCCCCAGAAAAGCTCTATGAAAGAAAAATAAAACTAAAATTAAAGATATATAATAAAAGTATATTTCTAAATTTATTAAAAAATGGTTAAAGCAAAACACGTTAAAACAGTAAACAACAGAGGCCCAGTGCGCGAATTCGTGCACAGATGGGGTCCCTTTGGTTGGCCTGCAGGGATTGGGCCAAAACCCACAGTCCAACACCACCTGCAGCTCCCACCGCTCATCCCAGCCCCACTGTGCCTGCCATGGGCTCGTACCCAATCAGATATAGGCTTCGGATGGAGGGATCCTATAGTTCCCCATCATTCTGAAGAGAAGGAAAATGTGGCTCAAAGCTACAAAGCTTTGGATTTTAACCTAAGGTTCCTACCTCTTTGGTCCACTGCTCCTTCTACAACACATTCCCTGGCTATAAAAACCTTACTCTAATTATAACATTTACCTTTCTTACTAGTTATCAGCAGGTGAGGCATTTTCCTTCCTGAGTATTTACAGCACATATTTCAACTCTGATACATTAGACTGAGAAGAGGAAACCTTACCAATAAGGGATATGCCCACACCGTGGAAAGATTATAGGTAGATCTAAAATTAGGGAACTTTGGGCAGCAGTATACAATAAATAGCTTTCCCAATCAAATCCAGCAAAGGCCAAATGATTCTCCTGCCAGGGATAAATCAGGAGAACAAACAGAAAACCCTTACTCAGTATCACATTGTTCTTAGTTTTCTTTTTCTACCATTCTTCCACCATTACAAGATATTTTCTTTTTATCTAAGTCCAAAAAATCTAAGTTATAAAAAGAACTCGATCTTTGCAGTTCAATTATCAATTACTTCATTTGCTTATTACTAATTATTCCTTAAAGTCTTTTATCAATAAATTACTTCTAGTAACTAGACAGAAAACCTAGTTCTCCATGAACTTCCTTGCCTCTTCAAGGAAATTTGCTAAATATTCTGAATCAATATTTAAATTCAGTAAGCACAAAGGCTATAATTACAGTAACTATTTTTAACACCTATAAGATATATAATTTTTGTTTAAAAATTTGTGTCTAATCCTATTTCTAAGAGAAGATAATTTTACAATATAAATCCCACTTATAATGTGTAGAATTCAACCCTTTCACTTCAGGTCTATAGCAGTAAAATCTAAAAATGCTGACTTTTCTGGGGATATACCAACTAGATGAGATGACAAAATAATTAAAAATTGGGGGTTTCAAATGTTCATCAATAGATAAACAAGATGTGTTATATATATACAAGGAAACATTATTCAGCCTTAAAAAGAAAAAAATTTCTGGTACATACTATATGGACGAACCTTGAAAACACTGTTAAGTCAAGAAGCCAAACAAATATTGTTATGATTCTACTTCTGTGAGATATCTAGAGTAGTCCAATTCATGGAGACAGAAAGTAGAATAGTTACCAGGAACATGTGTCTAGATATTATTGTTTAAGCATAATAAAGGGTCATTTAGGAAGACAAAAAAGCTCTAAAGATGATTAGTGGTTATAGTTTCAGAACGTGAATGGTGCACTTAAATGATTACAATGGTAAATTTTATGTTATGTATCTTTACCAATATAAAAAAATGGGGGTTTGCTTTTTACACACAAATAAAGTACATCCTCCTTTATAATGAGAAATTATGTGACTGGCTATGCATCAATCAAAACATACTTCTAACTTATTTCTGTCAGAAGATCAAACTAGGAAGCAGAATTAGATATCACCAAAAATACAGGCATTACATTTTTCATTTTTTTCTATTTCCCTCCCCCATCACTACCAAACATTACCTGTGCCTTAAAGAGTTCACTACAGTTTTGGAACAATTTTGATGATGTTTGATATTTCCCAGACAAGCCCTTTTTTTCCCTAAGTTCTTCCAAATATTTCTCCATATCTCCGGTCTGAAAAAATAAAGAAATACAAAGTATTTAACTTACTTTCACAAGTAAGATATTTAAAACATATAGATCACCTATTATACAAATATAGTTTGGGGTTTACTATTTTAAAAATTAACAGCAGATAAAGACTCTATATAATATTATCCTAGACTCTAATAGTGTTAGACTCTAAAGAAAGGGTAGTTCCTCTAAAAATTCTAGCAAAACTGGGAAACAGACTAGAGAGTTTGGTTACAAGAAAATATATTTATATGATTTTTACAATCTCAATAGATGCAGAAAAATCACTTGTCAAAAGTCAACATCCACCCCTAACCGGTTTGGCTCAGTGGATAGAGTGTCGGCCTACGGACTGGGGTAACCCAGGTTCGAATCTGGTCAACGGCATGTACCTTGGTTGAGGGCACATCCCCAGTGGGGGGAGTGCAGGAGGCAGCTAATCGATATTTCTCTCTCATGGATGTTTCTAACTTTATCCCTCTCCCTTCCTCTCTGTAAAAAAATCAATGATATATATATCTGTCTAATAAAAGAGTAATATGGAAATTGGACCATACCTTTGCTACACCCACAAGCACACCCACAGACACGCCCACCAGCCAATCAGGAGCAGACTATGAAAATAAACCCCAACCAAGATGGCTGCCATCACTGAGAGCAGGAGGAAGGCTTGGGTTTCCCCGGCAACAGAGGAAGTCAAGCTTTCCGCCTGCCATTGCCAGCCTAGTCCTTCACTCAATGCTACAAAGTTTCAATTATAAAAGATACAGAAATGGCGGCAGCCACTGAGCTGGAGAGAACAGAGGCTTGAGTTTCTCTGCAATGGAGGAAGCCAAGCTTTCCATTGCCTGCCGTTGCCGGCCTAGGCCTCCACTCTAGGCAACAAAGTTTCAAACAGAAATGGCTGCCGCCACAGAGCGAGCAGAAGGCTTGGCTCCACTGCAGGCTACAAAGCTTCAATAGTAGACATAAATTAGTCCCAGATCCCAGGGCCTCCGCTTGGGTCGCTGAGGAGCCCAGGCTGCCCCTCACCTCAAGGGAACCCCCACTCTGATCTGGGACACTCTTCAGGGCAAACCAGCTGGCCCCCACCCACGCACCAAGCCTCTGTCCTATCTAATAAAAGAGTAATTTTCAGATTGACCATCACTCCAACACACAAGAGGGCTGCCCCCATGTGGACAAAGTCAGTCTTTTACTGTTATCCATGTAAAATTATATTTGTGTCCTGCCCCAAACTATATTTGTGTCCTGCCCCCATGTGGACACAAGATGGCCACCACAAGATGGCCAGCAGGGAAGGGCAGTTGGGAGGAACCAGGCCTGCAAGGGAGGGCAGTTGGGGGGAATCAGGCCTGCAGAGAAGGGCAGTTATGAGTTACCAGGCCAGCAGGGGAGGGCAGTTGGGGGCAAACAGGCTGGCAGGGGAGCAGTTAGACATCAATTAGGCTGGCAGGGTAGTGGTTAGCGGGTGATCAGGCTGGCAGGCAGAAGCTGTTAGGGGCAATCAGGGAGGCAGGCGGGAGAAATTTGGAGCCAGCAGTCCTGGATTGTGAGAAGGATGTCCGACTTCCTTCAAGGGGTCCCAGATTGGAGAGGGTGCAGGCTGGGCTAAAGGACACTCCAACCCCCATGCACAAATTTCGTGCACCATGCCTCTAGTATATATAAAAAGTCAACATCCATTTATGATTAAAACTTTTAGCAAACTAGGAATAGAATGAAACTTCATCAACTTGATAAAGGCCATCTACCAAAAAGCTACAGCTAACATCATGGATAACAGTAAAAGACTGACTATTTCTTCCTTAATATCAGGAACAAGACAAGGATAGCCACTCTTACTACTATTACTCAAAATCACAGATTCTAGACAGACCAATAAGGTAAAGAAAAGGTAAACAGATTAGAGGGGGAGTAAAGGAGAAAGGGTAATAATATAGCTAACAAATGTGAAGATAATAGAGGGATCTGAGGTAAAATAAGAACATGGGTTTCTTCAATTTTGATAGCTCCAAATCTTCCCCGTCTTGGTTTTATTGAGATATAATTGTATATGTGTATTGAATAAATGTCACAATAAATTTAACAATCATCACCTCAAAAATACATGTATGTATTTACAAGTTACTTTACTAAATTAACACCACCAATGAAAAGATATACTTGTGCTCATAAGCTAAGATAAAAGCTGTTGTAGTCATTAATAGCCCACTGCTGATACTCTAAAAACACTCCATTTTTGTGGCTTCATAACCAGTTCTGTGTATTTTTCTCCAATATCTACATGCCTAACCTCACCCTCTTTTTCTAAGGTCCAATATCGCATCTCTATCTGCTTGTCATTTCCGTAATTTTGTCCCATGACAAAATAACTTTTACATTCTTAACTTTATACTACCTATGAAGACTGGATTTGCTAAGTTCTTGATCAATTTTATCAGAAGTTTCAAATACACAGTTTTTAACTGTAAATGCATTAGTAATTAGGAGAAAAGATCAGCCGACAATATTTCAAATTATATTCTGATATTATCATCTCTCTAAATTCTTCAGTGTTTTAGTCCTCCTCCTATTAATCCTACCCAATGTTGTATAACAAATGCAAAAACACCACCACCACAAAAAGATAAAATAAACCCTAATATTAGGCAGAGATTTAAAATGTTTATGGTTTGAAAAACTGATTGAATGATAGATATTTTTAAGACTAGTCAGATTATCTTTGAAAAGAAACCTCAAGAATAGGAGAAATGCAATTAAAAAAATTTTTTTTCAAAGAAAGAATGAAAAAGTCCTAAAAAAAACCCATACTGGAGCCATAACTCTTCAAAGCTCACGTACAGTGTACAATGGTAATTCTGAAAGTGTGGTCCATGGACCCTTTCATTTATGAGGTCTAAGAGGTGAAAACTATTTCCTCCCCCCTTCCTCCCTCATCATCGAATGGTATTTGCCTTGCCATCATCATCATCATCATCATCATGTTATTTGCCTTGTACTAATAGTGCAAAAGTAATGATGAGTAAACTGCTGCCCCTTATCAGGAACCAATGCAATGGCACCTAACTGTACTAGCACTCATGGTACTCTTCATAGTCACAAACTTGCACTTGTGTTTTTTTTAATATATCTTATTGATTTCAGAGAGGAAGGGATAGATTGAAACATCAACAATGAGAGAGAATCATTGATTGGCTGACTCCTGCACACCCCACACTGGGGATCGAGCCCGCAATCTGGCTATATGCCCATGACCATAATCAAACCCAGGACCCTTCAGTCCGCAGGCCAACACTCTATCCACTGAGCTAAACCAGCCAGGGCAAAGTTGCAGTTTTTTTTTTTTAAAGCTAGTTTTATGTAAGAATATCCTTGATGAAGCACTAATCATTATTAAATGTGAACTTTAAAAAAAATTATTTATTGACTTAAGAGAGATGAATGTGGAGAGAAGGATGGGGGGAGGAGGAGAGGAGAGGAAAAGAGAGGGGAGGGGAGAGGTGGGGAGGGGAGGGGAAGGAGAGAGCGAGAGCGAGAGCGAGAGAGAGAGAGAGAGAGAGAGAGAGAGAGAGAAGAGAAACATTGATTTGTTCTTCCACCCAACCATGCATTCACTGATTGATTTATACATGTGCTCTGACCAGGGATCAATCCACAACCTTGGTTTACTAAGACAATGTTCTAACCGACTGAACTACCCAGCCAGGCCTTAACTCTGAACCTCTGAGCACATGCCTTTTTAATATTCTATGAGACAAAATAGGGAATGTGCAAAATACTATAAATGATTGTATCAAGATAAAGCACTTTGCAATTGTTTTAACTTACAAGCTAAACTGCCTACTTTTTTCATTTACTTGAAAGAATGACTGACAAACTATTCAGGCTTGGTTAGTTGAAAGATATTTTCTTGAAAACGGGCAAAGGGAAACTGTCACTTCAAGGAAGACAACTGACAGTACTCATTGCCAGTGATAAAACTTAAATTTTCAAGTAAAAACTGGAATTTTGGAAAACTTGCTATCTGCCTCACCATGAGCTTAACAACTTCTAATACTTAAGGAGGTTCTGATGAAACTGAAGGGTGATACTAATAAAAATAATTTTGCGTTAACTGTAAAATGAGTAAATATTGGGCAAGTTTATATAATTTAATCAACCAATATTTTTTAAATGGCCAATGAATGATGTTACAAAATCAAACATGGGTAAAAGTCCATTAAAAGTAAAAACATACCAATTTAATGTAACAGAGTTTTTTAAAAAAGTTCACTGACATGGTTTCAGATTCCACATTACCACTAACCTTTATGAAATTCCACTTGTTATATTTGGGTATTGAATCAAAGAACAATATCCACAAATAACTGAAACATTTTTAAAATACTATTCCCCTTTTCCGACTACATATCTGTGTGAGCCTACAGTTTGTGCATAGACTTCAACCAAAATAACATTGAAACAGACTGAGTAAAGGATACAAGATTCCGGCTGTCTTCTACTAAATCAGACATTAAATAAAGAGATTTGCAAATGTAAAAAATAATACCACTCTTCTGGTGGGGTTATTTTTTAAGTTTTTTATTAAAAAATTTTATAACATGCAGTGAAGTTTATTATTTTATTACTGAATAAATATTTCTCTATTTTCTCATTTTTCTTTTAATATGGAACACTGCACCAATTTGCATGTCATTCTTCCACAGGGGCCATGCTATCTTCCCTATATTGATCCAATTTTAGTATATGCGCTGTCAAAGTAGCACAGTTTTATTTTTCAATATAAACGCAATATGAACAAAGGCGTTTTGGAGTCTACGTAATATTTTAAAATGTAACAGAATTCTGAGACTAGAAAGTTTGAGTGCTGCTGGCAATTAACTATGCCTGCAACTTGGGAAGCACGGACTCTATTTTGTTTTTCTCCTTCACGGCTTCGTGACACTCCTCCCTCTCGGATTAGAACCTGATGATCTCTCAAGTCCAAGAAAAGTCTGTAAGTTTATGTTCCTTACCTTGAAGTTGTAGATTTCATTGTAACAATCAGCACTTTTTAGATACCAGGTTATATTCAAAGATACATCACAAGGTTCTCCATCAACTATAAAAAAAAAATCTTTGTGAATAAAAGATAAACCCCACCACCCCACTTATTTTCTGCTAAAATGAGATATTCATAGGCCATCTCTTCTCTGCACAGAAGGTAATGAGTAATACATGCAAAAGAACTGGATATTCTTCACATAAAATTAAATTACCCACTAAAAGAAAAAGCAGTTAAGCAGTTTTTAAACTTTGAAACTGTATCTACTTTTATACTTTAAAATCTTGAAAAATCTGGAAATAAAGCAGTTGTAAGTTAAAACCAGTCTTCTATTATCATCCAAATATTTATTGAGCAGCACACTTAAGTACAGTGCTACATGACACTGTGATAGGCCAAAGATGGAAATAGCAGGGGGAAAATTAGTAAAACCCTTAAAAAGACTCCATTCTAGTTGGAGAGATAAGGATTAACAACATTAGACATATCACAAGGCAATATTCAAAATAGTTCCGCCAAGGAGAAAATTCATAGTTTAAACCTTGAAAGATACCACGATTGGGTAGGAAGAACTATGAATAAAAAGCAAATCTGGCTGATTAAGATAGAAAATAGCAAAAGCAAACATAAAAGAGAATTAGATTCTTTTCAAAACCCACTTTAAGAGAAACCTCAGGAACTTTACAAAATCATAAAAGCCTTATGTTTAAATGACACATTTTTACAAGGTACAATTAAAATACACAAAAATCTGATGTGCTGAACAGAAATTATGGGAATTATAAAAGGATATTGCTAGCTTGCTATGAACTACTCAGAAGAACCACACAGAGACAGGATTAATTAAATAAAAGTCAGTAAGAAGTACCCCTGGCCTGACTGTTGTGAGTCAATGGCTGAGCGTCGACCACGACCCAGGACAGGGTACAGGCCCAGTTGTGGGCCCCATACCCCCCCGTAGGGGACAGGCAGGAGGCAGCTGATCTATGATTCTCTTGTCACCATTAATGTTTCTATTTCTCTCTCTCCCTTCCTCTCTCTGAAATTATTAAAATAATAAAATAAGTAAAATAAAATAAAGAATAAAGCTTAAAAAAAGAAGAAGTGTCCCTAAAGAGGAGATTTGCAAGGAAACTTGGCTGCAAAAATACTATTTATGTTAAAATACACCAGTTAGAACTTTGGGTGGTTTTAAGAGATCATGAAAATGGTCCTGTCAGTTTCATGGAAAGCTATATAACACACCCACAAAAGTATAAGATCAGAGATATGGTAAATATGAGAAAGCACAGAAGTAAAGTGAAAGATAATGTAAATTTTAAGGAGCTGCAAATCCTCCAAAAACAATGTATGTAACTTCAAAATATGTAGCTTGTGTAACTTGGCAAAAACACCACTAGATCAAAAAACAGGTGAGAAAAGACTGTACGTAATAAAAGTAAAGAATAGCATACAGGCTGTAAGGACAGAAAAAGTCCTTTCCTTTTTTTTGCTCTCACCTTCCACAATTTATGAGAAGCACCTGGTAATTAAACCCCAAGATTATTAGGTCCTCTGATTCAAAAAGCCCTTCTGTTTAAACTGCAGGACAAGATAAGCTACTCTCAAGGCTACATTCTTGCATCCCCCTCCTCCTCCCTGCTATTTTAACAACACAGGAATAATTCATACCAAAGTAGTCTCTAGTTGGTAGAAAAGTTCCTTTCCCTACTCCCCTTCAAACAAGCCTCTTTTGGACTCTTCATAACTTTTGTTCTAAGCATGTTTTCCAGGCATGGAAAAAACACTGATAAGACACCTCCTTAGGACATCTGGCGGACTATCTCCTGGAAAGCAAACTAACTTTTCAAGACAACCACCCTGGTATCTGCTCAACTTCAACAGAATCCTCCCTCCCTTCCTTGCAATAGCCACTGCTTAAAAGAGCAAGCAACCTTTGGTTCCCAGCCTTGTACTAACTAGCAATACTTGGTCCTTTGCTCCCCTGGAAGTAAAAAAAAAAAATTTCTCTCTGCATCTCTTCTAATTGTGAATTATTTCACAGCCCCAGTCACTAGCCAAACCGCAACACAGACTGTCAAAAAATAAAACACTGCCAACCCTAAAAGCTACTCTAATCTAGTTGTAAGGTCTGGGGCTGGGAAAATAGGGACTTCCCCTATCCCATAAACAATAGCAGCCCCCAAGGACATACCAGAGCTGTGCTGACATCCTGCTGGACAATAAACGACCACCCTGACTTATCAAGGGTGGGCAGGTTGGAATTGTATGAATTTCCCGCTCATAAATCACCTACCACAAACTCCCTCGGAACATGCCAACAGCAGCAAAAAGAAACCCTGCCAAGCAAAGACAGATGTGACTCCCCGGCCCGTGCTGTCGGACCATGGGAGCTCAAACGAGGGCATTTAATAAACTCAAACTTTCACTGGCAACCTGTGTGTCTTGGTCAATTATTGGCTTCGATCAGATTCAATCTTACCTCATAAGACCAGAGTGTCAGAGTAGATTTGATTTAAATCAAATTTAAGTCAGTGATCAGGAGATTATATTGCCCTCCTTCAACCCCAGTAAATCAACTAGAGAAAGATCCTTTTCTCTCACTTCCCTGCTACCTCAAACAGCGCCTGGCACATAGTAAGGTTTGGTAACTACTTACTAAATTATTAAAAGGATAAAATCATCAAACTATGACTTCCAACTTTGCACTTTATGGAGATACGCATAGAAATATACATAGATGACTTAGATTTTTTTTATCCTTGATCTTGAAATAGAGCTGCCTATGTTCTCTAAAATAAAGCCAGTTTCAGAAATAAAAGGAAGCTTTTCTTTAATGCACAATGGGATATTTTGGATTCAGTGGTTTTTAAACTGGACAGACTGGTTTTGTTCTACATAACCCCTATTTCCTAATAAAGAATATCTTTGAGTTTCCTCTTGCAAAGATCCAAGTGGTAAAATACTCCTTTTGCAAACAAAAGAAAGACTGTGCATATTCATTCACAGCCACTGATCTGATAAGTTAAGTAAACATCCATCAGGCACACAAAAGCAAAATCGGTCTTGTCTCTGTAACGCAGAACAGATTAAAACACCATGCTGGAAATCAACCAACACAATCTAACCATATAGCTGACCCTTGAACAACATGGTCTGAACTGTATTGGCTCACTTATACATGCTTTTTTTTTTTCTTTTTTTCAATAAATACCCACATTGCTAGGAGTCCATGGATGCAGAGGGCTGAAAGTTCACACAAGTAAATATTCTGAAGATTATTCAGTGAAAGGACATTAGTTATACCACATATGTGAATGCCTAGATAATGGACTATTAAATTTCAGAACTTATATTGAGAATAAGTCAACACAGGTAGAAAAAAGGTAATTTAAAAGTTTATAGATCACTCAAAAACTCAAACAAAAACTTCATGAAATGCAAAAACTCACATTTCAGGAAGATAGTGGTATTTTTGAAGAGGATCTTTCCAAAACTAAAATAATTTTTTCCCTGCAAAGATAAAGGAGAAAGGTAATTAGCATGAGAACAACTCCCAAGGTAGAATATAAGTAGTATAAAAACCTAAATTTATAAAATGTTGGTTTATTTTCTTAATCAAAAAAGGCAACTATAGTCTTCCTTTTAGTAAAATTCCACAATATCCAAACTGCAGGATTTTAAAGCTGGGTATAGACATGATAACCCCACCCCCACCCCCATCTCTCAGGCTATGAAGCAAGTACTCTAGAAGGAAGACTGCAAGAAATCCCAACTTAAATAGTCACAGGAGTACTCCCTAAACAGCTCATCTCCTTTACCCATTCATCACTGGCCAAAATAACCACTCATAAAAAACTATTCTATGAGAAGGTAGCCAAATTTAACTCATTTTAGTAACAAGTAAACTACCTAAATTTAGAACCTAAAGTTCTCCACCAAATGAACAAAAACTATCATGCCTACCATATAAAATCTCAAGTTAAGTTTTGGACATTTCAACCAGCGAGCAGAGCAGATTGAAACAAAAAGGGCACCGAGGTTTTAGTAGTATTCATACTTTCCCGCAATCCCTGCATCGGAGTTTTATCTGCTCACAGGGCGATAGCTCTTCTTCCAATTAAGTTTAAAAAGGGGGGAAGGGACAGACAGAAAAAGGTAAACCTATCTAGTTAATTGTCCCAAAGAAAGACTAGCCTTATTACCATATCAAGTTTTAGACTACCTCGTCTTCCACGTTAGCCATTCCAGTATTACATTTTGTTAGGGTCCCTAACCACACGGCAAAACCTAGAATAACCATGTCCAAGTTCAAACGAAATCATACAACTTCGTGCGTAACACTATCCAGCAACAACAACAAAAAAGAGAGCAGAAGGGAAAAAAGAAAGACGCCTATTTACTTATCCCTCTTCTCCAACCCGGGTCACGGAATTCTGTGAAACTTCAGCTGGAAGACAGACCCCTCTCGACCCACACCCCGCCAGGCACTGGAAGTTCCCTGACTGGACCACGGAACCCTTCACCCCTCTCTGCGCCCCGGTGTGGCCCTGACACCCCGGCTAACCTACAGAAACTCCCGGCTTTCTTCCCCCCCTCCCGGGAGGTGGGCCCCGGGGAAGCCACCGCAGGGTCACACTCCCGGCGATCCCACCCCTTTGGAAGCGGACTTTGGCGGAACCTTCCTGGACCCCTTGGGCCGCCGTAGCCCCACCCCTTGCTCCTCCGGGCTCGGTGGCTTCGGAACACTCACCGACGGTAGTGGAATGTGCCACTTGGACCGGTCCGCAGCAGCGACGGGTACCGGCCCTGCGCCCAAAAGCGACAATGGGGACGGCTGAGTCCCCAGAAGAAGAATGACAGGCAGCGCCTGAAGCCACGCAGCCACCGCCATCTTCACAGCCTTGGAGCGTCTACCGACAGCATTTCACCTTCTTCCGGCTCGTCCCGCCCTCTTCCGGCTCTGCTGGGGGGAGGGAAGGCGGGGGCGAGGGTCGGACCATCCGGGTCTTCGCACCCTCGCGAGCTTCGTTTGTTTTGCGGCTCCGCGGCCCCTCCCTCCTCGTGTCGTCACTGCTCCGTGCGAGGCTTTGGGGGCACTGCGCAGGCGTCGTTCTGTCATTACCTGGTCACCTCGGTGAGTTAGAACGGTCTCCAGAAGCCACCCCGCCTCCGTCGGCTCTCCTCTCTGCCAGCCCTGCACAGGTTTGGGGACGAGGCGAACACCCCATTAGTGTTTGGTTCTCCCCCTCCTGTTCGCTCCGGCCTCTTACCTCGTCAAAGTCAGACTTCTGGGCCAGAGTTCCGGGAAAGCCGTCGTGATCTGGCTGGCTGTTTAGGGTCTAGCAGTGAGTTATCCGGGTCTGGAGTTAATTAAGCCAAGACTGGAAAGTGGCGGCGGTGCGGTATAAACTGCAGAATATAATATGCTAGAGGCCTGATGCGCGAAATTCGTGCAAGAATAGGCCTTCCCTCCGCTGCCCGCATCGGCTTCCCTGTGACACCTAGGTCCTGGGTTTCCCTCCCCGCCGGGCCACTGGCAGACACCGGGAACCCGGGCTCCCCTCTCAGCCCCGACTTTCTCCGGAGGTTGTCCAGTCTAATCAGCATATTATGCTTTTATTATTATAGATGACCTCTTTACAAAAGCCCCTTCTAGCTCTGAAAAGTATGACGCTACTGCAGAGTCTGGGTGGAGAACATAAAGCTCCAGCAAAGACCTGGCGGGCGCTTCCCACACAACAGTTACCACGGGGAGGGAGGGGGTCGGCTTTCCACAGACGGCGTGACCGTCACTGAGATAGACCTGCAGGAGCTTCGCCACCCGCAGGCAGGCCACCTGGGTACTACTTCCTGGCTTTCACGCTCCCGAAATTGTCACCCGCTAGAACTGCGTACACGCCCCCTCTGAGGCAAAGACAGTTTCCGTTCCTAACGAAAGCAGTTCAAGCAGTTTCTCTTGGGCCTCTCATCACCAAGAAAAATTTGCCAAATAAAATAAGTCTCTAGAGAAACACTCTGCTGGGCCTGGAAATTCCAGGAGGAAGAGTCGAATTGCCACTCCTTAGGTATTTGGAGGGGACTCTCATTCCCCCCAAGAAACTTGACGTTGGTGATAAATTAGAAAGAGAGCTATCCCCGTTTTGAAAAGGTCGCCCAGGGATTTGGATTGAGAGCCCGGAGCCTGTGAAGTGACTTGGAAACCATGGAAGAACCCGAAAAAGAAGAAATCAGGTAAAGACCGAGCGATCCCGCAGGGACTGTGCGCGTGCCCTACGTTGGGTTGCCAGTTGCGAGGGTTACCCCCCCACCACCACCACCCACACCCGCCGCGCTTCCTGCGTGGTTCAGTGTTCAGGTTCAGGGTTCGGGCTCTGAGGAGGCCGCACACAAATGAAACTAGAAAATATTAATTTGAAAATATTGGGGGCCAGTGGGGACACCAACTCAGAGGGGAGGGACCCTGCTCCGCTCCAGCGTTGCTATCCCTTTTATTAAGACTATGGGATACACCCATAGCCTTTAGGCAGGCAATTACAATAATAGCCAATCAGCAAGAATTTGCATAAAACTAAAAGGTGGAGGTTGCTTTAGCTACCGTTGACTCAAACAGTGAGTGGTTGGCTCGGACTTTTCAGAGCTTCAAGGTTGACCAGCTTTCCTGGTTCCTTGTCCACACCTCTCTGCTAGGAAAGGCTGTGGGTGGCTTCCAACAGGACTGACTCCAGGGCCCAGAGAGACGGAGGATAGTAGATAGTATCTGGAAGGCCTGCAAGCAACATTCTGGCTTTGATGTTTTTTATTGTTTGGTTGCACTTCTTATTTGAATGCTTTATATTTGTGCATTTATTCTATCGTTTTTTTCTCACTTCCCCGGGGATTAGTTGATATTAATAGCTAGACCTTCATAAAATATTTTCAGATTGGTTAACAAAACTGGAAGAGTTGTGATCAGAATTCTAACTTATAAATTTCAACCAAGTTGCTTACAAAGTTCTGCTATAGCCACCTCTTCCCATTTCATTCTTCAAAGCTGGAAACAATTTCTTAATCTTTGAACACTTAATTAAAAAAACAGTAACAAAACTGAGTCAGTGAGGGAATTGATTACGTCCATGATGAATCATTTTTTAGTATGGCCAAGTATATCTGTTTGGACTTGTTTTCATATATTTTTTAATATATTTTATTGATTTTTTACAGAGCAGAAGGGAGAGGAATAGAAAGTCAGAAACATTGATGAGGGAGAAACATCCATCAGCTGCCTCTTGCACGCTCCCTACTGGGGATGTGCCCACAGCCAAGGTACATACCCTTGACCGGAATCGAACCCGGGACCCTTCAGTCCACAGTCCTGACGCTCTATCCACTGAGCCAAACCGGTCTCAGCTGTTTTCATATTTTGAAATTGGTGTTCAATCACAGCTTTAATCATGGACATGCTGACTATAGCTGCATTCAGCCACATCTCTGCATGAAATCCAATGTTTCCCCTCCCCCCTTTTTACCTTGTAATTGTTAATGGGAGTATATTAAATACATAATCTCAATTAACAATATATATATGTTTTGTTCCTGTTCTAATCCAGAACCAGCTTCCTGGAAAGTTGGTCTTAAAAAACACTAATACCTAGATTGTCATCCTCATCTTAAAAAGCTAAAGATTTTTCTTCTACACCTGTTTCTCCTCTTACTCTAGCGCCTTGCACATGCTCCATTGTAGCATTTGTCAGGTTGATTTGTGATTGTTGGTTAGGCTCTCACTGAAATCAGGGGCACTGTCTTTAGTATCTTCCTCAGAACCCAGCGTTCAGTAAGAATATTCTGAAAATATTTTGTTGAATAAGTAAATGGATGGATCGGTTTTTGTTTGTTTGATTTGGATTTTGTTTGTTTTTGCTCCTTCAGATTTTATTGTTGTATCATAGCCTTCACTAATTATTTTATTTCATAGATTTAATTTATTGAGTTGCTATCTGTTAATTAAATTACATAGGTTTCAGCTGTACAATTATATAATACATCAACTGTATATTGTCTTGTGTGTTCTCCACCCCAAGCCAAGCCTCCTTCCATGACCATTTTTCGCTCATTATTTTGAAAGAACCCTTCCTCATGAGTGATAGTGCTCTTTTTCTACTGCTTTCAGAGTAATCCCGGAACTTCCTGTTTTGTTCTTTACCTTGGATGGTTTCTAAAAAGGTCTTGTACTATAGCACATGTTATTGTGTTATGTTATGGCCGTGACACAATTTTGCATTGAGAGGTTTACTTCTCATGTTCATACTGTAGCTAGAGAGGTGCAAATAATGGATTCACAAACCCTATGTAAAATAACTGTCTTAAAAATATCTGTTTATTTAGTGTTGAAGATGAAGCTGTGGATAAAAGCATTTTTAAAAACTGCAGCAAAATTGCTTTCTACAGGTAAGGAGAGGAAATTAATTCCTTAGATCAAAATATTTCTGACATTATTTCAAAACTGATGTTAATAAATTTTGAGAACTGATAGGCTTTATAAGGAAAGAACCAATTAGGAAATTTAGTGATTAAGGAATTTATCCCAGACATGTGCCTTTAACTTTATATACTTACTACTGTAGTATTTTTATCTTTATTGTTGCAAATATTACAGATGACTACTGTAGTATTTAAATTTTCAGTAAATAGGTAATTTATTTTAAAAGTCAAAGCGTTTTTATATGATAATAAGAGTTTGCCTTTTAATAGATAATACATTTCCATGGTTCAAAAATCAAATAATATGAAAAGATATACATTGAAAAATTATGTTCATTCCTATTCCCTTACACCCAAGTCCACATCTTGGCCTTGTAACCAGATTAATTTCTTATTTATCCTTCCAGTAATTTTTGTGACTGCATATTTTCTTATATCACCATTCTTCTTATATGAAGTAGTTTTCTATCTACTATTGTATACCTCTTTTTTTTCTGCTTCATAGTTTATTCTGAAGAGCTTTGCATGAGTATATGGGGATTGTCCTCCCTTTTTATAGCTTTATAGTATTCCATTGGGTAAATGTACTGTAATTTATTCAGTTTCCCTCATATTGATAGGCTTGGGGCTGTTTTGATACAATAACTCTGCCACAATGAAAAGCTATACATATGTCACTTCCTACACATGAAAGCGTATTTACAAGATAAACTAGGGACCCAGTGCACGAAATTCATACACTGGGGGTGGGTGATCCCTCAGCCCAATCTGCCCCCTCACACATACTGGGAGCCACCAGGGGATGTCCCTTCTGACCCCTTTTCCCTGGCCGAAGCTTTAGGCCTGGAGCACCCAGCCATCACCCCACAATGGGGCTGATGGCTAGCTCTGCCCCGGCCACCTAGGCCCTACCCACCCGGCACTGGTCTTAGCCCTGGTGGCAACCGTCCAGCCCCGAGGCACCCCGCATTCGGCAGCCACACACGCTGGCCTCCTGTCCCAAGACCTCCCATCCCGCGTGCTGTGGCCTGGGCCCCACCCGCTGGCCTCCCATCCCACACACTGTGGCCCCACCCCTCACCCCAACCCGCTCAGCCCTGCCCCCCTGCCTCGCGCCGCTTGGCCCCACCCCTCGTGCTGCTCGGCCCCGCCCCCCGCTCCTGATTGGCTGGTAGCGTGCGAAGGTATGGTCAAATTTGCATATTACTCTTTTATTAGATAGTATTATCTGGAGTGGGATTACTGGATCAAAGAATAAATGTATTTGAAATTTTAGCTAAATTTTAGTATAATTTTGTACTTCCATTAGCACTATGTAAGATTGCCTGTTTCCCCAGAGCCTTATATGATCCTGAAAGTATCACATATTACAACTTCCTAATTTAGACACACTACTCTGGAGGAAGAAATTCTATCATTTTAATTTAAACAAGTACCTTAGAGGGAATTGCATAGTGAATTCCTGGTCACCTTGTTAAACCACTAGATTATGTTGATTTCAAGAGAAATTACTGAGTTTCAATTAGAGTGTACATTTCATGGAAAGAGGGAGTGAAATTAACAAGCTAATAAAAGTCATCTATGAAAACTGCCCCACCTTCTCAGTAAAGGGGACAAAGGACCATCTTTTAGTAGTGTTATGTTATAAACACTTATATTAGTATTTTTCTTGTTACTACTAATTTTATTAGTACTCTAATAACAAAGTACTTCTGTTAGTACTTTATATGAATACTATTACTGTCTGTACCTAATTCACTTACTATCATAGTAAATTTTAATGACTTGTCTCTGGTAATATAGTCTCTTGAATATTGACAGACACAAATAATTCTCAGGCATCTGTACACTTTACATCTGTAGGCGTCAGAAACAGCAGCTCTCCAAGAAGTCCACCTATCAGGCATTACTAGACTCAGTCACAATAGGCAAAGACAGCAGCAGGTTCCAAATCATCAATGAAGCAACTAAGGTGAGATACAAGTATTTTCTACAAAGAATTACTTATTTGCACTTTTATTTGGGTTCAATTAAATAAATTTCCACAGAAATTAAAACTATGAGGCTAATTAAAACTATGTATGTTTTAAAAATAATCTTAGTTAGGGAAGTACTATAAACTTCTTCATATCTAACTAATATTACTTTAAAAGTAACATGACTATCAATAGTATACGTTGCCTGTATATCAACGCTTTCCTGGATGTATCAAACAGGTTATTTCCTCTTAAGTAGTCTTCGTATTACAGCTCAAAGGCTTATCATATTATCCCCAATTTTCAGATAAGGAAATTGAAGTCTAAAAAGTCACTTACTCAAAGACACAGCTAGTAACCAGAATCTTTTTTAGTGACAGCTACTGATCAGGATTTTCACTTGCATCTGTGGACTCTATCAAGCAACCATGCTCTTTCTATCACTATTACACAATATACAGTTGATTGTGCAGCCTGAGCATGGTATAGATTCAATGACTGTCCAAACCTCAAAATATGGGTGGGCAAGAGGAGCAAGGGGCTGTGCAGTTGAAAAACCTAGGCCATAAATGGCCCATCTCCTGAGCTGCTTCACTGCCAGATCACCTTAGTTATTATATACTGAAAAGATTAGAGCAGTATTATATTCTAAGTTCTTTTCTTCATCTGTCAAGTCACCAGACTACTTCAGATGGGCCATACAGATGGGCAAGTTATAGAGGAAGTGCTATGGGCTAGGCTAGGAAGTGTGACTATGCACAAATACCTATTGCTCCCAACTTGACCCTCGTTTCCAGATCCTCTGCCATCTTTGAAAGGCATCATAAGCTTCTAAGGCCTTCCAGACCAATCTGGCTTAAGTGGAAACTCATAGAACTGAAATACATCATTAAAATCATGTTGTCTAGGTCCCTAATAGCTTGGATAGTAACTCCATTCACTAAAAAATACCAGTTCTGAGAAACAGAAGGAGACAAAATCCCCACTTTCCCTGCAAAGCTGTGAGAGGTCTCCTAGCAACTACCATAGCTCTGATTCTATAGTACCACACTGAGGAATCTCCTCTCAGAAGACAGAACAAAAAGGCCTTTAATTTAGGGCCCCAACTTATTCTCAGATAGCAGGAGTAATTACACAATGAGGAAGGCTACCTTCCTTATGAAGTATTACAGATTTTAGCTTATTTCATACATGTGGAATTTTCTAACATAACTTTCTTTTTTTTCTTTTTAAAATATATTTTTATTGATTTCAGAGAGAAAGGGAAAGGGACAGAGAGATAGAAACATCAATGATGAGAGAGAATCATGGGTCACCTGCCTCCGACGTGCCCCCTGCTGGGGATCAAGCTTACAACCCAGGCATGTGCCTTGACTGGGAATGGAAATTGACCTCCTGGTTCACAGGTAGACTCTCAAACACTGAGCCGTACCAGTCAGTCTGACATAGCTTTCTTGCCTGAATTCAAAATAGAGACTGGAATCATATCAACAGTTCCGTGGTCTCTATCCCTGTTCCCCGTCCCCAACTTCTATTTACTTAGGATGTAGTTACGGTGGCAGTACACTTAGTTTATCTCTTTTAACTACACAGATGGGACGGTTAGCCTTTCTCCAAAATTGAGTGCTGCTGCTTATACCACCCATTCTTTTCTGTAGGAATTTGTCCCCTTTGAGTTCTCAACTCATGATATCCCTGAAGTTATAGACCCACTACTGCTGATTGAAGTCTCCCAAACTATACATCCTTTTGTAACCTAATTTGATAGCTGTTCATGGGAAAACATGGGACAGCACTAATTTCTTTCCTAGAGAGCCACATGACATTTGTGTATGGTCTAATTACCTGACACCCAGCCAGACACCTGTGTTCAGGGTCAGCAGAGGCAGTTGGCTCCAGGAAATGCAAGGAGTCCGGCAGAGACCTTCCAGGAGGCATTGGGCCTCCTATCAAAAGTCAGGTACCTTTCCTGTCTCATTTTCTCTGTCATTGTTCATTTTTCTTCCTGTCCCCAGTGTGTCTAGCCCTAAAGAGTTGTAGATGCCATCCCTTTCCATCCTTGGGGAGGCTTGTATTGAGCAACACCTGAACAATCCAATGTCATGAGGACACATGCTGAGGAAGTGAGTAAATGAGGCAAAAGCACCCTGTATACCAGGGTGGGCCAAAATGAAAATTCTCAGTACAGCTAGATGCCCATGCAGTTAGTGGTAGATTTCCCATATATGGCCTTTTTCAGACTATAGATTGGTTTCTCTGCACACACCTCTCTTTGGATCCTGAAAATGTGAGGGATAATGCTGTTCAGATCAAGTGCTAGAACCAGAACCCACCAGATCTTGGATGCCTTCAATGGAAAAGAAATCACAGTCCAGGAGGACCCACAGGATCTTAGCACAAGACAGCACATGGCTCACAAGGGTCGGAGCCCAAGAAGCAAAGAAGTTATCCAGATGTCAGCAACATGTCTCTCAAGACTGAAAACTTCAAGGACCCCTTGAAACAGACCTCATTTTCAGGTATTGGAAATATCAGAGCTACCTAGGGAATCTACATACCCTGATCTCAGGCAAATGCGTGCAAACGTAAATGTTTTGGGAGGTCACCCAGAAATTGTGAGCCGAACTCCATTTTAATGAGATGACTGATAGAGACTTAAAACCTTATGCCCTCTGTCAGTTTGATAGGGACAAAAGTCCAGACAGTAATCTCTTAAAGTTGTCTGAGCCCTGTATCTCGCTTAGTCAAGGAGTCTCTGTTAGAGCTTGTTTCTGGGATGAGATTGGTGTTTTATGGTGATTTCACATTAGCCTATAGTATGGATGTGATCTGGAGGTTTAAAACAAGCTACATATATCCACTTATTCAGAATAACAGCTTTTTATTTGAGGTTCAGAGAGATACAGCCCAAAGTGTAAGAGGATCCTATTCAGCTCATAGCTGTAGTTCTCAGATTTCACTGATGAGACAGATCCTAGTACAACCAGCACTCTTAGCGCCAGCCTCCCCCACACCTTTAAAACTCTTAGAGCAATAACCTTGTTAGCAAGATCTGTTGTTAATTTTTGAAATCCTTCTCCCCAGTCCTCAACCCCCAATCTGCCTTTTAATAAGCAACCAGAAAACAACCAGGCTTCATTCAACATTATCTTAGTCAGCTTAGGCTACCATAACAAAATACCATAAAGTGGAGATCTTAAAAGAAAAGGCATCTATTTCTCACAGTTCTGGAATCTGGGAAATCCAAAACCTAGGTGTCTATTGAGGATTCTATCACTGGCTTATAGATTGTCACCTTTTTGCTGTATGTTTGTTTACATGGTGGAGAGAGAGCTAACTTTCTGATCTCTGCGTGTAAGGGCACTAATCCCATCATGGCCCCACCATCATGGCCTCATCTAAACCTTATCATCTCCCAAAGGTCCCGTCTCCAAATAACATCACACTGAAGGTTAGAGCTTCAATACATGAATTTGGAGGGGACACACAATTCAGTCATAGCAAACACAATAACCTATATATATATGAAAGGCTAATATGCAAAATGTCCCCACAGGAGTTTGACCTGGAGACCGGGAGTTCTATCGCTTGCTGTGATGTGCGCTGACCACCAGGGGGTGGCGCAGAATTAAGGAAGGCCCCAGCCAGCAGCTGGGGAAGGGAGGCCTCGGCTGGCAGCCAATCAGCCCTGATTGCCGGCCAGGCTTAGGGACCCTACCCGTGCGTGAATTTGGTGTACTGGCCCCTAGTGTTATAGTACAAGCTGAGGTATTTACCTGGTGTATTATCTCCAGATCATGCTCTGAAGATCTAGGCTTTGAAGAAGAGCTGGTTGCAGGTTCAAATGCATATATTTTCTCAGTAGAGTCCCAGTGTAGTATCTTGCCTATTTCTGATGACAGAATAATAAGGTAGGTATTTGATAAAGAAGCTTACAGAAGAACATCTAAAAAGAAAGGAATTATCAATAAAATGTTGACAGCTATTTTAGAACTGCTTTTTGTTGTAGTGGTTTCAGTTTTTTACCTTCAGTGAAAATTTGACCGGGATTGGAAAATGGAGAAGACTTATGACATCAGAGCAGGGAAATTTATGCTGTCTTCTGAGTCTAACTAAAAAGCCTTATCTTGTTTTTGACCTACTTCATATTGATAATTTTGATGCTTTCTCATGACATCTTTACTTTCTTTTGCAGCCTGACAACAGAGACAACACTTCTGGCAGCTTCTCTAAGGATGAAGGGATTTATCTGAGCACCTTCATGAAGTAACCCCTTGCCTCTTCATCTAAGCCTGATGAAAATAGGACTTTGCCTAACCAGCTACCTCCTCAGCAGATAAAGCACAACTACCATTTTTTAACCAACACTGTTTCTGCAAAAATGGCCAGGAACAGGCAGCTAATTTGGAAACTGGCCAGACAATCAGAAGCACACCTGGACAGGCTAATTGTACTTGGAGAATGGGCATTAGCCTGGCATGAACTTGCTAACGTTCTCCATAGAGAATCGGTGTTTGCAATAAATGAACTGGCTGCAACTATAGAAGGGACAGTTGGTGCCCTTTGGCAATTTAATTAAATCTTACACCATTTTCTGCATCCCTGGAGATATTGATCAAGAGGTTATTGCTGAGAGAGGTTTTTGCTCACTCTTCTAGGCCTTTTAGGTTAACTATTCCATATAGTCTAGTAGAGAGACCTAGTGCCAGAGGAAAGATAAGAACTCTGTCCATCTGGGAGAACTTGATGAGGTCATAATTTCCCTTTGTAATACCCATTGCCATTTAAATGTGTGTTTTAGGGGAATTTGTTAACTCGGTCACAGTCCCTAGTAGTTGTGATTCCCAGTTCTGGATGAACAAAAAAAGTTTTGGTTTTTAAAAAATGTATTTTTATTGATTTCAGAGAGGAAGGAAGAGGGAGAGAGAGATAGAAATATCAAATATGAGAGAGAATCATTGATTGGCTGCCTCCTGGATTCCCCCTATCAGGGATCGAGCCTACAACCCAGGTATGTGCCCTTCACCAGAATTAAACCTGGGTCCAAAGGCCGACACTCTATCCACTGAGCCAAACCAGTTAGGGCAAAAAAAAAGTTTTATTATTATGATCAAACCACTACTTGAATACATAGTCAAGACTATTTCTACTGCCATGATTTTTACAACCTGTCTGATATTTTTGCCCATATGGCCAAAAAAACTAGACTTATGGATGACAGACTACCAGGTTTTGTATTAAGTATGGGAGAAATCAAATAGAAAAAGGGAATTAATACTCCCTCCCAAACTATGAGAGGTAAATCTCTGAATAAAGGTTTGTGAAAAAAAACAAGTAGAGACTTGTACTAAAAGGAACCTCCAAAATATATTCCTTTCCCCGAGGATTTATCTCCTCTGTGTAGGTGGACATTTACACATCTTAAATTCGTTAAAGGAATAAAGCCCATGCTGTCTCGCCTCATTTAAAATGTTACATATTTCTTATTTTACATTAATCCATCTTGCTGCAATTTGAGTGTAACTGCTACTATTACCTAAGTATTAACACTAAATAATTCTTAATTGAAGTGATTTAACTTAAATGTTATCTTAATGTATTTTTCATTGTCATTTCCAATTATCACTAATAAGAGTAAGAGAATGGATAATTTATTTGTATATTATTGTTTAATAAATGTCAAGACAGGTCCCTAGAGAAGAACAGGAATATCGAGAAAATTCTTAATGTTTTAGATAGAATAATAAAACATTCACAACCAGACTTTTAAAAAATATTTATTTTTATTGATTTCAGAGAGGAAGGGAGAGGGAGAGAGAAACATCAATAATGAGAGGGAATCATTGATCGGCTGCCTCCTGCACACCCCACACTGGAGATTGAGCCCACAACCCAGGCATGTGCCCTGCCCGGAATGGAACCTGGGACCCTTCAGTCCACAGGCCAACGCTCTATCCACTTAGTCAAACTGACTAGGGCCAGACTTTTTTTTTCTTCTTCTTTTTTTTTTTCAGACTTTTTGACAGAGCAAGGTTTTGGTGGAAGAATTGGGCAATAACTGGCAGTTAAGAAGCCCAGGGAAGTGGTTCATAAACTGCCATCCACAGAGCCCTGAGGCTTCCATGGAGGTGCCTCACACTCCATGCAGAGAGGGGAGGGAGCTTAAAGGTAGGGGTTGTGAGCTACTCCCCACGATCTTCAACCTGAATAACTTTTCTTATTGAACTTCTGAGAGTCTACTGCTATTTAAAAAAAAAAAAGTAAGCAACTAGAAACGGCATGAAATATCATAGGAACAAATGTATACTAAGGAAATTATGTGCTTGGAACATGAAGCTATGTTAGTGGTAAGAGATAAGATGGAATCTAGACATTGACCTTAAAAAGAGTTATCTAGCCCTAACCGGTTTGGCTCAGTGGATAGAGCATCAGCCCTCGGACTGAAAGGTCCCAGGTTCAATTCTGGTCAAGGGCATGTACCTTGGCTGTAGGCACATACCCAGTACGGGGTGTGCAAGAAGCAGTTGATCAATGTCTCTCTCTCATCGATATTTCTGACTTTCTATCTCCCTTCCTCTCTGTGAAAAATCAATAACATATATATATTTTTTTAAAAAGAGTTATCTAATTGGAAAAATTGGCTTGCTTAATTAAGTTAAAAAGGCAACAAAATGGGCTTTTTAAGTTTGGTTGCATAAGGTTATTGTGTAAAAGCAGGGTTATTGCTGCCTCCTCTTCTGTAATTCGGATTCCTTCCTGGGATATAGCTTCAAGGACAAAACATACAGACCAGTATGTTTTTGTGCGTTTTTTTAAATAAATTTTATTGATTTTTTTACAGAGAGGAAAGGGGAGAGATAGACAGTTAGAAACATCGATCAGCTGCCTCCTGCACACACCCTACCGGGGATGTGCCCGCAACCAAGGTACATGCCCTTGATGGGAATCAAACCTAGGACCCTTCAGTCCGCAAGCCGACGCTCTATCCACTGAGGCCAAACCAGTCGGGGGCATTTTTTTTTTTAAAGCAATTTCACTAAAATAATAGGATCTCTGAGTGCATAAATTAGACACAATTTGTTAATCATATATAGACAGACAACCTGTGTACCCTCTGCTTAACTTTTTTGTTGTTGTTGTTTGCCCATTTTTGCCTCCCAAAGTCCCTGAAGGCCTTGATCAAGTCTGTCTTCCTCTGGAACGATTTCCCAGAATCCCTCTCTTTAGAATCATCATTAATATTCCCCTTCCTTGTTCTCCCACAGCACATTCCTTGTGCTTCTAGCTCATCATAAAATGCTTTATGTTTACTATGTATGTTTTGCTCTAAATTGCCATCTCCATAAGAATACAGCTATCTTTTTCACTACAAACAGCGCATCACAATATTAGATACCAAATAAATGTTAGTTGAATTGAATTTGGGAAGGCAATAGAAATATATGTCTAATTTGGGAGAGAATGTGTAATCTAACAGGATTTTAGCCTTATATTTGGACACATTTTCAAATTTAGAATTCTGACAGCACAATAATTTAAATATATAAAAGAACTTTGAACACCTAATCAATAATTACAGTATGATAGGGGTTGGAGGGAAGAGGGTATGTTGGTCAAAGACTACAGACTTTCAGCTTTAAGGTGAATAACTTCTAGATATCTAATGTACAATATAGTGATTATAGTTAATAATACTCTATTATATACTTGAAAGTTTCCAAAAGAGTAAATCTAAAATGGTCTCACCAGAAAAAAAAGATGAAAATTATGAGACATGATGCAAGTGTTAGCTAAGGCTATGGTGGTAATCATTTTTGCAGTATATAAGTGTATCAACACATGTAAACATTAAACTTATACAGTGTTATATACCAACTAGAGGCTAGGTGCATGGATAGGGTCCCTAGACCTGGCCAACGATCAGGGCCGATCAGGGCCAATCAGGGCCTCTGGCTGCCGGCTGGGGCCTTTCTTCATTTTGTGCTGCCCCTGGTGGTCAATGCACATCACAGTGAGTGGTCAAACTCCCGAGGGGACAATTTGCATGTTAAATTTGTTGATTACATTTCAATAAATCTGGGACAAATAATTACAATATTATTACTACTACACTATAACTCTGTCTTTAAAATGTCTATAAAAGCATCCACAGCCACTGCACTGTTTACCTGGTCACTCTTCAGTGTCATGTCGCCATTTAAGTGCCCTGACTATTTCTCTGTATGCCCCAAAGCGAGGTTCCAGAAACATCACTTTTTTTGGTGCCACTTCAACATTCTCCTACTTCCTATCTCTTACTTGCACACTGTATCTGCTCTATGCTACTAGTATGTCACACAACCTACCCAGCTTAGCCTTTCATTTTACAGACGTTATAGTAATGTCCCCAGTGATAACCGAATTTGCCATCACACTTAATGAAGGATTTGCAATCCACCAGTGTGTCATGGCACAACAGTTGAAAAACACAGTCTTGAAATATTTCTCTGATCTAAATGCCTCAGTTTGTAACCTTAATGAAGCCCCTTCTACTCTCTTGGGTTTTGTTGTTTTGTGTCTTATTTTTCAAATCCTGTATTCTCTTTATAATTCTACTAGGGGCCCAGTGCACAAAATTCATGCACTGGGGGTGGGTGATCCCTCAGCCTAACCTGCCCCATCACACATACTGGGAGCCCTCAGGGGATGTCCTATTAACCACTCACCCCAACCTGCCCTGGCCCTGGCCGCCTCAGCCGCCCCCCCCCCATGGCCCAGGCCACCTCAGCACCACCCCTACTCCTGATTGGCTGGTGGGTGTGGTGAAGGTATGGTCAATTTGCATATTACTCTTTTATTAGATAGGATGTTGCTTCCATCTCCCATTGTAAGCAGAATTTTACCTATGTTGCCAAGTCTCTTAATAAAGCTGAGAAAATCCAACCCTCTTAAGAAAGCTGAGAGCCGAAACCGGTTTGGCTCAGTGGTAGAGCGTCAGCCTTTGGACTGAAAGGTCCCGGGTTCGATTCCGGTCAAGGGCATGTACCTTGGCTGCGGGCACATCTCCAGTAGGGGGCGTGCAAGAGGCAGCTGATCGATGTTTCTCTCTCATCGATGTTTCTGACTTTCTATCCCTCTCTCTTCCTCTCTGTAAAAAATCAATAAAATATATTTTTTTTAAAAAGCTGAGAATATCCCTGCGTTTTGAGAAAGTTCCCAGTGCCATATGCTCAGATGTACAGGAAGAACCTTGATTTTAATGTAACAAGCCTCATACATCTATACTAGAGAGCCCCAATGACCACTGTTTTACTATTCTATTCTATTCTATTCTACTCCGTTCCATTCCGTGGCTTGTTACCCTTCATCTTTCATTTAGCTGAAATCCAGTTACTCTAGTTTTAACATCAAACTCTTATTCTCTAGACATCTGTAGTTTGTCAGAGATATAGTGGTCATATGTCTCAATTTTGCAAGAACAGTTTCACTTTATGTGTGTAATCCAGATCATAATCTAATAATTTATAGTCTAATTTATATTCTTGAAAGTCCTGGTCCAGACAATAATATGTTTTCCTAGCCATACAACACAGAGAATGTGTTTCTTGTCTCCCAGGTATAGCCAAGCAAGTACATAGATTGGGGAGTTTTATTTCTTCATGATTGCCATTATTGTCCAGTTTGCTTGGCCTGTAATAATTTAAGTATAGTTTTCTAATTGTTTTCATTTGACTGTAAAACTGGTTATCACTGGGTTAACTATGGAAATTTCGTATGTCCATGCCCAGGTTCCTCTTTTGGCTGAAGTTTTTGGTATAGAGGGAAATATCTTCAGGCTTAAAATCAATGAAGAAACTCCCTTGAAACCCAGGTATGAAGTCCCAGATGTCATCACAAGCAAACCAAGTACTGTAAGGTAAGCCAAGGATTAAGATATCTTGAGTACATCCTCACTGTGTTATTTTATCATACTTTGAGTAGTAGACTTTGTGTACACCTCATAGTTTGTCTATTCAAATCCACAATCACTTGCAGAGTTAGTTTCCATTTTGTAAATTATCCATTCTGTTTTCTCATCTACCATTTGACTCACCAACACTTATTAAAGAATAGAGCTGGAGCTCTTGATCCCTTCTTTCCTCACAAAGCAAACAGTTGATCAGCCAGACTTTGGGGAGCAAATAGTAGAAGAGCTGTTTCATTTACTCACTCTGATTATCAGCAGGGCTCCAGAGATCTAATACACTAGCCAAACTCCCATACTTACAGTTAGATTGACTCACTTTTAATTAAAGGTAGTCCTAGAAGTGTAACATCTAATTGACTTAGAGGCATAGATTAATTAATAATCAGTCTGTAGGCGAAATAAAATCTTTGGGGATTAAAGCATTTTCACGTATCTGAATCTTTATCACTTCTCTGCACACTTTCCAGTAATATCTTAACTTGGTTCTGTCTGTTGACTTCTGTTATTTTTTCATATTATTACCCTATAGGAATATAAGATTATGCCAAATGCTTTAATTTTCAACACATTATCATAGTTTTATGTAGATTATTTTTCTATGAAAAATATTTTTTATTATTTCAATGAAAATAAAACATAAGGATAAATTAATTCAGTTATGGTAGAACCATCATAAATTTAAAATATGTCTATTCATTAAGCCACTACCATATGCCAATATTTAGAAAATGGGAATTAAAAAGAAACTGTTCTCAAGGCTTTGCAGTTTGGTAAATGATTGTATATGTAAGTCATACACACACACACACACACACACACACACACACACACACGCGTGCGCGCACACACACACACACACACCCCTCCACTTAACCATACTATATTATGTTTTACTATCCTGAAGAAATCATTTTACTAGTAGATCATTTAACATTTTTATGTCTGTGTTCATAAGTAAAATTGGTCTGAAGTTTTTTTTTGTGTGTGTGTGTCTATATATTTTCTTTTTTAAGTTTATTGGGGTGATATTTACATTATTGGGATTAATAAGATTATATGGGTTTCAAGTGCACAATTGTATGATACATCATTTGCCCTAGTATATTTCAATGTGTGCCCACCATAAAGTCAAATCTTCTTCTATCACCATATATTTGACTCCCTTAATCCTTACTACCCTTTTCCCCTTCCCTCTGGTAACCACCATATTGTTGTCTGTGGTGATGTGGTTTTTTTGTTTGTTAATCTTATTTGTTCATTTGTAACTGAGTTTTATATTCCTCATGAATGAAATCATTATTTTGCGTAGCTTGATACTCTCAAGATCTAACCATGCTGTCACACAAGGCAGTATTTCATCTTTTCTTATGGTTAGTAGTATTCCATTGTATATATGTACTATATCTTCTTTATCTAATCATCTATCAAAGGACACTTCAGTGTTTTCATGTCTTGGCCATCATGAATAACACTTCAGTGAACATAGGTATGCATATATTTTTTGAATAAATATTTTCAAATTTTTTGGGTAGACCCAGAAGAGGGTTACTGGGTCATATGGTAACTATATTCTTAATTTCTTGAAGACCCTCCATGCTGTTTTTCATAGTGGCCCTCAGTTTATGTTCCCACCGCAGTGAATGAGGGTTCCTTTTTCTTCATAACCCCTCCATCACTTGTTATTATTTGCCTTGTTGATAATAATCATTCTAACAGTGGTGTGGTAATATTCATTGTAGTTTTGATTTTTCTTTCCTAATAGCAAGTGAAGTTAAGCATCTTTTCATATGTCTGTTGGCCATTAATTTGTATGTTTTCTTGGGAGAAGTGTTTGTTCAGGTCCTCTGCCTATTTTTTAATTGGTTTGGGTATTAAGTTGTATGAGTTCTTTATATATTTTGGATGTTAAATCCTTATCAACGCTGTAGTTTTCTTTTTCTGTGCTGTCTTTGTCATGTTTGGGGGTCAGGGTGATATCAACTTTATTTAGTAAATATGATATATTAGTTCTGCTTCTATTCCAATCTCTTTGTCAAAGGCCTTTGGCTATTGCAGTAACTAGAGAGCTAAAAACTACATCTCTCTTTCCCAGATTCCCATGTAGCTAATTTCAGATGTCAGTCAGGTTCCATCAATCAGAAGCATTTACAGGTATCTTGATTTCAGAACTGACTTTTCCATTTTGCTGGTATGGATTTGAAAGATATAGAATGACTCCTAAAGTTACACTGGTTAATGCAGTGGTTTCCTGATCTCTGGATTGCAGCTACGGTGGCATGATCTTGGAGGCCCAGCAGCTGCCACAGTGACTCCTGTTTACCCAAATTCCTGATTCTAGCTGAGATGGAAGTTCCATTGGCCATATAGTTATGTAGTACTAGAGGCCTGGTGCATGAAATTTGTGCATGGGTAGGGTCCCTAGGCCTGGCCAATGATCAGGGCCAATCGGGGCCTTCCTTCCCCTGGCTACTGGCTGCCAGCTGGGGCCTCCCTTCATTCTGCACTACCCCCTGGTGGTCAGCGCACATCATAGTGGGCAAACTCCTGTGGGGCTTATTTGCATATTAGCCTTTTATTATATAGGATTGCTTTAGGGGTCATTTCTAGATGCCCAGACAGGAACCTGCTATCTCAATCCTTCCCATGATGTTGTAAGCTCCTAATTCCCCCATATGAAGCTATTTATTTCTGCTTAAAATAGCCAGAGTTGTTTCTGTTATTTACAGTTGAGTCTTGGTTGATATAGTCAGTGGTATCAGCAGTGAGTAGAAGCAACAGATAATTAAGGATGGGAACATAAAGTTTGTTAGCTGATGTAGTTGGATTTGAAGGCTGTGAAGACCTGATTTTCATTAGAGGATGAGATATTAGTGTTATTGGCTGAATTGTGTGCTCCCTGTCAAACTTATGTGTTAAAACCCTAATCCCATGATTGGAATGAGAAGAAAAAGCAAAATGTTTAGATTCTATGTACCAGTGTTTCTCTACTATCTGGATCATGGTAATAATGATGATACTAGCTAACACTATTTAGTGCTTATAATGTGCTGGGCACTGTGACAAATGCTTTACCTGCATAATGTCATTTAATTCTCTCAAAAAAAACCCCTCTATTTATTAATTTTTAAATTAATTTTCTATTTTTCAATTAGAGTTGACATACATATTATATTAGTTTCTGGTGTACACCCCAGTTATTAGACATTATATAACTTACTAAGTGATCATCCCAATAAATCTCATACCCATCTGACACCATACACAGTTATTACAATACTAGAGGCCCAGTGCACAAAATTTGTGCACTCTTGGGGTAGGGTGTCCCTCAAACCAGCTTGTGCCCTCTTGCAATCTGGGAGCACTGAGAAGATGTCCCACTGATGGCTTTGACCCACTCCTCGCAAGATGTCAGTCAGACATCCTTAGTGCTGTCACAGAAATGGGAGAGGCTCCCACGGAAGTAGGCAGGAGAGGCTGTGCTCACCAGCTGTGATCCCAGCTTTGGGCTGAGCAGTGCTCCCCCTGTGGGAATGCACTGACTACCAGGGGAAAGTTCCTGCATTGAGCATCTTCCCCCTGGTGGTCAATGCATGTCATAGCAACTGATGATTCCGCTGTTTAGGCAATTTGCATATTAGCCTTTATCATATAGGATTATTGCCTATACTAGAGGCCTGATGGACGAAATTCATGCAAGGGGCTTGGCCCTCAAAGCCATGGCAGCTGCCTTGACCCTTGCAGCCCTGGCTTCATCTGGAAGGACATCCGAAGGTCATTTGGCTCTCCGGTCTAACTAGCATATTACGCTTTTATTATTATAGATTCCCTATTCTGCGCATTCTCACAACTGTTCTGTAACAACCAATTTGCAAGGACTGTCTGCAACCAATGTAGAGGTTCACCTGTACAGAGGCCCACCCCACAGAGCAGGACTTACTTTAACTGGGCTCTGGTGTCCACTAAGTCCGCCCCTTGATTGTGTCACTTGTGAAGCTGTCTACCAGGTGCACTGGCTCTGGGTGCTCCTAGGAGGTACAGGCCAAGGTCAGCCACTGCCGGTATCTGCCTGGGGTTACCCAGCATGAGCTACAAAGCAATCTACACGTGGTTGCTACTCATTCTGGGATGCTCAAGAGAGGCCAAGTTGTGAACCAAGGCTCGCTGCCACTAGTGCAAGCCTGGGGCCACTTGGAAAGAGGTACAGGGTACACCGAAACTAGATGCTACTTGTTTGAGAATTTTTAGGAAAGCCTGAAGCATGAGTCAAGACAGATCCTTCATGTGGAAAAGCTACTGAAAACAGCTTGGATGGACCTGCAAGTTGGTGTGGTGGGGTCTCAGGGAATCACCAGGTCAGGGTGAACAGCAATAGTCAGGTTGATGAAAACTTAGATATAGCCCCACCTGCCAACTCTCTTGGGTAAGGACTTAGAAGAGGAACAATAACCTCTGCCAGCACTTCTGTCTGGGAGAAAGCTGCCTCTCCAACTCTCACCCTGTGCCAGACACTTCAGTTTCTCTCCATATGACCCCTGGTGCCTTTCAAACTATAGCCCCAGTGCTGGAACTCAGAGTGAATCTGAGTAAGTCTATGTTCTGGCCCTTTAAGAGGAACTACCTGGGACTCCAGAAGCTCTCTGTCACTCAGCCACAGTCCTGGCTGGTTCTTACAACCAGAAGTTATGGGGACTTCTCTTTCTGGCACTGGAACCCTGGGCTTGAGAGCCTTGTGTGGGGCTGGAACCCTTCACTCTTCAGGGAGGACCACTGCAGCCAAGATATTCCTCCTGATTTTTGTCCACCACATGTGGGTGTAGGATTAGCACATTCCACATCTCTATCACTCCCACCAGTCTCTATGTGGCTTCTTTTTTATATCCTTAATTGTAGGACTCGATTCAGCTAGATTTCAGGTGGTTCTGAATGGTAGTTGTTCTGTAGTTGTACTTTTTATGTCATGGAAGTATGCAAGTACCACGTTTATCTTGACTGGATCTATTTATTCTTGCTTTTATTATTTCCACAATACAGATGAGGAAACTGAGTAGAAAGATGAACTTGTCCAAAGTTATATACCTATTGCATGGAGCTATCTTCCATCCAGGCTCTCTGACACCAAAGCCCATGCTCTCAGTTACGGCTCTCACACTGCCTTATCTATGCTATGTCACATGAATATTGATTTACTAATTAATGAATTTGAATTGAGAAATATGTTGAGCTAAAACCTATAATAATTTTTTTTTCTATTCCTTCTTTGTTTCCTAGGCTCATTTCATGCTCAGGAGATACAGGCAGTCTCATATTGGCAGATGAAAAGGGAGATCTGAAGTGTCATATAACAGCAAACCCATTCAAAGTAGACTTGGTGTCTAAAGAAGAGGTTGTGATGAGCATAAACGCCCTGGGCCAATTATATTTTGAGCATCTGCAGATTCCTCTCAAGCAAAGGTATTTGTGCACATTTCTTGGCACATAAAGAATTTAAGAAAACCTGATTGTGAATACCAGTTGCCTAAATCTATAATATATCAACACAGAAAATTGGTTTGCCTTATTTTATGGAATATTCTGAAATTTTTCATCTTTCACCTGTGCAGGTGAATGCAGGCTTAATGATAAGAATGATTTCCATACTTTTGTAAGCATAACACTCTTAACACATCCTAGGTAATGGCATTCTCAACCCACTGCACCCTCTTAAAAAAAGCACTCTGTTGACTTGGTAAATATTAATACAAATTAATCAGAATTTCACTTTATTCCTTTACAATAGCATGAGTTACGCTAGACTTGTCTATGAGAAATGTCAAATATAAAGATACATGATTAGCCAGGACCAGTTTGGCTCAGTGGATAGAGCATCGGCCTGTGAACTAAAGGGTCCCAGGTTTGATTCCGGTCAAGGGCATGTACCTTGGCTGCAGGCACATCTCCAGTGGGGGTTGTGCAGGAGGCAGCTGATCGATGTTTCTCTCTCATCGATGTTTCTAACTCTATCCCTCTTCCTTCCTCTCTGTAAAAAAATCAATAAAAAACATATATAAAAAAAAGATACATGATAAAAAGTAAAGAGATGGAAAAAGATATATCATGCTAACACTAATCAAAATAAAGTGAAAGTAGTCATTAATTTCAGAAAGATTAAACTTCAGAACAAGGAAAGTTATGCCCTAGCCAGTTTGGCTTAGTGGATAGAGCGTCAGCTTGCGAACTGAAGGGTCCCAGGTTCGATTCCTATCAAGGACACATGCCCAGGTTGTGGGCTCAATCCCCAGTAGGGGGCATACAGGAGGCAGCCAATCAGTGATTCTCTCTCATCGTTGATGTTTCTCTCTCTCTCCGCTCTTCCTTCCTCTCTGAAGTCAATAAAAATTTAGCAGGGATTAAGAAGAGCATTATATAATGATAAAAGGGGTCAATTCTTTGAGAAAACATAACAGTCCTTAATGTGTATGTGCCTAATAACAAAGCATCAGAATACATAAGGCAAAACTGATAGAACTGCAAGAAGAAATAGATGAATCCACTGTTGTAATTAGATACCTTAACACCATTAGATCAGAAATGGACAGATCCAACAGAGAAAATCAATGTGAACATAGTTGAATTCAACAGCAAAATCAATCAACTGGATATAATTGGCATTTATAGATTTCCTTATTCAACAACAGTAGAATACATTCTTTTCAAGCTCACACGGAACATTCACCAAAATAGATTATACTTTGAGTCATGAAACACACCTTAAAAAATTTAAAAGAATATAAATCATACCATGCTAACTCTCAGATCACAATGGACTTAACCAGATATAAGTAGTAGAGAGATGGAAAATTCTAAAATACTTATAGATTAAACAACACACTTTTAAATTCCAAAATACTTGGAGATTAAACAACATACTTTTAAATAATACATAAGTCAAAAAAGAAACCTCTAAAAATATTTTAAAATTTTTTTGAACTAAATGAAAATACAACTTATCAAAAATTGTGGCATGTAGCAAAAGTAGTACTTAGAGAGAATTTTTAGTATTGAATGAATATATTAGAAGAGAAAAGATACATCTGATGAGGGTTTAATAACCAAAATTTATTTTTTAAAAACTTATATAACTTAACACTAAAAAACAAAAACAATCCAATTAAAAAATGGGCAAAGGACCTGAATAGACACTTCTCCAAAAAGAACATACAGACTGCCAGTAGACATATGAAAAGGTGCTCAACACTAGTAATCAGAGAAATGCAAATGAAAACCACAATGAGATATCACTGTATACCTGTCACAATGGCTATCATCAGTAAATCAACAAACAATAAACATTGGTGAGGATGCAGAGAAAAGAAACTCTCCTACACTCTTAGTGAGAATGTAGATTGGTGCAGCAAAACAGTATGGAGTTACCTCAGAAAACTTAGAAATGGAACTGCCTTATGACCTAGCTATTCCACTTCTGGGAGTACATCCTAAGAAGCCCGAAACACTAATTTGAAAAAATATATGCACCTCTCTATTCATTGTAGCATTATTTATAATAGCCAATATTTAGAAGCAGCCCAAGTGCCCATCCAAAGATAGACTGAATTTTAAAAAAAAGATGTGTGTGTGTATGTGGAATATTTACACAATGCAATATAACTCAGCCATAAAAAAGGAAGTCTTACCTTCTGCAACAGCATGGTTGGACCTGGAGAGTATCATGCTAAGTGAAACAAATCAGTCAGAGAAAGACAAATATTATTTCACTTATGTGCAGGATCTAATTACTAAAACTTGCCCTAACCAGTTTGACTCAGTGGATAGAGCATCGGCCTGCAGACTGGAAGGTCCCGGGTTCAATTTTGGTCAAGGGCATGTACCTTGGTTGCAGGCACCTCCCAGTAGGGAGTGTGCAAGAGGCAGCTGATTGATGTTTCTCTCTCATCAATGTTTCTGACTCTCTATCTCTCTCCCTTCCTCTCTGTAAAAAATAAAATATATTTTAAAAAACACAAGATAATAACATAAACTAACAAAATAGAAACAGATTCAGATATAGAGAACAAACTTACAGCTATCAGAGGGGAAGGAGTTTGGGGCTGCGTAAAAAAGGTGAAGGCATTAAGCAAAAAACAAACAAGCAAAACCACCTCATAGACAGACAATAGTATGGTGACTACCAGAAGGAAAGGAGAGAGGGGGCAGTAGAAGATAAAAGGGAAGTAAATGGTGATGGAAGGAGACTTGACTTGGAGTGGTGAACACACAATACACTGTACAGATGATGTATTATAGAATATACATCTGAAACCTATATAATTTTATTAACCAATGTCACCCAAAGGATTCAATAGAAATAAATAAATAAAATATATAAATCAGTAATATAAGCTTCCACCTTAGGAAATTAGAAAAATAAGAGCATATTAAATACAAATAACTAGAAGCAAAATAATATTAAAAATTAGAGCAGAAATCAATGAAATTGGAAAGGAAATCAAAGGAGAACATCAACAAAACCAAGTGTTGCTTTAAAAAGATAAATGATGCCCTAGCCAGTTTGGCTCAGTGGATAGAACATTGGCCGGGTTCGATTCTGGTCAAGGGCATGTACCTCAGTTACAGGCTCCTCTCAGCCCGGGCCCTGGTCTGGACTCCTGCAGGAAGCAACCAATCAATGTGCTTCTCTCACATCAATATTTCTCTCTCTTTCCCTCTCTCTTCCACTCCCTAAAAATCAATGGAAAAATAAAAATAAATAAAATATTAAATGATCAATGAAATCAATAAAACTTTATTCAGGCTGAGAAAAACAGAGAAGACCAAAATTACTAATATCAGAATGAAAGAAGGGATAATACTATATTTCCTCTGTAATTAAAAAGATAATAAAGGACTATTATGAACAACTCTTTAAGCCCATAAATGTGATAACCTAGATAAAACAGACCAATTTCTTCAAAGACACAATCTGCCAAAACTCACATAAGAAGAAATAGGCAATCTGAATAGGCCTATAATTGAGTCAATAATTAATAACCCTTCAAGAAAGAAAGAACCAAGCCCAGATGGAGTCTGGTGCATTTTACCAAATACTTAAGATATAACAATTCTCTACAATATCTTATAGAAAAAGAAGATGGAATTCTTTCTCACTCATTCTAACATCAAAAAAAGAGAGAAACCAAGATGGCAGCATAAGGTATACACCTGTATGTGCTGCCTCTCACAATCATACCAAAACTACAACTAAAAGACAAAATGACTATCACCCAGAACTATAGGAAAGCTGGCTGAGTAGAAGTTCTACAACTAGAAGGAAAGAAAAAAGTGCATTGAGACCAGGTAGGATGTGCAGAGGTGTGGAAAAGCAGAGGTACGGAGGCACACGAATCGGGCTGGTGACTAGGTGCGCTGTTTTTTTCAATCTGGAGGGGATATAAGCTCTTGACTTCTCTGAACTCCAATTTTTCCGGTGAGACTCTGGGGAATCAAACTCCTACAGGGAGAAGCTGGACTATCTGACATCGGGTCAGAAAATGAGGGTGGCTTCCTTGCAGAGGTGCTCGCAGGAATCATTATTTACTGCACTGGGGCGTGGGATGCAGAGACGCAGAGACACAGAGACAGCTGACTGCCAGCCATCGCTGTTTGCTACACTCTGGTGATTCCCTGAGACCCTGCCCCACACAATTTACAAACCCACTCAAACTGTGTGCAGCGGCTTTTACATATGAATGGCCTGCCCTTTCGCAGCTTAACCTAACAAACTGCAGCTGGGTCAGACAGCTCCAACATTTCCAAACCCCAAACAAAGAGGAGGAATCTGCACATCTCTCTGTAGCTCCTGCTGGGTGGCCTTAGGTAGTAGCTGACTTGCACCTCCTTGTAGATTCAGGAGCCAGTGTCCTTAGTGGTCAGTGTGAGATGATACCACATTTCCGTAAGTGACACACTCAAGCCCCACTGAAGCAAGTCCTGCCCCATAAGGGTGTCTCCAACACAGCAGTTCTTCCATTATAAACACAGTAGATCCTCACAGCCAATTGACATGGAAGTCAATTCCTCCCAGTGTACCAACAGCAATCAAGGCTTAACCAGACTGTGCACTCAGCCCACAAAGGGGTGCACCAAGAGTGTCCACCTCAGGTGATTGGGGAGCCTGAGCAACTGGGCCTTATAAGTCACCTACCACACAAAGCCACTCCATCAACACAGGGAAGCAGTCAAAATGCAGAGACAAGGAAACATGTCATGAATGAAAGAAATGGAGGAAAGCAAAGTACTGGATATAGAGTTCAAAACCACAGTTATAAGGTTACTCAAGAATCTTATAGAAACCTCCAAGAAACTTAGTGAGACCTTCAAGGATCTTAATGAGAATGCCCCCCCCCCCCAAATGGAAAAGGACCAGTCAGAAATTAAGCATATACTGTCTTAAATAAAGAATAATATACAGAAATTCAACAATAGACTAGAGCACCCCAAGAATCAAACCAAAGATTTGAAATATGAGGATGCAAAAAACACCCAGCCAGAAAAACAAAAAGAAAAAAGAATCCAAAAATATGAAATAGTGTAAGAAGCCTCTGGGACAACTTTAAGCGTACCAACATCCGAATTATTGGGGTGCCAGAAGAAGAGAGAGAACAAAATATTGAAAACCTATTAGAAGAAATAATGACAGAAAACTTTCCTTACCTGGTGAAGGAAATAGACTTACAAGTCTAGGAAGCACAGAGAATCCCAAACAAGAGGAATCCAAAGAGGACCATACTAAGATACATCATAATTAAAATGCCAAGGGCAAAAGACAAAGAGAGAATCTTGAAAGCAGCAAGAGAAAAACAGTTATCTACAAGGGAGTACCTATATGACTGTCAGCTTATTTCTCAACAGAAACTATGCAGGCCAGACGGGAGTGGTAAGAAATATTCACAGTGATGAACAGCAAGAACCTACAACCAAGATTAATCTACCCAGCAAAGCTATCATTCAGAATTGAAGGTCACTCTTCCCCAAAGCGGCCACAGGTGACCTCTGAAGATGGTTCACTATTCATTAGACCCAGAAAATTCCACAAAATCATGCAAATCAAGAGGCTCCGATCTCCACGTTCACTTCAAGAACACGTGTAAAACTGCCCAGGCCATCAAGGGCATGCATATTCAGAAGCCACTAAGTATCTGAAGGACATCACCTTAAAGAAGCAGTGTGTGCCATTCTGTCGTTATAATGGTGGTGTTGGTAGGTGCTCCCAGGCAAAACAGTGGGGCTGGACACAAGGTCGGTGGCCCAAAAAGAGTGCTGAATTTCTGCTGCACATGCTGAAAAATGCCGAGAGCAATGCTGAACTCTAAGGGTTTAGATGTGGACTCTTTGGTCATGAGCATATTCAGGTGAGCAAAGTGCCCAAGATGCGGCGCAGAACCTACAGAGCTCATGGGCGGATTAACCCATACATGAGCTCTCCCTGCCACACTGAGATGAACCTCACCGAGAAGAAGCAGATTGTTCCCAAACCAGAAGAGGAGGTGGCACAGAAGAAAAAGATATCTCAGAAGAAACTGAAGAAACAAAAACTTATGGCCCGGGAGTAAATTCAGCATAAAATAAATCTAAATAAAGGTTTTAAAAAATAGAATTGAAGGTCAGATAAAGAGCTTCCAGACAAGAAAAATCTAAAGGAATTCATTACCCCCAAACCAGGATTATATGAAATGCTGAAGGGTATTCTTTAAGAAGAAGAAGGAGAAGGAGAAGAAGAAAAAGGTAAAAATAAAAATTATGAACAACAAAGTAACAACAAATACATATCTACCAACAAGTGAATCTAAGAATCAAGTGAATAAAAAGCCTGATGAACAGAATAAACTGGTGAATATAATAGAATCAGGGGCATAGAAAGAGTGTACTGACAATTCTCTGGGGGAAGGAGATTTGAAGATGCAAGAGGTACACCTATGGAGGACAGAGGTGGGGGTGGGTAAGGGCATGGGGCGGGGGGTGCGAATCGGGTGGAGGGGAGCTGTGAAGGGGGAAGCGGAACATCTGTAATCTGAACAATAAAAATTTATTTTTTAAAAAAGACAAAGATATTACAATAAAACAGCATTACAAACCAATATTTATTATGAACATAAATGCAAAAATATTCAACAAAATATTAGCAAATTGACTCAAATTTCTGAAAAGAATCATGCACCACGGCCTACTGGGATTTGCCTCAGTCATGCAAAGCTTGTTTAACATTCATAAGATCAATTAATGTAGTCTATTTAGCATGAAGCTAAAAAAGAAAATCACATGATCATATCAATAGATGTAGAAAGAGCATTTGCAAAATTTATAGAAGGTAACTTCCTCAACTTGATAAAGAACATCAACCCAAATCCTATAGCTACTATCATCTTTAATGGTGAGAAACCCAAAGTTTTCCACTGAGTTCAGGAGCAAAGCAAAGATGTTCCCTCTAACCACCACTTTTCAGCATCATACTGGAAGTCCTAGATAATACGAAAAGACAAGAAAAGGAAACAAAAGTTATACAGATTGGGGGAAAGGAGATAAATACTCTTTGTTCACAGATTGTATAATTGTCTGTGTGGAATATATGAAACTGGCATACATACAAAAAAAGAAAACTTGTTATAATAAGCAGAATAACAAGATTGCAGGGTACAAAGTTAATGCACAAAAATAAATTGCTTTTCTATATACCAGCAATGATCAAGTGGAATTTGAAATTTAAAAACACATTACCATTTACATTAGTGCCCCCAAAATGAAGCATTTAGGTACAAATCTAACAAAATATGTATGAGATCTATGTGATAAAAACTACAAAATTCTGATGAAAGCAATTTAAAAAGGACTATATATATGGAGAGATATTCTATGTCTGTGGATAAGGAGATTCAAAATGTCAGTTTTTCCCAACTTGATCTAGAGATTGAACACATCCCAATCAAAATTGCAGAAAATTATTTTGTGGATATTAACAAACTGATTCTATGGTTTCTGTGGGGAAACAGAAGGCCCAGAATACCAACTTAGTGTTGAAGGAGAACAAAATTGGAAGGCTGACATTATGTTACTTCAAGACTTAATATAAAGCTACTGTAATCAAGACAGCGTGGCATTAGCAAATAAACAAATAGATCAGTGAAACAAAATAGCCTCAAAATAGACCCACATAAATACAGTAAACAGATCTTTGACTAAGGAAAAATATAATACAATGGAGCAAAGATACTCTTTTCAATGAAGAGTCTGGAATGACTGGACCTCCACATGTAAAAAAAGTGAATCTAGACACAGGTCTTACATCCTTCACAAAAAATTAACTCAAAATGGATTATAGGCTTAAATAGAAAATGTAAAACTATAAAACTCCTAGAAGATAATATAGGAGGAAACCTAGATAAACTTGGGCATTGCAATTACTTTTTAGATATAATACCAAAGGCATGAGCCATGAAAGAAAGAAGTGATAAGCTGGGCTTTGCTCAGTGAAAAACAATTTCAAAGAAATGAGAGTACAAGCCACAGACTGGGAGGAATATTGCAAAAGACACACCTAATAAAGTACTGCTATCCAAAATATACAAAGAACTTTTAAAATTCAATAATAAGAAACCATGCACCCAATTTAAAAATGGACAAAAGACCTGAACCAGACATCTCACCAAAGAAGATATACAGATGGCAAGTAAACATTTGAAAAGACATTCAACATCATGTCGTTGGGGAATTGGAAATTAAAACAAGATACCACTACACATTTACTAGAATGGCCAAAATTTAAAAAGCTGACAACAAAATGCTGGTGAGGATGTGAAACAATAGGAACCTCATATTCATGGCTGGTGGGAATGCAAAATGATCGTCACTTTGCAAGACAATTTGACACCTTACAAAACTAAACATAGTTTTATACAATCCAGCAGTGTGCTCCTTGGAATTTACCCGAAGAAATTGAAAACTTAATGTCCACATAAAAACCTGAACGTGGATGTTCATAGCAGCTTTATTTATAATTGCCAAAATTTAGAAGTGACCAAGATGTCCTTCAGTAAGTTAATAGATAAATAAACTGTGTTACATCCAAATAATGGGATTATTATTCAGCTTTTAGAAGAAATGAACTATGAAGCTATGAAAGGGCATGAAGGAAAGTTAAACACATATTACTAAGTAAAGGAAGCCAATCTGAAAAATGCTACAAGTATGTACCTTTTTTATTCCAACTATATGAAATTCTGAAAAAGGCAAAACTATGGAGATAGTAAAAACATTAGTGGTTGCAAGGCGTTAAGGAGGAGGGAGTGATGACTAGAACACAGATTTTTAGGACAGTGAAACTACTCTGTATGAAACTATAAGGGTGAATCCATGTCATTGCACATTTCTCAAAACCCACAGGATGTGCAATACCAAGAGTGAACCCTAATTAAACTATGGACTTTGAGTGATAATGATGTGTCAGTGTAGATTCATTGAATATAGGTTCATTGAATGGACCACTCAGATGCAAGATGTTGATAGTGGGAGATTGTGGGGGACAGTAGGTACCTGGGAACTCTCTGCACTGTTCTGCTCAATTTTTCTGTGAACCTAAAAGTTCTCTAAAAATTAAATTTTACTAATTAAAAACATTAAAAGGTAACATACCAGTTATCTTAAATTTCACTATAGAATTTAACATACATCCTATCTAATAAAAGTAACATGCAAATGTAACCTACCTTGACTCCTGATTGGCTATGCTACCAGCCAATCAGGAGCGGGAGGCAGGGCCAGGCGGCGCCAGCGCCTGGCCCTGGGGGTGGAGACAAAGCTGCAGCAGCGGTGGCACTGGGCTGAGCGCCAGGCCCTTGGGCTCAGAGACTAGGTGGTGGTGGTGAGCGCCCGCCCTCGGGGGCGGAGATGAGGCAGTGGCAGCGTGGCACTCCAGCCAGAGCAGAGAAGACAAGGCTCCGGCTGGAGTGAAGCCTCCAGCGGCCAAAGCAAAAACGGAAGGCAACAGCCAGAGGGAAGGCCTGGGTCCCAGGTTCCAGAGGAAAACTGGTCCTGGCAGCCAGGGGAAGGAAAGCCTATTGCATGAGTCTTCATGCAACGGGCCTCTAGTAAGAAGTAAAAAAGAAATATACACAATATAGAAAGAATATATACCAGTCAATAATAAAAATAACAAGCAAATGGGTGATACAAACTGCAGCAGCGCATATTAAAATGATGAATATCAAAATTATTAAAATTGAGTAAACAAAGCCTGTCACAAAAGACTATGTATAGTGTATCTCTATTTGTATAAAAGTTTTTTTTAATATATATTTTATTGATTTTTCACAGAGGAAGGGAGAGGGATAGAAAGTAGGAAACATCGATGAGAGAGGAACATCGATCAGCTGCCTCTTGCACACCCTGTGCTGGGGATGTGCCCGCAGCCACGGTACATGCCCTTGACCGGAATCGAACCTGAGACCTTTCAGTCCGCAGACCGACGCTCTATCCACTGAGCCAAACCAGTTTTGGCTGTATAAAAGTTTTTTAAAGGCAAAACCAAGTTATATATGTTTGGGGATTCATATACTCATGGCAATACTGTAAAAAAAAAACAGCAAGAAAATGATTTCATACAAAATTTATTTAAGTTTTTACCTCTGAAGGTTGAGGGAAGGAGGCAGATACGTTTGAAGAGAGGCACACAGGAACTCCAAAGGAACAAGTCATTTCTGTGCTTATGCTCCCTGGCGGGTCATAGTTGTACCCTGAAGTATTATCTCTAAACTCTGAACGTACATTATACACTCTTCTATATACATGCTGTATTTCATAATAAAGAAAAAAATGTATAATGAATAGCCCATTTCATAGAAGAAGTAGAAATACCATTTAATGTATAAAAAGTTAGTCTACAACCCTAGCTGGTTTGGCTCAGTGGATAGAGTGCCGGCCTGCAGACTGAAGAGTCCTACATTCAGTTCTGGTCAAGGGCACATGTCTGGGTTGTGGGCTCGATTCCCAGTGGGGGACGTGCAGGAGGCAGCCGATCAATGATTCTCTCTCATTGATGTTTCTATCTCTCTCTCCCTCTCTCTTCCTCTCTGAAATCAATAAAAATGTTTTTAAGTCTACATTAATTATAGAAATTCAAATTGAAATACAGTATCTTTTCTAAAATACTTTAGGTTGGCAAAAGTTTTAAAAATCCATAAATTCAATATTATGATTAGTAGGGAGAAATGAACACTCAAATACAATTATAGGTGATAGAGTAAGTTGTCACAGTCATTTTGGAAGGCAGGGCATTATGCTGCTCTGTACTACAGTAACACTGGGTGAGAGAAGCTGTGTTCTACCTTGCATACTCCCTACTGGGGATGTGCCCGCAACCAAGGTACATGCCCTTGACCAGAACCGAACCCAGGACCCTTCAATTCACAGGCTGACGCCCTATCCACTGAGCCAAACCCGTTTGGGCAAGCATATATTACATTTATAATAAAAAACTGATATTTTAAAGGGGTTAATAAGAAAATTCAAATATACCTATATTTGAATAAGAAAACAAACTCTTGGATTAATGTTTATCATAAATGTTCAAGTTCATAACTTTATTTTATAGTGATGTTATTTTTAAAAGGTTAAAATTTGTAGAGTTTTATAGAGTTTCCAAAGTTGGAAAAAATTTTTTATAATTGAACAAAATTCTGTTAGTCTTGCCATGTGTAAAACAATTTTATTTGTATTAACAACAGAGCTACCAGAGAAAAGGAGAATGCATCAATTGACACCTCTCAGGTAATCTAGATTGACCAATTTGTCTTTTTTTTTTTTCATTTTAAATCATCATCATCATTGTGTAGTATATGTGTCCTGTTCTTTCCTTCTTCTACAGATGGATATTTGATAAACTCTTTATAAATGTAATCACCTGTCTCTTTTGCTCATCCGATCTTCTCATTGATTCTTTCATTCATTTGTATATGTATTTATTAATTTATAAAACAGTGCCTGCTTTGTGCCAGCCACAAAAAAATGTTAGGCAAAGGGAGTCAGTAATGAATATAGCAATTCCTGTGTCTTTATGAAACTTAGAGTCTATTCGGAAAGACAGGCACTAAATAATTACAGGTATAAAGATTGTTACAAAAGGGTGCTTTAGGAGACTACAATAAGAAACGAGCAGGATGAGGGTCAGGAAAGACCTCCTGAAGGAAATAATGTTAAAGCTGAAATTGAAGCATGGGAATACAGTAGTTAGTAAAAAAATAAAAGTTAAAAAGTGGGAAAAGCACATTCCAAATAGAAGAAATTGCATTTTCAAAAAGCTTAGGTACAAATGAGCACATTTGAAAAAATTAAATAAATACATACATACATCCTATCTAATAAAAGAGTAATATGCAAATTGATCATACCTCTGCTACACCCACAAGCCATGCCCATCAGCCAATCAGGAGCAAATGTCCAAATAAACCCAACCAAGATGGCTGCCACCGCTGAGAGCAGGAGGGAGGCTTGCTTTTTCCCTGCAATGGAGGAAAGCCAAGCTTTCCACCTGCCCTTGCTGGCCTAGGCCTCCACTCAATGCTACAAAGTTTCAATTATAGAAAATACATAATCCCAACAGAAATGGGATTAAAGCTGGAGAGAGCAGAGGCTAGGGTTGCCCCAGTGATGGAAGACAAGCTTCTGCAGCCCTGGCCAGCCTAGGCCTCCACTGAAGGCTACAAAGTTTCAATTATTGAAGGTAAATAAACCCGAACAGAAATGGCGAGCAGAAGGCTTGGCTCTGCTCCAGGCTACAAAGTTTTAATTGTAGAACATAAATACATCCCAGATACCAGGCCCTCTGCTTGGGTTGTCAGGGGGTGTGGCCAACCTGCAAACCACCACAGGCCCTTCTCCCAGGCCACCCCATGCCCCAAAGGAACCCTCACCCTGATCTGAGACACCCGTCAGAGCAAACCAGCTGGCCCCCACCCATGCATCAGGCCTCTATCCTATCTAATAAAAGAATGATATGCAAATTGACCAACTCCAACACACAAGATGGCTGCCCCTATGTGGTCAAAGATGGCCTGCAAGGGAGGGCAGTTGGGGGCGATCAAGCCTACCGGGGAGGGCAGTTAGGGGTGACCAGGCCTGTAGGGGAGGGCAGTTAAGGGCAAAGAGGCTGGCAGGGGAGCAGTTAGGCATCAATCAGGCTGGCAGGGGAGTGGTTAGGGGGTGATCAGGCTGGCAGGCAGAAGTGGTTAGGGGCAATCAGGAAGGCAGGCAGGCGAGCAGTTGGTCCCAGATTGGAGAGGGTGCAGACTGGGCTGAGGGACAACCCTGCCCCCGTGCACGAATTTCATGCACCGCACCTCTAGTATATACACAAATATATAACTTTTAGCAAGGGAAAAGACAGCAAAGGAAAGGGTGATGTGTAACTAGGCTAGAGAAACAAGCAGGGACAATTCTGCGGACAAGTTAGTGGCAGAATGCAATTCCAGAGTTTCAAGCAGCATGGTTCCACTGACATTGCCATCTTTTTAAAAAATATTTTATTGATTTTTTTACAGAGAGAAAGGGAGAGGGATAGAGAGTTAGAAACATTGATGAGAAGGAAACATCAGTTAGCTGCCTCCTGCACACTCCCTCCTGGGGATGTGCCCGCAACCAAGGTACATGCCCTTGACCAGAATCGAACCTGAGACCCTTCAGTCCACAGGCTGATGTTCTACCCACTGAGCCAGACCTGGTAGGGCTGGCATTACCATCTTTATGAGTAACTTTCCATCCCTTGAACCAAGGCATATTAGCACATGGCTCCAGCATGTTGTCTCCATTCTAACCAGAGATTGGCACAAAGGCTGTGTCAGGGTTGTAGCCAATTTTCTTAATCAGGTGCTGACTACTTTAACAATTTTCTCATATCTTTTCTGGCTATAGGACAGCTCAGTGGAATCCATTTTGCTAACACCAGCAATCAGTTTTTACACTCAGTGTGGAAGTCAGAAGGGTATGCTCACAGGTGTGCCGCTCTTGGAGATACCTGCTTCAAATTCCACTAGCAGCAATGACCAGGACAGCACAGTCAGTCTGAGATGTGCTGAATCATGTTTGTTTTTTCATTTAGTTTTTTTTTTTGAGTCATGTTTTTTATGAAGTCTCTGTCTCTTGGGCATTAGTGATGATCATCTAATACTTACTTGCTGGTCTCAAATATCCACTGGGATATATCAGTGGTGATACTATGCTCATGTCCAGCTTTTGGTTTATCCCGTACTTGAAGGTGCCCTTCCCCATCTCAGCAGTCTCCTCAAATTTTTCAATATTTCTTTCCTTGGATTACAACTTGGAAATCCCTTGGAAGAATCAGATGAAAGCTGTGAACCATCTCTATAGTAAAATAATCTTTTACACTGTTTGAGGGAGTTCAAAGCTCATCCATAGATCCCAGGATAATAATCCATACATTAAGAGTTCAGGTGTGGCAAAATAACATGTTACTAAACAATGAATAGGACAACAATGAGATCAGGGAAGAAATTAAAGGATACCTTGATGCAAATGAAAATGAACACACAACAACCCAAATCTAAGAGGGAACAACATAAGAATACCAGCCTACCTCAAGAAACAAGAAAACATCCAGATAAACAATCTAACTTTACACCTAAAGGAACTAGAAAAAGAACAACAAACAAAGCCCAAAGTGAGTAGAAGGAAAGAAATAATAAAGATTAGAGTGGAAATAAATGACATAGACCCTAAAAAAAAAAAAAGATCAATGAAACCAAGAGCTGGTTCTTTGAAAAGATAAAGAAAATTGACAAGCCTTTAACCAAACTCATAAAAAAGGAAAAGGATCCAAATAAATAAAATAAAATAAAAGAGAAGTAAAAATAAAAGAGAAGACACCACAGAAATACAAAAAGATTGTAAGAAAATAATGTGAACAACTATATGCTAACAAATTGGATAACTTAATCAAAATGGATAAATTCCTAGAAACATATAGTTTTTCAAAACTGAATCAAGAAGAATCAGAAAATCTGAACAGACTAATTACAACTAATGATATTGAAGCAGTAATAAAAAAAAAACTTACAGATAAAGATACTGCAAAGAAAGAAAATCATAGGCCAATATCCCTGATGAATGAACATAGATGCAAAAATCCTCAACAGTATAGAGTTTTCTCAGAAAATTAAAAATTACTTTTACCTATGATCTAGTAATTCCACTTCTGGGAATTTATCCAAAGAAACCCAGAACACTAATTTGAAAGAATATATGCACCCTTATGTTCATTGCAGCTTTATTTACAACTAGGGGCCCGATGTATGAAATTCGTGCACTGGGAGTGGGTGATCCCTCAGGCCAACCTGCCACCTCAATGGGGCAGATGGCTGGCTCTGCCCCAGCTGCCTTGGCCCGCCCCCCCCGGCCCTGGCCTTAGCCCCAGCCACTGGCAACTGCCCAGCAACCACCCAGCCCTGGCCCCCCCCCCCCCACTTGCTGGACGCCTCAGCCCCGCTCCCCTAGCCCAGGCCTCAGCCCCACCCATTTGTGACCGCCCAGCCCTGGGAGCACCCCACACTGGTGGCAGCCTCCCACATACCTCGACGGCCCCGCCCCTTCACCTTGCATGTGCCTCGGCCCCACCTCATGCACTCAATGACTGCCTTTGCCCTGGCAGCTGGTGAATGCCATGCCCCGTCCCCCCGCCCGCCCCATGCTCGCTGGCCTCCTCAAGCACGCCTAGGCCCCACCTCCCGCTCCTGATTGGCTGGTGGGCGTGGCTGGTGGGTGTAGCGAAGGTATGGTCAAATTTGCATATTACTCTTTTATTAGATAGGATAGTTAAGCTATGGAAGCAACCCAAGTACCCATTAATAGATGAGTGATTTAAAAAAAAAAAAGCTGTCGTACCTATATACAATGGAACATTACTCAGCCATAAAAAGAATGAAATCTTACCATTAGCAACAGTATAGATGTACCTAGAGGATATTATCTCAGTGAAATGAGTCAGCCAGAGAAAGACAAATATCATGATTCCATTGATATGTGGAATCTAAAGAACAAAGTAAACAAACAAGCAAAACTGAAACAGACTCATAGACACAGAGCGCGAACTAGTGGTTGCCAGAGGGGAGGGGGTTTGAAGGACTGGGTTTTCTAAAGATGGGAGGGGGATTTGAGATGGTGCTGAAAAAGGTGAAACAATTAAGAAGTACAAATTGGTAGTTACAGAATAGTCATAGGGATGTAAAGTACATCATAGGGAATTTGGTCAATAATAATGTAATAATTATGTATGGTGTCAGATGGGTATTAGATGTATTGGTGTGATCACTAAGTTATAGAATGTCCAATCATTGGGTTATACACCTGAAACTGATATGATATTGTATATCAACTGTAAGTGTATGTGAGCTATAATTGGGGGAAAATTATTAAAAAACAAAACATTATGCTGAGTAAAAGGAGTGTTACACAAGAAAAATAATAATAATTTAGGTGTGATTTAAAACACACACACAGGATCACTTTATAGAAGCTTAAAATATGAAGAAACAGCTTAGAAATGGGCAAAGGACTCACTCTTTTAAAAAATGTTTTGTTAATCCTTACCTGAAGATATTTTTCCATTAATTTTTAGAGAGAGTGGAAGTGAGGGGGAGATAAAGAGAGAGAGAAATGTTGATATGAAAGACACATCCATTGGTTGCCTCCTCACAGGCCCTGCGGGGATCAAGTCTGCAACCAAGCTATGTGCCCTTGACCAGAATCAAACCCGGGACCCTTCAGTTAGAGGGCCAGCGCTCTATTCATTGAGCCAAACCAGCCAGGGCAGGACTCACTTTTTAAAAAGAAATAATGCATTTCACGCGCACATATTAAAAACAAAAACAAAAAAACTTTGCTTCTACTGAAGAATTCAGACTTTCGTAAAGCTGAAAAAGTTTATAACTCGAGATCAAGAATTTTTGAACCTGAGTGGTTGCCATCCCGGTTGACTTCCAAAGCCAGCAATAGGAACATAGCTATCAGTTTGGATAAATGAAGCAGGGCGAAAGTGCCCATCTCAGCCAAAATCTTTTCTTAGGGTCTCTCAAAATGGACCTAAGTAGTTTGATTCTAAATGTTTTGCCTCACGTATTTACAAGGAAAAAATATATATGTAAAGACCACATTTTTCAAAGTGCTATCACCTAATTTCAAATGATGTTAAATGGTGTGGCAGTTCCTCAAAAAATTAAACATAGAATTACAATATGATCCACAATTCCAGTTAGTGAAAGTAAGCAAACAGATATTTGTACATACTTATGTTCTTCATAGCGCATTATTTACAGGAGCCAAAAGGCAACCAGGGTGTCATTGACAGATGAATGCATCCACAAAATGTGATACATACACACAATGGATTATTATTCCATTAAGGAATAATAATTATAATTCTATTAAGGAATAGAATTCTGACACCTGCTACAAATGGATGAATCTTGAAGACATTATACTAAATGAAATAAGCCAGACACAAAAGGGCAGATACTTTATGATGCCACTTAACATGAGATATCTAGATGAGTAATCAGACTCCTAGAAACAGGAAGTAGAATAGTGGTTGCCAGGAGCTAGGGGGAGGGAGGAATGGGGAGTTACTGTTTAATGGGTACAAAGGTTCAGTTTGGGAAGATGTAAAACTGCTAGAGATGAATGGTGATGATGGTTGCACAACAATGTGAATGTATTTAATGCCACTTAAAATGGTTAATACACTTAAATTGGTTAATATGATAAATTTTGTTCTGTGTATTTTACCACAATAAAAGTTATATTCATGTCAGCTATTGTTCATAAGGATGATTATTGACTTTTATATAGGACACAGATCTAATTTATTAAATATGCTGACATCACAAACTAGTCTTGAGATTAACTAATTTTTGGTCTAATTTTTTAATAATCCGAATAAAATGTGCTTGCAATGTATAAATTTAATTTGTTCCCCCCCCCCCCTTTTTTTTGTACCAACAGAAAAATCAAGAGGATCTAGGCCTATGGGAGGAGAAATTTGGAAAATTTGTGGATGTCAAAGTTAATGGTAAAATTGAATCTGGTATAGTGCTAAAACAGATCTTTCCAAAATGGCTACATATCTCTATCCAAAAGTTCCTGGAGCTTTGGCACCTAAACAAGTAACTTCTGCAAGATGAACAGAAATCTCAGATTGAGTCTCCTATTCTTCCATAATGCATTGCAATAATAAATAATGATTATATGCCTTTTGTGGAGAGTATAAAAGAACTATAAGCCTCATGGAGTGCCCTAGATCAGCACACTACTTGCACTATCCAGTATATCAGATAGCTGCAAATTCCATATTCTATTTTTATGAGAGTCAAATGATGACAAAACAATTTATAGAGCTCATCAGCTCCAACATTCCAAGCCACTGGTTCTCAACCGTTGCCAGGCCTCCCCATCAGATGCCCATCTGTGACATTTCTCCATAGGCTTAGTGATGGGAGCGTACGTGTGTGTGTGTGTGTTTGTAGGTGTAGTTTGTCTCTTTAGGAGATGCCTTTCAGATATTTGGGACTTATGTAGCTGGAAAAAATACTCACTTTCTTTCTTCCTCCTCCCTGCCCTGTCGAAGGCCAAACCCTCCCTAATTCTTTGAAAATCCCTGTTCAAACATCTATACCTATAGCCTAGTATATGATCAGCGCTGACAACTTGCCCAAAATTTATAAGCAAGGAGGACATCATAATCTTTTTTATTTTTTCTATAGCACCCTCATTCCATAAACTCCTCCAAATAAGGATCATTTGAGGCCAAATACTTAAACCTACGAATGAATTTAAGACAGTGTTATCTTGCCTAATTATTTGAATTTTCCCATATCTCTAAAATAATTGTTAAATAAAAGACTTTGTCTTTGGTTAAAGAAAATTTATGTGTTTACAATCACAGGGTATTCTGAGGATCCAGGAAAGATCCTCCTGGTCCCCTTGATATTATAATCCCTGAACACAGAAAAATAATCAGGCACAAGATACCCACTCTTTCATCTAGCAAAGATTAAAATTGCTCAGTATCCTTTGGTTTCTAAAGCAAAGATATACCTAATATATTTTTTTAAAGTTTAGATTCAAAAGAAAGCTAAAACTTTGTAGCCACATGTTACCAATAAAAAGATCTACTATAAATGAGGACACGGAGAGATTCAGCACACAGCTATGCGAACATAAGTAATAAGTGACCAGAACTTTGCCTTTTGCATTGTGTCCTCACAACACCTGAATACAGAAGTCAGCACAGTGGTTTACTGATAGATCAGGGAAAGCTCCAATCTCCAGATCTATGGTTTAATCATCTTAGTACACTCATAGTTAACTGATTGCCCCAGTGAGAAGCAAAACTCAGTCCATGTCCTGATCCCCACAGGTCCTGCCTCCATTGGTTTGGATTTCTCCTTGCATGGATTTGAGCATCTCTATGGGATCCCACAACATGCAGAGTCACACCAACTTAAAAACACTGGGTAAAGTGAAAACAGTTCTTATGGGAAGAGCTTTGCTTATAGATTTTGAAGAATCTCCCTTGAATTGCCCTAGCTGGTTTGGGTTTGGTTCAGTGGATAAAGCGTCAGCCTGCAGGGTCTCTAGTTTGAGTCTGGTCAAGGGCACATGCCCAGATTGCAGCCTCAATCTCCAGTAGGGGGAGGCAACTGATTAATGAGTCTCTCATCATTGATGTTTCTGTCTCTCCTCCCTTCATCTCTGAAATTAATAAAAATAACAATTAAAAAAAAAAAGAATCTTCCACTCAGAGCAGTAGTTCTCAATTTTTTTTTTGGCAAAAAAATTAGATAATTCTAAAAACTGCAATGCTGAACCTAAAAATATATATGAAGTCAATATATGGAGTTGCTGTGGTTGAAATGAGGGTCAGGTGGGGTTTTCATCACATCACCTCCTGGGTTTTGCCTTTACCTCTCAAGGCCTTACTGTGGAACCCTGAGCCAATGCACTGTGAAAAACACTGACCTAGAAACATGCTTTTACTAAGAAAGGACAGTGAGCCAGAGAATGGGAAAGTGTGGCATTTCATATCACCTTTGATTTTCTCAGGGAGATCATTTCAGACTAACACTGTTGGCAAATAAATGCCAGAAGCATATGACTAACTGGAAGCAAAACCAAAGATACAGAGTCTGATCAGGCTTACCAGGTCCAGATGCTGTTTATGTGACAGGGCAGCATAGTGACAAGTGCATCGGAAACTGTGCTGCTCTAACACCAACCTGAGCTTTGTTCTCCACCCCAATTCGGGTCCTGAATTTTTCCCTACTCAGCACTGGGTCAGCATGTTAAGACATTATCATCTTGTTTAAGCGGCAAAGAAATACAAAATTTGTCAAAAATATCTATTGTGTGCTTGCTATTGTAGGGGATTCACTGGAAACAGTCCTAAACTCACGAGAGATATTTAGAAAAGATATCTTAAATATGAGGTTAAATATACCAGTTGTCAAAGGAGGGGATCATATTCTCCCAGGTTGGATCAGAAACCTTTAGGGAAATGGTAAAGGTGAACCTGAACGATGCATAGGATCCAAGTTCAGGGGAGAACGGAGCCATCTTATTCATTAATAATACATGTGTGATGGTAATTGATAATCCTTGTGTGTTTCAGTGACGAGGATGCTTACTGTCTTTATAACCTGGATGTCTATGGCTATGAAATACATAACAAAATGGGCATTTATGGTTCAGTGCCTTTTCTCTTGGCCCACAAACTGGGTAGGACTTTAGGCATTTTTTGGCTGAATTCTTCAGAAACATTAGTGGAGATCAATACAGAGCCTGCAGTAAAGGTAAGCTATGGACCATGTCTGTATGTCCTACTTACAGAAGAAACAAAACTAGTCAAGTGTAGTCATAGCTCTGGGCTTTATAGTGGCAGTTCTCTGCCACCAGTCATTGCAGTATAATCAGTCAAAGTTTATGGTATATATGAAAGGAACAGACTGTTATTCCCATATGGGTGGACATTGTAGGTTAGAGGGAAATATTTCAAACCCTCATTCCATTTCTTTTCCAGATGGGCCCAGTTGATGCTAAGCAAAAGAGCAGATCTCGAACTGATGTGCACTGGATGTCAGAGAGTGGAATCATTGATGTTTTTCTGCTGACAGGGCCTACACCTTTTGACGTCTTCAAGCAGTACTCATCGCTTACAGGTACTTGCATGTAGAAGAGCCCGTTTCTTGTTCCATTATATTTTCTCTATCCCCTATGTCATTGCTATAAGTTAGCATTTATTGTACATCATATAGAATTCATAAACAATTTGTCCAGGCTTTTTAAGGAGCATTTTCCTTTCCACCCTCATTCTATTCAGCTTGGCTAAATATTGTACTGGGGCTAGAACCCTCCCTTCTCTCATCCTTAATACTTGCTATTTGCCTCTTTAGAGCCTTTAACCCCTGGGCTTTCTCTACCTTCATCTCAGATTATCACTATCCCAACCTTGGCTATGTTCTCTTCTCTATTAAAATATACCACTGGCTTCGGAGCCGTGCGCGCATGCGAGCTGTAGGGCAGGCGTTAGCAAACCCGGCTGGATTTCTCCAACAGGGAGGGTGGAAACGTCCCACTGGACTGATTCCCCAGTTCCAGGTGAGGTCCAAGGTCCAGGGTGTGCACACTAAAAGCCGGGCACAGCAGAGGTCTGTGAGTGTGAGGAGAGTGCGCTAAACATGGAACAGCAGTTTGCGCGTAAACTTGGGGACAGAACTTCGCGACCGTGCAGAGACTCATGACTTGCTCCCTTGTTCAGGAGACCACCGGACTGCTTTGTTTTACAACCCTGGGCAAGACTTTGGGTGTGCAGACTCATTTGGGGAGAGGCAGAGTTGTCTGGCAACGGGTGGGGACCAGCGGCAGCTTTCTCTTGGAGGTGTGCAGCCGTTACCACCCGGCACAGAGACCCGCGCGCTGCATAGGGTGGAGCTGACGCTGCATGCTCAGCCCAGAGACTCCGCCCATCCAACCTGAATACAGCTTTCCTTCACAGCCTATTGGCCTGGAGGTCCAACCCTCCTAGTGCTAACAACAATTAGCTGGGCTTAAATTCAACAATACTGTACAACCCATAAAGGATTGCAGTAAGAGTATTCATCTCAAGTAACTGGGGAGGCTGAGCCACTGTCCCTTAGAGGACATCTACCACACAAAGTTAATCGACCAACTCAGGAAAGCAGCCACAATGCAGAGAAATGGAAAGAAATCAGGTGTAAAAGAAATGGAGGAAAAAGACGACTAGATATAGAGTGCAAAACCACAGTAATAAGGTTTTTCAAGAGGCTCTTAGAAAAGGCCGATGAACTTAATGAGAACTACGAGGAAATGAACAAGACCTACGAGGAAATGAACAAGACCTACGAGGATATGAAAAAGGACCAACTAGAAATTAAGCATACACTGAATGAAATAAAAAATATTACACAAAGTTCTATAAGCAGTCCATAGGACCGCAAGCTCTAAGTCAAAGATTTGAAATACAAAGAGGTAAAATCCACTCGGCCAGAAAAGCAAGAAACAAAAAAAATGCAGATAATTGAAGATAGTGTAAGGGGCCTCTGGCACAACCTCAAGCATGCCAACATCCGAATTATAGGGGTGCCAGAAAAAGAGAGAGAGCAAGGTAATGAAAACCTACCTGAAGAAATAGTGACCAAAAACTTCCCACACCTGGTGAAAGAAACTGACTTAAAAGCCCAAGAACTGCACAGAACCCCAAAATATAGGAATCTAAAGAGGACCACACCAAGACACATCATAATTAAAATGCCAAGAGCAAAAAATAAAGAGAGAATATTAAAAGCAGCAAGAGAAAAACAGTTGGTTACCTATAAGGGAGCACCCATACGATTGTCAGTGGATTTCTCAACAGAAACGATGCAGGCCAGACGGGAGTGGCAAGAAATATTCAAAGTGATGAATAGCAAGAATCTACAACCAAGATTATTCCATCCAGCAAAGCTATCATTCAGAATTGAAGGTCAGATAAAGTGCTTCGCAGATAAGAAAAAGCTAAAGGAGTTTATCACCACCAAACCAATATTATATGAAATGCTGAAAGATATTCTTTAAGAAGAGGAAGAAGAAAAAGGTAAAAATATAAATTATGAACAACAAATACACATCTATCAATAAATGAATCTAAAAATCAAGTGAATTAATAATCTGATGAACAGGATAAACTGGTGAATATAACAGAATCATGGACATAGAGAGGGAACGGACTGACAATTCTTGGGGAGAAAAGAGGTGTGGGAAGTATAGTAAGAGACTGGACAAAAATCTTGCAACTATGGGAGAGGACAGTGTGTGTGTGTAGGGGGGGAGGTGAGGGCGGAGGGTGGGATGGGTACCGGGTGGAGGGGAGCTATAGGGAGATTAAAAAGGGGGAACAATGTAATTAATAAACTGAACAATAAAGATTAAAAAAACAGTTTAAAAATTATATACCACTAGCTTTACCTCTAAAGAGTGTATTTTAAAGGATATACTCATTTCTGCACCTCAATTGGTAAAGAAAAAGCATTTGACAAAATTCAACACTATTTAATGATAATACTCAGAAGACTAGGAATAGAAGGAAACTTTCTCAACATGATAAAAGGCATTTATGAAAAATCCACAGCTAATATCATACTCAATGGTGAAAAGCTATAAGCTTGCCCCTAAGATCAGAAATAAAATAAGGCTTCCCATTTCACCACTGCTATTGAACACTGTGCTGGAAGTTCTGGCCAGAGCAATTATACTAGAAAAAGAAATAAAAGGCATCCAAATTGTAAATGAAGATGTAAAATTCTCTTTTTCCAGATAATGTGATCCTATATGTTAGAAAATCCCAAAGAATTCACACAAAAACTACTAAAGTTAAAAAACAAGTTGACCAAAGTTTCAGGGTACATGATCAACACACAAAATCAGTTGTATGTGGTTTATTTTTTTAAAATATATTTTTATTGATTTCAGTGAGGAAAGGAGAGGAAGAGAGAGAGAGAAATATCAATGATGAGAGAGAATCATTGATTGGCTGTCTCTAGCACATCCTCCATTGGGATCAAACCACGATTTCCTTGTTTATAGGTCAACACTCAATCACTGAGCCATGCTGGCTGGGCAAAATCAGTTGTGTTTTTACACACCTTAAAAGAGAAATTGAGAAAACAATTTCATTTACAATAACATTCAAAAGAATAAAATCACTTAGAAATAAATGTAACCAGAGAAATAAAATACTTGTACACTAAAAAATATAAAATATTCCTTAAAAGAAATTAAAGAAGTCCTAAATAAACATAAATATGTCCCATGTTCATGAATTAGAAGACTCAGCATCATTAAGATGGCAGTACTCCAGAAAGCACTCTATAGATTCACTACCAAAATTCCAACACCCATTTTTGAAGAAATGAAAAAGCTGATCTTCAAAGTCATATAGAATTACAAAGAGCCCTGAATAGCCAAACAATATTGGGGGAAAAAAGTTGGAGAACTCATACTTCCCAATTTCAAAAATGACTATAAGGTTAAAATAATCCAAATAGTATATTACTGGAATATGGATAAGGCATTTAGATTGGTGGAGTCGAATTAAAGGCTAGAAATAAGCCCATACATCTCTGGCCAAGTGATTTTCAATGGTTCAAGACCATTCAATGTGGGAAAGAATAGTCTCTTCAACACATGGTTCTGGGACAATTAGATATCCACATGAAAAAAAGAATGAAGTTGGAACTCTACGTCACACCATACATGAAAAAAAAAGGTAACTCAAAATGGATGGAAAAATGTCAGAGCTAACACCATAAAACTCTTAGAAGAAAATGGGTAAATCGCCCATCCAGTGTTGCTCAGTGGTTGAGCATCAGCTATGAACCAAGAAGTCACGGATTGATTCACAGTCAGGGCACATATCTGGGGTATAGGCTTGATCCCCAGTGTAGGGCAGGATGATTTTCTCTCATCATTGATGTTTCTTTATCTCTCTTTCTAAAATCAATTAAAAAAAATTTTTTTAAGAAAATGGGTAACTTCATGACCTTGGATGTGGCAGATTCTTAAATATGACAACAAAATCATGAGCAAAAAAAAAGAAAAAAATAGATAAGTTGGACTACATTAAAATTTGAAATTTTTGAAGTGAAAAGGCAGCCTATAGAATGAGAGAAAATGCTTGCAAATCATATATTTGATAAGGATCTAGTATCCAGAATATATAAAGAACTCTTACAGCTTAACAAAAAGACAACCCAATTCTTAAATGAGAAAAGGACTTAAATACACATTCCTCCAAAGATATAAAAATGGTTTAACAAGCACATGAAAAAAATCCTCAACATTATTATTCATTAGGAAAATGAAAATTAATGATATACCATTTCCTATCTTCTTCAATCTAACGCTCTCCCAACTAAGCTATTTCAGCTTACCATTTCCTATCTTCTAAGATAGCTAAATTTAAAAAAATGGAAAATACTAAGTGTTGATAATATATGGAAAAATTAAAATCTCATACATTGCTTGGGAAATGTAAAATTGTTCAGCTGCTGTAGAAACAGTTCAGAAAACAAAAAGCTAAATATAGAATTACCCTATGGCCCAGTGTGATGGTTAATTTTATGTGTCAACTTGCCTATGTGATGGTACCCAAATATTTGGTTCAACACTAGTCTAGATATCACTACGAAGGTCTTTTTTAGATGAGATTAACAGTTCAAGTCAGTTCAAATAAAATAGGTCACTCGCCATAATGTGGGTATGCTTCATCCAATTATAGAAGAAAACAGGGCAGCAGAATCTCAGATATCTCTCTATACCGAAACCAGTTTGGCTCAGTGGACAGAGCGTTGGACTGCGGACTGAAAGATCCCTGGTTCAATTTCGGTCAAGGGCATGTACCTTGGTTGCAGGCACATCCCCAGAAGGGGGTGTGCAGAAGGCAGCTGATCAATGTTTCTAACTCTCTATCCCTTTCCCTTCCTCTCTGTAAAAAAATCAATAAAAAATATATATATTTTTAAAAATCTTAGATATCTCTCACAGTAGTATGTTTTCTGATACATCTCTTCGGGCCGTGGTCAGCAAACTGAGGCTCGAGAGTCTCATGCGGCTCTTTGGCCCCTTGAGTGTGGCTCTTACACAAAATATCACGACCTGGGTGAGTCTATTTTGAAGTGGCGTTAGAAGAAATTTAAGTTTAAAAAATTTGGCTCTCAAAAGAAATTTCAGTCATTGTACTATTAATATTTGGCTCTGTTGACTAATGAGTTTGCCAACCACTGTCCTAGGGCAAGGAAAATAAAGGAGAAAATAAAAAAATGGGACTACATCAAAACAAAAAGGTTCTGCAAAGCAAAGAAACCATAAACAAAATGAGAAGGGAGTCCACTGTATGGGAGAACATATTTGCCAATGATATAGCTAATAAGGGGTTAATATCCAAAATATATAAGGAACTCATCCAACTTAACAAAAACAATCCAATTTAAAAAATTGTCAAAGGACCTAAATAGACACTTATTCAAAGGGGACATACAGATGACCAAGTGACATATGAAAAAATGCTCAAAGTCTTAGTCATCAAAGAGATGCAAATTAAAACAATAGTGAAGTACCACCTCATACCTGTCAGAATGACTACCATAAATAAATCAACAAATGACAAGTGCTGATGAGGATGTGGAAGAAAGGGAACCCTGCTGTACACTGCTGTTGGGAATGCAGACTGGTACAGCCACTATGGAAAACAATTTGGAGGGACCTAGAGAGTATCATGGTAAGTGAAATAAGCCAGTCAGAGAAAAACAAGTATCACATGATCTAACTCATATGTAGACTCTAATGAACACAGTAAGTCCAGAGACATAGAAACATGGAACAGTCTGATGGACCACAGAGGGAAGGCAGGGGTGGGAAGAAATTAACCAAGGAACTTATATGTATATTAGAGGCCTATTGCACAAAATTCATGCAAGAGTAGGCCTTCCTTTCCTCAGCTGCTAGCATTGGCTTCCCTCCGACACCCGGGACCCAGGCTTCCCTCACTGCCCCGGCTTTCTCCAGAAGGTTGTCCGGAAGTACGTCCAATATAATTAGCATATTACACTTTTATTATTATAGACTAGAGGCCTGATGCACAAAATTTGTACAAGGGGCTCAGCCCTTGCAGCCCTGGTCCTCACAGCCCAGGATTCTCAGCAAGGTCTTCTGCTGTTCCATCTAATTAGCATATTAGCTCTTTATTATATAGGATATGCATAAACCATGAGCATAGACAATAGTGTGGTTAAGGCTTGGGGTAGGGGGTGGACTAGAAGGGGTCATTGGTTGGGGGAGAAAGAGGAACATCTGTAATACTTTCAACAATAAAGAAAAAAAATTTAAAAACAAAGCCTTAAAAGAAAAGGACTAAAGTCCCCTAAAGAAAAAAGAATGTTTTCAGACTGCCTTCATGTCCAAGCTGCAGCTTCAGCTCTTCCTTGGATCTCCAGCCTATCAGTCTGCCCTCCAAAATTTAGTTCCAACTGCCACAGTCACATGATCCAGTTCCTTAAAATCAACCAATCATTCTGTGTGTGTGTGTGTGTGTGTGTGTGTGTAGATAAATACATATATACACACATCCTATTGATTCTCTTTCTTTGCACAATCCTGACTAATACATCCAGCAATTACACTCCTAGATATTTACCCAAAGGAATTGAAAGCAACGACTTGAACATTCGTTGGATACCAATGGTCATTGCAGCATTAGTCACAACAGCCAAAAAGGTGGAAACAAGTGCCCATCAAAGATGGATGGGAAGATTAAAAATGGCGGCAGAGTAGGATGCTGCACAGACATGCTCCCAGGAACAAGCTGGAATTACAACTGAAATACAAAAAGGCTTCCTGAATACTCCAGGGAAAACTCACAGGAGAGAACCCTGATACCCAAGGTCCGAAAGTAGAGACTGAATAGAAACTGGTAGGAGGGATGGAAGCACAAAAGGGCCAGTTGGGCACCCACAGATGGCAACTGAAGTCCTGGAGAGATATCTCAACTGTGTGTGTGTGGGGTGGGGGTGCCACTGAGAACTCCAGGATCTAATCCCAAATCTGGGTTCCCCAGCAGAGAGCACCAAACTGAGGAGGGTACCCACATAACATCTAGCTGTGAAAAGCAATGGGGTGCTGTCTGCCAGGGAGTGGCAGCTGAAAGTTTGGGTACCCTCTTAAAGGGCCAATTCACCAAAAATTCCCTGTGGAGCCACCCACTTTGTGTTCTTGCAGGAGAAGTGGACTGGAGCTGTGAGAGCAGAACCCAGGACTGGGGAATGGAGCTCAGAAGGCAGACACCCCAAGTTTCCTGGGCTAAGTCATTCCCTCACAGAGCAGATGATATCTTTCCCACTTAGACATCTGCCTTGCCTAGGGGAAGACAGTCAACACACCCTATTGGAAAACACCTTGCCCTGAGGCCATTTAAGAGATTAACAGTTCGCCTTCAGGCAGAAGCAGCTGCCCCACCCTATTGAAAAAACTCTGCCCACACTTGAGGACGATTGCCTAGGGGAATTCAAGTCAGAATCCTATTAGTCTGTAGATAAAGGCAATCTCTGGAGGCTTTGAGTCTTTGCCTAACACAATTATAAACAGCCTTTAACACTGTCCTGCACTAGAGACTGAGAGGTGTATAGGTTACATAGTCTCAAACCCAAACAACAACCAAAATGGGAAACAAACTCCCAAGGGAAAGAACTAGTGAATTCTCCAGAAGAAGAGATAAATGAAGCATAGATAAGAAATTTATCTGAAACAGTTCAGAGTAATGATGTTAAAAATGCTCAACAGTATGAAAAAAGATATAGTAACTATGAAAAGAGCAGTCTGAGATAAAGAATGACATAGCAGAGAACCAAGATGGCGGCATAGGTAAAACACCTATCTTGCCGTCATACTCAACAATTTTAATACTACAACTTAACGAAAGAACAAACATCTTCCAGAATCACCAGAAAGCTGGCCGAGTGAAAATTCCACGAATAAAAGTGAAGATAAGACACTGTGACTCAAAGGAGCGGCGGCGGACAGCGTTGAAAGATTCGTGTGTGGAGAGAGGTTTGGAGCACGTGCCAGCGGAGAGGGTGGGCAGCTGAAAACCAGCCAGTTTTCTCAAACGGGGAGACAAAGACGTCCCACTGGACTGATTCTCCAGCTTTGGGGGAAGTCCAGGGAACCAACTCACTATCACACGGGGTGAAAACTGGACAGTGGGAGGGCACGCCGAAGCTCGGGTGCTGCAGGGGTCTCCCGGCTTGTGGAGAAGGCAGCTTGCGCGAACAGCTCGGCTGCATGACGGTGCAGAGAGCGATCTGCGACTTGCTTTCTCATTCGGAAAACCATCAGACTGCTTTGTTTTACGACCCTGGGTGAGACATTGGGCGTGCAGAGTCATTTGGGGAGAGTCTGAATTCCCCGGCAGCCGGTGGAGCTTGGCAGCAGCTCTCTCTCAGAGGTGCTGGCAGCCATTGCCCCCGGCACAGAGTCCCTGGGGCCGAATAGGGCGGAGCTAACGCTGTCTGCTTGGCCCGGAGACTCCCCCATCCAACCTGAGCACAGCTGAGCTTCACAGACAATTGGCCTGGAGGTCAACTCCTCCAGGTGCTAACAACGATTAAGCTGAGCTTAACCTCAGCAAGACTGTGCAACCCATATCCACCTCAGGTAACTGGGGAGGCTGAGCCACTGTCCCTAGTAGGAAGTCTACCACACAAAGCTAATTGTCCAACTCAGGGAAGCAGCCACCATGCAGAGACATGGAAAGAAATCAGATGTGAAAGAAATGGAGGGAAAAAAAACGACTGGACATGGAATTCAAAACCACGGTTATAGGGCTTCTCAAGAGGCTCCAACAAAAGGTCGAGGCCTATAAGGAAATAAGCGAGACCTACAAGGAAATGAATAAGTTCTACAAGGAAATGAACGAGACCTGTAAGGAAATTATCAAGACCAACGTGGAAATGATCAAGACCAACGTGGAAATGAAGGAGACTCTCAAGGATATAAAGGAGACTCTCAAGGATATGAAAAAGGACCAACCAGAAATTAAGCATACACTGACTGAAATAAAAAATATTATACAAAGACCTAAAAGTACTCTGGAGCACCCCAAGAACCAAGTTAAAGATTTGAAATACAAAGAGGGAAAACCCACTCAGCTGAAAAAGCAAGAAACCAAAAAAATCCAAAAAATTGAAGATAGTGTAAGGGGCCTCTGGGACAACCTCAAGCATACCAACATCCGAATTATAGGGGTGCCAGAAAAAGAGGAGAGCAAGACAATGAAAACCTATTTGAAGAAATAGTGACCGAAAACTTCCCACACCTGGTGAAAGAAATTGACTTAGGAGTCCAAGAAGCGCACTGAACCCCAATATATAGGAACCCTAAGAGGACCACACCAAGGCACATCATAATTAAAATGCCAAGAGCAAAAGACAGAGAATATTAAAAGCAGCAAGAGAGAAACAGTTGGTTACCTATAAGGGAGCACCCATACGATTGTCAGCAGATTTCTCAACAGAAACGATGCAGGCCAGACGGGAGTGGCAAGAAATATTCAAAGTGATGAACAGCAAGAACCTACAACCAAGATTACTCCATCCAGCAAAGCTATCATGCAGAATTGAAGGTCAGATGAAGTGCTTCGCAGATAAGAAAAAGCTAAAGGAGTTCATCACCACCAAACCAACATTATATGAAATGCTGAAAGATATTCTTTAAGAAGAGGAAGAAGAAAAAGATAAAAGTGTAAATTAGGAACAACAAATACACATCTATCAACAAATGAATCTAAAAATCAAGTGAATTAATAAGCTGATGAACAGGATAAACTGATGAATGTAACAGAATCATGGACATAGATAGGGAATGGACTGACAACTCTTGGGGAGAAAGGGGGTGTGGGAAGTGCAGCAAGAGACTGGACAAAAATCATGCAACTATGGGAGAGGACAGTGGAGTGGGGTGAGGGCGGAGGGTGGGATGGGTACCAGGTGGAGGGGAACTATAGGGGGAAAAAAGGGAACAATGTAATTAATATACTGAACAATAAAGATTAAAAAAAAGAATGACATAGCACAAATAGCACATTGAAAGGAATACAGAGCAGATTAGGGAAGCTGAGGATCTAATCAGTGAATTAGAAGACAGAGTTGAAAACATCATTCAATTAGAGAACCAACAACAACAACAAAAAACCCACAACAATTGAGAAACAGGAGGAGAGTTTAAGGGAGCTGTTGGACAATGAAAAACATGATAATTTTAGAATAGTAGGTGTGCTAGAAGATGCAGAAAGGGAGAAAAGCATAGAGAAGGTATTTGAAGAAATAATGGTAGAAAGTTTCCCTAACCTGGTAAAGGAAAAAAATCTTACAAGTTCAGGAGGCACAGAGAACCCCAAACAAGAAGAACCCAAACAGACCCATGCCCAGACACATCATAATTAAAATGCCAAAAATTAAAGGCCAGAGAATCTTAAAGGCAGCAAGAGAAAAGAAAACTTATCTACAAAGGAGCTCCCATAAAGCTGACACCTGATTTCTCAGCAGAAACTCTTCAGACCAGAAGGGAATGATATGAAGTACTCAAGCTAATGGAAAGAATGATCTGAGACCAAGATTACTACATCTAGCAAGACTACCATTCAAAATAGATAGTCAAATAAAGAGCTTTCCAGACAGAAAAAAAAGCTAAAGGAGCTCACCACCACCAAACCAGCAAGCATTACAAGAAATGCTAAAGAGATTGCTGTAAGAAATTGCTGAGAAGAAGAAACAGAGAGAAACATAACCAAACAGAATTAAAATAGCTATAAATAAGTACCTCTCAATGATAACCCTACATGTAAATGGATTAAATGCTCCAGTCAAAAGATTAGAGTAGCTGAATGGATACAAAAACATGACCCAACTATATGCTGTCTTCAAGAGACCCACCTCAGAAAACAAAAGACACAGAATGAAAGTGAAGGGATGGGAAAAATTTTCCATGCAAATGGAAAAAAAAAAGCTGGGATAGCAATACTCATATCCGACAAAATAGACTTTAAAAGCATCATGCTAAGCAAAATAACCCAGTTGGACAAAGATAAATATATAATTCCACTCATTTGTGGAATATAATGAACATAAACTGATAAATATAAAGCCAGAGGGGAAAATATATATATACTGGAATATAATAGAAGTAATCCTGTTATTTACAACTTTGTAGTATTTCCTACCACTTTTATGATATTATACTATGTTAGTACAGTTTTGATAATATTATTATACTTAAAATCCTTTTATTCTTGAAATATTCATGTTTATTGCATGTAATATTATTATATGTAAGATCTTTTTTCTTGAATAGTTGTATTTATTGCATGTAACATTTAAAATCATTTTTTCTTGAAATATTAAGGTTTATTGCATGTAACATTATATTTAAAATCTTTTTTTTTGAAATTAAAAAAATGAATAAAATGTAATCCTATATAATAAGAGAGGAATACGCAAATTGTCCAGGATGCCATAACATCACAACCGCTCAGCGGGAGTCATGCACAGCAGGAGCAGGTGGGAGGGGACTGCCATCACCAGGAGGGCCTCCACGCAGCCAAGCCCAGGGCAGCCTCCTGCAGAGGCACATGCAGGCCTGTCCAGTGCTAACATGATGCTGCCTGCGTGCATCTCCACCCAGTGCTGGCATGACACTGCCTGCCTGTGTCCCTGACCTGGGACCTGAAGCAGCCTGCCTGTGTCCCCAGCCTGGGATGTGACGCTGCCAGCGTGCGTCCCTGCCCAGTTAATTAATAAGTTTATATATCATTTTCATAAGCATTTTACTAATTTTCTTTAATCTCTGACACTTCTATTATAGAGAAAGGGCAAATAGCAATATTAAAATATTTCTCCCAATTAATTCCCTTTTAATGTGCATGAATTTCATGTACCAGGCCACTAGTATATACATAAAATGGAATCTTAGTCAGCTATAATAAGGAATGAAGTTCTGATACTTGCAACACGGATGAAACTTGAAAAATTATGCAAAACAAAATAAGCCAGACACAAAAGGACAAATATTATATGATTCCACTCATAAGAAGTACCTACAATAGGCACAGTTTATAAAGACAGAAAGTAGAGTAGCAGTTACCAAGGGCTGGAGGATGAAATGGTTAATGGGAAGTTGTTGCTTAATGGCTGCAGAGTTTCTGTAACAATTTGGCTGAAGAGGCAGGCATATAAATGAACTGCTGTGCTCTTAGGTATAAGTGCTATGTTAAAGTCATCAGCCTAGTGCTATGGAAATAAGAGAGAATAAATTCTGCTATGAACATAGGGGTACATGCATTCTTTTTGGTATTTCAGGTTTCTTAGGATGTATTCCTAAAAGTGGAAGTTTAACTACCAAGCTGAGTGCTTGTACCTTGCCAGCACTTAGAAAATCTTTTAACAAAACAGAATTATCACTGTGTTGGTAGTTGGCTCAGTTGTTATTGTTCTCTTTTAGGCACACAAGCCATGCCCCCTCTCTTCTCCTTGGGGTACCACCAGTGCCGCTGGAACTATGAAAATGAGCAGGATGTAAAAGCAGTGGATGCAGGATTTGACAAACATGACATTCCTTATGATGTCATGTGGCTGGACATAGAGCACACCGAGGGCAAAAGGTACTTCACCTGGGACAAGAAAAGATTCCCCAACCCCAAGAGGATGCAGGAGCTGCTCCGAAACAAAAAACGCAAGGTAAAATGAACCAACATTTCTGATCCTTTTAGTTACAAGCACATTTTAAAACTTGATTTGATACATAAGTGGAGAACTATTTAATTTTTAAAACAGCCATGAAAATAGAACCTTCAAATGCAATTGAAACTGTGATGACAGAAAAGTAGTGGTGACAAGGTGGTGACACCATCCATCCCTGCTTCAGTTGTCTAGGTCTGCATAAGGATGCAGGGACCTAGCATTCAGGCCATTTGTTATGGCCGCCCATGTAGTATTGTGATGGATCTCCCTGCCCTTGGGAAATTTGGTTCGGATGTCAAGATTGATGACATCACACAGGTACCAAGAACGTATTATGGATAACCCATCAACACAGACAACAGCGTGATGATGGCCAGAGGGCCAGAGGGCCAGGGGCAGGGTCTGGGTGGAGGTGGGCAAAGGAAGAAGGTCAGATAATGGGAATATCTGTAATAGTGTCAATGAATAAAAATAAAGTTTAAAAAATGATAAATATGCCTTACCAATTAGTCACATAGTAAGGCATTCTGGGGGGAGTAAGGCTGGCTCCCAAGCTCATTTGAAATTGTCCTGAGAGAGCTGGGAAGGAGACCAGCTCAGCTTTTACCATGATTAGAGAGTCAGACTGGGGTGAAGATTCCTGTACACATGCCAGGGCTTGTGAGTTTGAACTTTCTGCTGGCATCAAAGGAGGGAGCATCAGGGCTTTCTTTGTCATATGCACAGATGTAGGAAGAAAGGTCAGGGGGAGTGGTGGGCTTGAAAGCTCTTAACAGTCCATCAAAAACAGAGTTGATTTTTTTATTACTCCATTTTTCCTGCATGCCTCCCTGATGGATTCCTTCGGTCAATCTGGACAAGGGAAGAACTAAAACAGAAAATAGGGAAGGAAAAGGACACTGGAAAGTGTATAATGCAAGGGTGGTGGTGGTGGTGGTGGTGGTGGTGGTGGTGGTGGTGGTAATAGCACTGGAAAATTAAAATTCAGCATGTAGAATAGATTTAACTAGATCTGAGGAAGGAAGATTAGAAGGTTCTAGTTAAATAAAATGATGTTGAGGTTTGAGACGAGGTGTAAAGCATGGTTGTTAGAGCCTAGCCAGTTTGGCTCAGTGGACAGAGCATTGGCCTGTGGACCAACGGGTCCTGGGTTTGATTCTGGTCTAGGACTCCTTCCTCCCCAGCCCAGGTCCACGTCAGGGCGCATGACAAGGTAACCAATCGATGTTTCTCTCTGTCCCTCTCTCTTCTACTCTCTCTAAAAATCAATGGAAAATATCCTCAGGTGAGGGTTAACAAAACAAAACAACAACAACAGAAAGCAAACAACCAAACAAAAGAATGGTATTGGAAAGTCAAGGAGAGGTGGTAGAGACACAGCTGTGATCATAGCTTTTCTCAGACTTCCTTCTTCAATATGTCTATACCTTTGGGTTTTTAACATGCTGTTCTCCTATTTTCTTTAATGTTTGCTTTTGTCCGTGTCTAGGAAGCAGAGACCTTGCCTACTTACTCTTTTATGTATAGCACCCAGCATCGCAGACAGTTAAAAGCTCAATGCTATTTTTTTTAAAATGTCTCAAGCAGCAATAATTATAAAAAGCAATAGCCTAGTTTTGACATTAATCTATATTTCTGTAAGCACACAATACTTCAGTGCTAATAGTAGTTGTTTCTGAGTAAAATTTGAACCCAAGAACTATGATGAAAACATATAAATGAGTATATGGCTCATGTGAAACTGATGAGATCTTCAAACCTTTTTGTCCTCCTGACAGCTTGTGGTCATCAGTGACCCACATATCAAGATTGACCCCGACTACTCAGTGTACACTACGGCCAAAGAGCAGGGCTACTTTGTGAGGAATCACGAAGGGGGAGACTTTGAAGGGGTATGCTGGCCAGGTGAGATATTACTTTATGCACTCATTTTCCTTGTTCTGTTCCAATTAACGAAGGTTTCACAGCCACTGTTCTTATTCCTTGTAGATATCTTTTGCTACATTTTAAGCTCCTTTAAGAAATGGTATTATCTTCTTTTATACCTTTCATAATACTGATACAGTGTACATCATATCCATTTTACCAATGAGCGAATAAAAAATAAGCAAACCTCTAAAATGCTATTTTTCTAAGCAAATAAAAATGAAAAGCCAAGGAATGAGAAAATGAGATGAAGAGAAAGAAAGAAAAAAGGCCACCTGTCTGGTGTGGCTCAGTGACTGAACATAGAACTACGAACCAGGAGGTCATGGTTCGATTCCCAGTCAGGGCACATGCCTGGGGTTCAGGCTTGATCCCCAACAGGGGGCATGCAGGAAGCTGCCCAGCAATGATTCTCTCTCGTCATTGATGTTTCCAACTATCTTTCTCCCTCTTCCTCTCTGAAATCAACAAAAAAAATTTTTTTTAAAGAAAAAGAGCCCTGCAGTCTCTCCCCCTGCCATTGGGCTTTGCCCTTTAGCCCAACTTTTTGACTTCCAGACTTTCGTGAGTGACCTCAGCTGCCTCTGGCAACTCTAGACAATTCCTTTCAGAAATTACTACTTTAAAGCCTTGGTAGAGAGGAAATCACCACTCTATCATAGCAATAGCACTCTATCATAAATCCTTGGGTGGTAGAGAAACCCCATGAATTTCCCCCTTTTATCAGTTATGAACACTTCTGTTCTTTTTAAGAACAGACAGGTCACCATAGACTATTGCCATCCTTCTTTGGGCTATTTCGGTGAAGGACAGGCTCCACCTTGATACTTGTTGATTGGCATGCCCTGGGGTTAAAAGGTCTAGTACAGTGGTTGGCAAACTGCGGCTCATGAGCCACATGCGGCTCTTTGGCCCCTTGAGTGTGGCTCTTCCACAAAATACCACGTGCAAGCACGCACGTACAGTGAGATTGAAACTTCATGGCCCGTGCGTAGAAATTTAAGTGGTTGTACTGTTGATATTTGGCTCTGTTGACTAATGAGTTTGCCCACCACTGGTCTAGTAGATTGTCACTGGAGTCTAGCAGAACCTTCATTCGCTTCTCACCAGACCATGCCTCTGTGTCAGCTGACTTTTATGTTTGATGCCAATGGACAGCCGAGCTTTCACACCTGGTAGTCCTCCTCACTATACATCTTTCCATGAGGACACTCTTCCCAACAGGCTGTCTGCTCTTGTAATTCTACAGGTCTCTCCTCTTACCTGGATTTCACCAACCCCACGGTCAGAGAGTGGTATTCGGGTCTTTTTGCTTTGTCTGTTTATCAGGTATGTTTTTATTTGCTTTCTCTTTCCTAGTTACTTGAAATGATGAAAGAATGAAAAGAACTGATTGAATAGAATTACACTGCTTCATTGAGTAGCCCCGAATAAATAATGCTTGTATGAAAAGGGAAGGGAGGAATCACATTACAGACTTAGGTGGTGCTGGGAGAGGTGCCATGTGTTTTATTAAATGCAAAAAGCTATGATTTTGATCTCTATTACAATATATCAAATTAATTATAGAGATGTATTACATTTTGAAATTACTATATACTTTTAACATAAAATAGCATTTTATAACTATTATTGAAAGGTGGTGATATATGTAGAAATATCTCGCAAAATATGTCATTAAAAGTAAGGTATAATAATAAATTGATTCCTAAATCTTATGAAATCCACTGAGAAAACAGGAAAGGCCACATCTAGAAAACTGTTTTCAACCAATTGTGATGATGATAATGATCCTATATAATAAAGAGGTGATATGCAAATTGACCATCACTCCAACACACAAGATGGCCACCCTGATGTGGACACAAGATGGCCAGCAGGGGAGGATAGTTGGGAGAGACCAGGCCTGCAAGTGAAGGAAGTTGGGGGTAATCAGGCCTGCAGGGGAGGACAGTTGGGGGGACCAGGACAGCAGAGGAGGGCAGTTGGAGGGGGGGAGATCAGGCTGGCAGGGGAGAGCAGTTGGGGGTAGCAAGGCCAGCAGGGGAGGGAAGTTAGGGGTGACCAGGCCTTCAGGGGAGGGCAGTTGGGAGTGACCAGGCCTGTAGGGAAGGGCAGTTAGGGCAATCAGGCTGGCAGGAGAGCAATTAGGCATCGATCAGGCTGGCACGGGAAGGGTTAGGGGGTGATCAGGCAGGCAGGCAGAAGCAGTTGGGAACAATCAGGCAGGCAAGCAGGCGAGCAGTTGAGAGCCAGCAGTCCTGGATATAAGAGGGATGTCCGACTGCCTGTTTAGGCCCTATTCTGGTCGGACATCCCTTGAGGGGTCCCAGATGGAGAGGGTGCAGGCTGGGCTGAAGGACCACACACAGTCCCCCCCCCCCCCCACCCATTCCACCCCCATGGATGAATTTCATGTACCAGGGGTCTAGTGTGTAATATAAATTTGGGTATTTGCTATGTGCCAAGCAGTGTGTTGAACACTTTCTGTGCATATGCGATTTTTATCTTCACAGTAACCCTCTGAAATTAGAACTATAACTCTATTCCCACAGATGATGAAATTGATACATGAACATATTTAAAAACCTGCTAAATTCACCCATCTAGTAAGTGACAGACCCAAGGTTTGAACTCAGTTCTGTTTGTTCCAAACCCAGCTCTTAAACACTCAATGCTAGTTTCTGAGTATCATGTATTAGGACACAGAAAATAAAAGAAGTATGAACAACACTTGGGCCATATGCTCATTCATTTCCTTGTTGTCTATGGCTTTCACATTACCAAAGCAGAGTTGAGTTACTGAAAAAGAGAACTTATAGCCCACAAAGTTAAAAAAAACTGGCTCTTTCCAGAAAAAGACTGCCAGCCTTGCCTAGAGGGTGCTAAAGAAGAACAGTCAAGGCAGTTAAATATTGAAAACCATATAGCCTTGTTCATAGACATACACATTTAGAAATAGTTAAATAATTGCTAAAGAGTCAAAAGAAAACATGAGCTTCGTTTCAGCATTTGGAAGACTATCATGTGGGTGAGGCAACAGATGTATTCTGTGGTATCCCAGAAATCAAGCTAGACCCTGTGAGAGAATGTTACCATGCATAATAATGGAATGAACTGCCTGAGGGACTCCTTGTCATTGTAGCTATCGAGTTAAATGATGAGAGACCAGGGATTCTATAGAGATTGTAAGACCATGACTAGATGACTCAATCACCCTTTTTCACTCTATATTGACCAATTCTATATAGAAAATAAACTATAGATCATACTAACAAGCAGGCATCTTAGCTGTCAAATTTTTCAAAGTATTAGAGGAAAAGCAAAATTTTATCATTTGCAACTACAATTGCCCTTCCCTCAGTTAAGAGTTGTAGCAGATGATGGATGATAGAGCTTAATTGTGATCATTCACAACCTTTCCTGTGGGGGTTCTCCAGATAAACCTCGGAGTAGACTTGCTGGACAATATGTATTTCACAGATAATAGAGCACAGCATTCTTTCACTCATCAACAAATATTTATCAGAAACCTTCTATAGTTCAGGTATTGTTCTAGGTGTTTAGGAACTATCAATGAACTCCCTGCACAGTTGAGCTTTTCATTTTAGCAGTGGAGCTGAGGACAGAGCACAAGTAATAAACATCCTATATAATAAAAGAGAAACATGCAAATTGACCATACCTCTGCTACCCCCACCAGCCAATCAGGAGTGAGTATGTAAATTAACCCAACCAAGACAGTTAATTTGCATACCCAGGTGCAGAGCGAAGACTGAAGACAGCATAGAAGGAAGCCAAGTGCTGCAGAAGGGAGCGAAGCTGCAGAGAAGCAGGCAGGGCAGTGGAGAAGGGAGGGAAGCAGGCAGGGCTGCAGAGAAGGGAGAGAAGCAGGTGGGGTGGTGGAGACAGCCGCAGGAAGCCCTATTCTTGCAGGAATCTTCCTGCAATGGGCCTCTAGTCCTATCTAATAAAATACTAATATGCAAATTGACCATACCTCTGCTACACCCACAAGCCACGCCCATTAGCCAATCAGGAGCAAGTATGCAAATCAACCCAATCAAGATGGCTGCAGCCACAGAGAGAGCAGGAGGCTTGAGTTGCCCTCGGCAATGGAGGACGTCAAGTTCCCACAACCCTGGCCTGCCTTAGCCTCCAATACAAAGTTTCAATTATAGAAGATAAATAAATCCCAACAAAAATGGCTATGGCCACAGAGTGAGCAGGAGGCTTGGCTCCGCTAAAGTCTACAAAGTTTCAATTATAGAAGATAAATAAAACCCAGATACTGGGGCCTCTGCTTGGGTCTCTGGGGGGCATGGCTGGCCTGAAAAATACCACAGGCCCCTCACCCAGGCCTCCCCAGACCCCAAGGGAACCTGCACCCTGATCTAGAACACTTCAGGGCAAACCAGCTGGCTCCCACTGGTGCACCAAGCCTCTATCCTATCTAATCCTATCTAATAAAAGAGTAATATGCAAATTTACCATCACTCCAACACACAAGATAGCTGCCCCCAGTGGTCAAAGATGGCTACCCCCAAGTGGACACAAGATGGTCATGACAAGATGGCCAGCAGGGAGGACAGTTTGGAGGGACCAGGTTTATTGGGGGGGGGACAGTTGTGGGCAATCAAGCCTGCAGGGGAGGGCAGTTAGGGATGACCAGGCTGGCAGAGGAGGGAAGTTGAGGGGGACCCAGGCCTGCAGGGGAGAGCAGTTGGAGGCAATCAGACTGGCTAGGAGTAGTTAGGGGGTGATCAGGCTGGCAGGCAGAAGTGGTAGGGGCAATCAGGAAGGCAGGCAGGTGAGCAGTTGGGAGCCAGCAGTCCTGGATTATGAGAGGGATGTCTGACTTCCTGTTTAGGCTCGATCCAAGTAGGATTGGGCCTAAATGGGAAGTCAGACATCCCTTGAGGGATCCCAGATTGGAGAGGGCTGGGCTGAGGGACACACACCCCTGTGCACGAATTTTATGCACTGGGCCTCTAGTAATGAATAATAAATGAAATAGATTAGGAAAGAAGAATAGAAGCAGCTGTCATATTAACATAATCACTGTAGAAGTAGCACCTTGACCAAGATTTATTTCCTAGGGATCTACTGACATCCTCTACATATGGAATGACATGAATGAACCCTCGGTCTTTAGAGGGCCAGAGCAAACCATGCAGAAGAATGCCATTCATCATGGCAACTGGGAGCACAGAGAACTTCACAACATCTATGGCTTTTATCAGGTAAGACAGCCAAGAAGAAGCCAACTTACCCATGTACCCTGTCTTTTGGGCTGAAAGTTGTTTCCTTTGTAATAGCCATCCTATAGTGTTCATTTCTCTTTGTGTGTCTTTTCTGCAATGAGTCTTACCCGGTTGTAGCCAATATAAGACTCATTTCTCCTTTTGTACCTTTGCCTTCTATAACGAACTTGCTGAATTTGTAGATATTGTAAGATTAATGGTAACATAGAAACATCTTTTTTAACAGGAGCCATTAGTAAATGGTATTGGATGCTGCCTCAAAACTTTTATTGAAGTAAACAAACCATATGCAAATACATAAAGGCAATTAGGAGAAATGTTCTGCAATTTCACAAATTTCTAAATACATTAAGTCTTACATTTATATCAGAGGAGTAAGATTTAGAACACATATACATAATTTCATAAGTACACTTTTTTTAAAAAGTAGAAAGTCTTAAATACTTAGCTTTCTCAATAGAAATGTCTTCCATTGGCCAATCACATCTAAAAAACTCAGGCATGTATAGAGATTCTACTTGGTAGTCACTGGCCCTAATTTATACATTATTTTCAGAATGTAACTCTTCTTATGGCCCTCCCAACAACTGGTATTTTCCAGTGGGAGATGCTGGCGAGGTAGAGCTTGGTTTCCTGTGTTTACTTCTCTAATAGCCTCTTGCTATAATTGCAAATAACTTTGTGAATTTCCTTACGTAGGCCAGAGCCAGTCACTTAACCTCTCTGAATCTCAGATTTTTTCATTAATGAAGACTGTCTCAGAGGTTGTTGTATAGACTGTAAGAGAAAATCTTATTAAATGCCTGATGATAGTAAGCACTGATAGGTTTGGTCTGGCCTGTGGGAATCAGGCCGAAACCGGCCGTCCGACATCTCCCAGGGGATGTAGTAGTGCGCAAAGCTGCAGGCAGCCGGGAACCCCGCCGCTCCCACTCATCCTGGCCCCACTGTGCCTGCCACGGCAGTGCTCGGTAGCGCGCTGCTGCTGCCACAGAAGAAGGAAAGGTTCATGCCGCTGCAGCTGTGCTCACCAGCCATGAGCCTGGTATCTGGCGCCTGTCAGTGAGCTGAGTGGTGCTTCTGCTGTGGGAATACAGCGACACCAGGGGGCAGCTTCAGCATGGAGCATCTACCCCCTGGTGGTCAGTGCACATCATAGCGACTGGTCAAACAGTCTTTCAGTCATTTGGTCGTTAGGTCGTTTGGTCATTAGGTCACTTAGACTTATATATATATATAATTTTATTGCTATTTTAATCAAATAAAATTTCCATAACTTTAATAAGGGTATTTAGAGTAGTTTCATTACATCATAAAAATTGTTTGATGGATTTATTTTAATATTTCACATTCCTACCCACTATTTGTTTTTTGCATGTTAAGTAGTTTATTGGGGGATGTCCACACAATGCCTTAACCCAATCATCTGTTTGACATTTTTCTCCTTTGTCTTTATAGCAAAAGGCTACTGCAGAAGGACTAATACAACGATCTATGGGAAAGGAGAGACCCTTTGTTCTTACACGATCTTTCTTTGCTGGATCACAAAAGTATGGTAAGGAATAGCTCATATGATCAGACTTAAAACCACAAATTTTTATAGAGCTATTAATACCTTCCTTTTCAGTAGCCATTGGGCAGGCCTTAGATGTACTCTGAAGTATGTATTTTTGTCCTGTGATCAGAGTAAACCAATTTTAATAAAGTTTAGTTACTCATTTCCCATTGAAAAAATGGGTCACTTAATTTTTGGGTATCTGTTTGCGGGGATGGTTATCTCTGTCTCTTTGATTTATCAAAACCAGGGAAAATACATTTCTAACACATTCCTTCAATCACTTATTTCAATCAGCAATAATGCCTTAAAATAGACCTAGCTGTGGCTTATGATCAGGTTCATCTATAACTGGATCTGGTTTACTAGCTAATGCAGATCTAGTTCAACTTTACCACCCTGTGGCAGGAAGGCTATTTTAAGTCCCCAGGCACAAATAACTGGGAGCTTGGGTTCTCATTGAAGAATCCAGCCTTTACTGTACATAGCCATTACTAGTCCTCCTACTCCACCCCTGCAAACCAGCCCCTGTGGTACTCAAGAAAAGGCTAAAATATTCTCATCTTAAGCAGAGATTTATGTACAGATTTGCTCACCACAGTATTAGTTCTTGAAACAAAAAGAAAGAAAATCCAAGTATGTAAGGAAATAGTTATAAAACTATAGTATATTTATATGTTAGGCTGTCATAAAGTTATGTAAAACTAGAGGCTCAGTGCATGAAATTCATGCACTTGGGGGGGGGGGTGAAGGGGGCAGGGTCCCTCAACCCAGCCTGTGCCCTCTTGCACTTTTGCAGTCTGGGAGCTCTTGGGGGATGTCGTGGGGAGTGGGCCTCAGCCTGCAGTTGGACATCCTTAGCACTGCTGTGGAGGCGGGAGAGGCTCCCACCACCACCACTCTATTCGCCAGCTGTGAGTCCAGCTTCTGGCTGAGTGGTGCTCTCCCTGTGGGAGCGCACTGACCACCAGGGGGCAGCTCCTGCATTGAGCGTCTGCCCCCAGGTGGTCAGTGTGCATCATAGCTACTGGTTATTCTACCATTTGGTCGATTTGCATATTAGCCTTTTATTATATAGGATAGCCTTAATTGCATGAGAAAATGTTTGACATCATGATAAAAGAAAAAAAGTATATTTATATATCATCCTTTGTGCCACACCAGCATGGCCAAGGGTGAATCTGAGTGGGGGCAATGAAGGATTGAGAAAAGAGAGACAAGAGAAGGAAAGCTGGGGCTCAATGGGATGCTGCTTCCCTGATGGGGAGCCAGCAGTGCCCTGGATTACAGCCGTGTCTTTATTTTACAGCCCATGCCACCAGGCAAAGTAAGGGCGTGGTCAAGATGTTTACAACATTTTCATAGGTTTCGATCCTTCTCAATTACATGCACCTGATCAAACTTTGTTTATTTGCACCCTATATCACTTAGACACATGGGGCCACGTGTTCGGACCATGGGTTCAAACTTACAACGACAGCTGTCGGCTGTAATTGTGCTGGGAAGGCTCTGCCCTCCAAGCTGGACTTGCACGTGGCCACGAGAAGACCGTGGCCTCTCCTCAGTCCAAGGCTTGAACCTGTCCAGACACTGAAGTCATGCCCCACAATCCTTATTTTTGTGTGTGTGTAGATTTACTAGAGGCCCAATGCATTCTCAAGCACTTCTTCATCATGGACGCGCCACATTCTTTCCTCTGCCCTGCCCCCCACCCCCATTATTTACTGCCCCCCCCTTCTGGGGAGCAGGTGGTAGGCTTCATGGGGCATGGTGGGGTGGAAACTGGAGGTGGAGCGGACGTGGGCTTGCTTTTGGGCGACAGCAGGAGTGGGAACAGGAGTCACTGCTTCTCAAGTGCACAGGCCGCCAGGGCGAGGCCCAGTTAGTGCTGGGAGCTTTGCCAAACCGCTGAAGTGGGGTGCTTGGCAGTGTAGCGCTTCTCCATTGAAGAGGTGCCGCCTCTCAACCTCCGCCTCAGGACTACAGGTCCACACTCCTCTGCCCAGGTGTCCTTCCATGCTGTCAGTCATCACTTCTTGTTTCCCACTGGGCCAATCCACATCTTGGGGCCACTGCAGAACCTCGCTGTCTATGGGCAAGGCAGATCCCCACCCGCCAGCCCCTTACCCCAGTCCAAGCACTTTCCGGTACACCCCACCTTGGCGCCGCTCTGCACCCCTTGGGCCATCCGCCTCCTGGCCGGCCACTTCGCTGAAGCCACGGCGCTCACCCAGGTGGGCCAAAAAGGACAAAGTCCAAAGGGAGTGAGTCTTGAACTCCCACATCCCAGTCTCTGAATTTCCTCCCACACCTGCTCTGTTTCATGTCTTGAACAAGCACTGGGTTCGGTCACCCTGCAGCCCAGCCACATGGCCTCCCAGCAGCCTGGTAGAGTCAGGCTCCATGAACCTGTAGATCTGTGGCCAGAGGCCCGGCCTAGGTCTCAGCAACCCTATTTGTGCTGGAGAGGGCTGTTGGAGGAGGACCAGAGCCCATCCGTCATTAGCTCCCCAGCTCCAGAGGAGGCACCACAGACTCACATCCCCGGCTACCACAGCCCACCCACCTGAGCTTGCTGGGAATGCAGCCTGCTAAACTGGTCATTACATTATGGAGTAATGGATAATTAGCATATCCTTGTATTATTATATAGGATTCTAGAAAAGACTAATTTATAATCATAGAAATCTAATCAATGGTTGGGTAAGGTGGGGGTAATTGGTTGAAAAGATGGAAACTTTTGCTGTTATGGAAATGTTCTATACATGGTGCACACATTTTTTTTTCTTTTCTTTTTTAAAAAATCTTTATTGTTCAGTTTATTAATTACATTGTTCCCTTTTTTCCCCCCTATAGCTCCCTTCCACCTGGTACCCATCCCACCCTCCACCCTCACTCCCCCCTGCCACTGTCCTCTCCCATAGTTGCATAATTTTTGTCCAGTTTCTTGTTGCACTTCCCACACCCCTTTCTCCCCAAGAATTGTCAGTCCATTCCCTCTCTATGTCCGTGATTCTGTTACATTCACCAGTTTATCCTGTTCATCAGCTTATTAATTCACTTGATTTTTAGATTCATTTGTTGATAGATGTGTATTTGTTGTTCCTAATTTACACTTTTATCTTTTTCTTCTTCCTCTTCTTAAAGAATATCTTTCAGCATTTCATATAATATTGGTTTGGTGGTGATGAACTCCTTTAGCTTTTTCTTATCTGCAAAGCACTTTATCTGACCTTCAATTCTGAATGATAGCTTTGCTGGATAGAGTAATCTTGGTTGTAGATTCTTGCTATTCATCACTTTGAATATTTCTTGCCACTCCCGTCTGGCCTGCATCGTTTCTGTTGAGAAATCTGCTGACAATCGTATGGGTGCTCCCTTATAGGTAACCAACTGTTTTTCTCTTGCTGCTTTTTAATATTCTCTCTTTCTCTTTTGCTCTTGGCATTTTAATTATGATGTGCCTTGGTGTGGTCCTCTTAGGGTTCCTATATATTGGGATTCGGTACGCTTCTTGGACTCCTAAGTCTATTTCTTTCACCAGGTGTGGGAAGTTTTCGGTCACTATTTCTTCAAATAGGTTTTCATTGTCTTGGTCTCTCTCTTTTTCTGGCACCCCTATAATTCGGATGTTGGTATGCTTGAGGTTGTCCCACAGGCCCCTTACAATATCTTCAATTTTTTGGATTCTTTTGGTTTCTTGCTTTTTCAGCTGAGTGGATTTTACCTCTTTGTATTTCAAATCTTTAACTTGGTTCTTGGGGTGCTCTAGAGTACTTTTAGGTCTTTGTATAATATTTTTTTATTTCAGTCAGTTTATACTTAATTTCTGGTTGGTCCTCATGCACACATTTTAAAAACTCATCAAACTCTTCACGTAAAATATGTTCAGTTAGACTTCAAAAATAAATGATTTCAGAATATTTTTGCAATTTATTTTGTCGATTTTAATAACTTTTCACATTAGAAAATCAACATTTTCATTGTGGAAGACGAGAATTTATATATTTTAAGGTAAGGAAGAATTGCATTTCTTTATATTAATTTTGTCTATACAAATAAGGAATCTAAACATGAAATCAAGGGCATGGGCTGATTTGTGATTTTTTAAAAATACCTTTTTACTGGTGTCCAAAGGTGCTGTGTGGACAGGTGACAACAGAGCAAAATGGAGTTACCTGAAAATTTCTATCCCTATGTTACTCACTCTCAGCGTTACTGGGATCTCTTTTTGTGGAGGTAAGATGATATCCTCAGGCTTGAACTGAAAGAAAATAAAAAATGAGGGTGTTTTGTCAAAGCTGGTCACAAATCCCTTTTCATTGGTTGTTTTGGATAGGTCTGAACAAGGGAAAGAGAAGATGAGGAAAGAGAAGGGGGGATTAGAGAGGAGAGAAAGGGTAGCTTCAGAGCTGTTTTGTTATCCCCTCGATCTGAATTGAGGACATAAAGTCAGGAGGGGGCCAGAGTGCTGCTTTCCCTCATTCTCTGTTGCTTCCTCAGCCATTCTTGGTAGCTGTGTTTCTCGTCCTGAAACATGCCTTTCTTCTTGAATGAAAAATGGAAAGAACTACAAAAATTTGGAAATAAGAAATCAGCCTTACAGAAATCATTTTTACTCTGCAAGTTTAAAATTCTGTGATATATTTTTATACACACACACACACACACTTGGGAAAGATAAATTTAGTTAAAATAAGATTCCCTAGTGTCCCACCTTCACAAATTCTAATAATTCTCTGCAGATGAGAGATCTAAATATGGAAGGTGCTTAGGATAGTGACAGATCCAGCTGCTCCTTCTTTTCTCTAGGAATAGAAGTGACTTAATATCACTTTTTGATAAGTGTGTTTTTATGGCATTGGTACATACAGGGAGTATGTATCCTGCTTAAGGACTAAACATGAAATTCTACTTAAACCTCTCATTATCATCATCTGTTTCTCTTTAGCTATTTCTATAATAAATGTTCCTCCTAAAATCAGACTTCAATTAGACTTCAAAAATAAGTGTAATTTTTATCTTGCCCTAACTGTTGCTTTGAAAGGAAATCAATCGCCAGCCCTCCACCGCCACCCCACCCCTAAATACAGACATTGACTCAGACAGACATTTTGCAATTTCTGGGTTACCTGGGTTCAGGAACATACCTGAAAGTTGATCTTGCAGTAAAGCCTCTGACCTTTGACAAGAATAGAATGTAAAAGAGCATAGTGTCAGATCCCCAAACAGGCAGAATTTTTTACTGTGTGCTCCCTAATTTGAGGCCTCAGTGTGATTTTGAGTGCATGTATAGTACCTTCCTTCCTGTCAGTCTTCAAAGCCATATTTTACTTGATTGTATCATTTATTAGAAGGCTGGTTGTCTCACAAGACTTTCTTTCTTTTCTTTTTCAATCCTCACCAAAGGATATTTTTTTCCATTGCTTTTCAGAGAGAGAGAGAGAGAGAGAGAGAGGAACTTTGATGTGAGACACACACATGGATTGGTTGCCTCCCACACGCTCCCCCACCAGGAGGTGGAGAGCGAACCCCCAACCCAGATACATGCCCTTAACCAGAAATGGAATCCACAACCCTTTGGTGCTCTAAACACTGAGCCATACTGGCCAGGGCTCACAAATCTTTCTTTGACTAATGAATCAGCTGATGTCGGCGGCTTCGTGGGGGATCCAGAGGCGGAGCTGCTAGTGCGTTGGTACCAGGCCGGAGCCTACCAGCCCTTCTTTCGTGGCCATGCCACCATAAAGAGCAAGCGACGGGAACCCTGGCTCTTCGGGAAGGAACACACCCGGCTCATCAGAGAAGCCATCAGAGAGCGTTACACCCTCCTGCCCTATTGGTATTGTCTGTTCTACCGTGCACACGTGTCTGCCGAACCAATCATGAGGTAAACAGGCTTCACCTTCGGAGTACCCAGCAAACAATCTAACCAACCAATAGGGAGTGGAGTAATTACACAGTGATTTCAAGAGAACAGGTGAAGGAAAGCCATGTTTAATCGTGTCACAACTTATTGAACACCAACTGGGAGGAGGGTGCTGGCAGCGGAGGCAGAAGATAACTCTTTGATTCAAATGTTAATAATTGATCTGAGACAGAAATAGAGCTTTTTCAAAGAAAAGTGAAATGACTTTGTAACTGTATTCATTCAGCATCCTCTCATGAAGAACATTTGATTCTGCCAGTCTGGAGCTCTCTCTCACCCTTAGGACTAAACTGTTCCAAGTTTGAGATGAACATTTTTCCTCGTGTATAAATTATATTCTGACTGTATTTGGAAGGCAGAAATGAAAAAAAAAACAACACAACTTTTTAACTAGAGGAGGAATCACACAGAGACATACTAAGTCTCCTGGATCCTCTGTCCCTAAACTTGGCTCAGATCAGAATCATCTGGGAGCTCCTTAAAAAATACAGATTCTACTAGCTGGTTTGGCTCAGTGGACAGAGCGTCAGCCTGCGGACTCAAGGGTCCCAGGTTCAATTCCAGTCAAGGGCACATGCCCGGGTTGTGGGCTCAAGCCCCAGTAGGGGTTGTGCAGGAGGCAGCTAATCAATGATTCTTTCTCATCATTCATGTTTCTATGTCTGTCCTTCTCCCTTCCTCTCTGAAAAATCAATAAAAAAATACAGATTCTAAGGCCACACCTCCAGACCTACTAGGAATCCCTTTGGGAAGGTTCCAGGGATCTATATTTGTTAGAAAATCTCCTGGTGGTTCTAGACATCAGCCAGCTTTTGAGACCACTGCTTTGTTACCATTTTCAGTAGGAAAGGGATTACATTATTACAAAGGCTAGTGAATAAACTAAAAGTAAGTCTCTTATTTAAAAAGATCATTTCCTCATGAAGTTGAAAAGTATTACTGGAACCATTAAATTAATATTCAGATGCATAGATATTGAAGGTTTTCTTTATAAGTCCAAATGCTTTCTAGGTAGTTAGGTACAAACAATAATAACAATAAAACAAAAACCACACAACAATTTCTCAAACCTCTAAAAATGTTGCCAGTTTGAAAACAAGAAAAAACAGTTCTTCTCGTTTAAATAGGTAATGACTAAGGATGCATGAAAGGCAGTGACAGCATGAAGAAATGGCACAGATTTTATATCATTATAAAATGATTCTACAAAGATTTAATTTGTTTTACACCAAACATGATAGGCATTTGGACTTCTGATTCTGCCTGTCAAAGATATAGTATTTATTTCTAGTTCAACAATCAGAAGGAAAAATTGCAGGTACCAGGTTTTTCAATCTTTCATTTAAACATTTAAGCTAATTGATAGCTCTTTTACATAAAAAAAATACAAGTAATCCTAGCAATTGCTTATAAAATCTTGAAACAGATGAAAGGAGACTTGGCTCTGGCTTTTTCTAATTTCCTTTGAATGGTTACCAAACTGAAAGTATACTAGTAAGTGATTGAATTGTAATAATCTAATAATGTTGAAAAAAGAATTTATTTTTTCTTATCCCAGGCCTCTGTGGGTAGAGTTCCCTGATGCATTAGAGACTTTCGGTATGGATGATGAATACATGCTGGGTAAGCATTTCTTGATTAATTATAATCATGATAAATACTGTGCCCTTGACCAGAATTGAACCTGGGACCCTTCAGTCCACAGGCTGACTATCTATCTACTGAGCCAAACCAGCTAGGGCTATGAATCTACTCTTTAATTCAACTCCTGGTTGCAAGCCTTGTGAGGATCCTTAGAACTTAGGAGAAAGAGAGCAGAGATATATGCCTGAGAAAGAAAGGGGGAAGAAAGGCATGGGCTCCCTCTGGGCTGGCTTCCTTTACCTTAAGAAGTTTTATCTGGTTTCTAGAGGTAAATTTCTTGGGAGGTTTCAGGGGAGGATCTCAATAGAATATTCCCATTGGCTTTCCAGGTGTGTCATGACAGCTTCGTGGTTTCCACTGATTCGTCAGAGCTAAGAGAGGGGGTCATTAGTCATTGCATCTGGTTCTGATGTCAACCATAGTGTTGCCCCGTCTGGTTTTGCTGCTTTTCTGGCCTGGAGCTGAAACATACTGAGGCCTAAATGTCATCTCTAGATTGACCAAAACTCTGTCCTGTAGTCAACAGACCCAGAGCTTTGTTCCTGAGGTTATTTGATGTGGGTCAGAACTTCACTGTCCTGAGGGCCTAATTGCTTAAGGGTGTGGTCGTGCAAGGGAATCCTATGAGGCCATTCTCCGGCCCTCTTATTCTTCCTCTAAGGATGTCTAAAACCACTTGACTAGCAATACGCCAAGGGAGGAAAGGTCAGAGGAGGGTCCGAATCGCATGACCATCGATATGAATGTTCAGGGGGTTAAACCACATGAACAGTTCTGACCAATGGTAGGCACTTGGAGCTTTCACCCAGGTGACCTTCTGTACCTTGCCCATCGTCCATGCTCTGCTATGTTTGTCCAATATTTGCCGCAATGATGCACAAAAAGATATGGAGGGTCCCTCCCTAGAATTTCAATATGCTGTAAGGAGATTGATGACAGGCAATAATAGTCATCTCTGTGAGCACCTATTCTTTTTCTAGCAATCCATCACTCTGATGAATCATAGGTTCAATTCATCAAGGTCTCTATCTTTAAGAAGTTCAGTCTAGTGGTCCTTAAAACCACAAAAGCACTCAATTAAAAGGAAAGGATGTTTTCAGACTTTGTTTTTAACTTTATTTCTTCTCCATTTTTTTCAGGAAGTGCTTTATTGGTTCATCCAGTCACAGAGCCAAAAGCTACTGTGGTTGATGTGTTTCTGCCAGGATCAAATGAGGTAAGAGTAAATGACAGGCACATATTTTATATGTCTCATTTCTAATTCCTCATTCTAATGAGTTAGCTCTGTTAGGAAAGAGATTTCTTCATCATGCAATTGTGAAGACAGCTCAAATGACTTGAGACACTAAAGATTCTTTTAAGTCATGACCACTGTACTCAGAGATCAAGAAACTTAATGGAAGAGCGGGGAGAAAGTTGGATAGGTGGTTCTTTATCTTCACATTTTGACTTGTGTAAGTGACTCCTTATAAACACACTGAGGTTTTAAGTAGGAATAAATCTTTAGTCTACTATAAGGTATCAAACTCTGGGAAAACAAGTATAAAAAGATTTTGCTCTTCGGTTCTGGCTCTCTCTGAATCCTGAGTTTTTGTCACCAAAAGCTGGTATCCAGACATTCACCAAGGTGGCTAAAGTAATAACGATGACTTTCCTCTCTGCCCCTCCAGCCTTCTTCTGCTCTTGTACTGGGTATTGTCATTGATTTTTGTCACTGTATAAAATCCTAGACACTGGGCACTGAACTCAGACAGGGCAAGGGGCAGAGGTGGATATAAAACAAAGGGCTGCAGAGCAGCCAGCCGAGGGTGATAAGAGCAACAATCTCCAGAGACAAATAAAGGATCTATCCAAAGGGGCTTAAAAGAGACAGGGCAGAAACTCTAGGCACCAGACTAGGAAAAGAGTAGAGGGATGCAGAGCAGGAGGGAGGCAGACCCTGGAGAGTATCCGTGAGCACTGGAGCATTGCCACAGGCTTTCGCAGATGGGGAAGAGCCACGAGGAGTACTGAACTGACGAGGGCCTGTCATGGCAAGCTGTTCTTGGGCTGTCAAGGTGCATGGTGAGGTAGCTGAGCCAGGCCGTGCTCAATGCTCAGTACTGTCAAGCGCTGTCATGGCAACACCAGGAAACCAATGCCAGTGTTCTCCCTCTATCCAGCTTTACATGTATGGTTGTTACACTGGTTTCTTTTTTTCAGGTTGAATAAAAAAGTTTAATGTATCCTCTTTATATAATCATCTTTTGTGTTGGTTTCTTGAGGCTGCTGTAATGAATTACCATAAATTTAGTGGCTTAAAATGACAAATATTTATCTTCTCACAGTACTGGAGGCTTAAGTTCAGAATCAAGGTGTCAGCAGGATTGGCTCCTTCTGGAGGCTTTGAGGGAGGATCTGTTCCAAGGCTCTTTCCAGCTTCTGGCGGCTCCTCCCAGTCTTTGGTGTTCCTTGGCTTGTAGCTGCATTACTTCAGTCCACCCCTCCATCGCCACAGTGCCTTCTCTCCTGTGTCTGTGTCTCCTCTTCAGTGTAAGGCATTTAGGGCCCGTCCGGTCAATCCTTATCTCAAGGAGATTATACTCCACCCCCACTTTAGTCAGATCTGTTACCAGGGACAGTAATATTCACTCCTTCCAGGGATTGGGAAGAAGCCAGGCTTTTCTCCAGGATGTTCATGCAGTGTGATCTTTGCCCTTGGTTTCTCCAGGAATTTACAATTCTGAAGCTGAGGGCTCTTTACAAAGGCTCCCTTGCCAAGTAGAAACTTGAGGAAAAGGTCAAATACAACAGCTAATTCAATTGTCCTGCCAACCAACAATGAGAGAAAAGGGGGACATATGTAACACTTTCAACCATAAAGATTTTTTAAAATTGCCCTGCTAAGCATTTCTGCTCAGAGTTTCTCAAATTGATTTTAACAAAGCGTAGGCTCCCATTAAGAGGAACCAGCCTCCTTTCTGATTTGGCCATAAATTTTTATGAATGGCCTGTCGTAATTGCAAGCACATTGTTGTGACTATGTAATGTACTCCCTCAACACTATCTCCCAGAGCTGTGGTCGGCAAACTGCAGCTCGTGAGCCACATGCGGTTCTTTGGCCCCTAGAGTGTGACTCTTTCACAAAATACCAAGGCCTGGGCGAGTCTATTTTGAAGAAGCGGTGTTAGAAGAAGTTTAAGTTTAAAAAATTGGGCTCTCAAAGGAAGTTTCACCCGTTGTACTGTTGATATTTGGCTCCGTTGACTAATGAGTTTGCCGACCACTGTCCCAGAGCATCTTCGTTTCTCTTGCTACATCTTCCCAAAGCCTGGGGAGAAGAGCCAAGCCGTTCCTTGCCAGACATTTGCCTCACTGATTGGGTAGCACCACATCACAGGGTGCAAGGAAATATCTAAGGTCCCTCACTGTCATCTTCCCCAAGTTTCCGTATGGCCCATTCTCTTCCCTCAAGGCTTTCCTTGAACATTCCTTCCCAGCGAGGTCTTCTCTGACCACCTCTTTAAGATTATACACCACCCCCACTGCTCCTGTCCAGCCCTCCTTATTCCTTTATCTTTCTCCACAAAATGGTGCCACCTCCTAACATTCTGTATATTTACTTAGATGTTTTGTTTATAATTTCTCTCTCCCATTAGAATGTTAGCTTTTTTAAGGCTTATTTTAATCTATGTTCACTGCTGCATCCTCAGCATCTAGATGGGTTCTTGGCACACAGTAGGCCTTCAATAAATATTTTCTGGGTGAGGAGCTTGGTGATTGAGCTTTAGGTCTCGTCTATATGGTATTTTATACCAGTTATACTCTTTCGAGGTTGGAGATCTTTGTATATGGCACCAGCAGAAATGCCCTCTACCTCTCTTTCTAATTACTTCTAAAAGTGGTAGGCAGGTAATTCTAAAATCTTATTTGAGTCAGTGGTTTTTTGTTGTTGTTTGTAGCTTTTACTCCCAAAATCTCTTTATTTAAAGCTACTGGAATTCGCCAAAGAAAGACATTACAAGAAAAGAAACCTAAGACAATGTCCCTCATAAACACAGACACAGAAATACTTGATAAAACATTAGCAAATTGAATCCAGCCAAGGATACTACATTGTGCTGAGGTAGGATTGATCCTGTTGAATTAAAGAGCTCACTGTAGCCAGTCATAGTAAAGTCACAGCTCTCACAGTCACAGTAGGACAGTGACAGACGCAGCAGCTATAGAAAGGCTATGATGATCCCAGGACATGAACTTGTGAAGGAGGCTCTATGGCTGGAGTGGAAGAGAGAAAAAGAGGTTTTTGTTTTCATGCTGATGGTTTCTTAAGGATTTAGCCATCAAATTACTTCATAGTACCTCTTGGGTACTTCAGCAATGAAACTCTCTGGACAGGAGCCTCAGATAAGAGTTTGAACCTTGTCCCTGAATTGTACTTTGTAAAAAAAAAAAAAAAATGATCCTATCGTAGTCATTCAAGTTTCCATTTGTTTTTCTACAAGATGCTTCCATCTCTGACACTTTCTTTTTTCCACGCCTCATCTGTCATTCATTTTCTTGCAATTTGCTTTCATTCTTTGTAGCTGCCTTCTCTCCTTCATAATATTTTTTACTAATAGACGCATTAAGTTCTTATAAGCCAACTGGACTGTAAAATCCATGAGGTCAGATACTGCGTCTTTCTGTTCACTCCTGTTTACCTAGGCACATGGTATGTTATTTAACTGATAACATTTGGATGGATGGATGGACAAATGCGTGGCCTCTTTTGTCAAATTAATCTGTCACATTAGTAGGTTAGTCTCTTGGGATCTTCTTAAAAGTATGTGTCCTTCCTAACTTCTACTCAAGATTTTTTAAATTATACTTATTTTAGCTCTCTGGTTACATGTATTTGAAATTAAGGTAAGTGAGTGTTTTACTGAATAATAAAATTGTGGGCAGAGTTGTTCATATACTCTTTTTCATTGGGGTATGTTCCTTTTCAGGTCTGGTATGACATTAAGACATTTTCTTCTTGGGAAGGAGCATGTACTGTGAAGATCCCAGTAGCCTTGGGCACTGTAAGTTGCTTTCAGACTGTTATTTTTACCTGTTGTACTGTATTAGCCTGCTTGAGCTGCCATAACAAAAAAGCATAGCCTGGTTGGCTTAAAAAATAGAAATGTATTGCCCTGGCCAGTTGCTTGGATGTTGTCCTGTGTACCAAAAGTTGTCGGATTGATTCCTGGGCACGGCACATGCCCGGGTATCAAGCTCCATCCCCGATAGGAGATGTGCAGGAGGCAGCCAATTGATACTAATTCTCATATAGATGTTTTTCGCTCTCCCTCTTCTCTCTCTTATAAACAAACAAAACAAAAAGACACAGAAATTTAATATCTCATAGTTCTGGTGGCAAAAGTACTAGAGTAAGGTGTCAGCCAATTAAGTTCCTGGAGAGGACTCTTCCTGCCATGTGGACAGCTGCCTTCTTGCTGTGTCCTCACACAACAGAGAGAGAGTGAGGCATAGGATCAAGGCCCCCGTCTTATGACCTCACTTTACCCTAATCACTTCTGTAAAGGCCCTGTCTCCAAATGTGTACAGTCACATTGGAGGTTGGGGCTTCAACATGTAAATTTGGGGGGGACACAAACATTCAGTCCATAACATGTGCTTACATAGAAAGAACCAAAGATACTAGAGTCCTACAGAGTGGCATGGACATATGGAGACAGAAAGCAGATTAGTGGTTGCTTAGGGCTGGGGAAAAGAGAGCATTTGGGGAGTAATGGGCAGTGAGTGCTAATGTGCACAGGGTTTCTTTTTTGGGTGGTAAAAGTGTTTTAAAATTGTGGTGATGGTTGCATGACTCTGGCTATACTAAAAGCCATTTAACTATATACATTAAAAGGGTGACTTGCATCGCATGTGAATTACTTCAAGAAAGCTGTTAAAATATGAGAAAAAAAGAGTGTAAAAATAACATATACTCTGATGAAACATAAAGGACAAACAACCCTTCCCATATATTTACATTAATATGTCTAAGAAAAATAATAGCACTGAACATAGAAAGCCAACATGGTAGTCATTACACAGAACATTCAGAATGTCCTTCTAATGGACCAAGTCAAAAAACATGTTTGAATTGTAACTCTGGACCTCTAGGCCAAAAGGAATGCAATCAGCTATGACGATATAATCAAAGTGGCCCATCTGGACAGAATTTCTGAAGGGAAGGTGGCTCCTGCACTGAATCGCCACCATCACCACAAACCCTAAGTAGTGTGAAGATTAACAAATAGGTATTGATGTTATTTTTTAAATTATCAATAGCAATGTGAACTCCATTATAAAGAAAATGATTTCAGATGTCAACTTTCAGACCTAGAAGAGACCTTAACTTGCATTTACTCCAATCTCTCATGTTTGCAGGTAAAGACACTGAGGTTCAGAGAGGTGAACTTACTTCTCCAGGGTTGTGGCTAGATTATGGTAGAACTGAGACTAGATCCCATTTCACACTAAATTACTACCTCATTCTTTGAGGGGAAGAAAAGAGATTGCCTGATGAGGGTAGGAAGATAGATGTGCTTTACTTCTAATACCACTGCAAGTCAAGCAGAGGGTGGACACCTTAGCTACTCCACCCTCACTCCCAGCTTCATTTAGGCTCCCGTACTCTTCTCCCTGCTTGTATTTACTCAGAGCAAAGTACACTCCCTAAGGTGATCCAGGGAGCTTTCCTACAGAGAACCATCTTGGCAGACAGGACACCTGTTGGACTTTCCCTGCTGGGAATGGCATTCCAGGAGACCCGCAGGTATGGGTCATGCCTCCAGTCCTGTAGTTAGAGTCACTTAAAGTGCCCTTGGTGGCTTCTGTAACAGAAGTTTCACATATTTATTCTCAGAATTTAATCATTCATCCTGATGATCCAGGAAATCAGGGAGCAAGAAGGGTATAGGTTGTAGTGAATAAGAACAAAAGTTACCTCCCACAAACAAAGGAACTACCATCTTTTATCTATACATATTTATATCTGAACCTACTTATACAGACAGAAAAATTCACTCTTTAGCAGGACTCTAAAAATAAACACGTTTATTATACTGACAGGAAAATTAAAAATATAAACCAGCAGAGGCCACTTATAGGATAGGCAGAACAGGTAATAAATTGATGAAGGTTGAGAAGTTTGTTTAGTGTTTGAACTCCATTCCTTTTAATGCCAGGGCCCCCATAAATTTATAATGGCTTTGAATCTATACTTGTAAGGAATGTGTGTATTGTGCAACGAAACATTTTAAAATTCTACTTTGAAATTGCCTTACTAGTGTATGAAAGCTCCTTCCCTGAGAATGTCGCTCTTTATAGATACCAGTGTTTCAACGGGGTGGAAGTGTAGTGCCTATAAAGACAACTATAGGAAAATCCACAGGCTGGATGACTGATTCCCCATATGGACTCCGGGTGGCTCTGAGCACTAAGGTATTTGGAAAGTGTTACCTTTACACATTTCATTTGTTACTACTCTATCTCTTTACAGTGGTAGCCTCTTGAGTGTGTGACACTGTGTAAAAGTGGTGAACCCCATCTATGGGATAAATGCTTCAGATGTTTATCTAGAAATCAAAGTTTTGAATCATTTCTGAAACTGGTCTAACTTGCCTGGGTTGTTCTTTAAAGAGCTCTGATGACTAGAAACGATACAGATTTCTTCTGGGGCACTGTAACCTTTGGTGCTTTGCAACTTGGCATTGATACTACTGGCCTGAAAGGTCACTGGGGCCTAGGCAGCCTGTCCTGAAACTCAGTGTCCTGTAAAAAGGAATCTGTATCAGGGCAACATTTCAGGGACACCTACTCTCCCCCGTCCCCCCCCCCCACACACACACACAATAACTTCTGTTCTCATCAGATGGCTCAAACAACTGAAATCTCCTTGGGTAAAGCCTGGAAGGATTTAGAATTGATCTGTGCTTTTAAGCCAAAATGAGAAAGCAGATTTCTTTCCTATGCATTTGCCCAAATGCAGTACCAAACACAAATTCTTACTCATGCAAATATTATAAAATAATTCAGGTTTCTTTCTTTTTTTTTACATCCTTCTTTTCCAACTGTTTCACTTAGACATGTTTTATTGGGCCAAACTATGGCCTTCAGACACATAAGAGGCCACAGAATAAAATACAAGATCCATAGCACATCAAGTGTTGTCCAAAACAGTAAGCTCCCATGTGGAGTGCTGTGACATTGTAGGACATGCAAAGGGAGCCCTCCTACTTAAAAAAGAAAGAAAGGAAAAAAAGTAGGAATTAGATATCATTCCATACATGGAGGATCTCCTAAAGAGAGTTGATCTCATCCATATATACTAATTTTTAGCTTCAGTTTCATACCTGTTATCACATTCTAGGATCGTATTTTCAGGGAAGCCACCTATGCCACTGACCATACTTCGTGGTTTAAATTTCTTTCAACAAGGCCTAATTCTTTATGCTCTTCTTATGTGACTTCCTTATTTATATTATTTCACTAATTGGTATTAGTTGTATGATTACTTTGTACAGCTTGAATATTAAGCTTATGTTCAACATAATTTTTCACAAATTTTAAAATCTATTATTTCCCTTTAGAGTGTGGCTTCTTTTCCCAGAAAACTATTATATAACCACATTCTCTACCTGTGATTCACTCTCTAGGGCTCTGCTGTGGGTGAATTGTATCTCGATGATGGCCATTCATTCCAATACCAAAAGCAGCAATTCTTACACAGGAAGTTTTGTTTCTGTTCAGGTGTTTTGAGAAACAGGTAATGACAGCTAAAAATCTGTGTGTTTCTGAAGTAAATCATGATACTCTTTTGCTATCCTCAAATACACAGCTGATACTTTAGATACAATTTAAGAAATTAATGATGAAAGCCATTTATGAAGTGTTTTTCTTTTTCTTTTTTTTTAGCTTTATTCAGGTATAATTGACAAATAAAACTATAATGTATTTAAAGTGTACAACATGATGATGTGATATATGTACACATTGTGAAAGGATCCACCACAGAGCTAATTAATACATCCATCACCTCACACATTTACCTTTTTTTAATATGTATTTTATTGATTTTTTTACAGAGAGGAAGGGAGAGGGATAGAGAGCTAGAAACATCGATGAGAGAGAAACATCGATCAGCTGCCTCCTGCACACCCTCTACTGGGGATGTGCCCGCAACCAAGGTACATGCCCTTGACCTGAATTGAACCTGGGAACTTTCAGTCCGCAGGCCCATGCTCTACCCACTGAGCCAAGCCAGTTAGGGCCACATTTCCTTTTTTTCATGAGAATACTTAACTTCTACTCCCTTAGCAAGTTTCAATTATACAACATGGTATCAATTTAGTCACCAGGTTATACATTCGAGTCTCAGACCTTATTCATCTTATAACTGAAAGTTTGTACCCTTTTACCAGCCTCTCCATATTCCCCCCATCTCTCATCCCTAGGCAGCCACCATTCTACTGTCTGTTTCTATGAGTTTAACTTTGTTTTTTAACATTCCACATATAAATGGTATCGTGCTATATTTGTCTGTCTTTATCTGACCTACCTCATTTAGCATAATGCCCTCTAGGTTTATCCATGTTGTCAGAAATGGCAGGATACCCCTCTTTTTTAAGGCTGAATAATATTTATTCTATTATGTATATACTAGGGGCCCAGTGCATGAATTCGTGCACCTTGAAAGGGATTGTGGGCCACGAGGCTGCAGTGGGCACAGAGGCGGGTCTTGGCCCATCCTCCGCGCCCCTGCCTAGCCTCTCCTGCCATGGCCCCTGGTTCCCTGTCTGCCAGTAGCCCTGCTCCTGCCACCACTGCTCCCATGTGCTGATGTCGCCAGTCCTGCTCGCACCCACTGACAGCCCAGAGCAATTGGGGCCGGGGCCAGCAGCAAGGGTGCAGTCTGGGCTGAGGGGACACCCCCATGCACAAATTTCATGCACCAGGCCTCTAGTACATATAGATAGATAGATACCACATCTTCTTGATTCATTCATTCATTGACAGACATTTAGATTGTTTCCATACCTTGGCTATTGTGAATAATCCTGCAGTAAACATGGGGATAGATATCTTTTCAAGATACTTATTTCATTTCCTTCAGATATATATACCCAGAAGTAGAATTGTTGGATCATATAGTAGTTCTATTTTTAATATTTTGAAGAATATTCATACTGTTTTCCATAGCAGTCATATGAGTTACATTCCCAGTAACAATGTACAGGTGTTCCCTTTTCATCACATTTCCACCAGCATTTGTCTTTTTGATAATTAGAATACTAACAGGTGTGAGGTGACATCTCATTGTGGTTTCGATTTGCATTTCCCTGATGATTAGTGATATTGAGCCCCTTTTTATACATCTTTGGAAAAATACCTACTCAAGTACTTAGCCAATTTTTAATTGGGTTATTTTATTTACTTAGTTAGTTTTTGCTATTGAGTTATGTGAGTTCCTATTATATTTTGGATGTTAATTATATATTTGGACATATCCTTTTTGGATATGTGGTTAACAAATATTTTCTCCTATTCCACAGATTGAATTGAATTTTCGTTTTGTTGATTGTGTCCTTGGCTGTGCTTTTGATGTAGTACCACTTGTTTATTTTTGCTTTAGTTGCCTTTACTTTTGGTCTCAAATCCAAAAAAAATCATCACCAAGACCAATGTCAAGGAGCTTACTCACTATGTTTTCTTATAGGAGTTTCATGTTTTCAGATCTGACATTCAAATATTTACCCATTTTGAGTTGATTTTTTAGTATGGTGAAAGATAGGGGTCCAATTTCTTTTCTTTTTCTTTCTTTCTTATTTATTTATTTATTTATTCATTCATTCATTTATTTATTTTTATGTGGTTATCCAGTTTTCCCAAAACCATTTATTGAAGAGAATATCCTTTCTCTGTTTTATATTTCTAGGGTCTCTAGTCTGTTTCATTGACTGATGTGTGTTTTTATGCCAATACCATACTGTTTTGATTACTATATTTTTTGTCATATAGTTTGAAATCAGGCATTGTAATGCCTCTAGCTTTGTTTTTCTTTTTAAGGTTGTTTTGGCTACTTGGGGTCTTTGGTAATTCCATTTTAATTTTAGAATTGCTTTTTCAATTTCTGTGGAAAATACCATTGGGATCTTAATAGGAATTACATTGAATTTATAGATTGCTTTGGACAGTATAGACATTTTAACAATATTAATTCTTCTAACCATGAACACAGAATATCTTTTTCTTTGTTTGAATCTTCTTCAGTTTTTTTCATCAATGTCTTATAGTAGTCAGTGTACAGTTTTTTCACCTGCATAAATAAATTTATTCCTGAGTATTCTTTTAAATGCTATTATAAATGTGATTGTTTTTCTTAATTTCCCTTTTCAATAGTTTATTGTTAATGTAGAGAAACACAACTGATTTTGTGTATTGATTTTGTGTCCTTTAATTTTACTGAATTTGTTTCATCTAACAGTGTTTTGGTGGAGTCTTTAGGATTTTCTATATATAATATGTATAATATCATATCATCTGCAGATAGACTCAGTTTTACTTTTTTCTTTCTGATTTGGATGCCTTTTATTTCTTTTTTTCCCCCCTTAATTTCTCTGGCTAGGATGTCCAATACTATGTTGAATGAAAGTGGCAAGATTGGACATCCTTGTCATCTTTGAGTATAATGTTAGCTTGCCAGATATGTTCCTTCTATATCTAATTTTTTGAGAATTTTTATCGTGAAAAACATGTTGAATTTTGTCAAAAGCTTTTTCTGCATCATATGATTTTCTAAATTAAATGTATTAGGGTAACATTGATTTATAATATATAAATTTCAGGTATATAAGATCATATGATTTCTATTCTTACTTTTGTTAATGTGGTATATCACATTTATTGATTTGTTATGTTGAACCATCCCTGCATGCCAGGGGTAAATCCCACTTGATTGTGGTGTATAATCCTTTGAATGAACTATTGAATTCAGTTTGTTAATATTTTTGAGGATTTTTACATTTGTGTTTATCAGGAATATTGGCCTATAATTTCCTTTTCTTGTAGTATCCTTTCTGGCATTGGTATCAGGGTAATTATGGCCGTGAAAAATAAGTTTGGAAGTATCCCCTTTTATATTTTTTGGTTAAAGTTTAAAAAGGACTTGTATTCTTTAAAGTTTGGTAGAGTTTTCCAGTGAAGCCATCTGGTCCTAAACTTTTCTTTTGTTGGGAGGTTTTAAATTATTGGTTTAATCTCTTTACTAGTAATTGCTCTGTTCAGATTTTCTGTTTCTTCATGATTCAGTATTGTAGGTTGTAGGTTTCTAGGAATTTACCCATTTCTCCTAGCATATCCAACTTGTTGGTGTATAGTTGTTTTTAGTAGTTTCTTTTTTAATTTTTTTTAAAAACACATTTTATTGATATTTTACAGAACAGAAGGGAGAGGGATAGAAAGTCAAAAACATCGATGAGAGAGAAACATCGATCAGCTGCCTCTTGCACGCCCCCTACAGGGGATGTGCCTGCAGCCAAAGTACATGCCCTTGACCGGAATCAAACCCGGGACCTTTCAGTCCGCAGGCCGATGCTCTATCCACTGAGCCAAACCGGTTTCGGCTATAGTAGTTTCTTATAATACTTAGCATTTCTGATGTATAAAATGTAATCTCTCATTTCTGATTTTATTTGAGCCCTCTTTTTTCTTGGTGAGTTTAAAGGCTTTTCTATTTTGTTTATCTTTTCAAAAAAACAGTTTTCAGTTTCATCTATATTTTCTATTGTCATTTTAGATACTTTATTTATTTCTGCTCTTATTTTTATTATTTTCTCCCTGCTACTAATTTTGAGCTTAGTTTGTTCTTCTTCTTCTTTTTTTTTTTTTTCGTAGTTCCTTGAGGTATAAAGTTAGGTTGTTTTTTCTTAGTATAGGCATTTATTGCTTTAAACTTTCCTCTTAGAATTATTTTGCTATATCCTTAAGTTTTAGTATGTTGTGTTTTTATTTTAATTAGTCTCAAGATATTTTACTTCTCTTTTGATTTCTTCTTTGACCCAGTAGTTGTTCAGGACCATTTTATTTAATCTCCTCAAATTTGTGAATTTCCCAGTTTCTCCTGTATTTGATTTCTACTATCAAATACAGTAAAGTTTGGTAAGAAAAGTTTGATATAATTTCAGTTTTCTTAAATTTGTTAAGGCTACTTGTTTTGTAGCCTAACATATGATCTGTCCAGGAGAAATTTCCACATGTGCTAGAAAAGAGTGTGTAGTCTGCTGCTGTTGACTATGTTAAATCTATCGGGTCTAATGTAGTTTAAGTCCATTGTTTCTTTACTGATTTTTTGTCTGGATGATCTGTTCATTGTTGAAGACGGATTAGTGAAGTCCCCTACTATTATTGTACTGCTAACTATTTCTCCCTTCAGAGCTGTTAATGTTTCCTTTATATATTTTTGGAGCTCTTATGTTGGGTGCATAAATACTTACAAATATCCTAATGAATGGACCCTTTTATTCACACTAATAAAAGAGAAACATGCAAATTAACCATCACTCCGCTATGCCCACCAGTCAATCAAGAGGGAATATGCAAGTTAGAAGGAGAAAGATGGCTGCAGCCCAGCTGCTCCAGGCGTAGTGGCTGGGCGGGGGGGCAGGACGCCTGTTATGAGAGGGAGGGCATGGGGCGAAGGGATTTACAAGAGTGGCACTCTGGCCGTAGTGAAGATGAAAACAGTCTGCCGGAATCTGCAGCAAAGATGAAGATAGCAGACTCCACCTGGAATCTGCAGTGAAGATGGCAGACTCCGGCCTGAGTCTGCAGTGAAGACCAGCGAGATGAAGATGGCAGACTCTGCCCGAGTCTGCAGCAAAGACAAAGAAGGCAGACTCTGGCCGGAGTGAAGGCCTAGGTCCCAGGTCCCAAAGGAAAACCAGTGCTGAAAGCCAAGGGGAGGAAGGCCTATTGCACAAATCTCTTCATGCACCAGGCCTCTAGTCATTATATAATAACCTTTGTTGTTGCTTGTTACAGTCTTTGACATAAAGTCTGTTTTGTCTCATACAAATATAGCTACCCCTGCTTTCTTTTGGCTTTTATTTGCCTCAATATCTTTTTCCAGTCCTTCATGTTCACTTTGTATGTCCTTAAAGCTGAAGTGAGTCACTTAAAGACAGCACATAGTTGGGTCTTGTTGTGTGTGTGTGTGTGTGTGTGTGTGTGTGTGTGTGTGTGTGTGTGTGTTTAGCCATTCAACAGCTCTAACTCTTTTGATTGTAGAATTTAGTTCAAATACACTTAAAATAATTACTGATAGGTATATACTTATTATTGCCATTTTGTTAATGGTTTTCTAGCTGTTTTGTAGTTCCTTTGTTCCTTTCTTCTTCGCTTTTTCTCTTCCTTTATAATTTATTTTTTAAATAAATCTTTATTGTTTAGATTATTACAGGTGTTCCTCCCCCCGCCCATAGCTCCCCTCCATCCAATCTCCCATCCTACCCCATGCCACTGTCTTCATCCATAGGTGTAAGATTTTTGTCCAAACTTTTCCCACATCCCTCACATCCTCTTCCCCCTGAGAATTGTCAGTCTACTCCTTTTCTCTGTCCCTGATTCTACTATATTCATCAGTCCATTCTGCTCATCAGATTTTTCATTCACTTGATTTTTAGACTCACTTGTTGGTAGGTATGTATTTGTTGCCATTTTGTTGTTCATAGTTTTTATCTTTACCTTTTTCTTCTTCTTCCTCTTCCTAAAGAATACCCTTCAGCATTTCATCTAATCCTGGTTTGATGGTGATAAACTCCTTCAGCTTTTTCTTGTCTGTGAAGCTCTCAATTCTGAATGAGAGGCTTGCTGGGTAGAGTGATCTTGGTTGTAGGTTCTTGCTGTTCATCACTTTGTTGCTGGGGAAACGCAAGCCTCCCTCCCCTGTTCATCACTTTGAATATTTCTTGCCACTCCCGTCTGGCCTGCATAGTTTCTGTTGAGAAATCAGCTGACAGTCGTATAGATACTCACTTGTATGTAACACGTTTTTCTCTTGCTGCTTCTCTCTTTGTCTTTTGCCCTTAGCATTTTAATTATAATGTGTCTTGGTGTGGTCCTCTTTGGATTTCTATATTTTGGGGTTCTCTGTGCTTCCTGGACTTGTAAGTCTATCTCTTTCACCAGGTAGGGAAATTTTCTGTGATTATTTCTTCTAATAGGTTTTCAATACTTTGCTCTCTCTCTTCTTCTGACACCCCAATAATTCAGATGTTGCTACACTTAAAGTTGTCCCAGAGGCTTCTTACACTATCTTCATATTTTTGGATTCTTTTTTTTCTTTCTGTTTTTCTGGTTAGGTTTTTTTTTTTCTCCTCATATTTCAGATCTTTGGTTTGATTCTTGGAATCCTTTGATCTACTGTTGAATTTCTGTATATTCTTTAGTTCAGACAATGTATGCTTAATTTCTGATTGGTCCTTTTCCATTTTCTTGACATTTTCATTAGGTCCTTGAAGGTCTCATCAAGTTTCTCAGCAGTTTTTAGAAGATTCTTGAGTAACCTTATAAATGTGGTCCTGAATTCTATGTCCTCCATTTCTTTCATTTGTGACATGTTTCCTTGTGACATTTTTGCTGCTTCCCTGAGTTGGTAGGGTAGCTTTGTGTGCTAGATGTCTCAGCCTCCCCTATTACCTGAGGTGGACACTCTTAGTGCACTCCTTTGTGGACTGTGTGTACAGCCTTGTAGTTAAGTCTTGATTGCTGTTGGTATCACTGGGAGGAATTGACCTCCAGGCCAATTGGCTGTGAGGATCAGCTGTGTCTATGCTGGGAGACAGCCTTATGCAACAAGACTTGCAAAATTGCACAAGCCTCTGTGCTCACCTTGGATAGGGCAGAGTTTCAGGGTGAACCCAATAGCCTTGACTTCCAGTCAGCTTTGCTCCACGAGGTTCCTGGGTCTCTGTGTCAGCAGGCAATCGCTGCAAGCACTTCTGAGAGGAAAGCGCCTTTGAGCTTCACCTGCTGCCAAACAGTCCATTCACTCGCCCAATGAATCTGGACTCCCAGATTCTCACCAGGTACTGGGGTTTAGTGCAGTTGGAACTAGATCAAGCCAGCGGCACACTTAACAGTTTGCCCTCTCTGCACGCACTCGCGCACACGCCTCCAGGCCTCTGTCTTTCACCATTCCCCTGAATTTCTGCCTTACAGTCCCTGTTCCCCCCGTATGGGCCTGAGTCACCAGGGTCTCGCCCGGGATTGGGGTTCAGTGCAGTCAGAACTGCGGTTCAGTGCAGCCTGGAGATTTGTCAGTCCTCTTTGCTTGCACTCCCATGCACCTCTGGACCTCTGCCCTTTGTTGCTCCCCTGAGATTCTGCCTTACAGTCCAGATTCCCCCCCCCCAACCCTCTGTATGTGCCTGGATCCCCAGGGTCTTGCCTGGAACTGGGGTTCAGTGTAGTTGGAACTGGGATTCAGCACAGTCTGGAGCTTTTGTCTCCTTCTTGCTACAGCACGCCAGCCAGTCACTCAGCTACCCCGTCCTCTCCACACATGTGCCTGTCTCCCTACTTCAGACTTTGCAGCTCCTCTGATTCTCTCTGTGCTTTTCTCTTTCCTTCTAGTTGTAGAATTTCCACTCAGCTAGCTTTCCTGTGGTTCTGGATGATGTCCGTTTTGTCTTTTAGTTGTGTTTTTGAAATTGTTGTGTGAGGCAGCAGTTTAGGTGTTTACCTATGCCACCATCTTGGTTTCCCCTGTCTTCCTTTATAATTTGATGATTTTCTACAGTGGTATGATTTGATTCCTTTCTCTTTATGTTTTGTACTTATTATAGGTTTTTGGATTTTTGGTTACCATTAGGCATACATAAAACAGTCTATTTTAAGCTGATAACTTAATTTTGAACACATACAAAAGCTTTACATTTTTACACTCTCCTCCCACATTTTGTTTTTGATGTCATAATTTTTATCTCTTTATAATGTGTATTCATTAACAAATTATTGTAGCTATAATTGTTTTTAATATTTTTTCTTTGAACCTTTATACAAGAGTTATAAATTATTTACCCACAACCATTACAACATTTGAGTATCCTGGATTTAACTATATATTTACCTTTACCAGTGAGTTTAATACTTGCATATATTTTAATATTATTAGTTAGCATTCCTTCATTTTAACTTCATGAATTCCTTTTAACATGTTTGTAAAGCTAGCCTACTGGTGATGAATTTCTTTAGCATTTTTGTTCATCTGGAAAACTCTATCTCTCCTTTAATTCTAAAAAACAGTTTTGCCAGGTAGGGTATTCTTGGTTGGCAGGTATTTTTTTCCCTTTAAATATATCATCTCACTCCTTTCTGACCTGCAAGATTTATGCTGAAAAATTTGCTGATAGTCTTATGGGATATCCTTGTACATAAGTTTTTTTTTTCTTTTCTCTCTTTTTTTTTCTTTCTTTTGCTGCTTTTAAGATTCTCTTTATTTTTAACACTTAAAAATTTAGTTATACTATACCTTGGTGTGGGTTCTTTAAATTGATCTTTTTTGGAACTCATTGGGGTTCCTGGATCTGGATGTCTGTTTCTTTCCCTAGGGTAGGGAAGTTTTTAGCCATATTTCTTTGAATAATTTTTGTGCCTCTTTCTCTTCTTTTCTCCTGAAACCAATATAATGCATAGATTGGTCCACTGGATGGTGTCCCATAAACCTCGTAAGCTATCTTTATTCTTTTCTATGCTTTTTTCTTTTTGATCCTCTGATTGGATGAATTCCACTGCCCTGTATTGGAGTTCATTGATCCTTTCTTCTATTTGATCTAATCTCATGTTGAAACCCTTTATTGAACTTTTCAGTTCAGTTATTATATTCTTCAGCTCTATTGTTTCTCTTTGGTACTTTTTAATATTTTTATCACTTTGTTGAAATTCTCATTCTGTTTGTGCATTATTTTCTGATGTTGGTATTTTTATGACCATTATTTTGAACTCTCTGTCATATAAATAGCATCTCTATTCATTAAGGTCAATTTCTGTAGATTAATCATGTTCTTTTGTTTGGAAGATACTTCCTTGTTTCTTCATATTCCTTGATTCTCTGTGTTGGTGTCTGCACATTAGATAAAACATCTACCTCTTTCAGTTTTAATAGATTGGTTTTATGTAGGAGATGAATTTCATCAATCAGCCCAGCCTGAGTTCCTGGTTGTTTCTCAAGTTTTTGTGATAATCCAAGTGGCCATCTTCGCTCTTAGTGGCTGCCAGTAGTTGAGGATGTACCAAGACCCATCAGTGACCCAAAGAGGGGAATGCAGTCAGCACCTAGATGCAGACTGATTAGAAGCTGGACCCCCAGGCAGTAGCTGTAAAAGTTTGTAGTCATACCTCTTCCAGGAAGAAATTGGGAAATGGGTGTCTTTGCCTGCTCCCTCTGTGCTGAGTCTGAGGGGGTTAGCTACAGCATACCCATTAACAACTGATTCTTTGTTTGTTATAATCCTGTAGAACTTGTGAACATAAACACTGTTAGCTATCAGAGTTAGGTGATTTGGGGGCCTAAACCTCAGGTGGGGAACTTGAAAGTAGGGGCGCCAGAAGTATGATCCAGATTCTTCGTTCTTCAGGGAGAAGCTGGGAGTTAGGGTTCTCTCCCAATTGTATGGCACTGTGCTGGGTCTAGGGGTCATAGCGAGAGTGTGTCTCAGCCATTCCTATCTGTTTTTATGTGGGTATTTTTTCAGTCACCATATGTGTAGGAGTCAGTCAGCTAGTTTCTGGATATCTCGCAAAGAGACTTGCTCTATGTATAGCTTTACATTTGGTTCATCTGAGAGAGGAGGGAAATTCAGGAACCTTTTATATCACCAACTTCGTCTGGAGTCCCCTGGATAATTTTTTTCAATCACTCCATGTACCTCGCTTTCTTATTATCACCATCTTAATTTCCTTCCCTCTCTTAAGAAAAAAAAAATTCTATTTTAAGTTTCTATTAGTCCCGTTTATTCAGCCATTCAACAATTAGGTGTTTTATTTCTTCCTATTTGATTGCTGTATCAAAGTCACATTTATGACTTCAGTGTCCTTAGCTGATTTCTCTCCAAATGACTTCTTTAAAAAGAGACATTGGTTTAGCTGCTGGTTACTTAGCCCTCCGCATGCAGAGTCATCCGTTTCCATCCTTCCGTCCTAGTTAATATGATAACTATATGGTTCGGGCTTCCATAGGAAAAGGAGGAAGGGGAACTAACAAGGCTGGGATGTGGGACCTGGTAACCAGTCCAAACCCCCCTTTCTCTTCTTTTCCTAATGCCGTGTATATTTATTTCAGTTGTGCTGACGAGAGGGGTCATTATACCAGCAAGTGTGTGGTGGAGCAGATCTTTGTCGTAGGCCTCAAGAAGCAGCCATCTTCTGTGATCACCCACTCATCTGGTGAGGAAACAAGCCATTTATTTTTGTAAACATAGAAATATCTAAGGTGAAGAGATGATTGGCCCTAAGACTGAAATAATGTCTTAGCCAAGTGCACTCTGCACTTCCTGGAAAAGGTCAAATGTACTGGTACCCAGAGGGAACAAGGCCACCCTGCTTCTCTTCATCAGCTGGTCTTTCTGCTCACTGTAAGCTGCTGATAGTTTTCTAAGGGAAATTAACTTGGGCTTGAAATAATACTGTGGCTTCTCTGACTATTTTTGTTAAACTGTAGATATCTGAAGCCCTACTTGTGTTTATGGAGTTTCTAAAAGTGCGTATGTTTTGAGATATATCCTTTCTAACATAATGAATTTCTTGGACAAATCACTTTGTTCCTTATAGTTTATTTTCAGCCTATCTTGCATTCCACCCCGGGAGTGTTTCATATTTAAAAGTCAATGGGTAAAAATTGTAGGTAAAATTCTCCTAAGTAGAGGATAAAGTTTTATGACGAAGTCAGAAAGATTTCAGATACAAAGAAAGAAATGTTCTCTCCTAGATGTTCATCAAATGTTCCCTTTTATTGTCTTGATATTTAGATCGTAAAGATCAGCCTGTGGCTTTTACATATTGTGCCGGGACATCCACCCTGAGCCTGGAGAACCTCTCGCTGAGCATTGGCACTGACTGGGAGGTCCACATTAAGTGACAGAGAAGTGCATCTGGTGACGAGTACAGGGAGCAGCCTGCACACCTCAACCTCTCCCTTGGCCTTTTTTGAGATTTGTGCTACATACTAATTGATTCAAAAAAATCTTTCATTAGTCATCTGTTTACTAATGAACAGTAGATTTCAGGTTTACATTCTTAGATGTGTTATCAATGTTCTTTGTGTCAAAACACCCCCTCTTCTAGATATAAGGAGACATTTTTAAAGTTTGTGTACCTTTCCCTGCTTCTCAGGCTGTGGCCCTGTTGTCAGCACTGTGGCCCAGTGAGTGGCTTCTCCTTGAGCCTGGTAGGATGGGTTTGTTTCACATGCGTGTGGCCCGTTCATGGCTGCTTGTCGCTAGCCATGCAGCAGAGTCACTCTGGCTAGAGCAGCTGAGTTGCTCGAGGCCTATCTCCAAGTGAACAAGAGCCTCCAGTATCCCCCACAGGATCTTTCAACCCCTCAGAGGTGGGAAAAACAACCCTTTTCTGCCTGCACTGCATGTACTATAGCCACAGGGAGTGGTTCTCTCTAGAGATTGACTCAGGAGTACAAAGGGTTTTTTCTTGGTCATGCTTTTTGGATTCCAAAGTTCTAATTAATCTCAAAATTCTGATTTCTTTATCTTAATTGTTTTTATTAAATACTGTCTACTAAGCAAAAGAATATTTGCAACACGAATAAGCTATAATTAATAATAAAGTAAATACCATGTCCCCATCACTGAACTTGACGAATAGAACACATGGCTTCCACCAGGGGAAAGCCAGTGAGGCACTTACCTGGGGCACAAAGAAATGTGTGACACAAAAGAACCATAGTAATCAAAATAAATCACATTTAAAACTCAAAATTAATGCAAAAAATCCATAATTAACAAAATATTAACATTTTAAATACAGATAAGATCAGTATTACTGAGTTCTCCTTTTGCCTCTGGCTCTAGAACAGCTTGGTGTAGGATTGAACATTATAACCTATTTGTCTCTCAGGGTGCTCCCTGCTCTGGAGACCTCAGTGAATTCCAACTGCCTGCCACAGCATCGGTTGGGGCACCCTGCCTCTTGCCTTTAGCACTCCTCACTCAGCAATTTGTCAACTGCCACTTCTGTTCCTTGAGCCCCAATATCCATCCCTTCCCTCTGCCTATGCATATCTGACCATCTGACCACCTGTCCAGGCCCAACTCAAATCCTGCTTTTTCACTAAGCCTCTCTAACTGCGCTAGACACCCCCACTAGCCATGAGTAGTGACTTCCCCTTCTCTGAAATCTTGCCCCAGGTACAATATATGCTCTAACTTGGTATTCTCAGGAATTGTCCTTTAATGTTTCAGATTTGTCTGCCTTGTTCCCCTGCTAGATAGTATGTTCCTCAAGAGCACGTTGTATTTCTCTTATATCTGCCAGAGTACCATTATACTTGGCTTTTAGTAAGTATTGACTGTAACTGGTTAACTGGTGAATTTGATTGATTAAAAAGTAAGAATTGAATATATTTGTTTCTGATTTACTTTTCTGACAAAAGACTCTTTTCTTTAGAAGTAATAAACATTATGCATTTCCATGTGGACATATTTCATTGTACCAGTTGAGATTTGACTTTTACATCATATATAAGCTTATATCAATATATGCAGATTTTTTGCTCCTATCTCTGCAATTAAGGAGAAAGGAAGAAACCTATATTAGCTTAAGTTTTATTTCCAAGCTTCGAATTTCCCTTGCCTGAAAACTAGGTGCTCTTACTTAACATAAATGATGGGTTTTAATAGCATTTGAACCTAAATAACATTCAGATCAACACTTACTGTATATTTACATTCAGATCAACACTTATTGTATATTTATTCTTCCATTTAAAATACTTTTGGAGGAAAGAAAGAAACGAGAACTAGTAGAGTAAGTTAGTGAGGAACTGCTCTGTCTTGACCCAGAACTTGACTGAAACACTTAACCAGAGACACTGAATGGAGAGAAATGTAACCTGCATGTTTTTCATCGTTTTCTGCTTTTACTGTTTCACATTTCACCCACCTCCTATTTCTGAAGCTGTGTGCCAGAGAGCCGTGTGGGGCTGAGCTGATCAACAGCTATTCTATTACCTTGTAGTTGTTCATGTGTTTTCTCAGGAAATTGATTTTATGTCAGAAACTAGAACCATTTCAACAGAGCTTCAAACAAAGTGTCTTTCCCTCAAGGCTTAAATGCCGAATAATGAGGTGACAAATCACTTTAAGAACATAAACTTTGGCTGAAGCCAGTTTGGCTCAGTGGATAGAGCGTCATACTGCAGACTGAGGGTTCTGGGTTTGATACTGGTCAAGGGCATGTACCTTGGTTGCGGACACATTTCCAGTAGGGGAGTGTGCAAGAGGCGGCGATCGATGTTTCTGACTTTATATCTCTCTCCCTTCCCCTCTGTGAAAAAAATCAATAAAATATATATATTTTTAAAAATAAAAAATAGATAAAAACAGAAACTTTGGAGGGAAAAGGGAAGGAGCAAGGTGGAGGAGGTTATAAGGGGATAAATGATGATGGAAAAAATAAAATAAAGGAAAAACAAAACAAGAAAAGAAAAGAAAATACAGAAACTTCCCAATAAAAATATGGGCAAAACCAATTCACAAAAGAAATTTAGACAGCATGAAAGCTGTTCAGCCTCATTAATAATCAAATAAATGATTTTTTTGCCTTATTAGCCAAGATTAAAAGAGTAAAGATGTCCAGTGCTAATGTGTGGGACATAGGCATTCTTGTGAATCATTGGCGGAATTTTAAGTATAATCTTTCAGGATGGCTATCTGGCAATTGTACCAAAATTTTTAATTTGCATACTCTAATCCAGTAATTCCACCCATAAAACCCATAAATTGCTTAGAACTACTAATTGTAATGTGGTTTATACTGTGGAAAACTAGAAGCAAGGTAAATATCCTTTAACACAGGATTGGTTAAATATAGCCTTTCATACAGTAGAATATTATGCAACTATTTACATATATATATATATGTATATATGTGTGTGTGTGTGTGTGTGTGTGTGTGTGTGTGTGTGTGTGTTTATTCAATGTTTACTGAATGGTTTCCTTTAAGTAAGATGTACAATAAACAAACCAAAATTGAGGAATGTGAAGGCCACAAAAACTGGCCTGAGGAACTGTTCCAGATGGAAGAGGGTCTACAGAGGCATCACAACAAATGTGCGATCCTAGTTTGGTTTCTGGACCTACAAAAGACATTATTGGGACAGCTCACAAAGTTTTAATGGGATCTTGTGATTATATGGTAGTTTTCCTAATTTTAAGGGTGTGCTATGATTATATAGAAGAGTTTTCCTGTTTTTAAGAAATATGCACCAAAGTATTATGGGTTAAGGGCCATCATATCTCTAACTTACTCCCAAATGGCTCAGAAAAAAAAAATGTATGTATGTATGTGGCAGAGTAAGAGACAAAGAGAAAAAATAGGCAAAATCTGTTTAAATATTACAATTGAAGATTCTGGGTGAAGGGTTTCCAGGGAAACCTCTAGACCAGTGATGGGCAACCTTTTGAGCTTGCCGTGTCAAAATTTGCCAAAAAACCGAGCATAACTCGGGTGGTGTGTCACTTTGAGGAAAAAAAACAACATAATTTCGCGACATTTATAGTTTAAATAACAAAAAAGTATAATTGTAATATATTACTGAATTTAATAAACCAAAAACTAATTATTTAACTTACCTGCTTAGTGACTTCTTTGTTCATCTGTCAGTCGGTTTCTTTTGTTGGTCTTGATATTATTTAACTTGTGTGGGGTGCTGTGAACTAAGATAAGTGAGGAGGAGGGGGAATTCTTTAACTAACTTGCCTATTAGTGACTGTTTTGTTGCTGAATTTCATTGGCTAAACCTTCCATTGAAGGTTGGTATTTTTTATGCTTCAAGCCCAACCAAATGCTATTAACTTCATTTGTCAATCTGTTTCTTTTGTTGGTTTTGATATTATTTAATGCTGAGAATAAGGTCTCACAAAAGTATGAGATGGAACAATTGTGAGTAAAGCCATTGCTATATTTTTCAGGGTGCTAAAAGTGTCTGGTAATTGGTTCCAGGCACTCCAAATTTCCTATTCATAGTGGCACTCCTCTTGATTCTCCAAGTGGCACTTTTCCAGATTCTCCAGCTTTGACCTCAAGTCGACAAACACCTGCGCCCAGATGCTGTCTTGAAATTCTGCAAGTTGCATCTCCAAATCAATTTGCATCCATTGGAAACCATTTAATTCCAAACTACTGTAGACTACTACATCAGAATACTTAATTATTTTTATGGTCTGTTCTAGGCTTCTAAATTGATTAAATCTATCACTGAACTAACTGGTCAAGTAACAAATCTAAAATATGCTGGTACTTTATATGCAAGGATTCCATTTCATTTTGTACAGCTGCACTGGCCTTCTCAAGGCCTACTTTGTTACTCGAGGAACATACTTATAAGTTTTAGTTTCTACATCTTGCTTGAAAATTTTAAGTTTACTATCAAAAGCTTTTATGTATCCAAACATAACACCAATACTTTTGCCAAAACCTTGTAACTTTAAGTTTAGTTCATTAATATGAACAGATCTGCAAAAAATATCAGGGTGTTGACCCACTTATCATCATTGAACTGAGAAAAGTTTCCCAGATCCTTATCCTAAAGAAATACCTTAATTTCTTCAAAGCACTCCACAAAGTGCTCAAGAACTTTGCCTCGGCTCAGCCATCTTACATTATTGCACATCAGCAGTCCACTGTAGGTGGAATCAACCTCCAGTAAAAGTTCAGAAAATTCTCACTTGTGAAGGGGGCGAGCAGTTATTACATTAACTATTTTTGTTACAACTGACATTAAGTCGTTTAAGTCGGTAAATCCTGCCGTGGCACAAAAAACCTCCTGATGGATAACACAATGAAAAGGCACAATCAATGTCCAATAGCTTCCATAAACAATTTGACAAATCCGACCTTTTCCCCCCACCATGTTTAGTGCCCCATCGGTTGTCACTGACACAACTTTAGAGATATCAATGCTTAGGTCACGGAATGTTTGTATAACAACCTTACATATTTTGCTTCCTGATGTACTTGTTGGCACTGATACTAACTTTATCAACTCTTCTCTCATTGTGAGACCATCAGAATAGCGACCAGTAATGGCCAACTGAGCATGTGATGTGACATCAGTAGTTTCATCAAGAAAGATTGAAAAATATTTACAATTACTTATGTCTCTCTTTCATTGATGTTGTTTGTTTGTGTTCAGTCTCATTATTTGGTCTTTTATGATATTTCTACTGAGTGGTAACTCAGATATTCTCTTAACAATTGCATCTTTATTCTGCATATTGTGAAATAGAACTGGTGCACATCTTAGGAGAGTTTCTTTAATAAATTGTCCCTCACTGAGTGCTTTTCCATGTGAGCTATGGAGTGAGCAATGCTCAATCTTGCAGATATTAAATTTGTAGAGTCTTTATTTAAGGATGGAATTAGATTGGCTCTTATAAAGGTGTAGCTGCCTGGAAATGTATTTCTTCCTTTCATCCTCACTTTTTTTCAAGAGCTGGGAATGATTAGTTTCAAAATGTCTATTTATATTCCACATTCTGCTTACTACCGTTTCAGTACATAGAATGCAAAATGATCTGCCATTTTCCCTATAATGCCATACATCTCGGTCCATGTCTCTTGAAAGGGTCAGCTACTGCTACTACCACTACCTTTACTTAACCTTGGTTTTTTATTTTTTGGGTTCTCCATCAGGGGGCAGTGACAGAAGATAGAATTATAGATAGCCTGTTAGCTCTGCAGGCAATTAGGGGTTAACTAGCCTAATGACCACAAGATGGCACATGTAACTGTCTTTTAGGAAAGGGCAGGGTTAATAAGTAGAGATAGGTGTTAATAAGGATGCACAACAGTAATAGTGGTGAAATGGAGTCTGCACTATGCTGCAAAATGACGTTCCTTATATAAATTAATATGGCTGCCACTATTTCTAATGGCTGGGAAACGGCACCCATAGCACAGGCCCTCACCTCTTCCAGCCTCCTCCTCACTTATCTCAATAATGATGGTCAATTAGAAATCCACGACCCCCCAGAACAATAGATTGGTTGATGGTTGCTGTGCTTATGTGGTTGCTGGTAATGGCGATCACAGGGCCTTCAGAAATGTGTCCCCCGTGGCATTCCTCTACTTCCTGCTCCGCCGGCCGAAAATGAGGTCAAAGATCCCCTAACAGCCTAACCGGAAGTCCCAGAACTAGACGCTCTGTGCCGGAGTTCTGTTGTTTTGGCCTACAGACCTCCGGCAAATGTGTCTACACTACACTACAGCAAATGTTTCATCCTCGACTACCGCACCTGGCCGTGCAGCAGCTGAGGATGAAATGTCCTTCTTGGCATGCGGCCCCATACTTCTCTGTATGCGACCGCATGCCGCCGCATGTCTTCGAAAATGGCTACGCATGTCAGTGCTGACACGCGTGTCATAGGTTTGCCATCACAGCTCTAGACTCTTATTTTCAACTTTCCTAGGAGTTTTAAATTACTTTAAAACAAGAAACTTAAAATCAAACACGCTAGCCAATTATCAATATCTAGTATCTTTTAAATGTTTGGTTATAAGCTATGGCATGTGAATAGGATGAAAAAATTTGAGTTAATTATGAACCCCAGTATAAGAAAACACCTTTATCTCTGATGCTGCAGATTGCTTTGTAATCTTCATCAGATCAACTGTTCCTCACCTGCGAATGCTGGGCCAAGTCAAATCCTCTACCTCAGGATACCATCCTCTGAGCCCCAGGCCATAGCTGCTGGCCCTACCTGCCTACACTGGGGTATCACTACCTGCTGCTGCACCTCAGAGATGTTGTCTGACCATAGGAGCTGACCAGGGAGTCTTCATAAGGGTATTTACACTAAGAAGTTGACTAGGAAAGAACACGATTATGGTGGCCATTTATTTAGAGCAGAAACCCTGGTTAGTGGCCAGGGAAAGTTCTTCATACATTTGGAAAGCCAGTTTGGTCGCCTTTATTCTTGCCCCAGATCTAGGTCATCCTATAGACCCCGGCTCTGGTGGACCTGGGGTGGTCAGTTCCTGATAGAAGTGAAACCAGGATGTAGGTTCCAGTTAGACTAGATACTGAGACATTGCCTGCCCCCAGAGGCTGGTTTCATTTAAGATGACCTATAGGATTAATTCTGTTCTGGGGTACAGCTCACTTCAGAACTAAGTAAACTCCATGGTCATGGACCCAGGTATCAGCATGGCCAGGGCCAATCCCAGATTTGGCATTCACCTGAAGTTTCTCTAGAGCAAACAGCACAGCTTGTCACCATGGGTTTGCTCTGAGCCTTATATCCTGGTTAACTAAAACTCTCCAATCAGATCACCAAAGCCGTAAGGGGAAACTGCATTTCTGGAGTTTGGTCTGTGTGCAGAATTCCTTTTTCCACACCTCTTTCAGTAACAGGATATTATAATGATAGCAGAAACACAGTCAAAACACATAAATACCTGGGGCTGAATGGTTTTTAGCATATAATTGACCATCCTACCTAAAAGCCTTCTTAGTAATGGGATTCCTATCACAGCATCAGGCATTTCACTGTGCTTTTAAGACTTCCATCTACCAAACCCTTGGGATGTCCTGCGTAAGTCCAATGGGGGCACTCTAGACCAGCGGTCACCAACCTTTTAGACCTCACGGACCACCAGTTGGCGACCGGAGGAAATAGAAAGCCAACAGCAGCTCCACTGGAAGCACATTAGCCACAGTCAATGAGGCCATACAACTAGCATTCTAGGAGAAATAAAGGAGAGCTGGCCTCTGATACCAGATCTGCCTGTCCTATGACCAGCTTGCTAAAGCCAGCAGCGCCACAGCAAGGCCTGCCAGAACGAGGCAGCTGCACCCTGACAGTTGTCTCCAGCAGGGCTGATGGTATTAGGTTTCTCTCCAATCAGAGCGAGGGGAAGGGAAGCCCTGACTGTTTACATGCAAGGATCCTGCTTCACGTTCCTGGATCTTCGTCATGCATTTACTCCTTCAGAAATCAGGAGACCTGGGGTGCGGTTTGGTTCTGTGGTGAACCTGCATGAGTGACTTTTGCCATGTCATTTCATCTCTTTAGGCCTTGGTTTCCTCATTTGTTAAGGAGCTAATCTCTAAAACGCTTTGAGTTTGCCATGACTTAACTGTAAAATAACAGCAGATACCTCAAGCTTCCTCAGTCGTAAATGGAAAGGGGAAAAAATGGTAACTTTACTTTGGAGAAACTTGATAGACATCACTTTAGCCAAGTAATCAGGGTTACATCAAGTAATCAAGGTTAGATCAATACCATGACCCTCCAGATACAATTTAATGAGAAGGGTACATTCCCCTGTGATATTCTTCCCCCAAATCCATAACTTAGTCTAATCATGTGAAAAACATCAGACAATTCAAGTTAGGGGACATTCTACAATATAACTGACAAGTACTCTTCAAAAGTGAAAAGGTCATGAGAGAGAAAGACTGTGGAATTGTTAGAGATTGAAGGACAGTAATGAGGCATGATGAACGCAATTCAGGGTCCTAATTTGGATCCTGCAATCGAAGGAAATAAAAAAACTTCTTGGAAGTACAAAGAAACCAAAATAGTCTTGTAGTTTAGTTAATAGAAATATACCAACACTAATTTCTTCATTTTGATCATTGTGCCATCCTATCTAATAAAAGAGAAACATGCAAATTACCATACCTTCACTATGCTACCAGCTAATCAGGAGCAGGGGGGGCGGGGCCAAGGCCCACTCGAGGTGAGGGGCAGCGGTGGGAGGGGCCCCGGCCTGGGGAGCAAACGCTGCACTGGTGGTCTCGGCCAGGGCCCCGCAGCATCCGCTACTCCCAAGGCCGGGGCTGCTCACAAGGCCGGGGTATCGAGGAGGGGCGGGGCCCCATGGGGTTAGGCCGGGCTGGGCTGTGGGCGGAGTGCCTGTGGCTGCCTGTGGCTGTGGCCGGCCTGAGTGAAGTTGGCCCAGGTCCTGGATGCCTATAGCTGGCCAGAGGGAGGGAAACCTGGGTCCCAGGTGTAGAGCAAGGCAGAGGCAGGGGAGCACTTAAGGGTGATCAGACAGGCAGGCAGAAGTGGTTAGGGGTGATCAGGCAGGCAGAGGTGGTTAGCCGCGATCATGCAGGCAGGCAGAGGGGTTAGGGGCGATCAGTCAGGCAGGCCAGTGAGCAGTTAGGAACCAGTGTTCCTAGATTGCGAGAGGGATGTCCGACTGCCAACAATCAGATATCTCTGACTACCAACAGTCAGACATCCCCAAAGGGGTCCCTGATTGGAGAGGGTGCAGGCTGGGCTGAGGGAACCCCCCTTCCATGCACGAATTTCATACACTGAGCCACTAGTGGTTATATAAGATGTAAACATTAGGGGAAGTTGGGTGAATAGTATACAGGAACTCTATTCTACCTTTGTAACACTTTTGTAAGTCTAAAATTACTCTAAAATTTAAAAATATTTTTCTTTATTGTTTAAAGTATTACATATGTCTCCTTTTTACCCCCATTGACCTCTCCCCAGCCACTCCCACCCCCTGATTTTTTTTTAAACTGTGTGATTGTGGCTAGCTTACACTAGGCACTTTTTGAATGGTATGTGTTTATAAGCAGATACATTGCTTCCAACAGTTGTTGAATCAAAGAAAGATTGGTGGAAAAGATAGTGATATGGACCCATTAATTGGCTTTGTTGTTTTGATAGAAATAATTCCAGACACAAATAATACATGACCCTGGCTAACATATGTTATAAAACTAGTTCTTTATCCTCAAAGAGGCTTCTGGGAATTGAAAGATGCAGTGTTTATGTGCTTATCTGCCCTTTGTTCAGATTGGATTTCTCCCTGATATTGTGCATTTCTATAGCCAGGTGGCTGGATAAAACTTGATTTTGGACCTACTAATCTGAGAGGGTGTTTTTATCCTCAGCAATTGGTAGAGCAAAATGAATAGTTGTTTGCACTCTCTGTGTTTGATATTCCCATCCTGCTATGATAAGAGGTTCGTTTCTGTCGCACACTAATCTCAGTTGCTAACAGATGGAGCTGGCTGAGACAGCTGAGAAAAAAAAAGAGCAAAGCGTGTATGGCCCAGAGGCAGCTCCCCTCCCAGGGGCACATCAGCCAAGAAACTTTCATTGTGTTGGTGAAGCAAGAAGAAATGTAAGAAATCTCTCCTCACATAGAGAAATGTCATTCAGCAGATACGAAACACGTACTTATTAAGAGCTTTCTACATATACTTAACTCTAAGGGTGGAATAGGGACCCGTTCCCACCTTCACAGAGCTTACAGTCTTGTGGGCAGACAGCAAGCTCAATAAACAGAAACAATGAAATGTGGGTCTCTGCTGCGAATTTCAAGGTGGGACAGGCAGAGCACTGAGCTGGGACTCAAACGCATGATGATGGAGAAGAAAACTACCCCCCCACCACCACGCCTTTGCTTTCCGTGCCATTGGTGAGTTTGAGGGTGAAAGACATTCTTTTCAGAGGCTCCTCTAGTGTAGGCAGAGAGACATGCCTCTGACAGCCTGCACCCGTCCTGGTGCTGTGCCCGTGGGAGACATTCCTGCCCATAGAGTGAGTGCTGCTTTGCACCAATGAGTGGCTGTCACTCAACTTCATCTAACCTCAAAGTACTATTAAATTCAGGTCATCTCCAACATTTATTGAGTGCTTCAGACAATCCTGACAGTCTTTTACATGTTTTACATAAATTAACTTAAATTTTGCAAATGCATAGCAGAATGACTATTATTATACCCATTTTATAGATGAGAAAATGAGACATAGGAAACAAGGAGGAAATAAGTCACCTAAAGTTACCCAGGCACCGCCAGTGAGCAGCAGGCCCCGGCTCTGCACCGCAGCCTTCAGCATCCAGAGGCTGCCCTCCTCTATCTGCCTCTCGGGGAGAGCAAAGGCCTTCAGAGGGCCACGAGGATAGGCTGAGGGTTCCTACAGGTGCAACTCCAGACACAGGGATCCTCAAAACTGCAACCCCAGCCATCCAGAGCCTGGCTGTACTCCTATTGCAGCCGTCACACCCCACCTTCTCTCATAGCTTCTAACCTCGGGAACTGCAGTCTGGGACAAGCAGCCACTGAGCCGCATTTGGAACATGGCCATCTCTCCTTACAGTTGAGCAGCAGTTGCTGTGGGGCAAAGACCAGGCAGAGGCCAGGAGGCACTTCCCTTCCCCAGAGCCGCTGCGCTCTCATCTAAGAGCCCTGAAACCAGCTCTTTCCATTTGACACACCGGGGCCTGATCACCAACCTGGTTCAGGAGCCAACTCTGACTCAGATGACTGACATGCATCCCTGGATAATTTCTATTCAGATGCACTTTTTGTAACAGACTTGATCCCCATGTTTATTTTGGGGATGGGGATAGATAAAGGGTGGTTAGGTCGAGTGGGCAAGAAGAGGCAACTGAGGATTCTGCTGAGTTCTCCACCCAGATAGCTCTACTCAATGCTGATATCAGAACATTCCAGAAGATATACCAAATCCAACTGAAATGTTCTGATATCCTAGAGTTTTAGAAAGTAAAATTCATGCCCTTAAAAATGCGTACTCTCCTAGAATTGAGCATCTCACTCTTGTTAGCTTTTTTCAATAAAGTTTTCCAATAATCTGGTAATCAATAGTTTGATGGTCTGTATAACGGCCAGCTCAACAATGCATCAGAAGTTCTTCGCTAATTCTCAGTGTTCAGCTTTCTCAGATATTTCCCTTTCATCCCGGCAGCACCAGCGCTTAACCATCGTGCGTAACCGTCCTCACCAGGTCCCTCTCTCGGCCACGCAGCAGAGCTGCACGCTAGCCTCGCTCTTGCTTTCATACTCAGGATCTTTTTTCATGTCTATTTTTAGTTTTCCTAGTTCAAGCCTCTCCAGGCCACTGAAACATTAGCCTCTCACTTTCTTTCTCTCCCTCTGGCATACACGCTGCTGGTAGGAGCCCCCCAGGTAAAAATCGGGGCATAAGTCCTTTACTGCTCCTTCCTCGGGAAACTCGCGGCTTCAAGATCACAGCTCCGTTTTTAAGATGAGCGCAAGCTGGACGACCTTCTGATGGGCTTGAAAGTTTGGATTGGATGTGGGCGTTTTTCTCTCAGGTGACAGAATCACTCCGACTTCCCCTTTGCAGTTGCTTCCTTTCCTTGAAGGTAACTGTATCTTGCTTTCTTTAAAACTTTGTTCCTTCCACGTTTGCCTGTCATGCCAACAGTCATTAGCCCGTCTGTGGCCCCACAGACAGGGGCTGGGCCCAGGTCCCCAGGGCCGGTTCCCCTCCCAGCCCAGGCCAAGACCACTGAGGCTGGGGGCGCTAACCCAAGTGGCATCTATTCAGCCATCATCAGCCGCAATTTTCCTATCATCGGAGTGAAAGAGAAGACATTTGAGCAGCTTCATAAGAAATGTCTAGAGAAGAAGTTTCTTTATGTGGATCCTGAGTTCCCACCGGATGAGACTTCCCTCTTCTACAGCCAGAAGTTTCCCATCCAGTTCGTCTGGAAGAGACCTCCGGTGAGTAGCTTCCTGGCTGCTGGTTGGGCTTTTGCCTCAGAGAAGTCCTCCCGCAGAGCGCCTCCCACAGCGCCACAGAGCACACGGCCGGGGAAGGGGCTGGCTGCCGCTCCACCAGGCCCGGTCCTCAGTGTTCAGGGCCTCTCTCTCTCTCTCTCTCTCTCTCTCCTCTCTCTCTCTCTCTCTCCCTGAAAAACGTTTTGCTTTTTATAAAAGTCATTGGAACTCAGTTTAATTTATCCTATAAAAATGAAATAAAAATTTGTTCTTTCCCAGAACATACTCCAAAGCATCCAGAGATAGCCTGCTTAATATCTTGCACTTTTATAAGACTCCCTCCATTTCTTCGGCGGCAGTCATGATGATCTTCTTTGGTTTGCCAGCAGCCATGTCTTTCTGAAGCATGAAAGCCCCGGAAAGGGGAGAGTAGCAGGCAAAGAACACCTTTTCAAGCATAAAATGTTAGGGTTAGAAGGAGAAACCCTAGCAATTGATTTGTCCATATACCTCACCTCACAAATGAGAGTATAAAGGCACGTCAGAGTGAGGTATAGCTAGTGAGCACATGACAGCTCAGATTTAAACCCTTTCTCTTCTGGCTGACTCTCCCAGCCTCGCGTTTCCAGTTACAGTGAGCGACCAGGAGGAAAATCGTGTTCTCCTGGCTCCCTCCTCTGATCATCCCTCCAATATGCCTCTTGTTCTTAATTCAAGAAATATTTACTGCGCATCTACTAGATTAGAGCCCAAACTGGGCAAGCAACTGGGGAGACAGCAGTGAGGAAGGAAGACAAAAATTCCTGCTTTCCTGGAGCCTGGAGTCCTGAGGGGAAGATGAAAAAGAGTGCCTTTCAGGAGATAGTGTTCAGGTAAGGGGAACTCCCCTGGTTCAGGGAAAAATCATTTACTCTGAGGCCCAAAGCTATTGAGTAGTTTCACCAAGTTAAGGTAAGGCCCAGTGCAATTCATTAGCCATGTTTTTCTTTGGAACCTGGGATGAGAGAGCCAACAAGCCTGTTCTCACCTTGTGTGTTCCACAGGCTCTTTCCTCTGCTGACCACTCTGTGTCGAGGCCCAGAACTAGCCCCAGGGCCCTCAGTTTAGAAGTGAGGACTTGAAAGAACTTTATTCTTTAACCCAGTTGCTGCCCTGCCGCTAGGGCATTAGACATGTCACACACACACACACACACACACACACACACACACACACACACACACTGCCATGCCTTCAGGAAAAATCCAAAGCCCTTAGCTGAGATACATGCCCTTCGAAAGCTGGTCCTGCCTACCCGTGCATCTCATCTCCACCCTCTCCCCTTGGACCCTGACACACTCAGCTGCTCTGTTGTTTCAAGTCTTCTCATCCCCGGAGGCCTTTGCTCATGCTGTCTGTCCATCCGTCTGGAATGCCCTCGTTTTCACCTCATTTGCTTCTCCTCACCGTCTCTCCAAAACTCTGTTCAGGTGTCCCTTCCTTCAAGCTTGCTCATGTCTGTTGCCTATCTTCTGAGAGCAGGCCCATTCCTGTTCATCTCTGAGCCCTCCTACCCAGCATCGGGCCAGGCCTTCAGTCAGTCCTCAGCTGCTGGTGAATGAAACCCCACATCTGACGGCGCCGACCCCGAAAGTTAAGACAGCCCTGCCTGCCAAGGGCGGGAGCTCCTAAAAGCCTTTTCCAACACTACTGCAGCGAAAAAGCAAAAAAACATACTGTTTTTAGTAACATCATTGATGGACTTTAGCCTTAAAAGCTAGACTTACATATTAATAAAAGTGTTTTAAGGTTCTGTTATACTCTAAGCACTAGATCAGTCCTAAAAGTTACACTGTCAGTGTCAGTGTGACATGAGGAGCACTGACACACTTGTCTGTCCCAGACTGTGCTCCCACCATCACCAAAGTCCTGAATTTTCCACTGTTGCTAAAGGTCGGTAGCGAAGCCCACTCTTGGTTAAAATGTGCCTTTCCTCTGAAGTTAAGATTGGGAAAACACTGCCCGGCTAACACCTGGGAAGCATTCTGTCGAAGAAAAGCTGATGCTTGCTTTACCGTTTTCACCCAACCTTCAACTTTAAACACTCACCACCAGAACTATTAGAAGTTTATTGCATTCTCCCAGAACACCAAGAATATAGGTTTAAAACTGCTATTAAAAACTCCTTATACATCATAAGATTGACAATGTTTGGGAACTGCTTCTTTCAGCTATTTTAGATAAATGGATGCCCCATCTCCTTCAATAACGATTAGTTTCTTTCACAGTCTGAAAAGTCATCCTTATTTCTAGCCAGAACTCTTGCAGCCACAATTTTATCACATTATCTTTAGCTCAGAACCAGAAGACAGTGAAACAGAGTCGGCTGATTTCCTCTATATGATAATTCTTCCAACTCGTGAATAACATCATCCTTCCTTGACTTGTTTTCAGCTCAAATACTCATAGACTCCTCTAACTTTACTCCCCAGGTATGATTATTTTTCCAGCGCTGGGGAGGTCAGTGCTATGATCCATGTTTAGTCTATCCTCATTATTCATGGACACTTGTGAATTTACTACTCATTAAAATTTCCTTGCAACCCCACAGTCAGTATCCAGGGCCGTTTGTGGACATGTGTAGGGCAGTGAAAAATTTGAGTCACACTATGAGCGGGTCCCCAACTGAAGTCAAACAAAGTTACACTCCGCCTTCTTATTTCAGTCCTTCTCACAGTCTAGTTAGTGTCACATTTTTCATATGTATATGCTTCTTGTTGGTGATTTCTCTGTTTAAAATGTCCCCCGAGCCTAGTGCTGAAGTGCTGTCTAGTGTTCCTAAGTTCAAGAAGGATATGACGTGCCTGAGAAAGGACATATGAGTGTTAGATAAGCTTCATTCAGGCATTAATTATGGTGCTGTCGGCTGTGAGATCAATGTCAATGAATCAATAATGTATAGTAGAGCAGGGGTCTTTAAACAAAAACACACATAAAATAAGGTTGTGCGTTTACCAGTTGATGAAAATGTGTGATCAGAGAGACTCCCAGGAACCTAGTCCTGTGTTTTCTCCAGTAGCAACGGCTCAGTATTCACTAAGTCGGCGTTCACAGCAACTTTATAGAACGTAACCGCTATGAACAGAGAGAATCACCTGTATTTCCTATGGGCTCTGTATTCTTCAATATCACAATTCGAAACAATACTCCAGAGTGTGAACAGTATGAAACATGGCAACACATTTTAATCCATCTCAGTCATTATTCTTTTTGATGTTCAAATTGACCAGTCCTTGAAGAGTGGGAACAGCCCCGCCCAGCCTATAAGTGGCCTGTATCATTGACATGACCCCATTGATCTTGAATAGCTTGTTTTCTGGCCACAGCACAGTGACCCAGGCTCATTACATATAGTTCTTGCCCCAAACCTGCAATGAATGATTTCTTTAAGGAGCCTGGTTCCTTTTAGCCTGAAATGGAGTTAAAGAAAAGGGGTGAAATGTAGAGGATAGCTGACCACCAACTTCCTAGGACTCAATGCTTGGCCATTATATCAGTGCTGTAAGCTGAAAACCCTGCAGCCCGTGCTGACACGGCATCTTTCACGTGCCCCGTGGCCTCTCTAATGAACCCTCCACCCTGGGCATCGCTCCAGCCAGGAGTTCGCTTGACCTGTTACTCGATTCTGAAAGAAGACATCTAGGTTGACACGAAATGAAAGTTACTCCATGGCAGTGTGGGATGGGAGGAAAGGGGCAGAAGGTCAGAAACACCCAGGCTGCGAGCACAAGCCCTCTGTGCTGCAGGCACGGGACACAGTCACTGCGTAGCTTCTTCTCTCAGGGATATCATTCATCTTTCCAGTGAATCGGGCTTGGCAGGAGGTCTGCTTGTGACCTGTTTTAGAGAGTCGTCTTCTGTCAGACAGTGTAGAGAGAAGTGGGATCCCTGGGCTCGCCATAACGAGGAAGGACTGGGGGCGTTGTGCAGCGTGGTTAAGAATCTGGATTTAGAACCAAACAAACCCTGGCTCCGCCACTAGCAAGTCACGTAACTCTCTGAGGGCTGCTCTTCGCGTCTATGGTGGGAAAATGCTATTTTATCTTGTGGCTGTTCTGAGCCAGCATCCATAAGGTCCTAGCAGGTGCACAAGGTAAGGCAGCAATCACTATTAGCATAGGACGTGAGTATAACAATGACAAAGTGCACAGGCTTTAAAAGTCAGGCAAACTTGATTCAAATCCCAATTCCACCTCCTAACAACATAACCTCAAGCAAGTTACTGACCATTCCTGGGCCTCAGTTTCCTCATCTGTGAAAGGAAAATAAAAGCTTCTCCATCATGAAGTTATTTAAGAATTGAATGAGATATTTGTATATGACATGCTCAGCATAATGAGTCAGTCGATAGTGATGATGGTAATTGAAAGGCAAAGTGTGGTGCCCCATGGAGAGCCAGTCTCCCTCTTTCTACTGAGCAAGGAACCCTGACAGTGCCGCTCTGGGGGTGGAGGGGAGCTGGTGTAAGTGTTGGTGAAAGTGACAACTCTGTAAATCATTTTAGGACTGCCTTTCATTACACTCCAAAGACAGCTGCGGCTCCTAAGGTCATGACTGGGACAGAGCTCTAGACAGCATGGTGAACATACTGAAATAACAGCAGTACGATGGGACAGGCAGGCATAGAAATGGCCAAGAAATGTATGAAAAGATGCATTTCCTTGATTATAAATAAGTCAGAGCATCTTTTTATACACTTATGTATTTCTTGACCATTTGTTATCTTGCTGTCCATGTTCATTAGCTGTCCATTTTTCTATTAAGTTGTTTGTCTTTTTCAACTTAAACTGTAGACATTCTTTACATATCCTGATATTAATCACTTATTGGTCAGATGTACTATATATATCTTCTCCCACTTTGTGAATTGCCTTTTCACTCTCTTAAAAGTATTTTTAATTTTAAAAAATTCTTAATTAGAAGTTCTAAATTAATTCTTAATTTATTATTTTTTCCTTTATGGTTAATGCTTTATGTGTTCTGTTAAAATTTTTCCTAAACCAAAGTCATTCCTCTGTATTATCATTTAGAAACTTTATTTTTCTGCCTTTATATTTGTGTCTATAATCCATCTGGAAATGAGTTATGCATGTAAAATAAAAATATGGATCACAGTTTGTTGTTTTCCATATGGATATTCAAAGGTGCCAGCACAATTTATTTAAAAGACAGCCCTTCCTCCGCTGTTGTGCAACATCACTTTTAAATAAGTCAAGTTCTATCAATGCGTGGTTCTATTTCCACACTCTATTGTGTGTTTTATTTGCATTTATTTGTCTATTTTTGGGCCAATGCCACACCTCGTGCCAATAAATCTTGCTATCCAGTAGAGCAAGTCCTCCCAACTTGTTTTTCTTCTTCAGTATTGTTTTAGCTGTAACTGACTCTTTGCCTTTCTCTCTAGATTTTAGAAACAGTGTTGAGTTTCACAAAAATGAGTATGCAGATTTTCACTGAGATTACAAAGAATCAATGCAGAGAAATGCACATCTTGATAATATTGAATCTTCCTATCCATGAAGAAGGGATACCCCCCCTTTCCCTTCCTCTCTGAAGTCAATAAAAATATATTAAAAAGAAAAGAACTGACTTCAAAAATTATTATGCCCTGGCCTGGTAGCTCAGTTGGTTAGAACATCAGCCCCATATGCCAAGATTGTGAATTCAATCCCTGGTCATGGCACATACAAGAATCAACCAATAAATGGATAAGTGAAACAACAAATCTCTCTCTCTCTCTCTCTCTCTCTCTCTCTCTCTCTCTCCCTCTCCCTCGCTCTCTCTCGCTCTCTCTCTCTCCCTCTTTCCCTCTCTCCCTCTTCCTCTCTCTTCTTCTCTCTTTCAAATCAACAAATAAAAATTTAAAAATAAGAAATTAAATAAAACTATTTTGAGCTATTATAGTACATGGTTTCAGACTCTAGTGGACATAAGACTCTCCTGGTATTCTTATTTAAAATGCAAAGTCTCAGTATTTGAATCAAAGTATTTGAATCCTTAGGTCTGGAATGAGCCTCAGAATCTGCATTTTAAACTGACATCCCAGGTGATGCTGATGTTGGCAGCCCAAAGACCACACTTTGAGAAGCACAGCATAGACAAAGGCCAACAGAGTTAATGAGGAAAGGGAGACAGCATCCCCCAGGGGGCAGGCTGCTTCCACCCACATCAGCTCTCTCATCATACTGCCTGTTGATGCATGGTGAAACTTTGAAAAGGCTGAGCTATCTTGTGAATATGATTCTGACACACATTTGTCCTCCTCCCCCACCCATCACATTCTCTGCCCCATAGGTCCTGAATTTGAAATTGTGGATGTCTATTCACTGCCACTGGGGCTCACTCTAACAGGGACTTTCATTTGAGGTTGAGTCACCTACCCTCTTGGTCCCTTTAGCAGATTAGGGTCCCTAAATAGCCAGTCAAGGTCTTTGGAGGCATGGGGTAGGGGCATCAGGAGAATGAAGGCTTCATTAACCTCAGACAATGGCTTGGGGCAGATTCCTTCTATGCACTCAGCAGCCTGTATAGGATTAGTATATACAGCATGTTTCGAAGGCCTCAGCTATATCCCATTGGCCACCAGTGTCAAAGGCATGAATGCCTTTTGCTGAGGCAGGGTAAGCCTCTCTGTAACTAAATTTTCTTTAAAAAAAAAAAAAAAAAAAAGAATCCCAGATCTAGCTGGTTTGGCTCAGTGGGTAGAGCGTCAATCGGCTGATTGTAGGATCCAGGGTTCGATTCGGGTCAAGGGCCCATGTCCTGGTTGCAGGCTTGATCCCCAGTAAGGGGACGTGAAGGAGGCAGCCAATCAATGATTCCCTCTCATCACTGATGTTTCTATTTCTCTCTCGCTCTCCCTTTCTCTCTGAAATCAATAAAATAATAAATAAATAAATAAATAAGAAAATAAATAAATAAGAAAATAAACAAACAATCCCAGCAAGGCTGAGGGAGGTACCCTAAAGACCCACAGGCTGTTGTGGCCTGTGCCAGGGCTGCCCTGTCTCTCACTCCCCTTGCTGGCTCTCCAACTGGCTCGGTGTTGCCCCTTGACTTTGGGCTCAGGGGCCTCCAGCCCAAGTTGCTGACTCTGACCACAGCCTCACTCTGGGCTGTGTTCGTTTGCATCGGCTGCTGAGGATGGAAGGCTAAACAGGCTCCAGCCCATTCACGAGAGGATTAGGCCTGGACTGAGGGCGCAGTGAAGGCCCAGCTCCACTCGCTGAGCCGTCACCATGCCCTCCATGCTACCAGGATTCCTCTGTGAGCGTGTGATCCGGGAGAGGCACAGGAGAGACGGAAAGGGCACCGTCACACAGCCCCTCAGGTTCGAGGGGCAGGATTTTGTCATTCTTAAACAACGGTGTCTGGCTCAGAAGTGCCTCTTTGAAGACCGTGTCTTCCCAGCTGGTGTTCAGGCCCTGGGTTCCCACGAGCTGAGCCAGAAAACCAAGATGAAGGCCATCACATGGAAAAGACCAAAGGTAGGGATGGGAGCTTTGCTGCTTCAACAGACAGCTCCTGGGGGCAGAGGTCAAGTGGTCCAGAGCCTAAGGCCCTGGATCCTCACTCTGAGCCGGTGGCTTATCAAGGTTCCCCTTCCCAGGTGCCCTCAAAATGCCTTCCTGCTTCCTCCTGAAATGGATGGCATGTTCTGTTCCTGAGTTAGAGATGATGATAATATCTCATAGGTCCCTGAGACTGTAAATACCTTTAAAGAGCGCTGATGCACTGACTTAAATTTATAGTGAAATGGTAAATGTAATTGATTATCATGTCTTTTCGTAAAAGCAGGTATTCTGGGGATGGGAGAGTGGGGTTAAGAATACTAAGGCTCGCTGAAACCGGTTTGGCTCAGTGGATAGAGCGTCGGCCTGCGGACTGAAAGGTCCCAGGTTCGATTCCGGTCAAGGACATGTACCTTGGCTGTGGGCACATCCCCAGCAGGGAGTGTGCAAGAGGCAGCTGATCGATGTTTCTCTCTCATCGATGTTTCTGACTTTCTGTCCCTCTCCCTTCCTCTCTGTGAAAAATCAATAAAATATATATATTTTTTAAAAGAATACTAAGGCTCACTGTTTCAAGGAGAGATCTGTGCAGGCTGGTGAACAGTTAGGAAACGGGGCTGCAGGAGGCTGAGACTTGCCTTTCGAACCTCTCATGAAAGGCTGGGTCGTGAGTGGCGTGCCACTTCTGTTTAAACAGAAAGGTTCACGCTGACCAGTCAGACTCCTCATAGGGTGAAGTCATGTGCTCAAGGACACTTTTCTGTGCAGCTGAGGAGCCCATTTGTTTCCACCAAATAGAGAAATGTACTTGGGGATCTGCAGGACCAGAGCCTCTCCCTGCATGGAGGCTCTGATAACCCCCAAAGGTTCACTGCACGTAGAGCAAGCAAGGAAGTGTCCAGATGAGTGGTCTGCAAGGCGGGGGTGTGCATCCCAATGGGTCTGCAAGCTGGTCCATTGGAGTGCATGAAACATCTGAACTAGCAGCTTAGTATTCCATTATGTAGATATACCAGTTTTTTAATCCACTCATCAGCTGATGGGCACTTAGGCTATTTCTAAATCTTAGCTATGGTAAATTGTGCCGCTATGAACATAGGGGTGCATATGTCCTTTCTGATTGGTGTTTCTAGTTTCTTGGGATGTATTCCTAGAAGTGTAATTACTGGGTCAAATGTGAGTTACATTTTTTATTTTTTGTGGAAATGTCATACTGTTCTCCACAGTGGCTGCACCAGTCTGCATTCCCACCAGCAGTGCACGAGGGTTCCTTTTTCTCCACATCCTCGCCAGCACTTGTCATTTGTTGATTTGTTGATGATAACCATTCTGACAGGTATGAGATGGCACCTCATTGTCATTTTGATTTGCATCTCTTGGATAATTAGTGACTTTGAGCATGTTTTCATATGTCTGTGAGGGTTATTTTCTCTTTGAGTGCTTTCTTACTTTCTGATGCTATAAGACGCTCCAGGCACAATTTATGTATTTCCTGCCACACACCTAGAACCAACTGTTTCCCCATGGAGCCCTGGTACCTTTCATTGGAAATGTATTAGAAACACCAGAGTGCTAGGTGTGCTCATCATTTCTGGGGTGTCATTGCCATCGTCTCTCTCAGTTGATAGACAAAGGGACTTCTTAAATTTCTTCTTTGGCCCATGTGTTGTTTAGATGTGCTGTTCACTTTGTAAGCATCTTGAGGTCTCCAGGTTTCTTACTGATTTCTAATTTCATTCTGCTGGGATCTGAGAATATGCTAAGAGTTCTATTCTTTTAAATTTAATGGCCCAGAACGTGGTCTATTCTTCCGTGGGATATTGAGGAGAAAGTGTATTCTACTATTATTGAATGGGGAATTTTATAAATGTCAATTAGATTAAGTTGATTGATAGTGCTGTTCAGGTTAACTATATCCTTAATGATTTTCTGCCTCCTTAATCTGTAATTACTGAAAGAGAGCGTTAAAGTCTCCAAAGATAATACTAGATTTATCTACTCCTTCAGATGTACCACTTTTTGTCTCATGTCCTTTAACACTCTGTTGGTAGGTGTACCCACATTTAGAATTGTATGTTTTCTGAGAGAAATGACTCCTTTATCATTATGTAGTATCTCTTTATCTTGGATAATGTTTCTTGTTATAAAATTTGCTTTGTCTGAAATTAATATTCCAGCTTTCTTTTGATTAGTGTCAGCATGATATATCCCTCTCTAGCTGTCTGAATCTTTATATTTAAAGTAAAATTTTAGCCCAGCCAGTGTGGCCCAGTGGTTGAGCATCAATCTATGAACCAAGAGGTCATGGGTTCAATTCCGGTCAAGGGCACATGCCCAGGTTGCAGGCTTAATCCCTAGTAGAGGGTGTGCAGGAGGCAGCCTATCAATGACTCTCTCATCATTGATATTTCTATCACTCCCTCTCACTTCCTCTCTAAAATCAATTTAAAATATATTTTAAAGTAAAATTTTTATATATAACATATAGCTGGGCCATTTTAAATCCACTCTCATGATCTTTATCTTTTAGTTGGTGAGTTTAAACCATTAACATTTAAGTTATTATCACATAGTTGGATTAGTATCTATCATGTTTGTAACTGTTTTCTATTTGTGGCAATTGTTCTTTGTTTCTCCCCTTTCCTGCCTCCTCTGATTTAACTGAGTATTCTATACGATTCCATTTTATCTCCTCTCTTGCATCTATCAATTATAGTTCTTTTTTTACAAATACCTTAATGGTTAGAGTTCCCAATATACATTTACAACTAATATAATTCAACCTTCAAATAACACTACACCATTATATATGTAGTCTAATATCTTATAATAGACAGTTTCCCATCCTTTCCTTCCTCCTCTTCCTTCCCTTATGACATTACTATCATTCTTTTACTTTATTCATATGCTATCATTTGTCAACACATTGTTACTATTGTTACTTTAACAAAGTTATCTTTAGATTAAGAATAAGAAAAGAGGACTTTTATTTTACCTTACTTTATTCTTTCTCTGATGCTTTTCCTTTATTTATGTAACTCCACATTTCTGACCCATATTGTTTTCTTTCTTCTTTGGTTTTAAGTAATAATCACTCTGCATATAGAGTTTTACATTTTTTGTGTGGTTTTTAAAGATCAAAATGGTGATATTGGTTACCTCTTTACTACAAGACTGTTATTGCTTCTACTTTTGTTTGTTTGTTTTTAGTGAAGAAAATAGGAAATGTTTTTTAAAGAGACAAAATAAATCATGAGATATATTCAACTCAACTTTAACACTTCAAGATTGTTATTCAATTTTATAATTGTACACATTTTTTACACTAAAACAAATCTTAGTTCCTAACTCATTAACGTAAATTCTTATTTACTTTATCCTATAGTATACATACCAAAGTTGTGAAGTATAACAATATTATTATTTCCTACCAGAGGCCCAGTGCATGAAATGTGTGCACTGAGCGGGTGTCCCTCAGCCCAGCCTGCACCCTCTCCAATCTGGGACCCCTCGGGGGATGTCAACTGCCAGTTTAAGCAGGGATCAGGCCTAAACCAGCAGTCGGACATCCCTCTCACAATTTAGGACTGCTGTCTCCTAACCACTCGCCTGCCTGGCTGCCTGATGGCCCCTAACCACTCCCTTGCCAGCCTGATCACCCCTAACTGCTCCCCTGACAATCTGATCACCCCCAACTGCCCTCCCCTGCAGGCCTGGTCACCCCCAACTGCTTTCCCCTGCTGGCCATCTTATGACAATGTAGGGGGGGCCATCTTGTGATGATGTGGGGGCAGCCATCTTGTAACACGAGGCATGTGGGTCAATTTGCATATTACTTCTTTATTATATAGGATTAATATAGGATGGTTTATGTTATTATTATTTCTTATCATTTATGTTGTTATGGTTTGGGGTTTGACCTTAGGATCTAACTCAAAAGGGATAAACAACCAAAATGTTTTCTTTTAAGTCACTTGAACTCAGTCCTTTTATGTGTGTAGTCATGTCATCAACTTGATATGCAGTTGGGTTCTTTTGCTTCACGTTGCTTTCAGCTGTTACAGATTGCTTTTTAAAATTATCTTTTCTTAAATTTTGGCTTTTAATTCTGTAAAAATTTACATGATTCCTAAGTCAAACTTTTTTAAACTGTTGTATTCAGAGTTTTACTTCCATCTGCATTCCTATAACTTTTTTCCCTCCCTCCTCCTATATGTAATCTTTTAAAGATTGTTGGCTTTGGTTCATCCTTCCATTGCATTACGAGTTTCAGATGGGAGGTGTGTGTGATGTAGTCTAAGCAGGACTTTTCATCTAGTAGGAGGGACAGATCCCTGAGTGCAGAGAGCATCCGCTTACTTAGCTGTACTGCCTTTTCAGATAGGGAGAGGGACAGGGAAGGCAGGAAGGGGGAAAAGAGGAAGAGAGGGCTGTGTTACAGGGAAGCTGTGAAGAATGATGTTAAAACCAAAACACAGAATCTACAAATTATTTCAAAATTTTAAAAGTAAAAAAACAAAGCACAAGACACAACCAAACATGCCAAGACCGGTTTGGCTCAGTGGATAGAGTGTCGGCCTGCAGACTAAAGGGTCCCGGGTTCGATTCTGCAAGGGCATGTACCTTGGCTGCTGGCATATCCCCAGTAGGGGGCGTGCAAGAGGCAGCTGATGGATGTCTCTCTCTCATCCATGTTTCTGACTTTCTATCCCTCTCCCTTCTGCTCTGTAAAAAATCAATAAAAATATTTTTTAAAAAAACAAAGACACAACCAAACAAAAGTTAAAGCACCTTCTGTTGGGCCACACATAACTCCTGGGGACAGAAGTGCCATGCTGGGTTAATTTAAATAAAGAAATGTGCCCCCAACAGAAGTGGAGGCTTTTGATGCCTATGCCAAATTCACCCTCTGCTCTCCTCAGTTCGAAAGTACTGTGGGCCCTGGGGCGTTTGCTGACTCTAAATATCTGTTACCACATCTTGGGTGAAAGATCCTTATTTTCCCTCCAGCCCTTTTTTCCTGTCATAGAACAAAACAAAACAAGAGCCATACTTCCTCTTGTCCCTTTTGTGACAGTAAAGACACTGCCTTCTGAGGGGCATCCTTAATAAGACAGCATGTCCACGTGAGGAGGGAGCAGTGTGGAACAATGGGAAAAGGGGGCATATGCTTTCGGCTTCTACCACTTACTGCTGTGTATCTTTGGGCAAGTTTCTTACCATCTCTGAGCCTTGGTTTCCTCACCTGAAAAATAGGAACAATGGTATATAATTGACAGGATGTTTTTGGAGGCTTAAATTAGTGGCATGTGTAATTCTCCTGACACACAATGCTGGTGCTACATCATGGACCTCAATAAAGAATAGCTACAGCCAGTGATTTCGCTCAGTGGATAGGCATCAGCCCGAAGACGGAAGAGCCCTGGGTTCGATTCTGGTCACGGACACAGGCCTGGGTTGCAGACTCAATCCCCCTGGGATGTGCAGGAGGTAGCCAATCAACGATTCTCTCATCATTGATGTTTCTATCTTTCTCTCCCCTCTCCTTTCCTCTCTGAAATCAATAAAGACATAGATATATTTTTTAAAAGCTACTACTGCTGTTATTCTTTCCTTTTTGTTTCACAGGAAATTTGCGAGAATCCCCGATTTATCATTGGTGGAGCCAACAGAACTGACATCTGTCAAGGAGAATTAGGTAGGAAGGTCCCCCAGGTCATACCCAGCCAAAGAATCACGGGGCAGTTAAAAGGTGCGGTCCCTTTATAGGAAATAAAGGGACGATAATCTGTTTTTATTGTTACAAATTCACCCTCTGCTCTCCTCAGTTCGCAAGTACTGTGGGCCCTGGGGCATTTGCTGACTCTAAATTATCTGTTACCACATCTTGGGTGAAAGATCCTTATTTTCCCTTCAGCCCTTTTTTCCTGTCATAGAACAAAACAAAACAAGAGCCATACTTTCTCTTGTCCCTTTGCCAAAGATGTGACAGTAAAGACACTGCCCTCTGAGGGGCATCCTTAATAAGACAGCATGTCCACGTGAGGAGGGAGCAGTGTGGAACAATGGGAAAAGGGGGCATATGCTTTCGGCTTCTACCACTTACTGCTGTGTATCTTTGGGCAAGTTTCTTACCTTCTCTTTCAACAGAATTTTGGGGAACAGGTTTATATATTTTATGAGCTGGTGATAGCTTCATGTAATTTCTGTTCCTCCCACGTTTCTTGTTCTTTGCCATGTGCCACAGGAAGCAGACCTCATTCCGCGGCCTCCCTTCTACAGTCTCACGAACAGGCACACATCCCACTCAGCAAGACAAAGCCCTGCTTTTGACTGTCCCCATCTTCCTTAAGAGCCAGCTCTGAAACTGTCTGCGTACCAAGCATGGCCCTGGGGAACATAGAACAGATATACACACACAAAACACAGTACCAAAAAGAGCACCTGTAACTGGAACTCTCGTTGAAATTGCCCTAGAACAATAGCTCCACATTAAAAGAATCTTTCCGCCCTGGCTGGGTAGCTCAGTTGGTTAGCGTTGTCCCAATATGCCAAGGTTGCAGGTTTGAACCACGGTCAGGGCACTTACAAGAGCAAACAATGAATGCATCAATAAGTAGAACAACAAACTGATCCTCTCTCTCTCTCTCTCTCTCTCTCTCTCATCATTTTTAAAAAATTTTTTTTAAGTCTTTCAACAAAGACATTTGCCCTGTAGATGACCATCCAATCCTCTCTGGTTAGTTAGCTTGGCTGCTCCATCAGACTGCCCCCTCTCTGCCTCTCATTCAGGATCCGTCATCCCCGGTGCAGCAGCGGGGGAGCTCTGTGAAGTAAAGTTGCAGAAACTATCCACAGATACAATTTAAAACTTGAGGATAAGGGACACTGGCCAAATGAAAGGAATATGACTCACTTGGTCCCAAAAGGAGAGGCTGAGGAGGTTTTGGTTCTAGGTTCCTGCCCCCGAGGAAGGGCTGCCTGTGAGCCCAGGCAAGCCAGGAATCTGGGCTTCTAACCAACACACTATTTCAGAGGCAAGACTGGCTGCTCGGGGGCAATGCTGTCACATCCCACACAGCAAAATAGTGTCCTTCATGACGTAACCCCTCCTCCCAGAAGCAGTTCTGGGACTGCCTGTGTACCAGACATCTCTCTCTCTCTCTCTCTCTCTCTCTCTCTCTCTCTCTGTCTCACACACACACACACACACACAGCAAAGTGTCGCCTCTGACTACATATAGTATCCTACCAGAAAGGAAGTTTGGGAAGTAAGAAAATGTCCCCATCTTACTCCATTGCCAGCAATGTCTTAGCGCCCCCTACAGACTGGTTCCAGAGCAGCTGCCTAACAACTCCTTCCAACTCAAACCTGCTTGACTGGTGGCTTACTCTCAGATGCTCGGTCTCCACTGAGGTCAGAGGGGGAAACAGACTCACATCGCAAAGATATGGGGCACGGCTGAGTTCCTACAAGTGTTTTTGAAGAACGGCCCAGTTATGACCTCCTGCCCTGCTTACAATAAGGTCCAAAAAGAAAATGAACTAATTTTGCTGTTGGAGAAATTGCCTTCAGCTTCCAGGAAAACCACTCGGGAGGGTGTAAGTTGCCCTATTGATCGTATTGCCAAGGGACTGCTGTCGGACTCCGTTGGCCGGCACCTGGGTAAGGTCAGGTCTGGAGGCAGAGCAGTGAGCACCACTTGAACTGTGCTCTTTGGAGAAGTGGAGCAGCATGGCCTGAGGGAGGGAAGGGGGGAGTACAGCCCCTCCTTCGACCTGTGCCTTGTGTTTGCCTGCAGGGGACTGCTGGTTTCTCGCTGCCATTGCTTGTCTGACTCTCCATGAGCACCTGCTTTTCCGCGTCATACCCCATGATCAGAGTTTCATCGAAAACTATGCAGGGATCTTCCACTTCCAGGTAAGGTCATGGGAGCGGCCAGCTGCAGCTTGCTCGCCACCAGTCTCCTGGCCTTGTCTTTCCAGTGGCTCCAGAAAGGTTCCACCTGCCCTCCCAGCCAAGGCTGTGGACAGTGAGCTCCTTCAGGCCTCAAGCCTGTGAGGAAGCAGGTGTTTGTTTCTGCCCTTCACACTCCCCCTCACACACCTTCAGCTAAGCCCCAGAAAAGAAGGAAGACATCCTGTTTGCTGGACTCGGGGTCTATGTTTGCCTCTAGAGCTGGCTGGCTGCTCTGTCATTACCCATGGCCCTTCTCAAGCAGGCCCCTGAGGTATTAGCATGGAGAATCCTTAAAGGAGGCCCCATCCACAGTGGTGGCTTCTGTTTACTTGTTTCCACTGAAGGCAGATTTACACCAAGTCTATATCATTCACCTCTCCTAGGCTCTGGAAGGAAAGTCTGGTTAATCTGGGGACTGGGTCTCTGGTTTGGCCCAGAAATGAGTCTGAGTTCCAGAATCAATTCAGCCTTTGGATATTTTCTGGATCCAACTTGTCCTGGCATACAGCCAAATCTGGTGCCGGCCCCCAGTAGAGTGAGTTCTACATGTGGGGGTCTAGCAAATACCAGGGTTCTGACGCATCCATCTGTCTTCGGCCCTAAAGGCTCCAAACATCTTGACTGACCTAAATCATTGGTTGAGGTATCCGCTGATCCCGGACCTCAGGACTGAAGGCCTCAGAAAAGTCTCTTCAGGTTCAGGGTCAGCGTCCTGCTGTGTCCTGGCACCGGGGAGGCTGCCAGGCCCTGAATTTTGTTTTTTTCCTGTGCCATTGAGCTGCTAGTTTCCCACTGACATTTAAAGGGTCTGATATCCAAAGGGACGTAAATACAAAAACCAAATAGATTTTTCCCCCTCTTGTTAGTAAGTGGGGGAGAGGGGAGATGTCATTAAAAGAAAAACTACATTTGAGTTTCTTTAATTAAAACAGAGTTGTTCAGAAAAGAACATCCAGAATTGCAATTACTGGACAATTTTCCTGCTTCTGTCAAAGTATGTTCTGGGGACATTTTCTTCCCTGTTAATTCTCTTCTTCAGCAACAATTTCTACCTTGTTTTCCATCAAGAAATACACAAATCAATACATCACCTTCGTCTAGACCAGTAGCTCTCAACCCTGGCTGCATGTTAGAATCAGCCGAGACACCTAAAGATGCTGATACCTAAGCCCCACCCCAGACTTTCTGAGCTGGAGAATGCTCAGATATTCCTGGGCTGGACTCTGTGGAAGGGACAAAGTGCTCAGATATTCCTGGGCTGGACTCTGTGGAAGGGACAAAGTGCTCAGATATTCCTGGGCTGGACTCTGTGGAAGGGACAAAGTGCTCAGATATTCCTGGGCTGGACTCTGTGGAAGGGACAAAGTGGTTTGTCACTACTCCTGTCCTCAAAGAGCTCACAGTCCACTGTGAGATTTGCACGTCCCACACCCAGAATAGTAAGAACAAGCACCAAGATGCAGAGCTGAGGAGATGGGACTGCTCTGCGGTTAGAAGAAACCAGTGCCCCTAAGGAATGTCAGGCAGGACCCATTTCCCCGTGGTAATCTGAGCTCGCTGCTTCTGTGCAGTTCTGGCGCTATGGAGAGTGGGTGGACGTGGTTATCGATGACTGCCTGCCAACCTACAACGATCAGCTGGTTTTCACCAAATCCAACCACCGCAATGAGTTTTGGAGCGCTCTGCTGGAGAAGGCTTATGCAAAGTAAGGCCACACTTTCGAATGGAAGGCAAGTCTAGAAGTGAGGAGCTGGGCTGCGAAACCCAGCCAAGCTCTCACTCACGAGACGAGGCACGCATGTCTGTGCATGTGTGTGCTCAACTGGGACCCAAAGTCAGGGAAGATCGAGTCCAGGCAGAAACAGCTCTAACTAAAAAGATTACGTGTAAGAACAGAAATGATGAAATACATAGGAAAGCTGTAGCTGTAGCTTCCCAGGGTGACCTCTTTAATTCTGTCTTCGCAGTGGCGTTACCAAGTCTTTAATCCAAGCATTATATTTCTGGAGCTCAGATTCCAGGGTCTTGCTTGGCTCAGCCTCATGAGCTTGCAGTATACTAATAAAGCCATATTGTCACTCAACTTGGAAGGCCCACCCCAGACCAGCTACGGGTGGCTTTAATGAAGCCCTTCCTCAGGGTTCAGGGTTATAATGGAGAGAGACCTATCAGGGAGTGAGAATAGCTAGTTTCCGGTCCCAGTGCTCTGGCTCCCTGTGGCCTTGGGTGAGTCCTTTAGCCTCTAGAGCTCAGTTTCTCCTCTGTGAAGAAAGGGAATCATAGTACCGATCCATTAGCCCAGTGGTCGGCAAACTCACTAGTCAACAGAGCCAAATATCAACAGTACAACGATTGAAATTTCTTTTGAGAGCCAAATTTTTTAAACTTAAACTTCTTCTAAGGCCACTTCTTCAAAATAGACTCGCCCAGGCAGTGGTATTTTGTGGAAGAGCCACACTCAAGGGGCTAAAGAGCCGCATGTGGCTCTTGAGCCACAGTTTGTCGACCACAGCATTAGCCTATAGGGAGGGTTGTTGGAGAATCGATGAGAGATCATCACAGGACGCAAGAGTGAAGTTCTGGGGGCAGTGTTGCCTGGGTTATGTTTCCTGGAACCCTGTGACCCCAGATTGGCCTTCATCCTCTCTCCAAGACTCCATGGTTCCTACGAAGCTCTGAAAGGTGGGAACACTACCGAGGCCATGGAGGACTTCACAGGAGGGGTCACAGAGTTTTTTGAGATTAAGGATGCTCCCAGAGACATGTACAAGATCATGAAGAAAGCCATCGAGAGAGGCTCCCTCATGGGCTGCTCCATTGATGTAAGTCTGGGGTGTGGGGTGCAGGGCAGGGAGCAGCCACATATTGAAAAGCCTTGCCTGACTGGCAGCATAGGGTTCTCCTCTGGGGCCGGCGAATGTTTTGCTTTAAGAAGCAGGAACTGGCTCTCAACTTTGAAAACTGGGAATTTCTCAAGGTAGAGGAGCTCTTGGGCATTTTCAAAAAGAAGGTAGGACAAGGACGTAGCAAACTCTGGAATACTGGGAACAGGTCCAGAGGCCTGAATCAGTGTGGGCCTCTGTGGTGGGAACTGCTCAGTCCCCACATGCCCCATGCAGCTGGCCACATGCTTGGCGGTGGGCCTGAGCCCACTGGTTCCCTCAGAAAGCCTCTCCGTCACCCGGCCTCGATCGCCACTCTCCCGTGGGGCCTGGGCTCTGTGCTGTAATCTGGGAGAAGCTCAGCCTGCAGTCCCCTCTCAGTGTGACGAAGTGGTTTGAACTGAGACCAGAGTCAAGAGTGAGGAGATGGCAGACTGGCCAGACCTACTGAGTGCCAGGAGACGCACCTGCCTGGGCTGCTCAGTGTGAACTAGTCCTGGTGCTTCCATTGCTGAGGAAGAAGCCCAAGATGAGTTACTATGCCTTCCTCTCCCAACACTCACATGGACAGGAAAGGTTGGGGAGATCAGCTAGCATAAAACACCATAGATGAACATTTTCTTCCTGTATCACTTTTCTCCGTCTTTTCTCTATTCATGCTGTTTATCTCTCCTCTCTTCCTTTGTCTGTCTCCTCCCTTCCTCCGGTCTCCTTCCCTTGTTATCACCCTCCTTTGTTTTCCTCCTGGACTGTCCCCTGCCCTCCCCATGGGGCCCAGGATGGCACAAACATGACCTATGGAACCTCTCCTTCTGGGCTGAAAATGGGGGAGTTGATTGCACGGATGGTGAGGAATATGGATAACTCGCTGCGCGGCCCCACAGGCTCAGATGACAGACCGACCCGGGTGGGTACACCTCCAAACGTCGGGAATAACCACCCTCTAACCTGCATGACCGGGCCCGTTGGTGTCACTCTCCCCTCAGCGGCCAGTGCCTCACACACAGGTCCCCACCTGGGGCCTCCTGAGGGTCTGAGTTGGAATAATTTGCCTGCTCCAATGCTCTTGAGGGTGGGAGAGACAGGATTTGGAAGGGATCGCTATGGAAGCCCCTTATCCAGGGTGCAGGCAGTTTCTCTGATAAATTAACAGGAAGAAAAAAAGGAAACATACATACTACTATTTGTAATACTTTACACAATAAAAAATTTTTGAAAAATTAGCCGGAAGAAATACAGGAGAGACTTCTTGTATTAAAATGTCTCTCCTCTTTCTTTTTTTAAAATACTTTTTATTGATTTCAGAGAGAAAGGGAGAGAGAGAGTGAGATAGAACATCAATGATGAGAGAGGATCATTGATTGGTTGCCTCCTGCATGCCCTCTCCTGGGAATCGAGCCAGCAACCCAGGCGTGTGCCCTAACCGGGAAGAGGACTGAGATCTCTTGGGTCAAAGGTCGACACTAAGCCACTGAGCCATGCGGTCAGGTTCTCCTCTTCCAATCCGCCCATTACTCACTCCACACATATTACCGAGCTCCTACTAGATGCCAAGTACTCTTCTCGCAAACCAAGAAAATTCTCTCCTCTTTGTCCACTGTCCTAGTGAACGAAGCGAAGTCTCTCCCCTCATAGAGCTTATATTCTAGTACTTCCAGAATTAATACATGCTCTCTGAGGAATATTGAGCCATACAGTAAAGCAGAAGAAAAATTAACCCATCTTTGCCCATCTAACAGTGATAACTCTTAATTAACATTTGGCATTTGTCCTCCCAAGATTTTCTCTATGTGTACACTTAATCTGAATTTTTATTTTTTAATGTTACCATACTGTATGTATCTCTTTGCAACATGATTTAAAAAAAAAAACACTTAGTTTTAAACTCTTGATGTGTCTCCTATAATATTTAAGAGTCTTCTCATGGCCGGAGGCACACTCTCAGGGCATCGAGGAGTGCTCATCCTCACCAAACCCAGGAAAGGAGCTGTGTGAACTCTGTCTCGGGCGGCAGAACTTTTGCTTCCCAACCCCTGACAGCTGTCTGGATTGTTGCCCCACAGACGATTGTTCCGGTTCAGTATGAGACAAGGATGGCTTGTGGGCTGGTCAGAGGACACGCCTACTCCGTCACTGGGCTGGAGGAGGTGAGCTTGGCAAAGCGTGGTGGGATGGGACTTGAAGAGCCACTGGATTGAGCTCCTGAAGTCAGAATTTAGCTTTCTGTGTCCCTTTGCAGCTACAGAGCTTGCCTTCTCCCAATCAGGGGATGCGCTCAGGGCTCAAGCCAAATGCCTGGGGTTGGAGAGGACCATGGCAGGATCTTGCCACTAGATGGTGCTCAGTTTATCACTATTTTTAGTGCTAAAGATAGCCATTTCCAAATAAAAATCACTTCGGTTTTATGACGTTGATTTCGTGGTTCTCATGCTTCCTGTTCTTCCATGGCCAAAGAGTTACAGTGCTTTGTTCCAGAACATCTGGCCTTTACACGTCAGAGACAGGACCCTGGTCAGACTGGTTGTGCGTATTTGGTCAGGCTGTGCCCTGTGCACATGGATGGACCCAGCAGGCCGTCATCTGGGGCAGCATTCAGGCAGGGCACCTTTATCTGATTGGTCCATCTAGAGGGGACATTTGTCTGTAGCTTCCCAGCCAGGAGGGCATTTTTCCCAATTCACACAAAGACACTGAATGCGCTAGCAGGGCCCGAGAGTGTTTGCCCTGCCTCCGCCCCGAAGCTCCTCATGTTCACCCGGGAAGTCTGCTCTGAGATGTGAGGCACTGGCTAAGCCCTGACTCAGTCCCAAGGTCCTGACCCCTCACCCCGCCATTCCAGTCTCCTTGACCAGGACCAGCAGCACAGTCCCGTCCACCCCCTCCCCGCCATGGGATTCTCTCCCCATCCCACCCCAGTCCTCAGGGCAAAACAGAAGACTGGCTTTCCAGAAAGGCCCCAGAGCGTGAGAGCTTTTTCTCTTTTATCCAAGACCACGTTCAAGGATGAGAAGGTGAAGCTGGTGCGGCTGCGGAACCCCTGGGGCCAGGTGGAGTGGACGGGCTCCTGGAGTGATGGGTAGGTGCGGGGACTCCAGGAGCAGGGACAACAGCAGGCCTGGGACAGGGCTGGGCTGGGTACAAAGCCAGAAGAGGCTATAAATGTCTGGTCTAAAATCACCTTCAGCTCTGGCTCAGTTGGTTCGAGAGTCATCCTGTGCCCCAAAAGGTGGGGGGTTCAATTTCCCGTCAGGGCACATACCTAGGTTTTGGGTTTGATCCTTAGTTGGAGCATGTGGTGGGGTGGGGGCGGGAGGCGAGGGAGCAACCAATTGATGCTTTTCTCTCTTCCCCACCTCTCCTCTCTCTCAAAAAAAATCAATAAAAACACATGTTCAGTGAAGATTTTTTTTAAATAATAAAAAATAAAGTATAATTACCTTCAAAACCAGTGATCTGCAGAAAAGCAGCGAGGATGTGGGCTCCAGAGAAGGGCCTGGAGAGGAGGCAGGGAGCCTGGGAGCCAGAGAGCTCGCTGGTGGCCGGTGGTTGGGAAGAGAAGATTCTAGAAAGCCTGGGTTAGGTCCCCATAGGAGGGAGTCTCAATGCGGGGGTCTAGACTAAACAAGTGACTCCCCTTCTCAGAGTCCCCGCTGCCTGATCTGTAAAATGGGGACGATGCCGGCACCTCCCCAGAGGGCTGTTGGGAGGGGAAGGTGCTAAGGTTCTCTCTCCCTCACTGTCCTCATAGAAGGTGCACAGGCCCTTTGAAATAACTTTACTATCTCTCACTAAAGAGCAAATTTACAAACGGGAAATTTGTGAAAAAGGCTCCAGAACATGTGCAAAGCCTTTATGGCCCCTCCCCAACCCCTGGGTCCTGACTGTCTTACGGAATTGGGGGGGGTGGGGGTGGGGAGGGCCACAGCCAGGCCCTTCCTCCAGCCCCTGTGCTTACCTCAGCATACCACTCATCCCAGGCACGATTACTGGTTCATTCAGCCACTCGTGGGCTTAGCAAGTATTCAGTGAGCGCCTGAGTGTAAGCCTGGGGATAGTCCTCCCTCCAGAGACAGCGGAAAGGAGCTGGTCCTTGTCTCCTGTTTCTTTCACTCGTCCATGTGACAAAGCCTTACTTCCACGGGGGTGGGTGTATGCCAGGCCCCAGGCTACTGTCTAGGGCGGTGGTCGGCAAACTCATTAGTCACCAGAGCCAAATATCAGCAGTACGACGATTGAGATTTCTTTTGAGAGCCGAAAACTGACTTCTGCGCACGGGTCACCAAGTTTCAATCGCACTGTACGTGCGTGCCCGCACGTGGTACTTTGTGGAAAAGCCACTCTCAAGGGGCCAAAGCCGCATGTGGCTCATGAGCCGCCATTTGCCGACCACTGGCCTAGGGACTTCTAAATGAACCCAGAGACACAGACCCTGCCCCTGTAGGCCTTAAGTTCCAGCGGGAAGGACCAACCTAACAATCAGGGAGATAAGTGTCATGGCAAGGTCACAAAGAGGGATCCCCTCTCCTACCTTGGGGAGGACAGGAAGGTGCAAGAAGGTTGCCCAGATGGAGTGGTATTAGAACCAGGCTGTGTGTTCTGGGACTGTGGTGCCCCATCAGCTGTCTGCTCCACTGGCCCAAGTCACCCACAGGGACCCTCACTGCATTCTTCAGCCTCAGAGCTTGGTGTCCAGCCTTAACCCTCTTCCTACCAAGGCCCCCACTGCAGGGACTGCTGACCGTGGGGCCTCAGCCCTCAGTCGCTGAAAGGGAGACCCCCTCTCTCCACTGCACCCCTCCTCTGGTCTCAGGACTCTCCATTTCCCCTCCAGCATTCCCTGCTTCTAAGCACTTCCTCACTCCTTCCCTTCCCAGGGTCAACCCAGTTTGGTTTCATTCTCCTCACTGTGGCTGAAATACAAATGTGCATGCAACTGCCCCGCTTTTCAAAACACAAACCGGGCTGTTTCCAGGGCTGGCATGCCTGGTCTTTCCCTGAGTGACTCAGACAGTCAGTTATCCGAGGACAGGCACTGTTCTACCAGTTTTGTGTGCATTATTTCGTGTACTGCTCATTGCAGCCCTGGGAGTGGATAATATACAATCCTTCCCCTTTTGCAGCTGAGAAAACAGAAGCTGAGCTGGTCCTGGTATTATTTTTTTTTAATATATTTTATTGATTTTTCACAGAGAGGAAGGGAGAGAGATAGAAAGTCAGAAACATCGATGGGAAAGAAACATCAATCAGCTGCCTCTTGCACACCTCCAACTGGGGATGTTCCCGCAGCCAAGGTACATGCCCTTGACTGGAATCGAACCTGGGACCTTTCAGTCCGCAGGCCGACGCTCTATCCACTGAGCCAAACCGGTTCGGCTGGTCCTGGTATTATTAAATTGGAATCTCAGTTTATTTATTTCCAGAGCCCAACTCCTAGCTCTAAAGTATGCAGAGGAGTAAAGATTCAGCCAGAGAAGGGTCATGCCCTTTCCAACCCAGTGAAGAAGTTTGGTGGAAAGCAATACCGGGTTTTACAGGGAGAGGATCACATCAGATCTGCATGCTGATGGTTCACACCGGCTGCGGTTTGGAGATGGGCTCCTCTTTGAACTTCTTCATATTTCTCTGGTACCTCCTATGCCAGCCCACATCAAGCCTTCCTTTCTCCCGCCCATAACTCTTCCATTTCCCCCTCCAGCTGGAAGGACTGGAGCTTTGTGGACAAAGATGAGAAGGCCCGTCTGCAGCACGAGGTCGCTGAGGAAGGCGAGTTCTGGTGAGTCTAGGACCAAGGAGGACCCCAAAGCGGGGTGGGGCAGGAGCTGAAATCCCAAATCTCAATTCCCAGACAGAGGCCGTCAGATTCCAGCCCTTGGGAAATCTGGGCCCTGTCCTCCTCCAGCTGGAGGTCCAGCAAGGATGAGGTTCAGAGAGGAGCTACCAGACCAGGTCAACGTGATGACTGAGCCTGGGGCCAGGCCAGCCTCACGGGGCTCCTGCCTCACCTGTGCCCCTCCACCAGGCATGCTGCTCCAGACACTTGCTCCCCAGCCTTCGCAGAGCTGTTTTCTGCGCCTAGGAAGCTCTTCTGACTCTGCTCACCCAATGCCCTCACCTTCACACAATCACTTCTGGTCTGCCTTCAAGTCTCAGCTAACAGGGAACCTTCTTTGGGAACCCCTTGTCTTCTTAGGAATGAAATGAATTTGTCATGCTCATCACCCTCAAAATTGTTTGCTTAATTGTTCTTTCCTAACTCTCTCTTACAACTAGCATGATGCCTGGGCCCCAGTGAGGGTCACACAGTATGATTTTGGAGAACTGAGTTGCTGTGAGCGCTCCCATGAAGAACACATGAGTCTGAGTCATTATTGAAAGAGATGATAGTTTGGGGGTGGATACACCGGAATGGGCAGTGTTTACCCTAAAAAGGGGTGGACAGGGTTCTTTCTGGGACTGTGACCGAGTTCTACTGGACCGTTTTATTGGGCTGTGTTAGCCCAGGAATCTTACCTTTCCAAGCCTCCATATGGGTCTCCCTCTTCCTCCGCCCTCTCAGGATGTCCTACGACGATTTCGTCTACCATTTCACGAAGCTGGAGATCTGCAACCTCACAGCTGATGCCCTGGAGTCCGACAAGCTTCAGACCTGGACGGTGTCCGTGAATGAGGGCCGCTGGGTGAGGGGCTGCTCTGCTGGCGGCTGCCGCAACTTCCCAGGTGGGAGCAGCTCTGCACGGGGGAGGGTCCAAGCAGAACAAGCTCCAGGTAGAATAATATTAACTCGCATTTGCTGAGCTTCTAAGCCCCAGACATACATTATCTTATGAAGCCCTTCCCATTTTACTGGGGAGGGGAGGGAACTGCCATGCTGAGGAGTTTGCAGTAGGGAGTTGGGCACAACTTTTAAACAGGACATTGTGTCAATAATACAGTACATTGTGCTCATACTGCTGAGAATGGGATTAGAGGCCCCAGTTAGCAACTACTGCAATGGTTCAAGTCAGAGATAATGAACTCCTAGGCCAAGTCAGGGGCAGCAGAGGTGCAAGGAAGAGGGCTTACGGGAGAAGAGATGGGGTAATGTGGGGAAGGAAGAACGAAAGACTTAAAGATTCTGCCGAGACCAGTTTGGCTCAGTGGCTAGAGTGTCGGCCTGCGGACTGAAAGGTCCCAGGTTCGATTCTGGTCAAGGGCATGTACCTTGGCTGCAGGCACATCCTCAGTAGGGGGTGTGCAAGAGGCAGCTGATCGATGTCTCTCTCTCATCGATGTTTCTGACTTTCTATCCCTCTCCCTTCCGCTCTGTAAAAAAATCAATAAAAAATATATTTTTTAAAAAAGAAAGACTTTAAGATTCCCAGCTTGGGGCATGAGCGAATGGTGTCAGTGTTGCAGTATATAAGAAACACAGGAGGAAAACATGGGTGTGTCATTTGTTTTTGGTGGGGTTGGTTATGGGCTTATAGGGAGGGGAGTTTAGTTTGGGACATGGAAAGTGTGAGTACAATATCCAGTGAAGATGTGCATAGAGAGCTGAGCGCATGGACAGAGTGCCACTCAGTATGTATTTGCAGAAGGGAGGGAAGGAAGGAGTCAAAAGAGAGATGAAGACTGGGACCTATAGTGTATGGAAGGCAGTGGGAAAGCGAGAATGAATCAGACAGCCGAGGGGCACAATGGTGAGCTGAGAGAACAGGTCTAGGACCACATCCCAGGAACCAGCAACATGGAAGGGACAGGTGAGCAAAGCCAAGCCATCAGCAAAGACTAAGAACGAAAGTGCAGAGAGGAAGAAGGAGGCACATAGCCAGTCAGGGCAGCTCCATCTGTAAAAAGTATAGGTTGCCAGCCCCGCCCCCTAGCCCCCATAATAGACCAATGCCTGATCATTCCTTCACACTTATTGAGCACCAGATGAGCAAACAGATTCTCTCTGTCTCGAACCCCCTGCCCTTTCTCCAAGAGGCAGATCCGAATGCACGTTTTCTCTCTGGGCACAGACACTTTCTGGACCAACCCGCAGTACCGGCTGAAGCTCCTGGAGGAGGACGATGACCCCGAGGACTCAGAGGTCATCTGCAGCTTCCTGGTGGCCCTGATGCAGAAGAACCGGCGGAAGGACCGGAAGCTGGGGGCCAACCTCTTCACCATCGGCTTCGCCATTTACGAGGTAGGACCAGCTTCAGCCCAAGAAACACCCCTTGGGGGGGAGGGGGCAGGCTCTCAGGGCTTACAGAGCGGTCCTCTGCTTCCCTGACACTCAGCAACCTTCGGAACTCCAGGCATCAGGCCCACTGTGTCGGAGCCGCTTAGGTGTTTGTAAGGAGTGGATAAAACCAGGGCGGGGGAGGGAGGGTGGGGCCAGGCTGGCCACGGGGAGTTAGACTTACATATTCACTCTACAGTTACTAGTGCTCCCTTCCAACATGCTTTTTATCTCCATTCAAATCTGAGATCCACAGAATCTGAGTGTCTTCTTTTTCTGTTTCTCCTCAAGGTTCCCAAAGAGGTACAGAAGGGGCAGCGCCAGCAGCTGTGTGCAGCACTACCTGGGGCTTGTGTCTGTCTGTGGCCCACAGGAAGCTTCCTGGTGGGGTTTGTGGGCAGGACTCTGATAGGAGAGGGCCTGGCCTGTGTCCCCCAGCCCCAGAGCAGGGCATGACCTCCTGACTACCACCCTCATGCTGTGGCCTCCCCTCAGAGACTGTCATACACATGCTTTCACACATTCATAGTCACGTGTTCACACTCATACACACGCTTGCTCACATATACATTCATACTCACACAGTCACCCATAGTCACACAGACACATTCTAAGGGGACTGCCTCTTTGGGATGGAGGAGTTGCCTCCCTCAGACCCCAGCTAAGGGCCCTCCAGCCTCCTGGGGTCCTTCCCTGGCCTGGAGGCAATTGGAGTTGACCGGCAGCACTTCTGGTAAGTGACCCTGAGGGCCAGTATGATAGACTTGACCTTCTGAATCACAACAGAAGAAGAAGAGGAAATGGGATAGGGAGCTCCAGGGCACTGAGCTATTTGCGACCTTGGGAAGCAGACAGGTCACGACTGTGAACTGGGTGACCAGGGAGTCGGGAAGAGACCCCTGGAGGGGACTGTTGCAGGACAGGGTACCCCTCCCTCCCGAGGGGCTCAGGGTGGCTCTTCTCTCCTGCAGATGCATGGGAACAAGCAGCACCTGCAGAAGGACTTCTTCCTGTACAATGCCTCCAAGGCCAGGAGCAAGACCTACATCAACATGCGGGAGGTGTCCGAGCGCTTCCGCCTGCCTCCCAGCGAGTACGTCATCGTGCCCTCCACCTACGAGCCCCACCAGGAGGGAGAATTCATCCTCCGGGTCTTCTCTGAGAAGAGGAACCTCTCTGAGTGAGTCCTAGCTTGCTTTCCACCCCGCCCCGAGGGCCCACGCGGCCCTTCCCAGAGCCTGGAGGCACGAGGCAGCCGGACCTGTCTCCACCAGGCGTCCAGGCCAGGCTGGCCAGGCTGCACCTCTTCCTCCGCTCTGAGCCACTGGCCACATCGTCCCTATTCACTCATTCATTTAGTCAGCCAGTCATCCCACAGATATTGAGGAGAGAACAATGAATTGGACAGAAATAAACCCCTGCCCTCATGGAGATTAATATTCTAGCATAAGACCACAATGTATAGGAAAAGATATATATAGATAGGTAGATATAGATATACACACGCATATACATATATATATATATATATATATATATATATATATATATGTGTGTGTGTGTATATATATATACATACACACACACACACATACTGAGTGGCCAGATTATTATGCTCTCTGAATGCATAATAATCTGGCCAGTGTATATCCTATATAATAAAAGGCTAATATGCAAATTGTCCCCTCCACCAGGAGTTTGACCAGTAGTCAGGCCGGCCAACCACCCATGTCCTCTCCCACTGGCCAGGCTGGCCAGACCCCACCCATGCACAAATTCATACACCAGGCCTTTAATACACACACACACACACACACACACACACTGAGTGGCTGGATTATTATGCATTCAGAGATCATAATAATCTAGCCACTCAGTGTGTGTGTGTGTGTGTGTGTGTGTGTGTGGTGTTAGAGTTTGATAAGTGATAAGGAGAGAAAATAGAGTAGGAGGTGTTGGGGTGATTGACTGAACTGTTAGGTGGGGTAGCCAAGGAAGCCAGCACGGCCACATGCTGCTCTCTTGGCCACCACAGATATGGTCCTGGGCCCTGCCACTCTGGTCTTTGTCCCTGAAAGAAGTAGAAGAGCTATGAGCAGGTGGCTGGGTCCTGCCTTTGGGGAGCTCTATGCAAAGCCAGTGAAAACCCGAGTGTCTGCACTTGACTGCTAGGGATGGCACCTACATGGGACTGGTTCCTGGGGTTAGTCCTGACTTAGCTCTGAGAAATCATGTGACCTGAGCAAATCCTCTCTGTGCTTCCTACTTGCTCCTGGTGACACTGGCCCCCATGTTTGTGTTCCTCACAGGGATGTTGAAAATACAATCTCCGTGGAGCGGCCAGTGGTGAGTGGTTTAGCTCCTACATCCTGGGAAGGTCCAGGGGACAGCTGAGCGGCAGAGGGGAGAGTGGGCATTGGCAGAGGGAGATGGGAGTCTGGGGAGTGTGCAGCGATCACTCCGTCTTACTGCAACTTCTGTTTAGCATGACCAGAAGGAATGGATGGGCCTTGTGGTCCCGGGGCTATTTCGTCAGTCCAGGGGCTGGGAAGTAGGGAAGAGAGGCCTATGAGCGAGAGGCAGTTTGAACCGTTAAAGCGGGGGGGAGGGGGTCAAAGCCACAAGAAGCGATGATAAGAGCAGCAGCTAATATGGATTATGAGGCACAAGCTCACACAGAGAAAAAAGGACGCAGCTCTACAGTCAGAGTCAAACCTGGGCTTTGGACCCGGACGATTACAAAACCCTCCCAGTCCATTTCCTGCTCTTTACAATGAGTGCGTGCCGAGGCTTTTGTCAGGTTTGAATCGGCGGGATCGTGTAGGTGAGGTGTCGGGCGCGCACGGGCCCTCAGAGGGTGGATGTTACTTGTGGGCTGTCCCCAGGTGCTTCTCACGGGTGTCCTCCCTCGTGATCCTCGCAAGGTTTCTGAGATGTAATGAGGCTGTTACCCCTGGTTTTCAAGTAAGGAAGTGGAGATTCAGTGAAGTTAAATGACTCCCTGGAATTCACAGAGCTCTTAAGTAAGCTAAGCCAGAGTCTCTGAATGCACTCTCTCCCCAACACCATGCTGAGACCGGCCTTGGGGTGTGAGGCCTAGAGTTAGCACCGACTTGGTGTATTTTGGGGTCTCCTTGTGTGAAGGAGTCTGTGGCTGCCTCGGGGCTTTGGGTCCTGGTTAGTAAGTAATCCCTTGTGCTCTGTGGGTGTATCCTGGGCCAATTAGAAGACAGCAAAAGCCCCACTGAACTGTCAGCTGGAGCATGACATCCTCCGTGGCTCTAATCCTGACCCTGTCCCAGAGCCAGATCCCCGAGGGCCTGCTGGATGACGGCAGACGTTGTTTTTAGTATTAATGCGCGTGGTCTATTCTTAGCCCTCTGGACGGGGGTCAGCATGTACAGTGTTTATCAGCAGTTGCAAACCCGAAAGCTCATGGGAACTGGCATGTCGCCTGACTGAGCAGAGCAAGCAGGTGTAGGGTTTGGTGTCCCTACAGCGGCCTGCAGCTCGGAGCTGACACGTGGCTCTTGTGTTGCAGGGCTGACTGGGGTGGTGGTGCCCTTGGCATCCAGGAGGGTGCAGAGCAGCTGCCCCCCCCCAACCCCCCGCTCAGATGGGTGCCACAGGGGGCTCAGGTCCAGGCAAGCTGCCTGACGTAACTTTACAAAAGAAGCCCCAAACCTGGATTTCCAACAAGTCTCCCTATGTTAACTATTTGCTTAAAAACAAACAAAACAACATCAACAACAAAAACACACCCAAACTCTGTAAATCAAACAAAATTGATTTGGGGGCCAGTTTGGGTTAGCTACCTTTTCGATGTTTTAGTCATCAGCTTCATTTAAAAAGGTATGTTAGGCAGAGCCTCCCTTTCCTTCGCGGCTCCAGGCTCGAGGCTGGAGAAGCCTCCTCTCCCTTCGCCCTCCAGGCCCCTTTTTGCTTCGTGTGACCTGAATTTCTAGGCCCCAGGACCCACTCCAAGTTCAGAACCAGGTCACTGGAAGCCAAGGGCCAGTAGAGTCTCTGGAAACTTGCTTTTCACTTAATCTGCATGTACTGTTTCCTTCCCTTGTGCAGAAAAAGAAGAAGCCCAAGGTGGGTGTAACAGGGTGAGTGGGGCGACAGCACGTTCTGTGCCTGCGTGTGTGAGCCCAGAGCACCAGCCTCGCCTCTTCCCCCGCTGCCCCCACTCCTCCTTCCCCGCTGCAGCTCTGGGTGCAGAACAGTGAAAGGCTGTGGCCCGAGCACTGTTACAGGTGCCTTCTGTAGATAAACTCAGTCCTTACCAGCCCTGTGAGATTGGTGCTGTCAGCCCCCTTTTCAGAGGAAGAAACGGTACAGACAGACTGACTGACTTCCCCAAGGCCACAGAGCCCGTCAGCGGCAGCCAGCACGTGGGGGCAGATGTAATCTGCGCTCTGAACCAGCCACGCTGTACTGCCTGCCTCTCACGTGAGGGAGGCAGAGGGTGGCCAACCCCCCTGGCCTGGGGGTCTTACAGAAACCAGGAGGAACAGCCCATCACTCTCAGAAGTGGGCTCGGCAATGCTAGGCCAGGCTTGATTCTTTGGGGGAATGACAACAGGTTCCACCTCTTAGGTACAGTGAAATGATGGGAGGGTTTCCATGGAGAGTGGGGATCTCGGATGTCAGCTGCCTGCTCTGTAGACAGACCAGCACCTTCTTCCTCCCCTCTTATTTTTCTTAAAATATATTTTATTGATTTTTGTTTGTTTGTTTGTTTGTTTGTTTACAGAGAGGAAGGGAGAAGGATAGAAAGTCAGAAACATCGATGAGAGAGAAACATCGATCAGCTGCCTCTTGCATACTCCCTACCGGGATTGTGCCTGCAGTCAAGGTACATGCCCTTGACCGGAATCAAACCTGGGACCTTTCAGTCCTTAGGCCGACATTCTATCCACTGAGCCAAACCAGTTTTGGCTCCCTCCCCTCTTTTGCTTGCCTGCTCCCCACTTCTCCTTTTTTCTCAGCTTTCTGGGAAGGGGTGGGAGAAGGACTACAAGGGCCCTTATTCAAGAGGAAGCCTGCTTCCAGTGACCTCTCACCCTGTACCTAGAGCACCTCTAAGTCATGGGTCCTGAGAGGCTCTACGTGCTGTGTCCAGATGGCAAAGGGCAAAGGGCAAAGAGCAAATGGGGGAAAGCCTCCACCCTCACAGCCCCAGAGGAGCTGCTGCCAATCTCACTGGCATATGGGGAGGAATGAGAGCTACCTACTTTGGCCTCTTTCCCTCCTGGGATCTTGGGGCGTCACTCTTCCTCACCAGGGCCTCTGATGGCCCCCCTGGGTTTCCTGGTTATAATCACTCTGCTGTAAGGGCACCATTGCCGAAGGTGACTGTGGGGCTAAGAGCATCTCAAGCGCCTCAGACCGAAGCTTTCATTCCGCCTGTGACCAGGGACTGTTTCCTTTGTGTACCTTCAGGACTTAAATTCACAGTTGTTTTTCAACTCTCACTCCCCTAACCCGTCCTTGTTCCATTTATCCCATAGCTTCCCCCGGGCTCCCGGGCAGTAATGCCTCTGATAGAATTCTGGTCTGACTGCCCAGAGTGTCTCCAGAATGACTGATCTTTGGACATCCTTGAGCAATAGCCACAGGTCATCAGACAATGTTTGGGGTGGATGTTTATGGCAGCATCTGGAAGAATCCATCTTAGGGGTCCTCCAAGTAATGGTTCTGGTGCAGACCAGAGCAGGCATTCATCAAGCACCTGCCACGCATTAGGCAAACATAGTTTTCAATCACAATAGTATCTACACAGTAGGTGCTGTCACTATTCCTTTTATAGGTGAGGATAAAGGTTCAGAGAAGTGAAGCGACTTGCCCAAGGACAGGTAACTGATGAGGGGGAAATGGAACTGGAAATCACATCTGTCTGCTCCACAGCCCGTGTGTCTTGCTCTCGCCTCTCTTTAGTGCAGGCCCCTTACACGCCAAAGCCTGCGTCATCCAGATACACACTTGGGCCTGGAGATATGGGCCCGGCATGGCCACACATCCCCCTCAGACTGACTTCCCATGCTCTGGGATCCCCACGCACTTCAGTTGCTTGGGCAAGACCCTTTGCTTAAAAGGCAGAGCAAGCCAGAGCCATCGGGGCCCGCCAGAAGCCAAAGCTGGGGGGGGGAGGGGCTGTGTCCCTCGGAGTGTCCATTCTTGCTGTCCTGGGTGAACAGCATGGGAAGGCAGGTGGGATGCACAGACCAGTCGGGCTCCTGTCTGCTCCTGTTCGCCCCCTGCTCTCTGCACTGCAGCCACGGCCCCACCTCCTCGCCTTCCTCTGCTCCTCCTGCAGCGTGCACGGCACCAGCCAGGACTGACAGCACGCAGCGGCTTCCCACCCTTCCCGTAACGTCTTCGCCAGCATGAGCATGTCTTGAAAATATCCCTTACGTCTGTGTAGCATCTCAAATGTTCTGCAGCCCACTTTTACAGTCAGTATCTCATGTGACCCCCATTGGAGCCCCATGAGAAGTGTAAGGCAGGATTCGTTGTGCATATAATGGATAAGAAAACTGAAGTCCGAGGGGGTATTTCTCATATGTGATGGCCAGCACCGCGTTCTAACATCTCTGATGTGATGGTCAGCCCTGCATTCTAACCTCTCAACCGCTGGCCATGCCACTAATCAGAGTCCTTCTTCAATTCGTCCCCTGCAGAGTCCTAGCAGCTCCTTGGAGGTGCCTCCTTCACTGCCCTGATGGTGTAGGGGCACCGAGGGAATAGAGCTCTGCCCTCCTCATCAAGCGGAGATGCTCTGGCTTTGTTTTTTAATGACTTTACATACACTGGGCTTCTGGGGAAATTTGATTTGAGCAATGTTTCCATTCGCGGGGGAGGGAAGTCTACACAGTATTTGAAGACCACTGCAGTAGATCACGTTGCTTTGAGCAGTCTTAGCATTTTCACATGTGCTCGCTACCTGTTTGACCCTCATACCTTTATCATGAGGCGCTAAGGACTTGAGGTCCAGAGACTTAGCATCTTCCCCACAGCTTGTTAGTGGCCGAATAGAGCTTCTCAATGAATAAGGTTCTGGAGCGCCCGCCTGCTCTTTCCCTCTTCGCTGGACCAGCTGCTCCAGGAGGAGGTTGCCCACCTGTCTCCTCAGCCTGTAACCCTTGCTTCCTTCCTGCCCCGCCCCACCACCCTCTCCTCTCCAGCCGATCATCTTCGTTTCGGACAGAGCAAACAGCAACAAGGAACTGAGTGTGGACCAGGAAGCAGAGGAGGGCAAAGACAAAACAGGCCCTGATAAGCAAGAGAAATCCCCACAGGTTCTGAGCATGTGGCATGAATGGGGTGGCCAGCACACACTGGGGTCTTCTATGCTTTTGGGGTGCTCCAGCTGGAGGGGACCAAGGGTGGGGTGTCTCTAACATCTAGAGGTTGGATTTATCTGACAGTTTTCTCTCACCAAGTTCTAAAATTTGGGGTGCTGTCATGGGGGTTGGCAGCCACATTCAGGGAGTCTGAAGCCTGGGAAGGACAAACTGAGCTCCCTGCTGGGCCCTGTCCAGCAGGACGATGAGGGAAGGGACAGCAAAGCCTGAGACAGAACAGCTCCTGTTTCCTGGTGTCCTAGAGCTTGTAACGGGAGGGGTCGGGGGGCAGTAGCAGAAAAGGTCTGAATGAGAAAGGGTCCTCTGCCAAGGGGAGGGTTAGCCTGGAGTGTGGAGAAGTGTCATCGAATGGTTAGTGGAGGTGGGACAAAGCCCATAGACCAGTTCAGAGCCACCTCCTCTATGGGGGGTGCCAAGCAACAGAGTGGAGGAGAGACCCTCTGAGGACTTGGCCTCGATGACAGAGGCAGTTGGGAGGTCAGGATGGTCTGGCCCTTTGGTCCTGCTGGGGCTCACCTGGTTGGGAAGGTCAGGCTCCCAAGAGTGGAGAGGCTCTCGCTGGTGGAGATGGGAAAGGGACCACAGGGGCTGTCTGCATGTCTGCCCGGCTGAGGCATCTCCTGTCTGGGGTCAGGGCTGGGAGGTACGGAGTGTAGGATCTCTGGCGTCTACACGGTTCTCACTCCTGCTCACGAGATTTGACCAGGAAGGAGCATCGCCCGAACGCAGCTCCTGCTGCCTCTTGGGCTGCTGTAGGCACTCTGGCTCCTTCGGGCCAGAAGAGACTGTCCTCAGAGTCCGTCCACCCCCCCACCCCCAACCCTGTGAGCCAGCTCTGCCTTGTGCTTCCACAGCCACAGCCTGGCAACACCGACCAGGAAACTGAAGAGCAGCAGCACTTCCAGAACATTTTCAGGCAAATAGCGGGTGACGTGAGTACCTCCCACTCCCACTCCCAGACCCGCCTCCCCTTGAAACTGCTCACACGACCAGTGACTTCATCACCACTCAGTAGAGGTCATGTGGGTAGAAACAGGGGTATGTGTGGGTAACACAGAAATCCACAAGTCAAGTCCTGGAGTTTTGGACAAACACACCCATGGGGTGGCTCAGAGGCCTTTTGGCTGAGCTGCCCACTTGCAGTCTTGACAGCCCAGGGTGCAATGTCTGCCTCCCACAGAAAAGCCCCCACTTCCCTGGGGGCAGCATTGACAGGGACTGTACACACAGGGGCAGCTGGGACTCATTTTGCAAAGCCTCTGCCCAGCAGCTCTGTTCTCTTGAACGTGACTCCCCTCCCCCACTTTCCTCCTCAGGACATGGAGGTCTGTGCAGATGAGCTCAAGAATATCCTGAACTCAGTTTTGAGCAAACGTGAGTGGCTCCAGCTGTCTGTGCGGGAGGCGGGGGCAGGTGTGTGTGTGAGTGTGTGAGTGTGTGAGTGTGTGTGTGTGAGTGTGTATGTGTGTGTATGTGTGTGTGTGTGTGTGTATGTGTGTGTATGTGTGTGTGAGTGTGTATGTGTGTATGTGTGTATGCGTGTGTATGTATGCGTGTGTATGTGTGTGTGTATGTGTGTGAGTGTGCGTATGTGTGTGTGTATGTGTGTGTGTCTGTGTATGTGTGTATATGTATGTGTATGTGTGTGTGTGTGAGTGTGTGTGTATGTGTGTGTGTGTGTGTGTGTGTGTTTGTGTATGTATGTGTGTGTGTGTGTGATCTGAAAGCAGCTCCTCTTCCCCACGCCTCCCAGACAAGGACCTGAAGACACAAGGGTTCACGCTGGAGTCCTGCCGTAGCATGATTGCTCTCATGGATGTATCCTTCCTGCCCCCCGTCCCGGCCCTCAGGGGCCAGAGCAACAATGAGGGGTGCCGTCAAGCAGAGGGACCCAAAATCGCACCCAAGGAAAGGCTTAGGAGGTCCCGAGTCAGAACCTCCCGGCTGCTGGTCTGAAAGGGGCAATTGGAGGAGGTACACGTTGGGAAGGCCAGCCCCTGGCCCCTGATCCTACCTCAGCTGGGGTTCTGCCTGAGCCCTGGCCAAGCAAAAGTGGTCCTTACTTAGGAGGCAGGTTCTCTGGATCATAGATTCTCTGGGGAGGTTTGGAGGGGAGGGTTAAATACCAGGACAGGGCATTAATACCGGACAGTGGCTACGCTATCCTGGGCAGAGCCTTCCTATGGGGCTACCTTCCCTGCAGAGCCTTCTAGAAACCCCCCTCCCAGTCCCAGAGGATTCTGCTATGTGCACCCTGTAGTCCTGACCTTCCTCCAGACAGATGGCTCTGGGAGGCTGAACTTGCAAGAGTTCCATCATCTCTGGAAGAAGATCACAGCCTGGCAGGTGGGGAGGGAACCAAGGGCAGGTGTGGAGGAGGAGGTTGAGTCTGGGGTTTCATGTGTAACCAACGACCTCAAATTTCCTACTGCCAGAAAATTTTCAAGCGCTACGACACAGACCAGTCAGGCACCATCAACAGCTACGAGATGCGAAATGCAGTCAACGATGCAGGTGCTGGGAAGGGGGGGAGGGTTTGGGGATGTGGACTGGAGCTGGTGGAAGCAGGAATGGGAAGAGAGGACTAGGCAACTGGACCCTACTGGAGAAAGGGAGGAGAAAGGGCTTCTCATTTTCCTCTCCCAAGAGGAGGGACAATAGAATGCAGGCCTAAGGACTGCAGTTCTACTTCCTCCTCTCAAGTGCTCCCTCCACAGGATTCCACCTCAACAGCCAGCTCTACGACATCATCACCATGAGGTACGCAGACAAATACATGAACATCGACTTCGACAGTTTCATCTGCTGCTTCGTCAGGCTGGAGGGCATGTTCAGTAAGTGGGGGCTACCACCCGCCTCCCGTGCCCTTCCTGCCCCTTCCCGCAGTGAGGGCTGTGGAAGTAGGACTCTCAGCCGGATCGTCCGTCTCCTCTGTCCGGGATGAACAAAGGCGGGGCCTCTTCAGGCTCAGAATGGGTTGGGTTGGCAGAGGGAGGGAGGGCTGTAGGAGACACTCTGCCGGCAGGACACGGTCCTCTTAAGTCACAGCAGAGTGAGAGCGAGCCTGTGGCCTCCGGCCTGCGTTCCTTCTTCCACACAGGAGCTTTCAACGCATTCGACAAGGACGGGGACGGCATCATCAAACTCAACGTTCTAGAGGTAAAGCCTGCGGGCAGTGCACTCCCCTGGCACCTTAAAACTAGGTGGAGTCAATGAGGCAGATGGACCCAGTGTGCTCTTCACTCCCCAGTGATGTGGAAGGGTGGGGCAGGAGAGGAACAGTGGGGAAGGCGGCTCATGGGGAGGGTCCTCATTCCAAAATGACTTTATGCTGGAAAACATGTACCTTCCCCCAGGAGAGATCTGAGGGAGGCTGCCGCAGCTTCCTATAAAATCTTCCCAGGGTGGGCCTTTCCCCTGCCCTGTGAGACCCCTCAGGCTGGACTCTGTTCTCCGCATTCTGATCTCGGGACTTCCTCTTCCAGTGGCTGCAGCTCACCATGTACGCCTGAACCAAGCTGGCCTCAGCCGGGGGCAGGATCACTGGGACTTGTTTCACCCGATAGAGCTAGAACCACTTACCTCGAAGGCTGCGGTTACTGTCTCCAGGCGCCCCGGCAGGCCTCCAGGCGCCTCATTTGTCTTGTTCCTCCTTGACTTCACTGCCCACCCAGCCTCATCTGTCCATCTGTCATGCCCAAACCAACCCTTTCCCTAAGGAACTTTGTCCCTTAACTGGAGGCAAGTGCCTGTCTGCCTCAGCCAGTGGTAGCCCGGCGGAGATTTGCTTGGAACCTGAGCAGCCTCAGCTCTGAACAAATGCTCTTCTTCGCGGCAGTGCCCTGGGCTGTTCACAGAAGCCCTGGCGGACGGCACTCAGCACTGCCTGCGCTGGATCCCTCCACTGCCCACCGCACAATCACGCCCTTGGTTCTGGCTGTTTCAGGATGGGCCTGCTCTGGAGGAAACTAGCTCAGTGACAAGAGAGCCGGAGACTTTGGGTTGTCTGACTCATCAGTTTGGCTGCTTTCTGAAAAGAAGTAGATCTAAATAAAGGCAGGTTCTATTGTGTTTTGTTTGCTCACACTCAGATATCAGTCATGGGCTGAATAGCTTCCAATCTTACATTCACATAGAGAGAGCCCAAGTTTCATTATACAACAATGAAAAACACACACATACACAAATAAACCCCAAGTCCCACTTGAATCATACCTGTTTGTGTTTCTTGAGCTTAGAAATCACTCAAATATATGAGGAAGTGGAGGGGAATGGCTCTTGGTATACAGAACAAGAATAAATGGGTCACCCATAACTGGTGGTGACCCCCCAGTTATGGGTGACCCATTTATTCTTATAACTGGAACCGGAATGACCAGTTGCTATGATGTGCACTGACCACCAGGGGGCACTCAATGCAGGAACTGGTCAGTGCTCTCCCACAGCCAACCTCCCCCTGCTGGCCAGCCTCCTGCGGGTGGGTGGCGGTGGATGCAGCCCCTATCCCAGGAGGGCCTCAGGGCTGGCAGCAACCTCCCATGCCGTCCCCCCAACAGGCCCGATCTGCCACAGTGGTAGTGCAGCGGTGAGGGAAGGAGGAGAGGGCCCCTCCCCCCGGCTGGCAAACCTCCTGCGGTTCCTTCCCCTATCCTTCCCCTGGGTGTAGGTCCCGTCCCTGCCCCAGGCCAGCAGGCACTGGTGGTGGCACGGTGGCGAGGGAAGGAGGGGGTGAGGCGGGTAACCATGCAATGGCAGGGCACTGATGGCAGCGTCAGCATCTGGCATCCATTCCTTCCACGCCCGGCCCAGCGACCATCGCCTCCTCTCCCCACCCTGCCTGGGCCTACAGGCCCCAATTGGCCCGTCCTGGGTCAGCCTGGCTCCAATCTGCCCTGATGGCTGGCCAGGCCTAGGGACCCTACCCATGCATGAATTTTGTGCACCAGGCCTAGTCCTATATAATAAAAGCCTAATTGTCTGTCCAACCATTTCACCAGTTGCTATGATATGCATTGACCACCAGGGGACAGACGCTCCTACTAGTAGGTTAGCTTGCTGCTGGGGTCCAGACCATCGGGATTGGGTAAGATGGGCTGGACACGCCCTGGAGCGCTCCTGCGATCCTTCCTGGCCCCACTGGTGGGGTCTCTTGGCCTCGCCTGCAGGGATCAAGGGGAAACCGGCTCTCCGACATCCCCCGAGGGGTCCCAGATTGCGCAAGGGCGCAGACCAGGCCAAGGAACACCACTGGTGCATAAATCCATGCACCAGGCCTCTAGTCTAAGTATAATGGAGCAGAAATGTAGTTTTTAATCTTAGCTCTTTCACTAATTGACCTCTGTGTATAAACTTGAACAAATCCTTAAATGTAACTTTGACAAACTTATCTGGCCCATGGTCTATGGTTTATCCATAACCATATTGTACTTCTTACCCAATTTTCTTCTTAGTCTCTATACCAACATGGAAAAGAAGGGGTTGGGCTAGGAAATGTGCAGATAAGGTTAAAAAAAAAAAGTAAACAATTTGTAAAAGTACTTTATTTTCCTCTTGTATTTGCTTTATATCTTGCTTTTACAAAGTTATGAAGTTCACAGGTTTATACCAAAATGTAAGAAGGCTAACCTATTTGTTTATAAACATTTTTGCAGTCAAATGTCATCTGATTTCACTTTTCTAATCCATATTCAATATAAAAAATTCAAATACCAGGCATGCTAGAGCAGCTCTAGGGCATGTGTTTCTCTTAGGCAGGAGGAAGATTTTTCAATAGCCTTTCTTCTTTGACTCCCCTCTTTCCCAATGCAATTGGGCTACTGCCTTGAATTTAAAGCAAACATGGGAAATTTTAGTGCACATACCCAGCAGAGCCGCATATTTGGGAGTTGGAGGTGAGGTTAGGGATTACTGTCTGATAAGCAGTAGGTGCGGTTTACATCATAATTTCACACCCACTGGCATATGGGCCTCAGTATAACCCAATTACCACCACAGCTCCCAATCCTAGTCATTAGACAGCTTCTTTGCAATCCTGAGGGTCCTGATGATTTGGGGGAGGGACGAGATCACTATTATCAATATGGCAGGCATGGCCTTCCCAGCAATTCTAGAAGGTCTCCTTTAGGCAACAAGAACAAAATCTGTCCATCAGTGTATATTAACTGCAGTTATTTGAGCAAACCAGGGGGAACATGCTGTTCAAATACCACATTACAATATACTTTGATCTCCCCTCCAATGAATTCTCTTCCATAAAACATACCATACCATTCCACTAAATGTCGTACACCTACTCCCACCAAACCATCCACATACCTAGTCACTAACGTTGTCTGCTATATAATCTACTCAAGACCCCCAAAAAATAAAAACAAAGAAACCTTTGTTAAGCAAATAATCACTTAAACAGCAATGATTTTGCCTATAACTTATAGGTAGGTCGGAGCTAAACATTCAATTGCTAACTCTTCTCAGACAGAAAAAACTTCTCTCCACCAAAGCAGGAGTGTGGTAGCAATGATGTTCTCTTCAAGTAGCATCAGATCAAAATAATTCTTTGCTCCTAAGAGTTTTGTTTGCATTGTGTTTAACTGAGTAGAAACATATGCCAAAATACATTTTGAACCTGATTTAAACTTTAGGATAAAACTTGAAGTGACTGATATTATATCAGAACAAACTGCCATTAAAGGACTAGCACATGCACACAAAAGGATATACACTAGGGTTTCCTTGGCTTCTAGCCGTTAGAAGTAGGCACACATAATTAAAAAATAACGTTCTAAAACATGGCCTCCGACTCCTTATAAGAAACGAATCAGGTTCTGTCAGGGCATGGAACGGTTTCCTTTCTTCATCAAGAAAGTACTAAACACCAGAGTTCATGCAAATCCCTGAGCCACCGCTCTTCTCTGAGGGGACAGAGGGCTAGAATCAGCCAAGACATCAAAGACTTAAAAATGGCCAAAATTCTACATAACTTTCAAGACACTTTAAAGTAGTAACACAACTATGTAAGCAGCCAAAATGTTTACGGTGCATTTATTTCTAAACAAAACTAGGACAGTGCGTTTAGGATAACACACTAACCTGATGTTACACAGATTTTTACACATCCTTAAAACAAAAACATTATTGCTGCTGCTTCAAAGGCCATTTCTGTGAAATGAGGAAAAGTATTCCAAGTACAGGTGGCCATCCGTATACACGTGTACAAGGATCATTCCTTTACACAAAGGCAGACAGACTGTGCACAATTCCACCAAAGTGAAACCCGTACTGGTTCTTACTAACTCGACCTGCAAAGGTTCCCCTCACTTGCCCAACACCTGCCCTACAAAGCTTCACTACTCTCGTCTTTGCAGACATGTCCTCAGGCAGGACAGGACACCTATGCACCAGTGCATGCAAGACTTTCTTAGCACACTACCCAGCCATCTTAGAAATGCTCCTTCTCTATGCATAGAAAAATGCCAGGCTCAGCAATAAGTCCAAATATGCTTTCCTGGGAATTTATCATTCCCAAACCCACAAAACAGCCTGGCTTATCTGATCACCTGTACAGGAAATGGGAGTGAAACAGCACAAACAGTCTTGATGCAATAGGAGTCTCTCTGGTCTCTTTTAAGTGTCATGTAAATCTCAATAATGTGGTTAACAAAAAAGTTTTTCCATTCGCAAAGATAGAAGTAAATAGCTTGTGGGGCCATGTATTATCTAGTAGTAGTTCCTTTAGTAGGTCTTAATCTTTTAGATCAATAGAGCCTTCCCTGGAAAAAAAGGACACATACTTCGTCTTGCATACAATTTCAGGGGTTCGCATCCCTTCCTGAAACCTATCCACGAATCCCGTGAAGTCCTCTTGCCCCAGAGTCAGAATGCAGGAGACATGTGAGTAGACGTGTTGCACCAACAGGAGTGGGAGAAACCCGGGTGCTCTGCAATCCTAGCACACAGGAGGATTTGCTGTGTGGCCCTGTGCTGCTCGCCCTTCTGTCTCCCTGAAGTACCTTTCAAAGTGAACCCAGAAACAAAAGAATGAAAAGCAACACATCCAGTCCACAGCTTCTCTTCGGAGCCCAGAGAAAAGCCCAGACAAAGCAGTCTCCCCAAGGCTTTGTTAATGTGGCTGCTCTCAATGGACAGGGTCTCCGCCTTCAACAGATTCCACTCTTTCTTCCCAGCTAGTGGAGAGGTGAAGGCAAGACAATGGTTTTAGAAATCAGTTTCTAAGAAGCTTGCTCTAGGCCCTAAACACTGAATTCAGATGCTTTATGCTAACTCCCCTATCTTAGGTGCCGCAGGTCTATAGGTCTCAATCCCACAGCTGCCTGAGAGTCAGAAGCTGCAAAGGGAGATAAAGGCTGCACCTCCAGGTCCAACAGCCCAGCAATCCCTGCAGCAGTGAGTACCCAAGTCTACAGCACCATTTCAAGTGGACAGTGGTCTGTGTGCTGCCTTGAGCCAAGCACTCCAGCAAAACTTGCAGAGGGTCATTATAATTATGTGATCTGCTGCCTCAGTTCCTGAGACAGTCAGCAGAGCAGTCACTCCAGCTGCTAAAAATCTACTGTGTCTTCCTTTACATTTAGAGCCAGCTCTGTCATCTACAAAGCAAGAGAATATCGACACACTAAACATAATTAAGAAGAAAACTATTTGCTTCCAGTTTAAATACCCAGCTATTATAAGCAGAAAAATTAAAACTGATCTTAAAAATCTAGTATTTGAACAAACTGGTACTTAAAGCTTGACTACAGTTTAAACCATCATAAGAACATAAACTAAACATCACAAACTTGAAATCAGTAACATGATTAGGGTCAAATCAGGTAACCAATTCAGATCTGCATCTTTAATAAACATCTGGAGAACATCAGTAGCATAAATTACCATATGCCACGCTGTCCCAGGAGTATGGTTCCTTAAAATCGGTTTAAATCTGACAAACCTCCAGCAAGATCTTAAAGTGTAACCTATCGTCCCATAGAGCTGCTCAGACTCACCCTAGTGGTAAGTCTGGCTGGTAATTACTTTCTCCTTCCCAGCTTCACGGGGGGGGGGGAGTGGCCGGTGTCAGGGGCCAATGTGAAATTCGTTGACGAATGACTTCCCAACATGGGAGGCAAAAAACTTCATGAATCAACTTTACTGTCATCCTCAGCATGTCGTTCAATGTGTCCTGTAGCGTCCTAGGAATAAAGGGAAAAAGGCCCATGAGAGAGAAGTTGGAAGGACAAGAGGAAGTCCAGCCGAGGAGAGCTTTCTGGGTACATTCTATGATCTACACATGAAAGACAGTTAGGACCCAGCATTCTTCATTTGAAACCTCATTATGCTACCCTGAAATCTATGAGTAATAATAAAAAGAAAAATCCCACCACTCTCCCTATTTATTAAAATTCTGAGCATTCTAACGAGGCAAAAGGTTTCCAAACCCTACTCCCAGAGGTCATGGCCTCAAGCTGACTTCAGATCCCAATGATGTACCTGTTTGGATCCTTTCCTAGCAGTGAAAAAAGCATCACAGTTCTTCCAGCGGCATTTCAGAGTCTGAAAGTTTGGGTTTGTATGGTCAGTCAGCAAATGTTGTTTTAAGTGATCCACAACGCCAAATATCAGAGAGCAGCCGTGCCACTGGACAGAAACAAAACGGAAAAGTTAAGACGGGCACCAGAACACGCAAATGGAACATCCCTACTTGTACACCACAAATCTGATGGAAACAAAAAATAAGCCCCTTACTATTTAATTTATTCTTGGCTAGCAAAACAAAGCCAGAGACAACCAAATTAATGATCAAATTACAAGACTGGGAAGTCTTCTAACATTTTGATGTTTTAATAAGACAAAGCACTAAGTTATCCAGTACATCGTTAAGTTAGTAAATATGCATAGCCAAGTTACAATAAATTTCAGTTTATATCATACTTATTCTTTATCTTGCCATCACAAAATGAGTTTCTTTGTCCATTTATTTAAACAGACAAAGAGCGATACTGATAGGGCTGTTTTGAACAATTCTAATAACTACTGACTTGTAGACTTAAGGCTAAAAGTGCCTGATTAAAAAGGAAAAAAAAAAATTGTGAAAATGTGTGTTGCAGAAAACTGTTTGCCATGGAAGCTGGCTTTCCACAAAATCTTTACCACCTGAATCAGTCTTGTGATGGTCTACTTTTTTAACTGTAATTTTACTTCTCAATGTGACTAGATTCCAGTCGTTAGTCAGAAAGCACAAGGACTCTTTGTCGTGGCTTCTTCCCTACAGGCTTGTTTGTAATGAATCTTATGATTCTGATTTTAACATGTTCATTTCTAAAATGCAATACAAATTTGAGTATTTGCTGTCAGTACCTCCCATCTCTCTAGCTTTGAAAACCAGACAGTATTTTCCCCATTTCTCTAGATAAGCTAACTCGGTATTTGTATACTCCGCATCCTGTTATACTAGATTTGCTTCTCTTCAATGAGACGGCTAAAAGGCAAACAGGAATGTGTAAAAAGCTGCAAAGTGATTAAGCGGTGGACAAGCCCAAAATCAAATTTTAAAAGAGTTTATTCCATCAATCTGAAAAGAAGGTTAGGGTTTGGGGGGAATTAAATTCAGAGTCATAAATTTTTCTTTGGTCACTGATATTAGAACTAATGAAACAAATTAAGGCTTATAAGGAATAAGTGTGAACATTTTGAGGTTTAATCACCTGCACCCCAAAATTAAAACTACGCAATTTAGCCTAGAAAGCTGAAGTTTAACATTTCAAGAAGACAAATTTTTATTTGCCTATCTCTCCAAAATCAATGAGAACACAAACTAAACTATTAATATGTGTAATCCGTAAGGAATGGGTGTAGATTGGGTAGGTGAGGAAAAGAAACACTTTTACTTTTTCATATACTTATGCACTGTTGATATATTTGTAAGAATGTACTGATCCTATCTAATAAAAGAGTAATTTGCATATTGACCAGCACTCCAACACACAAGAGGGCTGCTGGGAGGTTCCAGGCCCTGCAAGGGAGTGCAGTTGTGGGCGATCAGGCCAGCAGGGGAGGGCAGTTGGGAGGGACCAGGCCTGCAAGGGAGGGAAGTTGGGGGCAATCAAGACTGTAGGGGAGGGCAGTTAAGGGTGACTAGGCTGGCAGAGGAGGGAAGCTGGGGGCAAACAGGCTGGCAGGGGAGCAGTCAGACATTAATTAGGCTGGCAGGACAGTGGTTAGGGGGTGATCAGGCTGGCAGGCAGTGCCGTTAGGGGCAATCAGGGAGGCAGGCAGGTGAGCAGCTTGGAGCCAGTAGTCCTGGATTGTGAGAAGGATGTCTGACTGCCCGTTTAGGCCCGATCCTAACAAAATCGGACATCCCTCAAGGGGCCCCAGATTGGAGAGGATGCAGGCTGGGCTAAGAAACATTCCCCGTCCCCTGTGCATGAATTTCGTGCACCGGGCCTCTAGTTTTATAATAAAACAAAATGAAAACCACCAGGTAGATAGATAACCTGAGTGGAGGGTATTTAAATGTACTTCATTTCCAATCTTGAAACAGATATTCCATTAGAGAACTATAGAAAAGCATCAATGTACATTTTTTAAAAATAAGCTTTCTTGTCCTGCAGTAGAATGCATAAAGCTGATGCTCAAAGAGAAAAAAAGCTACCCTGATGACAATGAAGGTCTACAAATTAGCCTGGAGTTAAGCAACTCTGAACAGTTTCATTCCTTACCCAGCAGCGGTAATTCTGCATCAGATTTAGCCTCACAGCCTGAATACTGCCATCGTAACAGCCAGTATAAATCTGGAGAAAGAGGTTTATCATATCAGACCAATACACACACACCAAAACACAACTATGAAACATCCTCAAAATAGGAGTCAAAAGCTACTTATAGCAACTTAAGAAAACACTGACACTAAACCAATACCAGCCCATGGTACTACAATAGGAAAGTATCCTCTAAATCTTTTCTTTTGAGTCCTTTGAAGCTGTGCTCCTTCCAGAGCCGCTCTCGGGACCCTGGCTGACAGCAAAACTGGCAGGGCTCAGAAGCACCACCTACACCTTAACTGGCGCAGCTCTGGCTTCCACTGGGCATTACGCATCAGACATCTGTATTTCATTGGAACACAGGGTTCTACTACTCAGAGTCTGAAAAACCATCCATTCTTGTTCAACTTCACAATTTAAAAATAAAACAAATCAAGGATTAGCAGGTTTAAATGAGTTAGCTTCTACTTTTAGGCATGCTATAATTATGTAATGCTAGCCAAAACTCCTGGCTTCAATACTCTGTTCAGATCATAATGTCTCTGGAAAAAGCACACTCTTTTTTAAAAAACATCTTAAACTTATCTTCTACTTATTGGTGCTATTAGATTTTTATTGCAATTTATTTAGCTATTAATAGAAAATGAAATACTCATTATTACTAGATTTTATCTTGATAACATTATGCCAAGAAATAAAAAGGCAACCAATAATGAGGCATATCAGAAACAGATGACATTTTTGGAAGTGACAAGTAGTAACATTATTATCAGTTTATAGAACTTTTAGTAAATACATTTAAAGGCCAATATGTGACATGGCAAACAATACTCACCATACTTTTATGGATGGTCATACACATAATCATGTCTTTGTGTCCTCCATAAACTTGTAATCGATCATGGGACTTAGAGGGAGGAAAAAGACAAAAAGAGAATTAAGGTTATTTACACCTTGTGTTTAATAAGCATAGTCCCTGAAGGCCTTTGGTGTTTAAAACTACACGTGAGGCACCTGAGGATATGTTTTTGGTTGGGTTTTTTTTTTTTTTTTTTTAAGTGATTTTTAGACAGAGAGGAAGGCGAAAGAAAGAGAGAAGCATCAATGTGAGAAACATTGATTGGTTACCTCTTGTACATGTCCAGGGACTAAACCTGCAACCTGGATATGTGCCTGACCAGGAACCAACCCCGCAACCTTTTGGTGTATAGAATGATGCTCTAACCAACTGAGCCACCCAGCCATAGCTCAGTAGCATTTTAACAGAAATATAACCAAGCCCTACCTAGTTTGGCTCAGTGGATAGAGTGCGGGCTGGCGAACAGAAGGGTCCTGGGTTCGATTCCGGTCAAGGGCACGTACCCTGGTTGCAGACTCCTCCCAGGCACAGGCCCTGGTCAGGGTGCACGGGAGACAACCAAGTGATGTGTTTCTCTCACATGGATATTTCTCTCTATCTTTCCCTCTCTCTTCCACTCTCTCTAAAATCAATGGAAAAATATTCTGGGGTGAGAATTAAAAAGAAAAAGGAAATATAATCTACTCTAGCCAGTTTTTCTCAGTGGTTAGAGTGTTGGCCCATGGGACTGAAGGGTTTCGGGTTCAATTCCCAATCAAGGACACACACCTTGGTTTCTGGCTCAATTCCCAGTCCCAGCTAGGGTGCATGTAGGAGGCAGCCAATCAATGTGTCTCTCCTACATCTATATTTCTCTCTCTCTCTCTCTTTCTTCCTCTCTGTCTCTCTGTCTCTCTGTCTCTCTCTCTCTCCCTCCCTCCCTCCCTCCCTTCCCCTGCTCCTTACCCTCCACTCTCTAAAGATCAATGGAAAAATATCCTTGGGTGAGGATTTTAAAAAAGAAAAGAAATATACTCTGATGGCAATCTTTCTAATAACTCCTCCTCCTAAGGGAGGAGCTGGTAATTAGAATTAATACAACCAATTTCTGCAGTTTCAAAGCCTCCAACTTCAAATTGCATTTAAGGAGAACTAAATGGGTTTTAGAGACTGCAGCTGCTGTCCAAAAACCGTTTAAATTTTGATAACTATGAGGCTGACTGATCACACATCCCAGAGCAGCGTTTCTGAAAGTACAGTCTGTGAATCAGCTGCTTCATAATGACCTAGAGTGCCTGTGAAGAATGCAGATTCCTGGGTCCCAGCCCAACCATACTATATTAAAATATCAACATCAAACCTAAGTAGACAGTCTCCCCAAACCATTTAAGCAAAATACTGGATCTAAATCCTACCTGTAATTCGTAGACACGAACAAATTTATCCAGGCAAGCAGTCACCATCACTTTGCCCAGGATGTTCACCACCGTCACTGCGTGATTGTGCCCTTTATAGATCCGCACGAGCTCCCCAGTCTGCGAGAGAGAGAGAGGAGTCAGTAGACTTCCCAGGTATCTTCCTACTTTGAGACTTATGATTCTCTAATTCCAAAAGTCATAATTCTGAGGCTTCTTGTACAACCACATAGCTATCCTAATTTTAACAGCTGAAGTACTCTCACAAGCATTTGTTACCCACACAAAATATATGAAATGTATCCTGATGGGGAAAACTTACTGTCATAGGAAAAGAAGGGTCACAGCTCTATCTGTATGTATTTTATAGCCCTCGAAGTACAGCTGACCCTTGAACAATGCAGAGGGGTTAGGGGCGCTGGCCACATGCAGTTGAGAATCAGCATGTAACTCTTGACTCCTCCAAAACTTAAATTGTCCCTCAGTATTGATGGAAAAATGGCCCCAATATCCTAAAGATACCAAAATCCTTGGCTCAAGTCCCCTATATAAAATGGCACAGAACAATGCATACAGTCAGCCCTCCACATCTACAGATTCATCATCACAGATCAAAAACAGTACAGATGTTTATTGGGGGAAAATCCACAAATATATGGACCCAAGTAGTTCAAACCTGCATTGTTCACAGGTCAACTATATTTTCACTTTTATCATTTCATTGGATCTGGGTAAGTCCCTGAGGACTTGGATTATCCCCAGGTTTACAGACCACGAACTGGGCTTCAAAGAGTTGCCTCTCTGATGTGAATAGAGTCTCTCAGCTGTTTTCATTAGTTCTATTTTAAACTATATATATCTACTTTCTTAGCGCCTCAGAAGCTCAATTTATCTCATTTAAATGCAGCATTCAAACTAAACCGTACATAAACTTTGAGTCTGTCCCCTATTAAAAATTTTGATGAGGTCAGAATTTCTAGGGTGCTCAATATTATCTAAGAGCTCATGCACAGGGATTATTATTAGGCCTCTCACTGGAAAAGGGGCTGAATCTACATTGTAGGAGATCTGATGAATCCTTCAAGCTTTAACCACCACTCTATTAAAGATTTCTTTATACCAACAGTGCTTACATGAATGTTGTGGGCGTGGACTGACTGATCACTGGAACCACTAAACACAAGGTCATTCACCACCTTAAAGAAAAGAATTCAATTAGTTTGATTCAGTACAAGGTTCTGAGTTTCCTCTGTAACTTGCAATGTATGTTGATGACTTCTAATTTTGATGAGCATAGACTAGGTATAAAACAAATTTCTCAAATTTTATGAACTGAAACTCATGTCCTATCACCAGGTACTCTGATGAATTGACAGTGTATTACTGGGTCTGTTACCTCTTTAGAATGATTATAAAGAAGGACATTAGAATATATCTATATTCTACAGTAAAATACACTTTTACTGTCCTAAGTTAACGTATTAAAAAAAATAGCACATCGCTTGGTGACGCAGGCCTGAAGAAAAGGATTGTAACCTTCTTCCTCTTTTCTAAATAAGGCATTATACAACACGCAAAATGCCATTCAGTCCCTTCTGTTTGTGCCAGACGTCCAGCTCCGGTTCTGCACCGTACTTGCCTTCATGCAGAGAACAGTCTTGCTGTGGCCCTCCAGAGTTCTGAGGAGGAGTCCGTTCCGCGCATCACGTACACTAATGGTGCAGTCGTAAGACCCCACAACCAGCAGCTTTCGGGCACCTTCCTGAGCTGTGGCCAGACAGCTAACTGCCCGAGGGCCGTGGCATTCAAAGATTTCCAGTCGTTTGTTGTTCTGAAAAATGAGTCACCGTTATATGGAGTAAATGCAGCCTAGCTGGTAAAACTCAAAATCAACTAACCCAAATCACTCTCTTAACAAAAACCCTAAGTTCTATTACCTGTACTTAAGTCCTCTTACCCATTCCCTAATCTTTAACTTCCCACCTCTGCCATTCCTGTGCCAGCTCTGTGTCCGTGACTCTCCGCCCAATTCCAGTGGGGCAAGCTCTCTCCTTATGAGTTCATTTCTAACTTCAACCACACTGTCCTGGTCATATTTAGAACTTGGTTCTCTTTTTATGCCTCCCTCCCCCACGTTAAGTTAATGATAATGAATGACCACCTTTTTTCATACTTTGTTTTCTGTGTCACAGTCCCAGGAACTCCTTCACTATTTTTCCCCCAAAGTTGAGAACAACTTTCTTAGACAGTTTCAGTAAGAGTCTGTTCTTCTCCACCTCTCTGCTATTCTGAGGTTCCTGACTTCTAGTTCTAAGGCATCTTTCAGGACATCTTCTAGTGGAGCACAGAAGCCTTTGTATTAGTCAGAGTCCCATGGGCACATCCTGAATTCCCAAACATTCCTTTCTCTCAGATTTCAGACTTGTTACCCTCATCCCCCACCAATCTTCTTCATAAAGTCTCCCACTTCCCCAAAACCTCAAAAAATGTACTTGAGGTGCATGCATGGGGCAAAACTCCCAGAAACTAAATCAGCACAGAGCGGCACAGCTGGGGACCCACAGACTTAAGCAATGATTTCAGCCACCCAGAGGTGCAAGGGAGACAGAATGAGAGTTCGGCCCAATGGTGGGAAGACCCTGGTAAACTGCCCTGGCTCTCAAGCACAGCTTCCTAAGAGTCCGGCATATCAGAAAAGGCCCAGCCCTAACAAGGCTTCAAAATTCATATCCCTGCAGAGTCTCAAATCTCTGTCTTGAGGTCCATTCTTTGCTGGTTTTTCAACCATTTAAAGACCATTTGAATTTCTTGTCCTCATCTTTCAACTAAGATGCTCCTAACTTCTATCTACTTTGAGTACATTAAGCTAATAAAAAAGGATTAGGTAATTATCATTGATTAAAATACTTTAAAATTATTCTTTCTTCTTTATTTCTATTGCTCTAACCAAATCTAATCTAGACTGTTAGCACTTTACATTTGGAATACAAACACCTTCGCTAATTACCTTTCTGTGATCTATTGCTATCAAATGAACCAAATAACTTGGTGCTTGGGTGTATGTGCTAGCTTCTTAAAGACAGAAACCATGATGCATTTTACAACTCTTATACATGAATGATACTATAATTTGGGTGTAACATAGTAAACATTCTAACATGTCTACCATGCTGCTAAAAGATGACCAGATGACCTTGAGATGTATCACTACAACCTAGTAACCAAATCCATCAATTCCATCGCTTAGATTACATCTCTTATCCATTCTCTTCTCTTCATCCTTAGTCTAACTTCCATGTCAGCTTCCATTAGAAAGCCTCCCTGCATCTACTATTACCAATATTTCCCTATCTTATCAACTCTAGAATCACTTTTTCTAAAATACAAATTGGATCATGTATCTCATACATTAAAACCTACAAAATGAAGTCCAACTTCATTAGAAAAGCACACAGGGTCATCAAGAATTGGTCCCTACTCATTTCCTAAGCCTCATCCTGGGGCCTCGTACATAACATGCCCAACACACGTTCGCTCAACAAATACAGCCACCTGTGAGTTAGGAAAGGACGAGGTCACGTGGGCATGAAGACAAACCTTTGACTTGGTTCACTTTACAGAACAGGCTACCCTCATGAAACTACAAATCAGTTAAAGCCACATCAGTGTCACACTCAAAGGAATTTAAGCTCACTTTTCAGGGTGTCATTCCTAAAAATGAGATAGACTAGTTTAACTTGTGACTCATTATTTGGCTCCAAATCCTCAGGCTCGGTTTAATTTAGCAGAGTTACATTTTGGTGCTGGCACGCGTAGGTCTGTTCAGACAGAATGAGGATCTTATGCCACTTACACCCAATGATAACAGTTTTTGAGTAGTGGTCAATCCGCTGCTTTCTCACATAAGAAAACAAGAAAACGTCTGTCTTCACTTCTCCCCCAACAATCTCCCATTTCTTTCCATACACATCTCACACTGTTTTCAAGTGGCATGGGAACTCAGCCTTCTCTCCCCAACCACTAACCTCTATGTTGAAGGTGACCACAGTGCCGTTTGCCAGTCCTGCATAGAGGATCCGCCATCTGCTGTGAAGGCAGAGGACGCGGTCGTCCAGCTGCAGCTGCTCCATACACTCCCGCGTCTGATAAAAGCACACAACACCTCATCAGCAGAGGGTAAGCAAGCAAAATGTGAAGCCCCCTTCTGAAAGCAGAGTATGAAATGATTTTATGAGGAAGAAGTAGTATCATCTGTTTTGTAGAAGGCCATCTTAAATATTTTTTCTTCTTTGAAATATGTGGCCAAAGACTCCCAAGCTGCAGATAATAACAAAAACAAATGTAAAGTCTATAATATAACCCATATTTCTAATATGGAATGTAGAAATTCTTCAAAGGGCACTAGGAATCGAGTATTAACCTCTTAAATTAAGTAGCCAAAGACAAAGTTAAAGCTGTATTTGACATCTAAAGGGGAAATTATAGTTGCATATGTAACTGCACTAATGAAATATGTGCTTTCCTGCAATTGATTCTCTATTTTAACAGCTCCCAAGTGTCTTGTTCAAACCAGTGTCAGGTTAGCCGATCCATAATTATCTATGCTTTTAAAATATATAGAACCCCAAGCTTCACATCCAATCACTAGATTCTAATTCAGTAGGCCCTGGATCATGTATTCTTTTAAATGTCCTTAGCAATTTTTTAAAAATATTTTTTATTGATTTTTTACAGAGAGGAAGGGAGAGGGATAGAGTTAGAAACGTCGATGAGAGAGAAACATCGATCAGCTGCCTCCTGCACACCCCCTACTGGGGATGTGCCCGCAACCAAGGTACATGGCCTTGACCGAAATCGAACCTGGGTTCTTTCAGTCCGCAGGTTGACACTCTATCCACTGAGCCAAACCGATTTCGGCTGTCCTTAGCAATTCTGATGCATATTCAGGTTAAACAAGCACTGTTTAATCTGACCTTCAAGAAACAATTTTGATAAATTTCCAGAACTGGGTTATATTAGCAAATTTAATTACCTAGAACCTAGAATAGGGCCAATAACACACTAAGTGCTCATGATTTGTTGTTAATGATATCAAGCAACTAAATATCCGAAAGTAGCTTTTAAAACAGGTTTGGACAGAGATGTTAAAATTAAGATGGTTTTGAGTAGGTAGGATGTGACAAGCTGTGGGTAGAATGAAAAGCTGTGGGCTGTGAAAGCCCTTGTTTTCTTCTCCCAATCTTCTCTCATACCTAAGAGTGTCAGTCTTTTAAAGTTTTCAATTTCTCCCATAAAATTACAAATATAAATGCCACACATGAAGTTGTAAAAAAAAAAAAAAAGACAGTAATTGTTGCCTCTGATTAGTACCATCTTTTTGTAATTATATAGAGGAAATTGAATTCTATATAATGATTTTTAAAAAAAGAATATTGGCACATGCAACATGAACTTCAGATATGTACATGAACTTCAGATATTATGGTAAGCTAAAACTGATACATGCAGTATTGTTTATTTTGATGAAGTTCAAGCACAGACAAACTCTGTAATGATAGATGCAAAGACAAAGTGGTAAGAAAGAAGCATCTGTCTCAATGTGTCCACTTTACAGAGTATAAACACAGCCAGAGCTGGTCAATATCATCACTTTTGATTTCTCTGAACCCGCTTACCTTAACATTATAGCAGTGAATGGTGTGATCACTGGAACCAGTGTAAAGGGCAGCATTCTTCCCAGAGGTCTGAGTAACCAGGAGGCAGTTCACTTTCGAAGTATGGCCCTCAAAGACACCAATGCATTTCCGACTCTAAAGTCAGGCACAGATCAGATTATTAGTTATGGATATAGAAGGCTCAGATACTGCTTTTCCTCAACAACAAAAAATTCTAAAACCTAACAGTTCACTGCTGCATCCTCAGTATCTAGGAAAGTGCATGGTACACAAACAGTGCTCAGTACACATGTGGTCAATAATGCCCAGCCAGTGGTCACATGCAGTAAGGTACTTCCAACTATGTCAGCTGAGTCATACCAAAAAATACTTAGAGCAATTCACTATAAGGTTGGTTAGAATGTTAATTAATGCCTAGGGCAAGACTCTCCAACACACAGACCAAAGATCTACCAAATCCAAACTGAGGCTAATTACCCAGACAAATTCCTGCATTTGACTCAGTAGCTTATAAAAATGCTCCATAATATTCTAAGACATGTCAGGTGTCATCACAGGTCCTAGTGGTCCAGGTATGGTTTCATAAGGGGACAGCTTAATAGTTATCTATGCTATCTCTGAGATCTATTTAGAATATACACATACGCATATACTTATGCTCTTGACCGAAATCGAATCAATATGTTGCAATTCAGAGTTGGAACCAACCCCCCAAACCTTACACTCATACTTCCTGGTCCCACTGCTTCTTTCCATCAGTGATCCCTTTAGTCCCTCAGGTTATTAGGCTAAAGGAACCTCTATACTTATTGCCTACAACAAACACATTCTCTTGGTCCATTATCTAACCTTTTGATTTTTCAGGAATTCAGCAATTTTAAATATACGTTCACAGAGGTTGTTCAGAGAACACAGTGTTCCTCAAGTTTCTTGGCTATCATTATTGATAAACAGATTTAGTTTAACATATACCAAATTCAACTCTCAAAAATTCATTCTATGAAAATTCAGAGAAATGGGTATTAGACTATATTAAGTGTGTGTAGTGGAAGACTGTTGCTCTCTTTAATAACTTGTACAACTAATCAACTATCTAATACTTCCCTAGTATTCTTTTTACTCCACTGTTATACAGCAGCCATGCACCTGACCTCATCACAAACTCCAGGGATCTGACTAGCCCACGCCTACTGTTGTAATCCACCTTCCTTTGTTTGGTGGGAGGAAAAAAAACCCAGCAGCTCCTGGAACACCTTAGGAAGAGGTGATATTAAGAAGGTAGAGTGGAGCCAAAACCGGTTTGGCTCAGTGGATAGAACGTCGGCCTGTGGACTGAAAGGTCCCAGGTTCGATTCCGGTCAAGGGCATGTACCTTGGTTGTGGGCACATCCCCTGTAGGGGGTGTGCAGGAGGAGGCAGCTGATCGATGTTTCTCTTTCATCGATGTTTCTGACTTTCTATCCCTCTCCCTTCCTCTCTGTAAAAAAATAAAATCAATAAAATATATTTTTTAAAAAAAGAAGGTAGAGTGGAGACACAGAATAAAATCAAGTTCCAGGGACTCTGTGGAGCAGCTGGAACAACTTTATCTAAAGTTAATCTAAATCCCACCCATATCTAGACAGCAAGTAAATCCCCTTATTGCTATTAGTTGGAGTTTCTAAAACCTGCAACTACCAAAAACATTCAAATTGCTATATCAACTTACCACCAGATTATAAGCTCGCACAGTTTTATCTGCTGAACAGGTATATAGTAAATTCCCAAATATCTGAATTGCATTCACTGCAGCTTGGTGCCCCTCAAAACTCCCTTCTGTGGGCTCATCATCATCTCCTCCTGGCTCTGAAGATATTTCTAGAAAACAAGAATATGTTTCAAAAACATGTCCACCGTGTCTGAAAAGATACTCAAAAATAAAACCACTGCATAACATGGTGGCCTGAGTTCTCCTTAGAGTTCCTGTCGCAAAATACCACAGTTTTCAATTAAGATCTTCATTATGAAGATTTCACAGTAAGAGAAAGCAGGGAAGGCCTTTCACTTAAGAAAATGATATTTGCATAATGAGTTTTTGAATGATAATGGGAAGGCACCAAATATCTGTCACATGCAAGATATCATTCTTTAAGCAGTTCTGTCTCAAAGCAAAAACCCCCGGAGCCAATGAAACTTTAATAGTAAATAACTGAATAGGTAAAGAGAGCCAGGTAAGAGAGAAAGGCATAAGAAACTGAAAAGTAGGATTTGAGGATTTAGGAACACCGTAACTACTGGTCAAAGCAACCCTCTTGGTGCTAACTCCTACCCCCTACTCTGTAAGTATATTTAAGCAGATTTAAACCCTGGCTCTAACATTCACAAGCCCTTTTTCTGTGGTAACTTAAACAAAACAGAACAACAAATACCTGAAGAGTTCTTCGATCCTTTTATGGAGGAGATCACAGTCTGGGTCTCTGCCACGCTACAAAACAAGAGCAAACGCCTTCTTAGCCCCTGTGTGAACAGGACAGGCAGAAAAGGCTAAATTTTCCTGACTCAGAGTACTGTTCTCATCAATGGGCAAAGTAGCAATGATGAGACCGTTTTCCCATCTGAAATTTCTCTATGAAAGGAAACAAAAGTACAGTAAACATTTATAACAAAACAAGAAAGCAGCAAATCTCCATTGCCAAGTTTTTTAGTCTTCCACATCTGCAATGCCTACAGATTTTCTATAGATTTGATTCTTTTAAAGGTTCTGAGTCATAACGGAAAGTTCCATTTTTAATTTTTTTATTTTTTTAAAGAAAAGAAGAATGGCCCCCGCGGGTCTGGCTCAGCGGACAGAGTTTAGGCCAGCAGACCGAAGGGTCCCAGGACCGACTCCGGGCAAAGGCACGGCCCTTGGCCGCAGCCTCCTCCCCGTCCCGAGCCCTGGTCGGCGTGTGCCGGAGGCAACCAATCACCGTGTTTCTCTCACATCGCTACTTCTCTCTTTTCCACTCTCTCTAAAAAACAATAAAAAAGTATCCTCGAGTGAGAATTTTAAAAATAAAAGAATGGTGAGACTGCTCTGATTGGATCAAAACAACATCCCTACCTTACAGGGATCCCGTCTTTATAGCGAGTGCCAATCTCACTGGTAGAGCTGACTTCATCACAGCCAGAACGAGAGGTTTCTAATGAATGTTGCTCTGTGCAGTTCCAAATATCCCTCTTCGATGGGCTGTCTGGCTTCTCCTCTCCAGATTCAGAGGAATCAATGGCCACTACTTCTAACTGCGGGTTAGGAAGCTCCAGGACTTCCAGAGAGGAGTCACTATCTGGCTCATCCCTGACACTCTCTTGTTCGAGTCCAGTTCTGCTGTCTTCCCAGGTGGACGTTGTTACTTTCCCTCCTTTGGCCGACTTTCCAGTTTTTACTTTCCTCACAGGTTTAGCAGTAAATACATCCTGCTCGGTGTCACTGTTCTCAGGCACATGGGCGGCTCGCAGAGTCTTCTTCTTCCTAAGTTTCTTCTTTTTCTTGCTGCCCCGCGTTTCAGCGGATGTCAGAGTAGACTCTGCGTGCTCAGGCTGGTCAGCAGGAGAGAGGGACTCCTTCTCTAAAGGGGTCTCTGAAGCAAAACACAATCTTGGAAAAGAACTGGTACAGGCGTCAGACCCGCTGTTGCCTTTGCCTGGCTCTTCACCTTCTTTATTCACGCCAGGAAGACCGGCTGACTGGGGAGGGAGAGCACTGCCCCCGTTTCTGGCGCTCCCTTGCTCTGCAGAAAGCCTCAGTTCTCGGCCGGGCTCACGGAGGTTTTCTGTTAGTTCTGACAAGGACAACAGTGCAGCGAGGGACGCATCAGCTGAGCGACGATCATTGGCCTCTCCTGAATAGAAAAGGAAAAAAGTATGGCATCTTTTTGTGTCTGCTCTTTATAGTCATAACCTGCAATTATTTGCTGCTGGTTCAATCTCTAAAAACTAATGACATCTCAATGACATATTTAAACTATGGCTTTTAAAGCTGTTCACCCCTCACTTTCCCATAATCGACATAAATATCTATTATACCACTTAGTACACTTTGCCTTGCTCAATCTCACAAACAACATGCATGTTTTATACCCTACAAAAGCTCCTTATGGGCAGGAATTGTTTCTATCAATCTTTTTTCCTTGTTTCTGATTTGAAATATCCACACACTGAACATCATGTTCTATTCTTAGTAGACATTAAAGTATCTATTTAACCGAAGTGCATTTCTTCTTAATTTTCATTATGCATTTTACTTGTACATCATCCAGTTCAGCTACATACCAGTAGTTAGTTAAGTCAGCTGACTTAAAAATGTCTATTTTCTTTGACTTAGTTATTTGATGTCTATAAATTTTAACTGACGAAATAATCACATACTCAAAAGATATATATAACATAATGTTAGACAGAATCCTAAAAACAAGGAAAAACAACACTGAAATTAAATAAATATTGCACATCCAGATTATTATGCAACTTCTCAAATATTATGCAACTAGTAAAATAAAATATTTTAGATGAATTATTTTATGACACAGGGAAATAATCATGACATATTAAATAGAAAAAAGCCAAGTTATAACAGACCACAATTTCTCCTTTGTATAAAGTCTACATGTACACACAAACATGTAAGATTTAAAAAAAGACGGAAAGCCCTGGCCAGGGTGATTCAGTTGGCTGAGCATTAGCCCATGCACCAAAAGGCAGCCAGTTTAATTCCTGGTCAGGGCACATACCCACACTGTGAGTTTGGTCCCTGGCTGGGGCGTGTGTGTGGGAGGAAACCAATCCATGTTTCCCTCTCACACTGTTTCTCTTCTCTCTCCCTCTCCCTTCCTCTCTCTCTAAAATCAATAAACATATTTTTTAAAAATCCTGCCCTAACTGGTTTGGCTCAGTGGATAGAGCGTCGGCCTGCAGACTCAAGGGTCCCAGGTTCAATTCTGGTCAAGGGCAAGTACCTTGGTTGTGGGCACATTGCCAGTAGGGAGTATGCAGGAGGCAGCTGAGTGATGTTTCTCATCGATGTTTCTAACTCTCTCTCCCTCTTCCTTCCTATTAAAAAAAAAAAATCAATAAAAAATGTATTTAAAAATAAATAAATAAATAAATTCCTCTGGTATCATAAAAAAGACTGAAATAGTCCTAACCAATTTGGCTCAGTGGATAGAGCGTCGGCCTGCAGACTGCAAGGTCCCAGGTTCGATTCTGGTCAAGGGCATGTACCTTGGTTGCAGGCACATCCCCAGTAGGGAGTGTGCATGAGGCAGCTGATTGATGTTTCTCTCTCATCAATGTTTCTAACTCTCATTCCCTCTCCCTTCCTCTCTGTAAAAAAATCAATAAAATGTATTAAAAAAAAAAAAAGACTGAAATAATACAAGTTGTCCCAAGAAATCTATACACACTTCGAATGAATGATTATAAAGTCGGTGTTTATTAACATACAGTTCATTTTCAAAATTTAAAAGAATCTACAGAAATGAATAACTTTTTTGTTAATGCCTGTTTTCAAACTAATGACCATTCTGGTCCAGGCATTGCTGATAACGGGAAGCAATGGAATTGCAAACATCAAGAATCATTTCATTCGGTATTTTTGCACCCTCAATCCGTCGACTGTTGCTGATTTTTAGCGTAAACTTTTATGTATCCCCATAAAAAAAAGTCTAGTGGCACTTTAGGATAAATTTTCTTTGGTCAAAGCTTAGTCTGGCTTCAAATCAGTTAAACCTAAAAAGGAGTGAAAATTAGGTGAGTATATGCATTTTTGGAGGACACCCTATACATGTAACATATTTAGATTTCTAGTTTCCCAATTACTTACAATGAACATAAATTAGAGGATTTTTTTTATTCTTAAATTTTTAAATTGATTTTAGAGAGAGGGTAGGAGATGTAGAGAGAAAAGATCAATAAGAGAGAGAAGCATCAATTGCCACCTCCACTGAGGATCAAGCTCGCAATCTGGACATGTGCCCTGACCAGGAATCGAACCGGCAGCCTCTTGGTGCACGAGATGACGTTCAATCGAGCACACCAGCCAGGGCAACATAAATTAGTTTTACAATCAGGAAAAAAATCAAATTAAAGTTGTTTTTTAAAAATTAGTTTAAAAGATCACTATATTCTTTATTACTAGTTTTTTAAAGGAAACACTAAATATCACCCATATAAAAGTAACAAAATTCAATATGAAAGACAATATACATTTGATACAGATATCTACATTAGTATTGCAAGAGGTAGAGAAATAAGAGTAAGTCTTCAGAATTTTTATTTTGGCTTAAGAAATCAGACAATGCCAGTCTGTTTACTTTTTTACTTAAGTTATTAATATAGCACAATGGTGGCTATATAGATTTCAAGTAATATTTTAAGTTGCTTAGAAGTTATTTTCAAATGGTAACCAAGTGAGTGTTATTTTATGTAAAGACTAAAACTAAAAACCTTGGCTATTTCTCAAAACCACTCAAGTTCCTATTAGATAATTCTAAATCCCAGAGCCCCTTCTACCTTTCATCATGGCTACCTGGTTTCTCAGGTTTATTATATTAACCCTGGCTTGTACTTTAGGTGATAAAGGCAGTCAAGGGCTAAGAAATTCAGAGAAAATATCTGACTGAACATCAACCTTATTTATCACCTCAGAACTAAATCATTCTTCACCAATCCTAATACAATAAATGGAACATTTTTAGGTACTAATACAAAATCAAATAAGTAATTCCATAGTAGAGAAAATTAAGGAAAAGTTATTGATATTTAAATAATTCTCCTGAATGAAGAAAACCTTAAGAAAAATTAATTGTATTAACTTCAGTTTACTGAACAAGTATAACGTTACATCACTGATATAAAATTGCCCATTACGGGGATGTCCTTAAATCAGAGAAAAATTTACATACTATTAGCTTGGAGTAACTCCTTGGACACATTGCAAGGAGAGCCTTGTGACACAGCATTCACATTATCTTCTTGTTCAGAAGACATAGGTTCCTGTTTAATCTGAATTGATGAGTCCGGAGCAGGAACACTGCCATGGGCTTGGAAAGTAGGAGATGTGGGTACTTGGCAAGAGACTCCTGTAGATGATGGAGGCTCCAAAAAAACTGGGAAGAAGGGAGCAGGCAGCAGCGTGGCATCAGCAGATGTCTGAGATCTACTGTTCCTCTGTTCTCGCGTGAGGCTACAGGGAACCTGGTACGGGCGTTCAGAAGGCTCATATGTTTCTGAAATGGAACACATACAAAAGCTAAAATGTTATCTGAAAAGTCCCTTGTTTCTCAGCCAATATGTATTTTTAAAGATTATACAAGAATTTAAAGGTTCTCCTAATTCTTCAAAATAGATTGTCATATATCTACAAAACCACAAAGACTATAGATAGAACAAGCATTAATAATCTAATTTTTCAGATTTTAAGTGACTTATCGGAGGTCATCTTATCTAATAAAGAGGTAATATGCAAATTGACAATCACTCCAACACACAAGATTGGCAGCAGAGGAGGGCAGTTGTGGGCAATCAGGCCAGCAGGGGAGGGCAGTTAGGGGCAACCAGGCCTGCAGGGAGGGCAGTTGTGGGCGGGGGGGGACCAGGCCTACAGAAGAGAGCAGTTGGGGGCAACCAGGCTGATAGGGGAGGGCAGTTAAAGGTGACCAGGCTGGCAAGGAAGGGAAATTAGGGGTAACTAGACCAGCAGGGGAGGGCAGTTAGGGGTGACCAGGCCTGCAGGGGAGGGCAGTTGGGGAGGACCAGGCATGCAGGGGAGGGCAGTTTGGGGGCAGAACCAGGCCTGTAGGGGAGGGCAGTTGGGGGTGACCAGGCCTGCAGGGAGGGCAGTTTGGGGGCAGAACCCAGGCCTGTAGGGGAGGGCAGTTAAAGGTGACCAGGCTGGCAAGGAAGGGAAGTTAGGGGTAATGGACCAGCAGGAGAGGGCAGTTAGGGGCAATTGGGCCGGCAGGGGAGGGCAGTTAGGGATGACCAGGCTGGCAAGGGAGAGAAGTTAGGGGTGACCGGGCCAGCAGGAGAGAGCAGTTAGGGGCAATCGGGCTGGCAGGGCAACAGTTAGAAAGCGATCAGGCTGGCAGGGGAGTGGTTAGGGGGTGATCAGGCTGACAGGCAGAAGCGGTTAGGGGCAATCAGGCAGGCAGGCAGGCAGGCAGGCGAGTGGTTGGGAGCCAACAGTCCTGGATTGTGAGAGAGATGTCCGACTGCCCATTTAGGCCAGTCTGACATCTCTCGAGGGGTCCCAGATTGGAGAGCATGCAGATTGGGCTGAGGGATACTGCACCCCCAACCCCCACACAAATTTCATGCACCGGGCCTCTAGTATAGATACTAATAGAAGAGACAAGATTTGAACCCAGGTGTTTTGATTCCTTAAGCCAAAGCTCTTTCTGTAATATACTGTCTCCATTGCTAAGCACTTTGGGGATGGATGTACAGTCTTACAGACCTCTCAACAGAAGAATAAAACCAAAGAGACATGAGAGAAATCATACGATTTTTTAATGACTATTTCAATTCCCCTCTACGGAGAAAAAACATAGCAAGCTACAGAGGGCCCAATCCAAATACCTTGCAATCCCTGTAGAATTTGTATTCTATGGGTCCTCAGAGCACTCATCTCCATAGTTATCTAAAAATAAAGTATTTTGTTATGAATTTTCAAATCCAATGAGAGATTACCCATTTTCATTATATGTTCCACCTGCTGTTACCTGCTGCTTGAGCATAAGAAGCCTCTGAACTTCAACATAAGCCGTCTGAAGTGCTGCTCGGGCCTGCAGAAGGTTGTTATCCATGCACTGCAACGACTTGCTTAGTTCTTCCTCCCTTAAAGAAATACTCAGCAGCTGGTCCACCTGAGAACGTTCTGCCAAAAGAAATCAGAGCCTTGTTTAATACTGGAGACTCCTCTTTAGTATTTATTTAATAATATAGCTCCTCAGAACATGGAACTACATCAGTATCTAGAATAAGCCTTTATTTCTCTCCAATAATATCAGACTCACTGAATCTCACAAATCATATAGTCAAGCCAGTTGCTATCAGAGCGGGAAACCAAAGGTGAGAATTGGTAAGATGAAGGTGCCTCAAAGGTTCAGTAGTACCACCACATGGTACCATCTTCCTAATAACCATTTCCACCACTACCCTTCCAGCGACATCTTTGTCCCAAGCAAATCCAGTGTTGCAGTTTCTACTTCCCTTTCTTCCTTTATCTATCACACTATTCACCCAGGGCTTTTGCTCAGATTGGACCTCAGATAGGTTCTATTTGCACTCTCCTCCCAATCCATATTTTTCTGATCTATTAATTAACATAGTTATGTTTATTAGAGAAATCTGCCTGAAGGAGCTATAGCAAACTTCTCCATTACTATAGTAGAAAACCAAACTTTTTTGTTATTTTTAAATAAAATGTTCTACTATATTCATCTGTCATCTTTGTCTCTTCCCTATTCAATATGCCAGGACCTCTTTCGTAAACACCAGACTCACATATCTAACTACTGACTTAGTATGTCTACCTAGGTGTCTCTAAGTCCTTTCTATAAATAAATAAATAAATAAAGTAAGTAAGTAAATAAGTAAATAATAAATAAAATGTTTTTATTGATTTCAGAGACAGGAAGGGAGAGAGATAGGCTGCCTCCTGCACACCCCCTACTGGGAATCAAGCTGGCAACCTGGGAAGGTGTCCTGACTGGGAATCGAACTGTGATCTCCTGGGTCATAAGTCGACACTCAACCACTAAGCTACACCAGCCAGTCTTTTAACTCAAGGGATCCAAAAGGGAACTCATCACCTTTTTCTATTCTCAACCTGCTCCTCATGGAGTTTTCTAGCTCTGCAAACGATGTCATCATCCACACAGCTGCCGCTCTAGAAACTGGAGTCACCCTTGACTCCTACCTTACACATCACTTCCAATCCCCCAAGGCTTTCAATCACTTCCCGCACCAGCTCTCATACTGCATCAAGGTAGGGTGAGTGTAAAGCAAGCGGTGAAGAAGCATCATCAGTCAGTGAGCCACCTTAAAAACTTCTCTCCTCATTTCACATGAGAAAAGCCACCAAGATTCATAAAAAATGGAGACTAAAAGAAACGGATAAATGACCAAAACGGAGAAAAATTTACTGAAGGCCTGTTCCTCTTTATCCCACTGAAAAGGCCCAATGAGACTCTCTGTTTTTATACTGAACTCAATTTGTCCAAGATATATATTAACTTTAGCTTACAGGTGTATGTGGCATCATGTATTTCTCCTACAAATGCAACTGTATGTTATGTATATAGTAGAAAATCAAACCTTCCCATGCACTAATCAAGACAACAAAAGTGTAAAAGAAATTATAATAAATGGGCAGTGTTTGAAAACCACAAGCTATACCATGTGAAGTTGTAAAAGGCTGAATTGCTAAAAGAACAATTTCCTTCTGCTAGAATATTCTGCACTATACCTTTCTTTCCTTTAATTTTCCTTCTTTTATTTTTTCTCTCAAGACTTGGGAGTTCAGGAGAAGATCCATCCTGAGGAAATACAGAAAATTGAATAATATTAAATATATAACGGAGGGGTGGAAAGAATTAGTTCTGAGATAGTCATACAATATTATTTATTATTTTTACCATCACTAATAGGATAGTAATAGAAGTAACCTGTATATGATATGAAGTAAAATATTAGCTGAATAAATATATACATTTGATTTTCTTAAAAAAACCTAAGGTCAAGAACCTTTTTAGCGTTTTAGAGGTATTAAACCCCACAGGGCAGAGGCAAAGCATTTCATACCTTGGTAAAGCAAGACCTAAGAAGCATGGACAAAACCAGTGATACAAATATATGATTTCATAGTGGCACAGTTTCTACTTTAAATTTCAGCAATAAAATATTTACAATGAAAAGCTAAAGAGTCCACTGAGATAAGCCCTAAGATATTGGCTTTGTCATAGAACAATCTCTCACCCAACTTCAGTATCTAGCTCAATAGGGACAGAGCTGGAATTTGAATCCAGGCTTACAGCCCAAGCCCGTATTTACTCTGTTATATTATACTAGAGTCCCGGTGCACAAATTTGTGCACCAGTGGGGTCCCTCACCCTGGCCTGTGGGACCAAGCCGAAACTGGCTCTCCAACATCCCGAGGGGTCCTGGATTGCGAGAGGGCACAGTTCAAGGGGCCCCACCGGTACATGATCGGGGCTGGGGGTATATAGGAGGTCTCCAGGGTGTGTCCAGCCCATCTTGCTCAGGCCGGACCCCAGCAGGAGGCTAACCTACCGTTTGGAACGCCTGCCCCCTGGTGGTCAGTAGACATCATAGTGACCAGTTGACCAGTCAACTGTCTGCCCCCATGGTCAGTGTACATCATAGCGAGCAGTTGAGTGGCCTTTGCATATCATTAGCATAGTACGCTTTGACTGGTTGAACAGTCGACCAGATGACCAGACACTTAGCATATTCGGCTTTTATTATATAGGACTGCCCCAGTATTAAAGGAAATAGCCCGTTTTCTCACAGTGCTAGATTCCAGATTGTATTACCATCACAATTCTTTCTTTTCAGAAAAGGTTTCTGAGAGTTAAACATTAGCAACAGAGATGTCAGAACAGAAGTGTCAGTGAAAGAACGAACTCTGAAAGACCATGCTGGAGAAATGAAGTACGAAAGACAGAGTAATGGAGACTACAAATATTTCTAAGACTCTGCTTATACAGATGCACTCCAGTAGTATTAAAACTTGGTGTCGAGCCTAATACTGCTAGATCCAACAAGCCCGCATGCCCTCCAAAGGCAAGACCAGAAGGCCTTTCTTCAGCCCCCGTACAGAACGCAGGATGGAAACAGATAAAGTTACAGCTGAAGATGTGGCTTACTCCTTGTCAGGTGATATAAAAATGATTGGCTTGATGACTAATTTTAGAGATGACTTCATATTTTCCTAGTACTGTACAATCATATTCAATTACATCAAACTTAGAAGAATTACTCAGTAAAAGAAACCAGTAGAACAATCTGGAAGTGAGAGTAAGAACCTCACAAGTCTTCTATGCCTGAGTAGGGAGAATCACAACCCTAGACACCCAAGGAAAATTAAACCGGTAAATCTTCCTGACAACATCCAAGTCACCACACAAAATGTTCTACAGGACACAAGGAATCATACTCACTCCAGTAGCTCTTCGTTTCTTTCTCATATTCTGACCGTCATTTTGTTCAGCACCAGACGTACAGCTACTATCTGTGCCTGCGTCTGCCAAACCGGAGCCTGCAAGAGCTGAGGACACATACGATGACAAAGAGTTTCCTTCCCCATTACTCTCCTTGGCGCTCGGATTCTCTGAAGGTGGTCCAGTACTCGCCTGGCTGTTCAGGTCTTTTGTCAAATGCATCAAAGATTTTGCACAGTCGGAGGGTAACTGTGCACTGTGCCGCCTTCGAGGAGCAGCTCTTTCAGCCTTTTCACCTGTTCTTAGGGAGGCAGCCAGAGGTGTCGCCTCCTGCTTGAGGCCCGCGGCTGACTTCTGACTCTGTGCAGCCCTCAATGAGTCAGTGGGCGAAAAAATCCGCTGGGGCTCATTTTCTTTGCCTGCACCTTCCTCACTGAAGAAGCTATACACAGGCGCCCTGTCCAGGATCACGCTGCTCTCAGAAAGGCTCCGCTTCCTTGCCAATCCAGGAGAGGAAGAAATGGACACATCTTCCCACTGGAATCCTTCCAGACTGGACAGATCAGGCTCCTCATCCAAATCCAAGACTTCTTGTTCATTCTGAACTAGAGGCACCATTTCTATGCCAAACCTTGAAAGAAGAGAGAGAGAGAGAGGAGAGAGGAGAGAGGAGAGAGAGAGAGAGAGAGAGAGAGAGAGAGAGACATAAATCCAACATGGCTGAGAGAAGGGCGCACCACTTTGTGTCCCAGCCCCTGCTGTGCACCGAAATGACAAACACCAATACGACGGCTCGGCCCGGGAGGAGCTCAGTCTGAGAGCTTTATGTAAACAACCAGTGTGAGTTTTGTGCTGTAAGCATTGTAAAGCAAGACACAGACAGAAGTCTGAATTGTGACTGCTACCAAATTAGAGATTAGTAAACAGCAACGAGAATATGAGAAAGTAAAAATTGAGGTTTTTATTTAATATGGAGTTTGAAACCAACAAGTACATAATTTTAATATCAAACCAAAACAAACAGAAATGTCTTATTAAGCATTCACAACTGTCAGACATTATATTAAGAACTTTATATTTGTTTTTTGTTGTTGTTGGATATGTCTTACTGATTGTTTAGAGAGAGGAGGAGGAAGGAGAGAAAGACCGATGTGAGAAATATCCATCAGTTGCCTCCTGTACACACCTGACTGGGTATGTGCCCCGACTTGAACTGTGCACAGGATGATGCTCAACCCACCGAGCCACAGCGGCCAGGGCAGAGCTCCGTGCAGGCAGCCCTCGGGCTACGCGGGAGATCCATCCTACCATGTGACGTAACTCCATTTCCGCCGTAAGTCGGAACTCACCTACGTCACTCACGTGGAGCACATACACAGCAGTATTGAAGTGAAACAGTAAAAAAATTTAAAAGATAATTCCTGACCTTTTCTTGTGGTAAATAAATAATAAAAAACACATAAAGCACATATGTACATATTTCAAAATGACAGACCTTTTTTTTTTTAAATAAATAAATGGGAGATGGCGACGTAACCACAAAACGACATACAGCGAGTCCAACGTAACCTGAGGACTGCCTGTATTTGTAATCTCTCAACATTCACAAGTTACGGGAAAGGAAAATGGGGTACAATAAATACATCATTTCAATAAGGATAGAAATATAACTGTAATCAGCAAGATGATGTTCAAGTAGCAAATCTGTTGAATGCTACTTAACCATTCAGAAAGTTTCATACCTCAACATCAGATGATTAGCCAAATTATTACACAAGTACTTAAGAAAAAATCCTTTGTGATCACACATATAATGCCCAGAGTAAATACAAGAGTAAAGATTCTAAGTAAAAGAAAATGAGAATTATTATAAAGTTACATCACTCAATGAAGATCTACAGATAAGAATCAGATTCATATACTTTTTAATGCTGTTACTTTCTGGCCCCTAAAACCAAAGTGCAGGATTTCTGATTTTTGATTTTTTTTTTTTACTATGTCCACAGCTCATTTCTCAGAAGTAGTGAGCTTCTTTTAACCTAAACTTCCTGCTAGGTAACACTTTATTCCATTTGTTATAGAACAGCAGTCACTCTGATAGCTAAACCCGACATACAAAACACACTTTAAAAAATTATTAGAGGAAGGGAGGGAGGGAGAGAATCATTGATCTGTTGTTCCACTTATTTATGCATTCAATGGTTGACTCTTGTATGTGCCCTGACCAGACATTGAACCCACAACTTTGTGTATCAGAACGACGCTCTAACCGAGCTACCAGGCCAGGGCACACGTATTTTTTTTGCAAACATTTAATTAAATATAACAAGAATTCTTCTCCTGACCAGGGTCAAAGGGTAAACTTGAAGAGAAATGGATACCGAAAAGCAGCACATACCTGGGTAAGCCTTTGCCTAGCTCTTGCTTTTTCTTGGTGACTTGATGAATGACCTGTTCCCAGTTGACATTTCTCCGAGATGCATTTAGAATCTGCCGAAGGGTTGGCTTGAGCCCAGATTCCTTCTCTGTGTCACTCTTTCGATGGCCACTAATATTGCGAATGCGGCGAGCACTATTGAGGTTTGGCTCAGGAAGGTGTGCTCCAGTTTTGCTTTTCAAACTAATGTGCCGGGTGAGATCTCTTTGGAGTGAGGCAGGAAAGCCCAGCTTGCTTAGTTCAGGCAGGAGAAGGCCTGAGGGCTGAGTTATATCACTCTTTTGAAGCTCCGCACCCAAGCTAGTACTCTCAAAGCCCTCTGTTTCATAAGATACATGAGATTTAACGGACTCATCAACCTGTCCATCTTCGAGAGAGGCTTTTAAGTCTAGCAGTAAACCAGAGTGTGGACTGGCTACAGATGTCATTTGTAACTCAGGTTCTTTCTGGTGAACTACCGACTCACATGGGGAAGCGGACAGCTTTCTGGGTGCTTTCAGGCTCTGGCGCTCTCCCTCTTTCTCACCAGCCTTTTGAGCGCTGCAGGATAAGACGTCTGTGGCTGCAGAATCCGGGGTTCCAGCTTTTGTTCCATGCTTTTCCACCTCAGATATCTCTCCATCACTCTCATCTTCTAACGAGTGCACCTGAAACTCAATCTTCAAAGATCCCTTTTCAGACTCTTCTACATTCCTACTTGCTCTTTCACAGTTTCTGGTCCTTTTAGAAGTGCTAAGAAGCGGATCTTGCAATGACCCATGAAACTGTGGCGCCTCTTTGGCTTTTTGTAGTGTATCACCTAAATTTTCATCAGACTCCCTCTGAGTGCCAAACCTATTTTTATTCCCTTTTAAAACACGAGGACATGAACTCTGCAATTTGGACCTGTAAGAGCCATGACTGTCTTCCCCCTTGTGTTTGTTTAAGGAACTTGAATGTTTTCCAGGAAAAAAATAATTTGCTTTGGTGTTTTTTGAGGGATTCTTTAAATCTTGCTTTTGAGGGACTGATTTAGTAACTGGAATTGGAAGAAGTGGGGATTTTAATGATGGCATCTTATTTAAGTTATATGCTTGCTCAGGTTTTTCTGTAATGCAGTCAGAAGTGGCTTTGTGATTAAGAGACCCAGTACGTGTTTCTTTTTGTGTTTTCAGTAGTGGGGAATTATTTGTTTCATCAATTTGGGACACTTGTGTTCCTTGGATTAAGGTAAAATCAAAGAAAGGCTTATCTATCATTTCCGACTTGCTCCCAGCGACGTCTTTCATTCCTGGTTGTACATCCAGAGCCTTCTGGGACGGGTAAGGAGTCCAGCGACGGTGCTTTTCCCTGGCGACACTGCTGTTCTTCCCACCAATTTTGGAAGCTATGGTCTCTGTCTGCTTAGTGGTTTGGCTTTCTGGCTGCTCAAAATTGAAGTCAAATAAGCTTTGTGAAGAAAATTTATCACTTGTATATCCTTCAGGACCTCTGTATGTGGCAGCTGTACTAACTTTGTCATTTTCTTGCCGCTGCCATTTATATCTCTCTTGATTGTATTTGTTTGACTTGGATTTCTTGTTCCACGGCTTAGGCATGTCTTCCATTTGACAGTTAGAATTTCTGTTTCTGCCTGGTTGAAATTTGTCTCCAGGACTACTGTAATTCCAACTATTTGTACTGCGCACATTGGATTTCCAGTTTCCGTTACTGCTGTTCACATGCCAACTGGAAAAGCCACCTGTTCCTTCAGAATGCCAGCTGGAATTCCTTCCTGTACCATTGTGATTCCAATCTACCGCTCCATTATTTGAATGCCAACCACCTCCAGAATTACTATGGTTATGAAACCAAGTTGAGGAGCCTCCTGCAACACCCTTATGCCACCCTCTTGGTCCAGCACCATTCCTCAGAGAATGTGCAAAGCTGTTTTTCCTAGTGTTACTAAAGCCATCCTTCTCCCACTTCCAGTCCCGCTGAGGAGGTCCCCGATGATGCCATGCTGGCTGGCTGTAGCTTTCTCTGTCTTGGTAAGGAATTCTGTCTTCTCGTCTCCGCTGGAGCTGCCTGTCATCAGGTTTTATTTCTTGGCTGCCACTGGGAGGCTCATCTTGTCTGAAAGAAAAAGTTTTCATTACTGATTTAAAAGAATTCTTTTACTTCCTTTAAAGGCATAACCCACCAAACTTCCCCCTCGACCTCCCTCCCCTATTACTCATTTGTAATATAGAGTCCATTTTTATTTTTAATAGCAGTTGCTGGCCAGGGCCAGCATTTTAAAAATAAAACCAATCACATTTTGCAGCTATGGTTAGTTATCATAATTAATACAATTTAAGTTCGGATGCTCTTAATATTATGATTTGTTCAGTTGTTGGTTCTTTCTGGGGGGAAAAAAAGTTTTTTAACCTATTTTAAATGGTAAGATTTTACTGTGCATAATCACGTTCATTAATAAACACTTTCAATGACTGTTAGTGGAGAACGAAAACTTCTATGCACTATTCCTATTCCTGAGGGGCTTACATCTTCGTTGATAAAATAAGGTCAGAGTGTAAAATAGCCAAAACAAATAAGCAGCGCTCACAGTCAGTGCTATAAGGTGTTCCATGTGCAAGGTTTTTATAAAGAAGCTACAGCTGTATGAACTATTTATGTTAGACAAAGAGCCTACAGAAATGTGATTAAATTTAAATAAACATCACTGGAATATGTGTAAAATTATATCCTCTACAAAATTCCTATCGTATGCCTAGCATAGTGCTTAGCATATGGAAGGTGCTCAAAAAATTGAGTAATACTAGATAAAATTTATTGAGCACCTACTAATTGTCAGGCATTTAATGTTTAACATTTTATAAAAATTATCTTATTTAATTTCACAACTCTGAAACAAATATTCTTATTACTCCTACTTTTTAGCTGATCAAACTGAGGATTAGAGAAGCAACTTGTCCAGAACCGCCCAGAGTAGTAAGTGGTATAACAGATTTGGACCTTGGCAGTCAGTCTCCACTCTCAGCCACTAGGTTTTGATAGAATGAATATCCCAAAACAAAGTTTCTATAGTTGGGTTCCCTGTTCTGAATTTGACATGAATCTTAAATTCAGTACTGACTTTATTTTTTTTTAATATATTTTTATTGATTTCAGAGAGGAAGGGAGGTGGAGAGAGACAGAAACATCCATGATGAGAGAAAATCATTGACCGGTTGCGTCCTGCACACCCCAAATGGGGATCAAGTCCACAACCCGGGCAAGTGCTAGGATCCAACTGTGACCTCCTGGTTCTTGAGTCGACACACAGCCGCTGAGCCATGTAGGCCAGGCTGAGTACTGACTTTAATTGGCTCTAAAAGCTTCTAGTGTCTTCGAGATTAGAAGTTAACTATAATAATTAGGAGTTACCTATAATATGAATTTACTGAGAAGCTCTTTTACCCTGTAACTTAATGTTTAATCTTCACACAGATAAGCTAACAATGACACAAATGTATAACCAAAACAGAAGTTAGTCTCCTAGAGGCACTAACACCTTAAACCAAGAGTGAAGTACAGCTACACTGAAAGTAGTGAGAATGTCATTTGAAGGACTGAACAATTAAAGAACCAAGTTGCCAATGACATTTTAAAACTAAGGAAGTCTCCTTCAAGGACTTGTTCAAAAAGCATTTAACATATAAAGTAAAAATTACTTGCTTTTTCACATCCAAACCTCTAACTAAAAATGAAAGGTAGACCAGATATAACTATTACTCAAGAAGGATCTCTAAAAATTGTTTTAGAATTTGAAATGTTTCTCATCATGCCCTAGGACATACAAAATTACCTCATCTCATAACTGGTTCTCTCTTTTACTCATATCTGAAAATTTCTGCTTCAATAATGAAAGTATTTAGATCACAAATCAACAATGTTAAAATATAGTAAACAGCCTGATACATTAATATAGATGTAGGTATGAAATTAAGTAGTACAAGTAGGAAAACTTATACTGCTGAAATGATCTTGTCAAATTTAAAAAATAAATTTATTCAATAAATATGTACTACAGCACTTAAACATGAAACAATAAATCAAATATGGTAGAAGCACCATGTTAATTCAATTAAGCAAAAACAGTTTTTCCTAAGGGATGCAATAAGAATATTACATAAAACAGTCATATGAAGCTTATATACCAATACTTTTTCTATAAGAAAATTTAGATATCAAATAAAAAAATTTTTTTAATAACCAAAAACTTATCAACATGGTAAAAATTTCAGATATGTAGCAACAATAGCTAGCTTTATGTAGGAACACTGAATTTTTTTTTAAGCAGACAGTACAGGAGTTCAAGAAAGCATTCCACTGTCCTTTTATATATAAGACAGCAACTTCAAGCCAAACTTTACAACTAAGATAAGATTGAATGCTATAGGCTGACAAGTATGGAAATGGAAAATGTATTCTCTACTATCCTATTTCAGATAGGCTTTTTTAAAAATCAAAGTCATTACTCACCGACTTTGTTCTTTTCTTTGCTTTATTAACTGAACAAGTTCCTTGTCAAAATAATCTTCTTCTTCTTCTCCCTTTCCATCATCTTCTCTTTCCTGGGCATCAATGTTATCTTTGTGCAACTGGCCAGAAATATGCTTTGCGTATGCGGAAAGACCCACTTCTGTGACCCCGCACACCCGGCACTCATGACTGCTGTCCCTAGGGAAAGAGGGAGATGAGGGGCATTCAATTCTCCCCACTGGCATGGCACACTCACCAGATCTGTTATAGTTTCCTCTGAAAGGCAATGCACACTTTGGCACAGTGGAAAATTAGTGCTAATCAATTTCAATAGTTCTTTCATCCCTGTTTGTTCATAGTTTACTTTTTAAATGAATTTAGGATTCTTTTCCAGCAATCAAGAGGCAGTACACTTCAGAATAATGTCTTTTAGGAGGAGAAATCTTCTTGAATTGCTGTACTTAAAATCTTGCCAGAGGAAACATGGTGAAAGGGGAGGCAGGGTAGGGGGCTCAGAGCAAACAGAAGTTGCTCTGCAGCACACCCACGGTGCCAGCTGCACTCAGGAAGCCTGGTGACAGCACTTCCATTTAATATCTGGCTCAAGAACTTTCTCCCAGTGAAAGTGAAGGGGTGGAGAAAAGAGTAGGCAGCATAGCCAATCCCAGCCGAGTAACTAAATCGAACAGCTGGAGCTCTGCCTGGAATGTGAAGATTCCGGACCCAGGGCAAATGACCAGAGTAGTCTCAGCAAACTTTTTTGGTCTGAATGATACATGTGATCTGCATTCTGCATCAGAGGGCTTATTTTAAAGGGAATGGAAAGCATTTCAGTTGTAGGAAGTCAACAGCTGTGCTAGGCAAACGGTTTTTCTCAAGTTTCAGAATATGCTACAGTTTAGAGAAGCAAAACCAAGTTCTTAGTTAAGAAACTGATTGAGCAGACTTTTTCTTTTACTTTACACACAGTGGTAAAGCTCATCGTTGGCCAGTTCAAGAAGCTGTAAGAGACGAATAATTTAACTGCTTTTTTTTAGCATGGTTCAGCTGTCTATGTGGTCACTAAGAAACAACTCAACCTTATTGTTTGTGTTGGGATTACACTAGTGATACTTTTGCATTTCCTATACCCATCTATTAAAAAAAAAAAACTCAACACAGAAGACATGCTGTCTTTGATAAGAGACTGTATGTATATATATATATACACAACTCCGTCTTCCTCTCATATACCCATCAAGACATGGCAGTATTCATATCAATTAAGCAGAAGAGACCTCCAAAACTGAGTACTTCCTTTACTAGTTACAAATCACCTGTTCATTAAAAAAAAAAAAAAAAAAACTTACTGAGCAACCACTAAATTCTAGGCACCATGCTAAGTCGATGGCGACAAGTTGTCTAGGGTGACAAAATATAAACAAAAAATGCCCACTATGCCCAGTAAATTTAAAAACAAAGAACACACTATTATTTTACTCTGCAAGAATCATGGAAAACGCCTCAGAAAAATGGGAAAAATTCATAGTTTTTTGGGCTTTGTAATCTTAAATGGTCTGGATATAGTTTTTGACATTAAGATTCATTTTTAATAAGTTCTAACCAAGTTCCCTGAGAATATCATTACCCAATTACCTTGAATATTAATATTACAATTCCTTCTAATCCTCAAGGAACTTTAATACACTATTTTCACAAGAGTTTTCCACTACATTTATATACTTAGAGAAGAATAATCCTCAACTTTCTCCAACTTATCAGGGATAGCCATACTCTTTTCTCAATGCAGTTAATTAAGGTAGCTTTCAAAGTGAATGTTAACTTGTAAAGAAAACAAGCCTTTTCTCACAGCAACACAGAAATAAGTTCAAAATATATAAATATAAACCAACCCAAATAGCAGCATCAAAAGTCTCTGAAAACTATACCTAACCTAAAATACATAATTTATAATAAAAATTTAAATCAACTGAATTTTCTGGTTAGAAAGTCTTTTTGGTTTTAAACTCTCTAAAATTATGGAATATGTTCTAGTCTACTTTTCTATCTAAAAGCTTACAGAATGCTAACCTGTATATTGCAGTACCAGGAACATCATTCTAAAAGGCATTCTTAAGTGAAATCCCTAATTTTATCCTTACTTTTAAAATGCAGACAATTTTCCTCACACCCAAACTATCAAAATCCCTTTCTCTTTAAAGACATAACTGGAAGGCCACACTGACTTTTTAAAATATTAAGGAATGTAGTGTAAAGTAGGCAGCATTCAACTCTATTAAAAATAAACATTCACATTCATAAACCCACACACTTTGCAATCTCCAAAGCACAAGCATATGTTGGACATGTAATAGGCACTTAAACACAGATTTTTAAAACATCTTTGCTTTCCTTGCAAAAACTAATTATTAATCATGGTTCCTAAGTTATTCGATAAAAAAACAACAACACACACCTTAAGTGATCCTGCCCAGAAGGGTACAGGCAACATAAAAACTAACAATGCAAACAAGCTATCAAAAAACAGAAATTGCTAACATATTTCTTATAAATAAAATCTAGTTTGAAGGAGAGAAATAAGCTTTACAAGAAACTTCAAAAAGAAAAAAGAGGATCCATATTTATCTATGGAAAAAATGAAGTAGGTCAACCACAAGTCTTAAAAATTAGAACATATCTGTGTCTGGAGACAAGCATATTCTATACACAATATGCACTCATGCTTCCATAGATGGTGCCTGGGAAAGCACATGCTTTAAAAAGTTAACAGCAGGTTAAATAAAATCATAATGATGAGACTTTTCAGTTCTTTATCAATAACCAGTTAAAATCTTACTTTGTATAAATATGTAAAGTAATTCTTGGGAAAAAGTACTGCTTTACTTCTTGACTAATAAAGGCAAAAATTCTCCTCAGGGCGTGCAACGGCCAAAATTAGCTTCATCCTGTTACCACCCAATTTCCTCTCGTGTGTGAAAGGCAAAACCTTAAGATATTCTAGCCATAAGCTTTTCTTTATTAAGCTTGCTCTAACTATACCACAACAGCTGGTTGATAAATAAAGGTTTGTACCTTTTTAATAGCCTCTATCCATAGAAACTACTTTCAGGCTACACATCTGAACAAGTATATTAGGAAAAAAAAAAATAAGGAAATGCTCCAGATGTCCACAATTATGAACCAAATAAGACAAGTTATTTAATTCTCAATCAAGCTGGCATTCAAAACCTAAAAAATATGCTCTTTACATTTTTAACCCGATCACAACCAAAAGTTATAGTGATACAAATATAAAAAGAAACAGTAAGCTGTAACATCAGAAAGCTAGCATTTAAACATGAAATTCAGAGGGGAAAAAATCACAAACTGATGATAAAAAGTAAATAAATAATTGATAACTATTTGTCTCTATGCATAAACTAATGGTAACTGCTTGTCCCTACAGTAAATGCTCCAAGTAAGTAGGTGATTTGAGATTTTGTTTTTTATAGTTTTGTCAGCTGTTTTTTCTTGCTATCTGCTTGTTTTCTCCCTTATAATTTGTTATAGGACAGAAAACCATATATAACATTAGCATTATATCTAAAAAATCCTATATAATAAAAGTCTAATATGCAAATCAATTGAACGACAGAATGGCTGGTTGCTATGATGCGTACTAACCACCAGGGGGCAGACCCTCAACGCAGGAGCTGCCCCCTGGTGGTCAGCACTCCCACAGGGAGAACACCACTCAGCCAGAAACTGGGCTCACAGCTGGTGAGCGCAGCAGCAGTGGCAGGAGCCTCTCTCGCCTCTACAGCAGTGCTAAGAACCCCTCGAGGGATGTCTGACTGCCGGGGACCTCCCCCCACCCCAGTGCATGAATGTCGTGCACCAGGCCTCCAGAGAGTAAGTAAGTATTAAAGTGCTCTCCTCTAAATAAAAAGAGTTTGGCCGAAACCAGTTTGGCTCAGTGGATAGAGCGTTGGACTGCAGACTGAAAGGCCCTGGGTTCGATTCCGGTCAAGGGCATGTACCTTGGCTGCAGGCACATCCCCAGTAGAGGGCGTGCAAGAGGCAGCTGATCGATGTTTCTGACTTTCTATCCCTCTCCCTTCTGCTCTGTAAAAAATCAATAAAATAAAAAATTTTTAAAAATCAATAAAATATATTTTTAAAAATAAATAAATAAATAGATAGATAGATAGATAGATAGAGTTTGGGTGTTAAAGCAGACATTGATATTGTCAGCTCAGAGACTTCTAATGCTTTCTCTTTAATTACTTGACTATGCTCCAAATAACAAAATGGTAGACAAATTCTCCATGGCAATTAAATTCTCCACTGGAAAAAGGAAAAACAAATTATAGAATAATACATATATAGCCGTGGTTCAGTTATGTTAGTAAGACAAAATGTGTATGTATAGCTAAATATAAATCTATGTACACACACAGAAAGAGGTTTGGATAGGATATACACTGAACTGTTGACTTTATTCTAAGAGGAGAGAGTAGGGCTTGGGGCTTGAGAGGGAGAGGGTGAGGAGTGTTAGACAGCTTCTACTTATTTTACTTTGTATGATTCTATAATGATTATGAATATGAATCTTAATCAAAATTTGTCTTTTAAATGTTTTAAATAGCTGATTAGTGATCTTTGAATAAATAGGCTTTAATCTACCAATAAAATCAACTTCTCTCCTAATGACTAGATTTTTTACCTCATTTGTTTTATTTTATAATATAGTCAGGTGGCAGGCAAATAACCCAGAATAAGGTGAATTCCTGAAGAAAGTTTGTTGGAAATGGGATTAATTAAGATAGCCCATATATAGTTGAAAGCTGACTACTTCATAGGTACCCAATGAGTTAAAGATGATATACATTCAAGGTTATAAGGGCTCTCCACGCTAAAACAGAGTGAAAGGCTCATACTGCTAAGACCTAACCTTCACACAGTAAATGGAAAACTACACATATGCTAAACAGCTGCTGAAAGTTTAATCACATATTAATTTGCTCACACAATCTAAAACTGTATTACTTGAAATATATATAACTCCAAATGGCTTAGATTGGCAACTGAACAAAGCTTGTAACTATTATGCATGGAATCTACATATAAAAAAGGCTAATATGCAAAGGGTCCCCTCAGGAGTTCGGCCGTGAGTTTGATCCCTCGCTATGACATGCGCTGATCACCAGGGGGCGGCACGGAATGAAGGAAGGTCGGGGAAGGAAGGCCCTGCTTGGCCTTGATTGCCAGCCAGGCATAGAGACCCTACCCATGCACAATTCTGTGCACCAGGCCTCTAGCAAGATATAATTAATACTTCCCAGTTCCCCAATGTTTATGTTTCATATTGCCTTCAAATTTCAAATTCACAAAAGTCAAAACATCAGAAAAAGGAACCATAGAAGAAAAAAATGACAATGGAAAACACACGTATGCTACATTTAATTTTTTAAAGGTGCTTACTTACTAAATTTTCTTTCCTTAAACACCTCAAGCCTTATATCACAAAACAGCACTCTGATCTTATACTAATGAGATTCTGTACTATTTAGCAGACTTTTGACTTTTCAGACTATTCTAGCAACACTAAAGGTGTTGCTATAAAATGTCTTAACTGCAAGGCTGGTGTGTAGGAATGACAAAGCTTGCTAGCTCATCCCAATACACCTTTGTTATAATCTACTTACTATAGCTGCTATGAATTCTATACATTTGAGATGCACAAAGATTTAATCTTTTTGAATGACAAAAAAGCCTACTGTACTTGTTATTAATCCTAAAAGATAGTTCTATGCCCTAAAATAGTATTCATTTATGAAGGATAACTATGAAACAGGCTGACAGGTCTCATTGTCCTCAGCTCCCCCCACATTCAGAAGTTTATGGAAGACAGTGGTTCCCATACCTGCCCTTCAGGTTCTCAAGTTCCCTGTGATGCAACATGCTCCTCATGTGTTCGTCCATCTCCTTCAAAATTAAAGAAAGCAGATTAAACTAAGGGGGGTTGTGTTTGTGGGAAAAAAAAAAAGATTCCTGTTCATGTTCAATCAACAATAGGCACTCAAGCTCCTAGTGCCAAAAGTGTTTATGGTTACTCTTCTCAACTCATTATTGTAATCAGTTCCTTATTAAATATTTCTTTAGCTATGTTCTATTTTCAAATAAAGGATTTTTTTTAAAAGGCCCATATAAAAGGGTTAGAAAGTATATTGTTTTTAGAAGACAAAAGCTTTATGAATAAACTAGGGGACCGGTGCACAAAATCGTGCTCGGGTGGCCCTCGGCCTGGCCAATGGGGCTGATAGGGGCCACAAGAGGTTGGCCGGCTGGGGGGGAGGGACTGTGGGAGGTTGGCCAGCAAGCCCTACCGGAGTGGGTCAGCAGGAGGGATGCAGGAGGTTGACAGTGGGAGCACACTGGTGAGGGGGAAGCTCCTGCATTGAGCTTTTGCCCCCTGGTGGTCGCTTAGGCTTGTGTATATATAGACTAGAGGCCCGGTGCACAAATTCGTGCACAAGAAGTGGGGGGGTGTCCCTCAGCCCAGCCTGCACCCTCTCCAATCTGGGATATCTCGAGGGATGTCCAACTGCCCATTTAGGCCAGTTGGACATCCTTCTCACAATCCAGGACTGCTGGCTCCAAACTGCTCACCTGCCTGCCTCCCTGATTGCCCCTAACAGCTTCTGCCTGCCACTACCCTGCCAGCCTAACTGATGTCTAACTGCTCCCCTGCCAGCCTGTTGGCACCTAACTTCCCTCCTCTGCCGATATGCTCCCTCCCAACCTCCCTCCCCTGCTGGCCTGATCACCTACAACTGCCCTCCCTTGTAGGCCTGGAATCTCCCAATGGCCTTCCCCTGCTGGCCATCTTGTGGTGGCCATCTTGTATCCACATGGGGGCAGGATCTTTGACCACATGGGGGCAGCCCTCTTGTGTGTTGGAGTGATGGTCAATCTGCGTATTACTCTTTTATTAGATAGGATAGAGGCCTGGTACATAGGTGGAGGCCAGCTGGTTTGCCCTGAAGGGTGTCCTGATCAGGGTGGGGGTTCCCTTGGGGCATGGGGCGGCCTGGGCGAGGGGCCCTATGGTGGTTTGCAGGCCGGTCACGCCCCCCAGTGTCCCAAGTGGAGGCCCTGGTATCTGGGGTTAATTTATGTTCTACAATTAAAACTTTGTAGCCTGGAGCGGAGCCAAGCCTTCTGCTCGCTCTGTGGAGACAGCCATTTCTGTTTGGGTTTATTTAAATTCTATAATTGAAACATTGTAGCCTAGAGTGGAGGCCTAGGTGCTAGGGCTGCAGAAGCCTGACTTCCTCCATTGGCTGGGCAACCCTAGCCTCTTCTCTCTCCAGCTCCGTGGCTGCCGCCATTTCTGTTGGATTTATGTATCTTCGATAATTGAAACTTTGTAGCATTGAATGGAGGCCTAGGCTGGCAAGGGCAAGTGGAAAGCTTGGCTTCTTCCATTGCCAGGGAAACCCAAGCCTCCCTCCTGCTCTCAGTGGCCGCAGCCATCTTGGTTGGGGTTTATTTGCTCCTGATTGGCTGGTGGGCATGGCTTGATCGGAGGTACAGTCAATTTGCATATTACTCTTTTATTAGATAGGACTAGGGGCCCAGTGCACGAAATTTGTGCACTGGGGGAGGGGTCCCTCAGTCCAACCTGCCCCCTCTCACATAGTGGGAGCCCTCAGGGATGTCCTACAGACAGCTCAATTTTGGCCTTGGGCAGTGGACCTCGGCCAGGGGATCCCCAGTGCCCTGCAGTCCCAGCCCCAGCCTGCCCAAGGCCGAAAGACTCTGCCTAAGGCAGGGGACCTTGGCTAGGGGACCCCCAGTGCCCTGTGATCAACCAATCGCTTGCTCCGCTCCTGCCCCCTTGGCTCTGATGGCTTACCTCACAGTGACCTGGTACCAAGATGTTCCCGGACACAGGCACTGGGTGCCCCATGCAAATTAACTGCCATGTTTGTTGGGCTAATTTGCATACTCACTCTGGCTATGGGCGTAGCAGAGGTATGGTCAATTTACATGTTTGTCTATTATTAAGACTATGTGAGTCTGACTGGTGTGGCTCAATGATTGAGCATCAACCTATGAACCAGATCACAAGTTCCATTCCTGGTCACGGCACATGCCTGGGTTGTGGGCTCGATCCCCATTGTGGGGAGTGCAGGAGGCAGCTGATCAATGACTCTCTCAACATTGATGTTTGTATCTCTCTCCTCCCTCCCCCATCCTCTCTGAAATAAATTTAAAAATATGTATATTTTTAAAAGAATAAATTATGTCGGTTAAACTCTATCCTAATATAAAGAATTCATTAAAGTTTATTTTTTTAAAAAACTCTGAAATCATATAAATTCTCAACTATATGACTACTTTTCTACATACTCTTTCCCCACCCAATTGAAAGTTTTTCAAAAATAAGTTACAACTCATATTCAAGTCTTGGACTGGGCCTGGCATATAATTTTCAATATCTATTAAATGAATAGATGAATACATCAATTCTAGACAGAACTTATGGATATAACAGAACTTCTCTATGATTGATCATGAACTTTTTTATAAATACTTTGAACACAGCAGCTCAATCATGCCTTCATCTTCACTGTCCGCTGCCCCTATCTGATTTGTTTGGTTCTAAAGAAAAGTTTCAAAATTTACTAGGTTCTCCCCTTTCTGTATCCACCCTTTTTGGGAAGATAATTAAATCTGTGGGAAGAGCTTCCGCTTTAAAACATGCACATGTATATGCACATACCTCAAAAAATCAAAAAGCTGTAAATATCACTTTGCCATGCCAAAGTATTATATAGCCAGTATGCCATAGGAAGAGAACAGCTTTTAGCCCTATGGAGAGTTTTTTTCTAGGTCTGTGAAATAGGCCATTAGTATTTTAATGGGGACTGCATTAAATCTATAGATTGCTTTGGGTAAGCCCTAGCTGCTTTGACTCAATGGATAGAGCGTCAGCCTGTGGACTGAAGGGTCCCAAGTTCTATTACACTCAAGGGCACTTGGTTGTGGGCTTGATCCCCAGTACTGGGTGTGCAGGAAGCAGCCAATCAATGATTCTCTCACATCATTGATGTTTCTGTCTCTCTCTCCCTCTCTGAATCCAATAAAAATATTTTTAAAAAATAAAACAACTTTTTAAATATGTATTTTTTAACTCGAGGGCTTTTCAGTCTTTGATAAATTAATGAATCTCAAGATACTCAGGAATGGAATAAACATCTCATACTTAAAGTCAACCTAAGATTCCTTTTTCCTCCAAAGTGTATTTGGAAAAAGCAGGGTTACACTACTTTGGGAAACTAGAGAGAGCACTGCTTCAACATAAGTTATTCATGATCTATCTAAAAATAGTATCAGAGCCCTAACTGATTTGGCTCAGTGGATAGAGCATCGGCCTGCGGACTCAAAGGTCCCAGGTTCGATTCCAGTCAAGGACATGTACCTTGGTTGCGGGCACATCCCCAGTAGAGGGTGTGCAGGAGGCAGCTGAGTGATTTTTCTCTCTCATCGATGTTTCTAACTCTCTATCCCCCTCCCTTCCTCTCTGTAGAAAATCAATAAAATATATTTTTAAATAATAAAATTAAAAAATAAAAATAGTATCAGAGCTATTTCTTTCAATTAACCTAGTATGCTAATTTATTAGACCACATTAATCTTAACATTTAGATCATGCCATTCCCTTGCTTAAAGGCCTGTAGTTGGCTTTGCCTAAGGATAGTCCCAGGCCTTGATTTAACTTCATTATGATCCATATAAAAGTGTGAAGATACTAAAATATGTTTCAAACCAGAGTAGACTTAAAATAACAAATTATGAAATATCACAAGATAGGGCTGCTACTCCATCAAAGTCTGAGTTCAGACCTCTGAGTGTCTATCTATGTACCTCACTCACACTTATCAATTTCTCATCCCTGCAATCTGAAAGTAGCCATAAGAGATTTTTGTTTATTGAAAATTTGTGTAAACCCTGATTTACATTTTTTAAAACTAGAAAAGCAGTTTATTTTGTTTTTCACTTTTGTAAAAGGCAGCAGGTACATTATTAAACATGATTTTGAAATCTCAACTTACTTTCCCATCACTAACAGAAATCCTGTAAGGAAAAAAATTCTTCATTCCAGCCTACTCTGATGGATCAGTCAATGCCCTCAGTCAATACTGTTTACTGTCTCCACTTACATCACAAATTAAATTACAATCCCACCATCCCCAAGACGAAACTGTGTTAATCAAATGAGCCCTCTTACCAACTCCTAGAACTGCTACATGCCATTATACCTCTATCTTTGTACACGTTCTCCCACCCAAAATATCTCTTTTGTTTCTTTCAAACCATCTTATTTCCAAATATTTTTCATGATAGCTCACAATAATCCCGGTTATCTGAATTCCCAATACTAAAGAACGCCTTAAAAGGATACAGAAAAATATCCCTCAATATTTAAGCTAGCTGCACTACTTTGAAAGCAAAGGATAAAGGCAAGAAAAAGCAAAAAGTGAGACAACTTGCAGCTAATTTCCCTAAGGCATAGGGAAATTTTTTTAGTTCTTAAAAATGTCTGTTTTTCTTGGTGCAATATCCCCACCCTGTGGACATCTAGCACATTAATACCATTTCTGCTGCGCTGCACCGTTCACAAGCATAGGCAGAAACGGAATGCAGGTGAACCTAATGCTGTATCCTTAGGCAGTCTCAGCTAATCAGAAAGTAGTATAATCTCAAATAACTTAAACATTAAGGTATTTTCTCCATAAAATATATTAACTGAATTTCTCTTATCTACTTTTGAGTATCCTCAAATTCTGGGTAGAGGTTGAATAATATAGTTACTGGCTTTATGAGGCAGTAATGAGAAAGAACCAGTGGAATGAGACTATCCTATCTGATAAAAGAGTAACATGCAAATGTGACCATACCTTGGCTCCTGATTGGCTATGCTACCAGCCAATCAGGAGCGGGGGGTGGGGCTGCACGGTGCGCGATCCTGCCTCTCCCACAGCCTCTGCAGGGCCTGGGGAGCGGACGCTGTGCTGGTGGTCCCGGCAAGACCGCGGTGCCAGTTCCCCAGGCCGCACAGGGGCACGGCCAGCCACCGCCGTGCTTTGCCATGGGCGCCTGGGGCCCGAGATCTCGAAGGGCGTGAGCTGGGGGGGTCCCAGATCACTGGTGCCCACGTGGAGGGCGGGGCCGCGGGAGTCCGGGGGAAGACTGGCTACCGCCACGCTCCGCTGCAGGCGGTCCCAGATCAGGAAGGGCGTGTGCACACGAGGGTCCCAGATCGCCATGGTGGAGGGGCCAAGGCAGAGGCCATTAGGGGTGATCAGGCCAGGAGGGGAAGGCAGTTGGGGGTGATCAGGCCAGGAAGGGTAGGCAGTTGAGGGTGATTAGGCTGGTGGTGGGGGGCAGTTGGGGCCGAGCAGGCCGGCAGAGGGAACCAGTTGCAGAGTGGTTAGCAAGCAGAGTGGTTAGGGATGATCAAGCAGTCAGGCAGGTGAGCGGTTAGAAGTGGATTGCAAGGGGGTTGTCCAAGTGCCAGTTTAGGCCCAATCCCACAGGGATCTCAGATTGGAGAGGATGCAGGCCAGACTTAGAGACAACCCCTACCCCCACACCCCCCCGCGTGCACGAATTTCGTGCACCGGGCCACTAGTAGTTTAAGAAAGAAGCATAAATAAGATAGCATTAAAAGCCTTTACCCATTGGGGAAAGGGGGAAGACATATGTAATACTTTCAAAAATAAATTTTTTTTAAAAAATAAAAGCTTTTGCCCATCTATAAATTTCATATAATGTCTCTGAGAAAATGACCAGTCATGCCCTGGCTGTGTGGTTCAGTGATAATGCATCGGCCCATGCGCGAAAAGGTCTCGGGCTCAATTCTTGGTCAAGGGCACATACCTGGGTTGCAGGTTTATTCCCCACCCTGGTGAGAGTATGTGCATAAAGGCAACCAGTCGATGTGTCTCTCTCACACTGATGCTTCTCTCTCTTCCCCTCCTTCCCTCCCTTCTACTCTCTAAAAATCGATGAGGATTAACAACAAAAAAGACCAGTCACAAAGTCTCAGATTCTTCCCTCTTCTATTATTACCTTTTTTGAGCTGTACACAATGTTGCACAATATGCATTTTCGTTCTCGTACCATAGTGACCAGATCTGAAGCATTCAACGTCACACCTGCAATGAGGAAGTAACATTTAGTAACCTTTATCTCTCCTAGATGTCTTCTCAGATTGGCCAAAAATACAAGTTTTGCATCTCCCTCACCTCCACCCTGTTCCTCCCCCAGTCTTCTCCATCTTGGTAACTGAAAATTGCTATTTTCCAGGTATGTAGGGCAAAAACTTTGAGAATCATCCTTGGTCCCTCTTTCTCACTGGATATCCATCCTCACCAGCAAATCCTGTCCCACCTTAAAATATAACCAAAACCCAACTATTCCTCATTACTTAGCATATTATCACAAGGCACTACTAGCCTACTGATTTGACTTCCTATTTCTACTATTATCCTTTTACAGTCTATTCTCAAAATAGTAGCCAGAGAGTCTCAGAATGAGATTCTTTTAAAATTTAAGTCAGGTCACATAATTCCTCTGCTCAGAATCTTTCAATAGATTCCCACCTCATTCAGAGAAGACCCAAAGTTCATTGTCACAAGCTACAAAGTCTGTTTCTCACTTTCTCTCTGATCCGTGCCCTACCAACCTCCCCCTATCCCTCCACTCATTGCCCTCCTTGCTATTCCTTACTCACACCAGTGATTCTCCTAAGGCTTCTATATTTCCTATTTTCTCTGCATGAAATATTCTTCCCTAAGATGTCTTTATGGTTCTCATGGCTCACTCTCCCATGCAGCCTCATCAAGGAGGCCTTCCCTGATCTCCCACAGAATACTTTCCAACCCTCATTTCCACTATTCCCCTATTAACCTGCTTAATTTTTTAATAGCACTGTGGTAGATTGTTTCCATAGATGCCCACAGCCCTATCTTCCACCCCATGTACTCTTTTGCAATGTGACCTTACTATCACCACCTATCAAAAGGTGAGTCCAGCTCTAGCCGGCTTGGCTCAGTGGACAGAGCATCGGCCTGCAGACTGAAGGATCTCAGGTTCGATTCTGGTCAAGGGCACATGCCTGGGTTGCAGGCTCAGTCCCTAGTAGGGGGCGTGCAAGAGGCAGTCCATCGATGATTCTCATCATTGACGTTTCTATCTCTCCCTCCCTCTTTGAAATCAATTAAAAAAAAATTTTTAAAGGGTGAGTCCAGCCAAAACCGGTTTGGCTCAGTGCATAGAGCATCAGCCTGCAGACTGAAAGGTCCTGGGTTCAATTCCGGTCAGGGGCATGTACCTTGGTTGCGGGCACATCCCCAGTAGGGGGTGTGCAAGAGGCAGCTGATCGATGTCTCTCTCTCATCGATGTTTCTGGCTTTCTATCCCTCTCCCTTCCTCTCTGTAAAAAATCAATAAAATATATTTTTTTTTAAAAAGGGACCAAGGATGTGCCCGCAGCCAAGGTACATGGCCCTTGACCGGAACTGAACCCAGGACCCTTCAGCCCGCAGTCCAACGCTCTATCCATTGAGCCAAACCGGTTTCGGCAATAAAATATACTTTAAAAAAATAAATAAGGTGACTTTCTGGCACAAGCAATAGCAGTCCTTGTGGAGTTTTTACATATTTACTCAATTAAAAACTAATCACAGTGGAAAGTGTAGGGTGGAACCTTCCCTCAGGGTAACCTTTCCTCCCCTAGCATAAAGCTAGTGGTGAGGTTTGACCTCCAGACCTTTCCTCCCTATAGGTAACATATAGGTCTCAGTTGTATTTCAGCTCCAGGCCCAGATAAGCAACAAAATCAGCCTTAGGAGGACAGGCTACCTGGAATAATGACCCTGCCCCGGTGCTGGCCAATCAATCAGTGGAGACCACAAAACTGAAGGGACACATCTGGAAAGCTCCTGAATAGTCTATTGAGATTTTCCTCTGAGATCCCCACCCTAAAACCTCTGCCCTTAAAACCCTTAGGACAGAGGACCCAGCACACCCATGGCTTCTTTCTATTCCCTCTCGCACTCCCTACCCCAGGCACTTTCCCATTAGCTTCCACTCCCAAGCTCCAAGAGCCCTTCCTTTACCTCTATAACTGTGTTTTCTAAGCCCATTTCTTCTAGGAATTACATCTTCTACCTCTGTGATTCACCCAATAAACGTTCTCTCATAAACACACACACACACACACAGACACACAGACACACACACACACACACACAGACACACAGACACACAGACACACACACACACACACACACACAGACACACACACACACACACAGACACACACACACACACACACACAGACACACACACACACACAGACACACACACACACAGACACACACACACAGGCACACACACACACACAGACACACACACACACACACACAGACACACACACACACACAGACACACACACACACACAGACACACACACACACACACAGACACACACACACACACACACAGACACACACACACACAGACACACACACACACAGACACACACACACACAGACACACACACACACAGACACACACACACACACACAGACACACACACACACACACACACACACACACACACACATACACACACAGACACTCACACACACACACACACACACACAGACACACACACACACACACACACATACACATACACACACAGACACTCACACACACACACACAGACACACACACACAGACACACACACACACACACACACACACACACACACACACCACAAACAAAGGGAAAAACTGAGTACTAGGATACAAACTGTGGCCACTAATGTGGCTCAGTGGCTGCGTGTCAGCGTGTGCACCGGGAGCTCTCAGGTCCCGTCAGGGCCCTGGGTAGGGCCTGGGGTTGCAGCTCCATCCCCAGTGAGGGACATGCAGGAGGCAGCTGATCAATGATTCTCTCTCATCATTGATGTCTCTATCTCTCTCTCCCCATCCTTCTCTGAAACTAATAAAAAGTATATTTAAATAAAATACAAATTGTGTTTCAATTTAATAAAACCAAATACATCACCTCCTAGAAAATGGATAAAGAAATGAAATCATACAGTAAAATCATCCTCTATCAAGCTTTTAACCAAAGGCTTCCTCCTTTTATTTACTTTTTCTTTTAATGAGCTCCATGTTTCTAATCCACACGTTTTAAGTGAATTCACTGTCACTTTTGCAAAAAAAAAATCAAAAAGTACTTAATCAATAAGGAAAACCTATTGTTTAAACACTAAATTGACATGATCCAGCCAAAGACAAAGAAATTTTAATTTCGTACATTCTTAAAATGGGTAAATATATGATTTCCATGAATCTTTCTGAAATACTGCAATTCCTTCTCAGCCTTATACTAATAAGACCACACAACTCTGAGCTCCAACCGCTTGAGAGGTTAAGTAAGTGTATAAAATTCAACTGCTGTCCCCACTTTAACCACTTTACTTTCCCCCCATACCTTTTATAAATCTTCCCCATTTTCTCCAAGTAACTATGAGAAATAGCTATGATATTCCTTAGTCATAATAGACTAAAAATCCTGTAATTAAGTACCTTTTCTTAACATCCTAATTACTATTCTGTCAATACAAGTACCATTTGAATAGTAAAAATCTTATTATTGATTTTTCCCCTTCAGAGTCCCGTACTTAGATGCTACCTATTTTTCAGTGTGATAAACCTGCATGACTTTACATCTGTTTTCTCCCTTCAGCCACTGCTCTCACTGCCCTGACTCCTGCTGCTAATATATAAACAAGTTCTAAAAGTAAGCAGTATATGAGAATCACCCACATAATTTATTAATAAAAAGAAACAGTTGTGCAAAGAGAATAGAGCTATTGCATTAGAATCTCCAAAGACTCCATTTTGTATTTCATTATGCTCTCCCCATCCTTAACAGGAGTTTCTCAAAAGTGACTTAAATTGGTCAGCAAGACAGCCTTCCAAATAACCACCATCTCAAACATCAATATCAGGATATTTCTCTGCCCTAGCTGAGTGGCTCAGTTGGTTGGAGTATCGTCCTATATATCAAAAGGTTGTGGGTTCAATCCCCAACTAGGATGCTTATAGGAGGCAACCAACCAATGTTTCTCTCTCACAAGGATGTTTTTCTCCTTCCCTCCCTTTCTCCTACCCTCAAATCAATACATATCCTCAGGTGAGGATTTTTAAATATTTATTATGTAACTCAAGGCTGGAAATACTGTTTAGTGTCAAAAAACTTTATTTGCAACATTGTTACATTCTCCAATTTTACTGTTTAAACAACCTTGAAATAAGCAAGAACAGGTTGTTTGATGGTAGGTATGTCTAATCACCTTGGCCTTACCTTGAGAAATGATCCCTTGAGAAAGGGATCTGTCTTTTCATATACCTCTAGCATTCATTACAACTAACCCAGTAGTACTTAAGATATTTGAACTTTGACATAACTCAGATTTGATATGACAATAATCCTATATAATAAAAGCCTAATATGCTAAGTGTCAACCATTTGACCAGTTGCTATAACATGCACTGACCACCAGGGGGCAGATGCTCCATCTGGTAGGTTAGCTTGCTGTGGGAAGCCAGTTCTGGACTGGGCAAAACAGGCCAGACATGCCCCGGAGCCCTCCCATGGTCCCTCCCCAGCCCCAATCATGCACTGGTGGGGGTTCCTCGGCCTGACCTGCACCCTCTTGCAATCCAGGAACCCAGGGGATGTCAGAGAGTCAGTTTCACCCAGATCCTTGCAGCCCAGGCCAAGAGACCTACCAGTGCAGGAATCCATGCACCAGGCCTCTAGTACACTATAAAACAATGAATGAAAACAAAACGTAAAAATTTATTTCTTAAGGGGGGGAGGGAGTACTCAGATTAGAATCCTACTTTTTGTATTCCAGATAACTTTCTATGCCTCCACCTTAACCCTGACAGAACACTAATGGATTTCTGGTAAGCAAGACAGGTCAACAGAGACAGTGTTCAGTGATAGGACCAGTTTTGCCATTACCCCTAGGTTGCCCAAAAGGTTATGAAACAAAAATATGACTGGCTTTTCTGGATAGTCCTCAAATTTGCTGAGTGGGCCTCCAAGAAAGTTTCAAGGCTCCTAGCTAAGTTGACAACAGAGGTCAGGAAGTATCTGGGGCACATCAACATATAACTACAACTTTCAAAGGCTTATTCTGGATAAGAATCCTATTGCTAGTTCTAAATTCTGGCTGGCTCCTGTTTCCCAAAGCAAGTGATTGGTGATTTCCTGCATTCATCAGCATTTTACTCACTAGCATTCATTTTCATATTATCTGTCCTAAACCACACTTAGCAGGAGTATATGCAGCAACCACTCTATTAGTAAGCATAGGGCTAAAACAAAGATAGGAAGTTAAAGCTGTGACTCAGGAAAAGGCATTAGAAATTAAGCCCCAAGCAAGTGAAGCTGTTTGTATTACCCATCACCAGGCAAGGAAATGGACAGGGCAGACCTTAATTCAGAATTAAAACTAAGGTTCCAATTCCTTACTCAATTCTGAAATTTGGCAAGTATTATGTCCTACAGGGAAAAATAACAGAAAAACAAAACTGGGATAACACCAATCCTAACAAAATAATAAAAATACTAGTATTAGCAAAAGTTATTATCATAGCCCTAGCTGGTTTGGCTCAATGGATAGAGCGTCAGCCTGGAAGGGTCCCGGGTTCGATTCTGGTCAAGGGCACATGCCCAGGTTGTGGGGCTTGATCCCCAGTAGGGGATATGCAAGAGGCAGCCAATCAATGATTCTCTCTCATCACTGATGTTTCTATCTCTCTCTCCTCCTCCCTCTCTGAAATCAATAAATATATTTTTCAAAAAAAGTTATTTTATAACAAAGTAAATCCTAAGCCCAGAGATAGCTTGTATAATCCCTGTTTTAAAAGTATTATTGAGTAGCTTGTTGCATTCATTTAGCAGTTTAAAAAGTTTGCATTCCTGTATTAAACGGACCCTTTACATCTATTGCCAAGCAACCCCAAAGAGCCACATAGCAATTTAAAATTATGTGACAGGAATTATAATCACTGTTCACTAATGAGTGAGCCCAGCTAAGTGCCTAATATTCGTCTCAACCATCTCTGTCATACTCCATGCATCTTCATCTATTTTATACAAGTTTGACTATAATAACCATCATCTTCATTACTTTATTATAGAAGCTTTTAAGTTCATGGTTAACTATACCAGTTATACATTTAACTATATAAAAGTTCAACATTGTAACAGCTTGAAAAATAACAAAGGACTCAAATTTACCTTTAAATTACCAACCTACAGGGAATATCTATACACTACCCTCCTAAGCGGTCTCAGTGTCCCCCATACTACTCAGGTAATTCAGAGCTTCCCTAATTGCTTATACTGCAGCATAAGCAAGCTCCCTAAAATAAAATCTGATCATAATGGCCCCTTGATTTTTTCCCCGTATTTTATTTTAGAAAATTTCAAACACAGAAATGCTAAAATAATTTTATAGTGAATACCCACATCCTGTTTCCCATACACCCCTATACGCACCACCTAGATTCTACCACTAACTTTTTACTATACATGCTCTATCAGATACCTATCCATCTGTCCTTGGCCACTTAGTCATACTGTATTATGACTTATTAACATTTTGCCTGGAATTTTTTGTGTCTAGGCACACTGTTGTGTAATTTTCTTTTTAATTTGCAACAATGTTATCAGGTTTTTACTAGGGCTATCTTGTTCTTGTAAAGTAAGTTTGGAAGTATTTTCCCTTTGTCTATTTCTGAAAGTTTATATGAGATTAATGTTATTTCTTCTTTAAATATCTGACAGATTCCATTAGTGAAATGGCCCTGAATTTTTTTTGTAGGAAAGTTTACTTTTATTATTAATTCCGTTTCTTTAACAAAAGCTTATTCAGATCTTATTTCAACTTTTGACAGTTTTAGTACATTAACATTTTCAAGAAACTACTTATATTGTCAAGTTTCTTGGCATAAAGTTATTTGCAACTAGAGGCCCAGTGCACAAATGTGTGCATGGTTGGGGTCCCTCAGCCTGGCTAATGATCTGGGCCAATCGGGGCCGGCAAGGGACCACGGGAGGTTGGTTGACCAGCCTAATCAGGGTTCCTGCATTGAGTGTCTGGCCCCTGGTGGTCAGTGAGCATCATAGCAATCAGTCAACTGGTCGTAACAGTCACGTAAGCTTTTCTATATATATAGATAGCCATTTATTATCCTATAGAATATGTACTGATAAATCCCTTTCATTCCTGCTACTGGCAATTTGTGTTCTCTGTTTTTCACTATCAGTCTTATCTATAGGCATACCAATATTGTTGATCTTTTCAAAGAACCAACTCCTGGCTTTATAATTTTATTTTTGTATTTTTCTATTTCTTCTGTCATCTTTTTTTTTTTTTAATACATATTCTCACTGATTTCAGAGAGGGAGAGAGATGAGAGATAGAAACATCAATGATGAGAATCATTGATTGGCTGCCTCCTGCAGGCCCCCTACTGGGGGGATTGAGCCCACACCCAGGCATATGCCCTTGGCTGGAATCAAACCTGAGTCCCTTTAGTCTGAAGGCCGATGCTCTATCCACTGAGCCAAATCGGTCAGAACAACTTCTGTCATCTTTATTAAGTCTTTCCTCCCATCTACTTTGGATTTATTTTGCTCTTCATTTATTAGCTTCTTAAGATAAAACTTTAGGTCACTACCTTTAGACTTTTCTAAAATAGGTATTTAGGCTACAAACTTCTCTTTAAACACTGTAACAGCTGTATTGCACAAAATTTTTTTAGCACTTTCAAAGAAACTATTTATTTTAGAATAGTTTTAGATTTACAGAAAAGTTGAAAAAGTAACAGAGTACCCATATACCCATTAATATTTTGGGAGCTCAGTCTCTGAAAGTTACTTTTGCCCCCTCCCCCATCTTCCATATTATTTACATCTCACATTAGTATAATTTGTCACAATTAATAAACCAATATTGACACATAATTATTAATTTAAGTCCATACTTTATTTTATTTTTTATACAGTATCCTTTTTCTCCAGATCTGAATCAGGATCCATTACATTTAGCCATTATGTCCCCTAAGGCTATAACAGTTATCCCACAAATTTTGATGTTGTTATTTTTATCATCCAGTTCAAAATACTTTTTAATTTCTCTTGATATTTTTTCTGTAACTCATAGATTTAAAAATTTCACTGAATCGCCAACTATTTGTGAGGTTTTTAAGACACCTACATCAATCCCATTTTGGTCAAAGACCATTTTCCGCATTATGTGGGCTGTGTGTATACCCTCCTGTTGTAGTTGAGTTTGATTAGCTGCAAAGACTGACTACAACCAATGTGGAGGATCTGCTGTGCAGGGCTGACCACACAGAACTAGATTTACTTCAGCAGAGCTCTGGTGCCGACGGAGTCCACCCCGTGAGTGTGGCCTTGTAGAAGTGGTTAGGTGGTGCTTCCACATGGTCTGAAGCTGTCCAGGTGAACTGACTCTGAGACCTCCTGGCAGGGCAGGCCAAGATCAGCCACCACCTGTGCTCTGCCCGGGGCCACCTAGCGTGAGCTATAAAATGATCTGCAGATGGCCACTACTTCTAATGGGCTTGGAGATACTCGAGAGAGGCAGGCCTGGGCCACTTAGTGAGCGGTGCAAGGCCAGATGCTACCTGTTTGAGAGATTTCAGAAAAGTTTGAAGCATTAACCAAGTTTGTATGGAAAAGCTAGGAGAAATGATGTGGGTTAGGCCCGCAAGTTGGGTGAGGTGGGGTCTCAGGGAACCACCAGGGTAGAGCTAACTCTGTAAGCCAGGTTGATGGAGACTCAGATATGGTGCCAGCCAGCAGGCTCTGTGGAGGGCTCCGAAATGGAACAATAGCCTCTGCCAATACTTCTGTCTGGGAGAAAGCTGCCCCTCAAGCTCTTGCTCTGTTGCCAGACACTTCAGTTCCTCCCTGGTGCCTTTAGAGCCACTGTCCCAGCACTGGAACTTAGAACAAGTGAGTGTAAGTCTGTGTATGAAACCAGTCTCCAGCCATCCCCATCTCAGTTACAATCTCTGCTGGTTTTTATAGCCAGAAGTTATGGGGGCTTCTCTTCCTGATACTGGAACCCTGGGCTGAAGGGCCTAGTGTGGGGCTGGAAATCCTCAGCCCTCAGGGGGGTCTTCTGCAGCCCAGATATCCCTCCTGAGTTTTATCTGCCATACATGGGTATGGGACTGGCCAGTTCTGCACCTCCAACCCTCCTCCTACCAGTCTCCATGTGGCTTCTTTATATCCTCAACTGTAGGATTTGTGTTCAGCCAGATTTCAGGTGGATCTGAATGACAACTGTTCTATTGTTTAGTTGTCATTTTGATGAGGTTGTTGGAGGATTCAAGTATTGCATTTAACCATGCTGCCATCTTGATGGGAATCCTGGCTCATCCTTTCTAACACACGCATAATTTATTTAAATAGTCCACTATTGGTACATCAGTTAGGAACTCTCACTTTTTGATAATCTCTTTCAGATTAAAAATTAAGACAAATCTAAATGACTCTAAGGCTAGAAACTCAGCACATTGGATGGTAATTGGAGTATTCAGATGTAACTGTTTGCCTAGGTGCTCTTATTCACCGAGTGACACAAATTAATCCCAAAATTCCCACTTAGATACCGTAATTACAAATGACAAAATATGTGTATTTCTCACTGAGCCGCGCCTTGTCCCAGAACCAAGACAGCTAACATCTGCTGCCATCATTCCTTGCTTCTCTTCTTATATAGTAGCCTTCAAACTACATGTGCTCTAACCTAAATATACAATTACCGTTCAGTTTTTCCTTTTTAAATCTTTCTTTTGATCAGAATAATTGGTTCTGAACTAACCTAGTCAGACTCCTTCATACCTCTACCTCCCACCAAGCCATTTAAGTTCTTTTTTAAAAAAAAAAACCATCCAGTATCCTTAAAGATTGACAATTTTCTAGACACTTTTAGTTAAACCCAGAAACTATAACAGTAATGTAGTTGCTTCTCAGCAGAAGTACTTACTATATCTAACTTGGAGTAGCAGAAAAAAAAGATAAGCTTAGGCACTTTTTGTGAATATTACCACTTAACACTAGTTAAATTAGCTTAAGCGAATTACCATCAAACTCTCAGCTCTCATCTGAAATGTGCGCAAAAAAAAAAAACACCACCTTCTATTACAATATCTCATTTTCTTGTGACAGACCTGAGTGTATCTGGCACACGTATAGTAGGTGTTAAATAAATCCTAGTTGAATGTAAATATTGTCGTCCACTGTTTCATTCACTACCAAAACGTGAGGACAGGATTTAAACCAAATTTTAAGATTTACCATGGAATTTATTTTGGCTTGTTAATGCGATATAAACCATTACTGTGAATAAAGCATTCACTTACTAGGTAAGAGAAAAACTTGCCCTGAACTAGAATGGCAGTCCCAAACTAAGAGCCACGGAAATCTCAAACGTCCCAAAATGACTTAATCTCCAACTCTCAAAACATGATTGACTCTCAAGATTAAATTGAGCCGATTGGAGTGGAATGCAAAGATTTTCCCTCCAAAACTATGCACCAAGATTTGGGCTAAATATTGACACATAGTAAGCGCTCCATAATTCTATTATTAAAACGCACGCCACCGGGGGAGAAAACGAAAGTAACTGAAAACAAACAAACAGAGGCTGCCACTCACAAGAGGTGGAAAGGTGTCCCTGGCCTGGAGACCCGAGGCCTCTCCGCACCTGGGTGTGACTACCTGCCGCACCGAGGCCCAAGCAGGTCGGCGGCCTTCCCCAAAGGTCAAAGATCTGCAGTCACATTTCCTGCTGGGCGGGGAGCAAGACTGGAACGCCCCCGCGGGAATCTGTGCCCCCAAAACCGAAACGCAGCCTGCCCGTACCCCCGCGCAGGCTGCAGGAGAGAGAGGGGCGACCAGGCTGCCCCAGCGCACAGCCTGCAGGCGCACAGACCTGGCCGCGCTGCAGCCCCAACCTCCCAAAGGGGCGCCACTGGGCTCTCGCGCTCCCACGCGCCTCCACACAGCCCGGCTCTGGACACTCACACTCACTGCCGACCCCTCTTACTCCATCAGGCCGCCGAGGCCCGGGCGCAGGAGCTTCCAGACGCCCTCCTCTGCCTGGGGTCCGGCGGCCCGCCCGGACCCGCTCCTCCAAGCCGGGCGCCGCCGCCGCCGCCGCCGCCGCCGCCAGTGCGCAGGCGCAGGGCGCGGCCTTCGCGCTTCCTTTTTTCCCCTTTGGAGTCCGCCTTTCTCAATATTCTAGCTTTATTTGAACCCGCGAGAGCGAGCAACGGACACTGGGGGAAGAGGCTTTACTCGGAAAGGAGCTCGCCCAGAGGCAAGGCAGGCTGGCGGGAGACTTAGGACATCCCGCGATCAGCCGTCCCGGCTCCCTTTTCCTTCTCTACTGTGTCTGGGCCTCGCTCTTGCTCTTACTTTTTTCCTAAGTAGCAACGGCTTCAGCTACATTTTCAACCACTACTCCTCTGCAAAACTTAATAACACTTAATGGAAGTTGAAAACGCTTTAGAACAGACAGACCTGAGTTGAAATGTTGAACTTTGTGACTTTGGACAAAATTACAAGTTTTCTTGGAACCTCACTTTCCTCAGAGTTAAGTGTAAGATAATCTTATCTCTCAGGATGTTGCTAGTTTTAAATGAGCAAATAATCCATCAAAACCTATGGTTATATTCTTATACCTAATATGCTTATATTTACCAGTATTATTAAACTTAGCTTATACTCATTCCTACAGGATACCATTTTAGTGACTAGTCAGATAACCAAATTACATTAAGGTTGATAATACTATGAAGTGTTACTTCTATATTATTGAATCTCTAATAATATCTATGTGTGTGCGTTTTTTAAGTTATATCTTTTTAAAAATATTCTTATTGATTTTAGAGAGGAAGGGAGAGGGAGATTGAGCTAGAAACATCAATGATAAGAATCTTTGATCAGTGGGGACAGGTGCTGGGGGGTAGGGGAGGCTGGGGGAAGGAAAACGTACTATTATTAAATCTAAGTTATACTGCAAAAAAATAAAAATTTAAAATCAATAAAATATATATTTAAAAAATAAAAAATAACATTTAAAAAAAAAGAATCTTTGATCAGCTGCCCTCTGCACACACCCTACTGGGGATTGAGACCCCAACCAGAGCATGTGCCCTTGACTGGAATTGAACCCAGGACACTCCGGTCAGCAGGCTGACACTCTATCCATCAAGACAAACAAGCTAGGGCTTAATATTTATGTTTAACAAGAACTTCAATGCCTCAAATCAATGTTAGTAGCTCCCACCAACTATGTATAAGTCCAGATTTGCTTCTAGAGGATTGAGTAACTATTCCAATTCTGTATTTGTGACATCACAAGTCCTTGAAATACATCTGGGATATGCTGCTCATCATGCTCTCCTTTAAAAGACATATAATGAAAGAATTGCTCTACCTATAAACTTGGGGCCATAATCTAAGGAAAAGCTTATAGAATCTGCTGTTGGTGAACATCAAGGTAACATTAAGGTAATCCTAGATCAGGGTTTCTCAACCTTGGCACATAGATAATGTGGAAATAATTCTTGTGCTGTACTGTGAATTGTAGAATATTTAGCAGCATCCCTGGACATCAGATGCCTCCAGTGCCCCTCTTACATCTTCTCCCAACACCCCCTCCCATCATCACAACAATAAAAAAAAAGTCTCCAAACACTGTCCCCTAAAGGGCAAAAACGTCCCGGTTTAAAAAAATAGCATTATACCAGTAACCATCTCATCCTAAGTGAACTCTCCTTCCTGCTTGAGAAAGCCACACAGGAGAGCAGAACTGGTGAGTTCATTTTTACAATTGTATACAGGCCCTCAACACTGCTTACTAGTCCTATTACTTTTATCAGGCCAACTTGCTCTATCACTTTCTACAATATTTCAAATCTTTCAACTTTCCTTAAAACTCCCAACCTATTTTCTACCAGCAGTTTCAGAAAAAAAGAGGTCATCAAATGAGAACTTCTTTAATTTCTTGTTACAAAACATACAAACTTACAGATACTTCCTTTCTTTATAAATGAGGATGTGTCTTATCTCCAAGACATTTTTTTTCATCAGTGCTTTGGGTTGCCTTTACTCTTACCAACTCAAGATCCTTTACCGTTGACTAGCATCTCTCTCGCATGCTTTTTCTCTCTCTCTTTTTACTTTTATTAGTATTTATAAGTGTTTGCTTCAGTTTCTTCTGGGACATTTTTTCTTCTGTGCAACCTCCTCTTCTGGGTTAGGAACAATTGCTCTTTTTCAGTAGGATCACCTCAGTGTGGAAGGGAGAGCTCATGTGTGGGTTAATCCGCTCCTGAGCTCTGTAAATTCTACACTGAAGCTTTGTTTAGCTGGATGTGCTCAATGACCAGAGAATCTTTATCTAAAACCTTAAGTTCATTATTACTCTCTGCATTTTAAAGAATGTACTGCAAGCACTCTTTTTGGGCCACCAACCCTGTGTCTAGCCCCACTGTTTCGCCTGAGTACACCTATCAACTCCACCATTGTAATGACAGAATGGCACACATTGCTTCTGTAGAGTGACATCCTTCATATACTTGGTGCTTTTCTAATATGCACACCTTTGACGGCCTGGGAAGTTTTACGAGTGTTCTTAAAGTTAACATGAAGATTTGAGCCTCTTGATACATGCATGCTTTTGTGTGGTTTTCTGGGTCAAGTGAACAGCGATCCTTTTGCCTCTGGCTGTTTTGGGGAAGAGCTGATGAGCACTTCTCTTTAATTGTGCTTTCTTACTTGTATGTTCCCTTATCATGCTTAAATTTCTTCTTTTAAGTCTTTTTTATTTCATTTTATTGATTTTTTTAGAGGAAGAGTGAGAGCGAAACATCAAAGTGAAAGAAACATTGATTGGTTGCCTCCTGTACGTGCCCCAACCAGGGATTGAACCCTTAACCTGGGTATGTGCCCTGACCAGGAATCAAACCCACTACCTTTTGGTGTGTGGGATGAGGCTCCAAACAACTAAGTCACACCAGCCAAGGCATCTTCTGTTGTAATTCTAACCAAGTTGGGGAAAAAAAAAAAAAAAAAAAAAGCAGAAACAAAAACTTTGTCATCCTTTTCCTCCTCCTACCAAGGCCAAACTTTCCAAACCATTTTACAACTTGCCTCCATTTCTGCACCCAAACTACTGCAAACTATCTTTCAACCTCATCATTTTACCACATAGCTTTCACTAAGATCACCACTGACTTACGTATTACGAAATTCAAAAGATATTTCTCAGGTTTCATCAACTTCCTTGACCCTTTGGAAATAGACTACTTCTTTGAATCTTTTTGTCCTCTTTAAAAGTTTCCATGATTGTTTTTTCTTTCTTTCTTTCCAAAACTTCTTTATTCTTAGAGGTGTTTGGAAGGATTCCCGTTAAGTGCTTAAAATCCTTCAATAGCGCCCAGTGGTCATAGTATAAAGTGCAGGCTCACTAGTCCAAAAGTGCAAGACCTTCCTAGAGCTACCTAGCGGTGGCCTACTTTTTAAAACTTTATTCCCCTCTTCACCAGGAGATACATGATGAGCTGTAAACTTCTAACCAGGGTGAACTACAAAGAATTTCCAGAAGGCGCTATCTTATTCTTGGCATAAGCTGTTTCCAGTGCTGGGCAAGTCTCTCTTCTTCCCGGACTTCCGGAAGAACGCCTTATCCTTAATTATTCAAAAGTCATTTCCTCCAGGAACCCTTCCAGACACCCCTAAAAATAAGGCGCTTTGTTTATTGTGCGCCAATGGGTGTGTCGGTTTTTCTATATGCCACGGAGTATATCCTATCCACCAGACTTTGTTTATATAGTTCTCTCCCAGTCTAGACAGATCAAAAAACCCTGAGCGGGTAGGAAAGGCATTCCCAATTCGCCTTTTCCCCTCGGTGTTCAGCCCGCTAGAGCCTGGCAGACGGCTTGCCCTCGCTAAATGTTTGCAGCACGAACACTTCCACCGGCCCGCGGCACTGGCACCACCCGTTAACGGGTGAGTTCGAGCCCTCGGCCTGCGTGGCAGGGGCCTTTAAACCCTCCGCGCGGCGATTGGCTCCGGCTGCAAGGGGTGTGTGTCTACGCGCGCGCCCGGGGAGTGCGCAGGCGTGCGACTCCGGGCGGGCGCAGGCGCAAGAAGGGCTCAGCCCGCCGACAGGTCCGTGGTGTCCGAGCAGCCTCGGCCCGGAGAGGAGTGACCGGAACTGGTCGGTGAGTCTCTGGGAGTGGGGCTCAGAGAGTTGGTCAGGGTGAAGATGGAGATAACCCCAAGAAGAAAAAGTATATCGTGATGATCGAAAAGTTGATGGGGGTCAGGCTTTGGGGGAAGAGGGGGACGTTCCGACCCGGCTGGGGCCAGTCGGGCCCGGAGTGGGGACGCGAGGCGCTGGGAGACTGTCGAGGGGCCGGCGGAGGAAGGGTGTTGGGAGGGTGGTTCCCTGGACCCCTCCTTGAACCAAGCCAAGGTAGCCCCCCACCGCCTCACCAGCCGTCCCACCGTGCTGCCGCGGCGGGGGTTTACAGCCTGTCTGGTGACGACAGGGGTCAGACAACTTGGAACTAGTTGTTTGAAGGGGGTCTCTGGGTTCTTGGCGTGGGAGAGGCCATGCTCTCCAGGAAAGCCCATTCTTTCCGCCGCTTTACCGAAGAAGCGCGAAAAAAAGGATCGATAAAACGAATTTCACAGTTCGGGGCTGCAGGAGTGGGGGGGGGGGGGCGGGGGGAGATCCTGGAAAGTGCTGTTTTTTCACCTCGTCATTTTTATTGGCCTTAGTCACCACAGTGGTAGGAAAGGCAGGCGAGGGTAGAGGAAACCAAAAAACGCTGAGGTTGGGAAAAGAAGAAGAGAAGGGAATGTTATGTTGCCTTTTGCTACTTGTCATCTTTTGGAGCGGGGAGGAGTGACTGGGAGAAGGGAGTTTGGAAACTAGCAGCTTCTGACAGTGTTCCCTCCAACTTGTGAAAATAATGTAGCTTCTTAGTAGCAGGTATTTCAAGAATTAAGAAGGATACTTCATCTGTCCTGGTGCCCTTAAGACTGGTTTTCAGATATCCCAGTAAAATAACGCAGATACCCCGACAGAAGTGGTTCTCCCACATTCTTGCCCAGCCCTGATAACCGCATTTGAAATTCATGAGACACCATTAGCTAGAACACTTTGGCATCTAATCTTAAAATACCTCATATTAAAATGTTTTTAAAAACATGAGTATTTTTGCCAGCAAAATTGATGCCTTGGCATTCATTCAGTGATCACTTGTTATTCATTCTTTTGGCAAGAGATAGAACACATTTATGTAAATGCTAGAGACCCAGGGCACCATATTTGTGCACTAGTGGGGTTGGGGGTGAGGGAATGACCCTCAGCCAGGCCTGCACCCTCTGGCAGTCCTGGAGCCCTCGGGGATATCCAGCTGCTGCTGGCGTGCTCCCCAGTGTTAGCCCCAGCTTCTGGCGCACTGACCACCAGGGACCAGCTCCTGAGTCTGCCCCCTGTGGTCAGTGTGTGTCATAGCAATCGGTCCTTCTGCTGTTCAGTCAATTTGCATATTAGCCTTTTATTGTATAGGAGGATAGAATTAGCAAAAAGAGGAGAAACACCTTTTCCCACATTACCATGTTCCTTTGACAGGTCATATGAAAGTAAATAAAATGATCATATAAATTAACCTACAATTTGAATAAATTAACACTATTAACCTACAGTTTGAATATTGTTTCTAGGGTCGTTTTGTTTTGTTTTGTTTTTGGTCAGGTGCTTGTCTGTGGATATGCAGTAGGAAACTGCTATCTTAGTTTCAAAATAGGAATAACTTTTCATGCCATTCTTTTCTTAACGATAGTACACTCCTGTAAACAGTAGTACTTCTGTATGTGTCTTAGTATTTGATTTTACTCAAACTGAACTTAAGCATAGTAATAAGCTCACCCAAGGTCATATATTTTCTAATCATTCAGAACACAAGAAGAAAGCAAATAAACAAACAAAAAACAGGCCCTGTTCCTCATGGAACAGCTGCCAGTATCTCACTTATCATGAACCACATACCACCATCCTAGACTTTACCTTTTAGAAGAATATCTGTTATTTTACTTCATATTTTAATGGGCTTTTTAAAAAACATTACCCTTTTTCAAAGTGATAATGTATAAAAATCATACTTTTGATGTATTTTATACCTTTTTCTAGTATACATTATAGTAAATATGTAAATACTAAATGCATAGCTGTTGCTTATGTAATGGCTAAAATCATAGCTTGTTCTCACTCTGTACTTTGGAAAATATTGTTTTGGGTCCTAATCTATTTTTAAAATAAAGTGAAAATTGGACTACCTAAACTGTAAGGCCAATGGACTTCAAAGTTCTGTGAGCCCTATGATGGCCTTCACTATTATGACACCGTTATAGTAAATTATTTGGTTTCACAAGGTGAAAGTAGATTAGAATAGCAAGAGGAGATTTTTGTGAAATCAGCTGCCTTTTTTTACTTTTTCTTCTAAGGTGCTTTCTTTTCCTCCTTTGGTTTCTATGTCTTAAACATTCCAGAAACCTAGTTTTTAACTGTACTTGTATTCTGCATTATGTACATACTAGAGGCCTAGTGCACAAATCATGCACGGCTGGGGTCCCTTGGTCTGGCCTATGATAGAGGCCGATCTGTCGCCCAGTCCCCATTGGGTCCAGCCAGGGCTGGCTGGTCGGGGGGGTGGGGGGTGGGGGGGGGTGGGACCATGGAAGGTTTGCCATGGAAATGCACTGACTACTCAGCCAACCAGGGGGAGGGACTGTGGGAGGTCAGCTGTGGGAGCGCACTGACCACCGGGGCAGCTCCTGCATTGAGCATCTGCCCCTTGGTTGTCAGTGTGTCATCATAGTGATCGGTTGACCAGTTGAGAGGTCAACCAGTCATAATGGTCGCTTAGGCTTTTATAAATATAGATAAGTTAGCATTTATAATATATGATGTTGCATGCATCCAAGAGTGCTGAACTTTTTACTCCAATGCCATATTTTGTTTTTGGGTCTGTAGATTGATGGGAGTAGATGACAAGGACTGGTATTTTCTTTGTTGTGGAGAGTGGCTTGAAACACATTGATCCACAGTGCCTCCAACAATTGGAGGAATTGTGGAAATAGCATTTACTGTATAATATTGGAGGTGAAGGTGGTGTTTTATTTCCACTCATTTAAATTCACTGATATTTTGGGTTTGATTTTAATTTAGGTTGTGTTGCTACTAAAATATTTAAATCACTGATCACCATAGTTTTATGGAACTTCATCTTGTTGATTTTGTGAGTTCTGTAGCTTGGATTTAAAGTTTGTTTTAAATTTATTTTAGCAATGTTTTGACAATTGAGATTGTCTTTAGATGCTTATAAAATAAAATCCAAACTTTTTGGTATAGTACACAAAGCCCTGCACAACCTGTCTCCTGCCTGCCTTTTAAAGCCACCCTGCCCTTGTATGTATGTTAAATTCTTGTGGGACTATGGGTGCCTTACATTGTGGCACTTCTTTGATAGTCTGAAACCACAATTTTTTTCGACTTGGTCATGCTTGGATTTTCATTCCCAAATCATAATCATGATAGATGTTTAATAATTATTATGAAAAACTTAAATAGTTTTATTGACTACTACATGACAGCCAAATGCTTTCATGAATTAGCTTAGTCCTTATAACAACACTAGAAGCCCGGTGCACAATATTCATGCATGGGAGGGGGGTATCCTTCAGCCCAGTTTGCACCCTCTTCAATCTGGGACCCCTTGATGTCTGACTGCCTTCTCACAATCCAGGACTGCTGGCTCCAAACTGCTTGCCTTCCTGCCTCCCTGATTGCCCCTGACCACTACCCTACCAGCCTAATTGATGTCTAACTGCTCCCCTGCCAGCCTGTTTGCCCCAACTTCCCTCCTCTGCCAGCCTGGTCACCCCTAACTGCCCTACCCTGCAGGCTTGATCACTCCCAACTGCCCTCCCTTGCAGGCCTGCTCCCTCCCAACGGCCCTTTCCTGCTAGCCACCTTGAGGTGGCCATCTTTTGTCCACATGGGGGCAGGATCTTTGACCGCATGGGGGCAGCCCTCTTGTGTGTTGGAGTGATGGTCAATCTGCGTATTACTTTTTTATTAGATACTATTTGATGTAAGCATTATACTGAGTGGCCAGATTATTATGATCTCTGAACACATAATAATCTGGCCACTGTACACACACACGCATAGGGAAAAAAAAAAAAAATATATATATATATATATATATGTATCCCAGTGCATAAATTCGTGCATAAGTGGGATCCAACCAGCCTGACCAGAGGGAGGGGAGATGGGGGGGTTGGCCGGCCTGCCTGCTGGTTGAACAACTGGTTGAGGGAACAATTTGCATATTAGCCTTTTATTATATAGAATATACATTGTAATAATCTGGCCACTCAGTGTATATTTTCATTTAATGAGAAAACTGAATCACAGAGAAGTTAAGTAAGCAGTAGTCAGGATTTGAAACCATTATGCCTCCAAATATTGGGCACTTAATCACTACACTGTATTGCCTTTTGTTTAAATGAGAATGCCACTCCTTTAATTTACTGTGAGGGGGATATTCTTTCCCGGGGACTTGAATACTATACTTTCATCTGTGGCATCTGAATCCTGGTATCGGAATATTTGAGAACCTAACCAGAAAGCTTCTAGTGAACTTGGAATCGGAGCCAAAATTTTGGATTGTTTGGGTAAATATTTCATTCTGGCAAGATGAAGCCTTGCCAGTCATCCACACCTCACATTTGGTGTCTTCCTGGCAGATACCATATTTACGTTTGCCAGATTGTATTTTCCTTCCCTGGAAGATGAATACTCTATTCTCTCTCTCTCTCTCTCTATCTCTCTCTCTCTCTCTCTCTCTCTCTCTCTCTCTCTTAAATGTTTTTGTTGATTTTAGAGAGAAAGGAAGGGAGAGGGGGAGAGAGAGAGAAACATTGATGTGAAAGAGAAAAACCAATTAGTTGCCTTTTGCACACGCCAGTCTAGGGCAAATGCTGCATTCCTTGAGCCTCCTTATCTTTCATATAGAACATCCATTTTCTATTCTCATAGCTATTTTTTAGACAGGGTCAATATAATAAATTACTTGATTATAATCACATCTAGAGTAAAAGTGCGCAAATTTCAAGGTTGAGCAGGATTTAAAAACTAGGTATTGACATCAAGCGATTGAGTTATAATAGATGTTTCTGTAAAACTGACATGTAGCCGAAACCGGTTTGGTTCAGTGGATAGAGCTTCGGCCTGTGGACTGAAAGGTCCCAGGTTTGATTCTGGTCAAGGGCATGTACTGTGGCTGCGGGCACATCCCCAGCAGGGGGTGTGCAAGAGGCAGCTGATCGATGTTTCTCTCTCATCGATGTTTCTGACTTTCTATCCCTCTCCCTTCCCATCTGTGAAAAATCAATAAAATATATTTTTTAAAAAACTGACATGTAATTTTGGTCTTTTTGGATCATGTTTGTTGGTAGTGCTTTCTCACTCAGCAGTATACAATCATGTGTGTCAGTGCTGTTTGAAACGAAGATATTTAATATATATGGTTAGTGGAGTGCTTACGTGTACATTGTTTTGGGGCCTGTACATAAGAATAAAGTTGTCCCTGTAGAAGGAAGTTAAAAGGAAAGAGGAAGTAAAAGGAGGAAGCTAGCATAACATAAATAAGACTCTTATACTGCCTTCGGGAAGAATTAAATTTCCTAACCTGAGCATGGATTCTTTTTGGCCTAACCCAGAGTATTTAGAATATTTTGGAATTCTCTGCAACTGTATTTTTTGAGTATGTGGCTGAACATTTTTCCTTTCTCCCCTCCTTCTTTCCTCCCTTCCTTCCTTCCTTCCTTCCTTCCTTCCTTCCTTCCTTCCTTCCTTCCTTCCTTCCTTCTTACATATTTTTATTGATTTCAGAGAGGAAGGGAGAGGAAAAGAGAAATTGAAATATCAGTGATGAGATTCATTGATTGGCTGCCTCCTACACATTCCCTACTGAGGATTCAGCCCACAACCTAGGCATGTGCCCTTGACTGGAATCAAACCTGGGACCCTTTAGTCCCCAGACCGATGCTCTATCCGCTGAGTCAAATCACCTAGAGTCCTTCCTTCCTTCGTTATGTGGAAACATTTTTTTTTAAATTTCACTCCAGTTTTTTAAAATATATATTTTTATTGATTTCAGAGAGGAAGGGAGAGGGAGAGAGAGATGGTGACATCAATGAAGAGAGAGAATCATTGATTAGTTGCCTTCTGCACGCCCCCTACTGGGGATGGAGTCCATAACCGGGGCATGTGCCCTTGACTGGAATCAAACCTGGAACCCTGCAGTCTGCAGGTTGACACTCAATCACTGAGCCAAACCAGCTAGGGCAATGTGTAACCATTTTTTAAAAAATATATTTTTATTGATTTTTCAGAGAGAAAGAGAGAGGAAGAGAGAGATAGAAACATCAGGGATGAGAGAGAATCATTGATCGGCTGCTTCCTGCACGCCCCATACGGGGATCAAGCCTGCAACCTGGGCATATACTCTTGACCAGAGTCAAGCCTAGGACCAACCCTTCAGTCCACAGGTCAACGCTCTATCCACTGAGCCAGACTGGCTAGGGCTATGTGTAAACATTTTTAATGTTTCATGTTAAAAATGGAATCTAAGAGCAAAAATATATTCCTAAAAATAAACTAAATTATTTTACCCAGTAATGACCCATATATGAATTTCCACTTTCTTCTCCTTAATCCTTTCTCACACTCCTTCCATTTATTCTCCATTATTCATCCTCAGAGTCTTCAAGAAAGAGTGCTTAGGAATATTGTGCATATACTTGTACTTCCTTAGGTGCCTAGAATGGCCCCGTAATAACTGACTGCATGAGATACCAAGTGTGACATAGGCATGATTGACAAGGCTTTATCTGTCAGAAAGTATTTTGACTCTGATTCTAAGTTTACCTAGAACTTTCTGGTTAGCTTCTCAAATATTTTGATACCAGGAGTCAGTTACTGCAGATAGAGAACATAACAAATAACATGACTATATAAATGCTCAGTTCATTAATAATTGTCATTGCTAGGCACTATGCTAAGCACTTTATGTATATTAACTACTTTTATTCTGGAACAACCCAGGAAGGTAGAGCTGTTAACGAATGAGGAAACTGATACTTGAATAGGTTAAGTAAACTGCCTGGGTACCAGAGCTAAGATGAATTCACAGTCTATCAGAATTGGTGTTATTAGCCACCATGTGATTCTCACCCAACAGGATTTATTAAATGATCTCATCTTATCTAGAAGTAGCAAGCTTAGTCACAGGAGAATTAGTAACTGAAATCATACTCAACTCAGCTAGCCTTTGACAGTATTTCAGATGGCTGTAGCCTTAAGCTAAGAAGATTTTAGTCCAGTAGAGAGGCAGGATTTATGTTCATAACAACCAAGAAAACTGGGGGGGAGGGGGGGTTGAGGGGGAGAAATGGAAAACTATATATTTGGACACAGTGGAAAAGAGTGCTTTATTTTCTGTATCCTAACTACAATGTATCATAAAATACCTATTTCAAAAGAAACAAAGGTAGTTTATATATATATATATATATATATATATATATATATATATTATTGATTTTTTACAGAGAGCAAGGGAGAGGGATAGAGAGTTAGAAACATTGATGAGAGAGAAACATCCATCAGCTGCCTCCTGCACACACCCTACCAGGGATGTGTCTAGAACCAAGGTACGTGCCCTTGCCTGGAATCGAACCTGGGACCTTTCAGTCCGCAGGCTGATGCTCTGTTCACTGAGCCAAACTCGTTTCGGCAAGGGTAGTTTTCTTGACATCAAAATATGTTCTTTAATTGATAGCAGATGTGTGAAAGATATTTGGAATTAGTTAAGAGGGATATATTTTTAGGACTAGGGTTCCTTTCTGCCAAACCAACAAGACTGGGCAGGCTACTGACTCCTCATTGCTTTTCATCCATTAGTATAGATGAGTTTCAACTCTCTTGGGGAGGCCACCAGAGCTCGACTGTAGTTTTCACCACATTGTCTTCTGACAGCCCTGGTCTGTAATTTCTCTCTTTAGTTGGGCTCTGGTATGACTTGCCTTAGGAAGACCACAGGTCTTGCAAACAACTGCTTTCTCTTTCTCAGCTACTATCAAGTCTATTCCAAGAAGGCCCTCAACCTCCATCCTTTCCCATGGCCAGTAAGGATTGTGTAATAGAAAGAGCCTAAGTGCAGAAGAGTTGCATTTTTTTCTCTTAGCATAAAGAAATTGGACTAGATGACTTCTGAGGTTTATTTCTCTTCCGAGATAATTCTCCGAGATGAGAATTAAACAGAAATATTGTTCCCAGATAATTGGTTGGTTAATTATGCAGAAATTTCTTAGGCTAGTATTTTCTAAATGTTGTTTCATGGAAGACTGTTTCCTTGGGATTCATAAAAAATATTTTTGGAAGGAAGGATTTTATGGCCATCTACATTTGACTGGGATAGCCACAGTTAAATAAGTTTCTTCACTGCTTCAGGATTTCTGATTTCCAAACAAGAATTTAATTATCCGGCCAGTCTGTGATGCCAGAAAGACTATAAAAACTAGCATGTTGGGAGGGAAGTATAACAGCTAAATATATTAATTGTTGAAAGTCAGTGGATGGTATTCAAAATTGAAAATATCAAGAGAGGAGAACCAAGATGGCAGCATCGGTAAACACCTAAACTGCTGCCTCGCACAACAATTTCAAAAATACAACTAAAAGACAAAACGGACATCATCCAGAACCACAGGAAAGCTGGCTGACTAGAAATTCTACAACTAAAAGGAAAGAGAAACACACATGGAGAATCAGAGCAGCTGCAAAGCCTGAGGTAGGGAGACAGGCACGCTCTTGGAGAGGACACAGCTGGAGAGGACAGGGCTGCTGAGTACCTGGCTTGCATGCTGTATCGGGAAAGAGACAAAAGCTCCAGACTGCGCTGAACCCCAGTTCCGACTGCACTGAACCCCAGTTCCAGGCAAGACTCTGGGGACCCAGGCTCATACAGTGGCGGGGGGTGGGAAGGGTTGGAATATGGACTGTAAGGCGGAATCTTAGGGGAGCAGTGAAAGGCAGAGGTCCTGAGGCACACGCGCAAGTATGCAAAGAGAGTACGGACTGTTAAGGGTGCTGCTGGCTTGATCTGGTGGGAAGGAGACAGGAACTCCAGACGGCGCTGAACCCCAGTTCCAACTGCACTGATCCCCAGTGTTGGGCGTGAATCTGCGAGTTCGGATTCATTGGGGGAGAGACTGGACTGTTTGGCAGCGGGCAAAACTCGAGGATGCCTTTCTCTCAGAAGTGCTTGCAGCAATTGCTTTCGGACACTGAGGCTCAGCGACCTTGTGGGGTGGGGCTGACTGGAAGCCAAGGCTGTCGGCTCCACCCTGAAACTCTGCCCCATCCAAGCTGAGCACAGAGGCTTTGGCAAGTTTGAAGTCTTGTCTCATAAGGCTGTCTCCCAGCGTAGACACAGCTGATTCTCACAGCCAGTTGGCCTGGAGGTCGATTCCTCCCAGTGATACCAACAACATCAAGGCTTAACTAGAACAAGGCTGTACACACAGTCCACAAAGCGGTGCACCAAGAGTGTCCACCTCAGGTAACGGGAGGCTGAGACACCTAGCACACAAAGCTACCCTGCCAACTCAGGGAAGCAGTGAAAATGCAGAGAGAAAGAAACAGATCACAAATGAAAGAAATGAAGGAAAACAAACGACTGGATATAGAGTTCAAAACCAAGATTATAAGGTTTTTCAAGAGCCTTCTAGAACAGACTGATAAGTTAGGCAAGACTCTTGAGGATATGAGCGAGACCCTTGAGGATATGAAAAAGGACCAACCAGAAATTACACATACACTAACAGAAATAAAAAATATACAGAGCCCTAACTGGTTTGGCTTAGTGGATAGAGTGTTGGGCTGTGGACTGAAATGTCCTAGATTCGATTCCGGTCAAGGGCATGTACCTTGGTTGTGAGCATATCCCCAGTGAGGGGTTTGCAGGAGGCAGCTGATCGATGTTTCTCTCTCATTGATGTTTCTAGCTCTCTATTCCTCTCCCTTCCTCTCTGTAAAATCAATAAAATATATTTAAAAATATATATTATACTGAGACCCAACAGCAGACTAGAGGAATGCAAGAATCATGTCAAAGATTTGAAATGCCAAGAGGCAAAAAGCACTGAACCAGAAAAGCAAAAAGCAAAAAGAATCCAAAAATTTGAGGATAGTGTAAGAAGTCTCTGGGACAACTTCAAGCATACCAACATCAGAATTATGGGGGTACCCGAAGAAGAGACAGAGTAAGATACTGAAAACCTAGTTGAAGAACTAATGACTGAAAACTTCCCCCACCTGGTGAAGGAAATAGACTTAAAAATCCAGAAAGCACACAGAACCCCAAACAAAAGATATCCAAAAAGGACCACACCAAGACACATCATAATTTAAATGTCAAGAGCAAAAGACAGAGAATGTTAAAAGCCGCAAGAGAAGAACAGTTACCTACAAGGGAGCACTCATACAACTGTCAGCTGATTTCTCAACAGAAACTATGCAGGCCAGATGGGAGTGGCAAAAAATATTCACAGTGATGAATAGCAAGAACCTATAACCAAGATTATTCTACCCAGAAAAGCTATCATTCAGAATTGAAGGTCAGTTAAAGAGCTTCACAGATAAGAAGCTAAAGGAGCTCATCACCACCAAACCAATATTATATGAAATGCTGAAAGGTATTCTTTAAGAAGAGGAAGAAGAAGAAAAAGGTGGCTGCTTAAAACTATAGCATGGATGGAACTGGAGAGCATTATGCTATGTGAAATAAGCAAGTCAAAAAAAGATAAGTATCACATGATCTCATTTATGGAATATAATGAACAACATAAACTGATGAACAAAAACAGATCCAGAGACAGAGAAGCATTGACTGTCACACCTCAGAGGGAAGGTAGGGGAGGGTGAGGGTAAGAGGGAGAGATCAACCAAAAGACTTCTATGCATGCATACAAGCCTAACCAATGGACACAGACACCAGGGGGGGCGGGGTGAGGGGGTATGGGGAGGAGGCAGTTGGAAGGAATAATGGGGGATGAGGGCACATATGTAATACCTTAATCAAAGAAATTAAGAAAAAAGGAAATACCAAGAAAAAACACTAGCCCTAGCTGGTTCGCTCAGTGGTTAGAGCATCAGACCTCTGACTGAAGGGTCGTAGGTTTGATTCAGTTCAAGGGCAAATACTTTGGTTGTAGGTGTGACCCTGCAAGAGATGACCAATCCTTGCCTCTCTCTGTCTCTTCCCCTCCTTTCCACTCTCTCTGAAAAATAAAAATAAATAAATAAATGTAAAAATTTCCTTGGGTAAGCATTAACAACAATAACAAATATACGCTCTGATCTGGGGTTAAATACTAGAAAAAACAGTACCCTTGAAAATTTTGCCTCTGGGGTCCTGGGAGTAGGAATTGGTTTGAGACAGTTCTATTATAGAACTATTTGCCTTCTCATTTGATTAAAACTTAATATGAAAGAATATAAAAGTCTTCAAAAGTAATTTTTATTGGCTGAATAACATTCCATTATGTGGTTATACCATAAAATATTCAGTCAAATCTCCTATCATTGATTGTTTAGATCACTTCAATATTTTTAACATCTAAAATAATAATAAAAACATAATATGCGAATTAGATCAGACAGCCAAAAAACCTTTTGGACATCACTCCGGACATCCTTCTGGATGAAGCACAGAGGTGGGGGCCAATGCAGAGGCATTTAAGAATGATCAGGCAGACAAGCAAGCGGTCAGGGGCGATCAAGCAGGCAGGCAGGCAGAGGTGGTTAGGGATAGTGTGGCAGGCAGGTGAGCAGTTAGGGGCTATCAGGCAGGCAGGTGAGTGGTTAGGAATGATTAGGCAGGCAGGCAGGCAGGAAGAGTGGTTAAGGGTGATCAGGCAGGCAGACAGGCGAGCAGTTAGGGGCATCAGGCAGACAGGAATAGTGGTTAAAGGCCATCAGGCAGGGGTGATCAGGAAGGCAGGCAGAGTGGTTAGGGGTGATCAGGAAGGCAGGCAGAGTGGTTAGGGGTGATCAGGAAGGCAGGCAGAGTGGTTAGGGGTGATCAGGAAGGCAGGCAAAGGGGTTAGGGACATCAGGCAGGCAGGCGGTCATCCCATGAGTGATCCTGGATTGCGAGAGGGTGCAGGCCAGGCCGAGGGACCCCCCCCCCCCTCGGTTCATGAATTTCATGCACCTGGTCTCTAGTTATAAATAATAATGAGAATAATGTATTTTTGTCCGTAGCTATGATTTTTTAAATACACTTTATTGATTTTTTACAGAGAGGAAGGGAGAGGGATAGAGAGTTAGAAACATTGATGAGAGAGAAACATCGATCAGCTGCCTCCTGCACATCCCATACTGGGGATGTGCCTATAAGCAAGGTACATGCCCCTGACCGGAATTGAACCTGGTACCCTTCAGTCCACAGGCCGACACTCTGTCCACTGAGCCAAACACTCTATCCACCGAGGGCTGTAGCTATGATTTTCTTCTAGGTTGCTATAAATGGAAAAAGACCAGAGTAAGAATATTGAAAATTTTCTTGTATATATTTCATTATCTTTAAGAAGTTTTGGTTTTTAAAAATCAACATTTTATTTTCTTAAATAGTGGCCAAGAAAACTTTAATTTTATAGGCGTGAGACTTGAAATACCCACAAACATCCTGAATGCTAGAAAATGTAAATATTTCTTGAGTCATTTGAAGCTTGCAACATTTTTTATCTTTTAGAGTTTTTTACCTCCTTTCTTCTCCAGGAGGAAAAGTGGTGGTTGGCAAACAGAATAGAACAACCATGTTAAAAATATACCTTCCCTAGCCTGATAGCTTAGTTGTTTAGAGCGTTGTCCCGATACACCAAGGCTGCAGGTTTGGTGTAAGGCACTTAAAAGAATCAGCCAACGAATGCATAAATAAGTGAAACAAATCAATGTTTCTCTCTCTCTAAAATCAATCAATAAATAAAATTTTAAAAGAGGAAATAAATCTAATACGCTTTTTCATTAAGATCCAAGTACAGTCTGTATTTACAATAACTTCTTGGAATTCTGAAAACATACTTTTCCATTTTTTTTTTCTTTTCCATCTTTTTAAAAGGGAAATGATTCCAAGTTTTCTTCCTTGTAAACAAGGGAACAATTGTTTTGTTTTTTTTGACAGGCACTCCTGGCTATTTTTCATTATTAATCAAAGGTTTTTAGTTATTACATAACTTTTGCTGCTACTGAAGTCATAGAGCATTCCGAAACCTGTCTAGAAAACCTGTGTATATTTATAATTTTTCTAATGTTAAAGGTAATAAAGTTCTTTTTATAGAATTATAGAGGTCCAATGCATGAAATTCATGCCAGGGGCAGGGGGTGTCCCTCAGCCCAGGCTGCACCTTCTCTAATCTGGGACCCCTCGAGGGATGTTTGACTGCCTGTATAGGCCGGATCCTAGTAGGATTGGGCCTAAACAGGCAGTTGGACATCCCTCTCACAATCCAGGACTGCTGGCTCCCAACTGCTCACCTGCCTGTTGTCCTGATTGCCCCTAACTGCTTTTGTCTGTCAGCCTGATCACCCCCTAACCACTCCCCTGACAGCCTAATTGATGCCTAACAGCTCCCCTTTCAGCCTGTTTGCCCCCAACTGCTCTCCCCTGCAGGCCTGGTGACCCCTAACCCCTCTCCTGCAGGCTTGATTGCCCCCAACTGCTCTCCCTTGGAAGCATGGTCACTCCCAAATGTTCTCTGCTGGCCATCTTGTGGTGGCCATCTGTGTCCTCATGGGGGCAGGATCTTTAACCATATGGGGGCAGCCATCTTGTGTGTTGGAGTGATGCACAATCTGCATATTATTTTTTTTATTAGATAGGATAGAGGTCTGGTGCACAGGTGAGGGCCAGCTGGTTTGCACTGAAGGGTGTCTCGGATCAGGGTTGGGGTTCCCTTGGGGCATGGGTTAGCCTGGGTGAGGGGGCCTATGGTGGTTTGCAGGCCAGCCATGCCCCCTGGCAACCCAAGTGGAGGTCCTGGTATCTGGGATTAATTTATGTTCTACAGTTGAAACTTTATAGCCTGGAGCGGAGCCAAACCTCCTGCTCACTCTGTGGCTGCACCCATTTTTGTTGGGATTTATTGATCTTCTGTAATTGAAACTTTGTAGTCTTAAGCAGAGGCCAAGGCAGGCCAGGGCTGCAGAAAGCTTAGCTTTCTCCATTGCCGGAGGCAACCCTAGCCTCTTGCTCTCTCCAACTCTGTGGCTGCCACCATTTTGGGGGGATTTATTTGGCTTCTGTAATTGAAACTTTGTAGCATTGACTGGAGGCCTGGGCCAGCCAGGTGTGCGGAAAGCTTGGCTTCCTTCATCACTGGGGAAACCCAAGCCTCCCTCCTGCTCTCAGTGGCTGCAGCATTTTGGTTGGGGTTAATTTGCATACTTGCCTTTGATTGGCTGGTGGGTGTGGCTTGGTATAGTGGATGTGCAGTCAATTTGCATAATGCTCTTTTATTAGATAGGATTTAGAAAATACATTATTATATAACCAGTGGTTGGCTTGTGAGCCATGGTTTGCTGCTCTGTTGACTAATGAGTTTGCCAACCACTGGTATAAGGCAAATAAAAATAACCTGTGAAATCTTTTTAAATCTATTTTTATTGATTTCAGAGAGGGAGGGAGAGATAGAAACATCAATGATGAGAGAGAATCACTGATTGGCTGCCTCCTGAATACCTACTGGGGATTGAGCCCGCAACCTAGGCATGTGCCCTTGGCTGGAAATGAACCTGGGACCCTTCAGGACACAGGCCAACTCTCTATCCACTGAACCAAAGCAGCTAGGGCTGTGAAAAAAAATAGGGTACAAGTTTGCATTTTGAGCCTTTAGTTTTTAAAGTATACATATTTTTATATGTAATTAAGACTTATTGATAGAACATAATAGTGTATAACCTTGTATAATGACCATTTTAAATCTCTAAAAACAATTCAGTGTTTTCAGGTCTACTAACTAACATGCAAATAATGATTTCGTTTAGATTTCACTTTCTCTTGCACCCAGTTATTAATTATAGCCAGGAGTGCTGGTTTAGGTAAGTACCTATCAATTGGAAACTTGTTTTAATTTAAATCTGTTTAATATCTGTCTTGATGTGTGCAGACTCATGACTGGCATGAAAATAGCTTAGATGTATAGCCTAAATAGTGTCATCAACTTTAATCTAACAGATCGAAGTTAATGTTAAGCGTCTATTATTTTCAGTGGCATTTACATAGATGTCACTCATATTTAACGTCGTTGCTTTACTTTTAGAGAAAGAAAAAGATAATTGTTGCTACTATTTCTATCTGCTTCGCTAATAATAGTAAAAGAATGGCTAACACTTGATTACCAGCCATGCCTCAGTAACTGTGGTAAGCACTTTGTATGGATCATTTTTTTATTTTATTTTATTTATTTATTTTTTTAATATATTTTATTGATTTTTTTACAGAGCGGAAGGGAGAGGGATAGAAAGTCAGAAACATCGATGAGAGACATCGATCAGCTGCCTCTTGCACGCCCCCTACTGGGGATTTGCCCGCAGCCAAGGTACATGCCCTTGCCGGAATCGAACCCGGGACCCTGCAGTCCGCAGTCCGACGCTCTATCCACTGAGCCAAACAGGTCTCGGCTATGGATCATCTTTTTAAATGCTTATGTAAAAGTCCATGAAATAGATTGTTATCTCCATTTTACAAATGCAAAAATTGGGTCTTAGTGGAGTTAGGTAACTGTCCAAGGTTATTCAGCAAATACACTGTGGGGCCAAAATTTGAATGCTAGCGCTGCTACTACTCACCTCTAGCCTATCCTGCAACAGAAGTTGCACTTGTTTCCACAGAAGGTTACCATGAAAGTCTAATCAAAATATGCCAAAAAGAATTGCAAATTTTATCAAACTGTTGAGAGTACAGTAATGAACTATATAGGTATAACACATGGAGCAACTTATATTGTGATTATTTTTTTTTAACTTTAAAAAAAATTTATTCTTTAAAGTATTATAAATAGTAGTACGTGTTTCCTTCTCCCTCCATTAACCTCCCCCCAGCCTCCTCTACCCCCCAGCACATACCCTCACCTGCCCCCCCGCCCCCAGTGTCTTGTATCCATTGGTTATGCTTATATGCATGCATACAAGTCTTTCGGTTGAACTCTTAAGGCCCCCGCCCCCCACCCATGTTTAATTTTTTTAAGATGAAGGAATAAGGCAGGAAACTAACTTGGTAGAATATTTTAATGCAAAATCCTTGCTTTTCAGTATAAAATGGATTATTTTATAAAATCATTCTTCTATTGGTCTTGGAAGGACAGGACACTGTGGGATTAATGGTGAATTAAAGTGTTTTCTTGCCCTAACTGGTTTGGCTCAGTGGATAGAGTGTTGGCCTATGGACTCAAGGATCCCAGGTTCGATTCCAGTCAAGGGCGTGTACCTTGGTTGCAGGCACATACCCAATAGGGGGTGTGCAGGAGGCAGCTGATCGATGTTTCTAACTTTCTATCCCTCTCCCTTCCTCTCTGTAAAAAATCAATAAAATGTACTTAAAAAATAAAGTGTTTTCTCCATTATTTCCTGCACTTCTGTCCATATTTATCAATGGAGACATATGGATCTCCTGTTGTTTACATTTTAAGCCCCTTTTCCCTTTGTATTCCTTCTTCTCAGGTCTAAGTTATTATAAAACAGTTGAAAACCATGGTTACTCTGGACTTTCTAGTTCTTCCATTTAACTTTCTTTGAATCTGTGGAAGAAATTAGATTTCATGGTTTTATTTTATTTTTATTGAATTTATTGGGATGACATTAGTTAATAAGATTATATGGGTTTCAGGTGTACATTTCTATAATATATCATCTATATATGTAGTGTGTTATCTGTTCACCATCCCAAGTCAAGTCTTCTTCCATCAGGAAGGGTGCCTAGCCTATTTTTGATATTCAGCACTTCTTATAACATCTTATATTTGTTAAGGGTAGGTGCATCAAACAGTAAGACTTTTTACCAGACCATGAACTATCCTTGGTTTCAGAGTAGACTAAAGTTTGAATATTAAGTCTGTGCTTTACTGACTCAGTCACCCTGGGCAAATTACTTATTTAAACTGAGCCCCATCAATAAAGTGACATAACGTAGATACTGATATACTATATAAAAACTTAGTAGGGTGCGTAATATATAGTAAGTACTCAATAAACATTTCCTCCTCTTCACTCCCTTTAAGGTTTATAATAGAAAAGAAATTAAGGATAAATTAAGAGTCTTCTTGTAAGTCCAAATAGATCATAGTAAAGGAGATAAGATGTAAAAACTTGCCCTAATCAGTTTGGCTCAGTGGATAGAGCTTCTGCCTGCGGACTGAGAGGTCCCATGTTCGATTCCAGTCAAGGGCATGTACCTTGGTTGTGGGCACATCCACAGTTGGGGATGTGCAGGAGGCAGCTGATCAATGTTTCTGTTTCATTGATGTTTCTAACTCTTTATCCCTCTCTTCCTCTGTGTAAACAAAATCAATAAAATATATTTTTTAAAAAGATGTAAAAACTCTGAAAAAATTATTTTTCTCTCAAAGGCACATGATTAGCATAGTGTGTTACGTTCCTCAAGCATTGGGAAAATAACACAGATATTTAATCTATTAGTTTATATCTAAGGAAAAAAAGTGAGTTTAATGGGATCTTTGTGTCAAGTGATGTTTTGTTTCCCTTCTCCCTCCCTTCCCTAATTCTCTTTACTTCAGCATTCTGGATAACTTTCCTGACTCCATGAGAAAAACTACTGGAGATAATAATAAATATGAGTAAAGCTATATAGCTAATTCTGAGGAGTTCAGTGAAGGGTAGTAAGAGCCTATGGAGTATTTGTCTCCTTTTGTCCTTCTCCTTATAATTCTGCTGTATCTCTCTTACTCCCATCCTATATAATAAAGAGCGAATATGCTAATTGACCCTCACACCATTTCAAATATGGAGGTGCTCAGAGCCAATAAGGAGGTAATATGTTAATTGACTGTCCTACCTTCAAAGATGGTGGCACCCATGGCCACAAGATGGTGGCACCCAGCCCCTCAGCCTTGCCAGGGCGGCAGGCACAGCAAGGCTCGAACTGCCCCCAGCTGGGCGCGGCCACTTTGGGCATCTGTCTCCAGAGTCCCCCAGTCCCCTCAGCCTCCCAGCCCCCCAGAGCTGGCCTGAGGTACAGACAAGCCTTGGATGGTGGCTGCCCAAGCTGCCCAGGGCTGCCCGAGGCTCAGGTAACCAGGGCCAGCCGAGGCTTGTGCTGCCGGCAGTGGCAGCCACAGAGGTGTGATGGGGCGTCACCTTCCCCTGATCGTCAGGTCACCTCCCGCACCTGAAGGCTCCCAGACTGTGAGAGGGGGGCAGGCAGGGCTGAGGAACAAGGCCCCCCCTCCCGCCCCAGTGCATGAATTTTCATTCACCAGGTCTCTAGTTTACTATAATCATGAGAACAAGATCCTTAAGAATCCGGAGTAAAAAAGTCTTAGGAAGCCTGTGTCCTTATGTCAGCTTGCCAAACATGTGAGAATGTTACAGTTTGTTTCTTGTCTTGTGTGACATAGGGAAGGAAAAATGTACTAGGAAGCATATTTGAGTTCACTGAAAGGGTGTATTCTTCCAAATATCCTTGTTGCCATGCCAGTGGTAACTGTTCACATCTGCCTCTCAGCTACATATGCTTATATTTATATACTAGATTTCCCATGTATGAAATTCTAGCAAGGGGCTTGGCCCTCACAGCCCTGGCTTCGTCAGAATGTCATTCTGCTGTTCCTTCTAACTAGCATATTAGCTCTTTTATTATATAGGAGGATTTTTAGAAAGCAGGATTCTTGGAATCTTCAAGTTTGGCAGAGGTTACTTTTGCATTCAAACCTCTCTATGAACCTACATGCAGTTTTGCTCTTTTTTAAATAGAAAAATAGCAAGTATTGACTTGTAATTGATAAGAATCATCTCTAGGAATAGAATTAGAAAGTCATACAATTTGAATTATCTGGATTTTTCTTACGCCCAAAAGTCCAGATAGTGACTAGTGCTAGTAAGGATGTGGAGGAAAAGGAATCCTCATGCACTGTTGGTGGGAATGCAGACTGATGCAGCCACTGTGGAAAGCAGTATGGAGTTTCCTCAAAAATTAAAAAATGGAACTCCCATTTGACCTAGTAATTTCACTTCTAGAAATATAGCCTAAAAAATCAGAAACACCAATCAGAAAGGATATATGCGCCCCTATGTTCATAGCAGCACCATTTACAATATCTAAGATTTGGAAACAGCCTAAGAGCCCATCAGCAGATGAGTGGATTAAAAAACTGTGATACGTCTACATAATGGAATACTATGCTGCTGTAAAAAAAAGAAAACTTTTTAAAAATATATATTTTATTGATTTTTTACAGAGAGGAAAGGAAAGGGATACAAAATCATAAACCTTGATGAGAGAGAAACATCGATCAGCTGCCTCTTGTACACCCCCTACTGGGGATGTGCCCGCAACCAAGGTACATGCTCTTAACTGGAATCGAACCCAGGACCCTTCATTCCACAGGCCGACGCTCTATCCACTGAGCCAAACCGATTTCGGCAAAAGAAAGAACTCTTACCATTCGCAACATTGTGGATGGACCTGGAGAGCATTATGCTAAAGTGAAATAAGCTAGTCAGAGAAAGATATCACATGATCTCACTCATTTGTTGAATATAATGAACAACATAAATTGATGAACAAAAATAGGACCAGAGATGAAGAAGCATCGAACAGACCGTCAAACTTCAGAGGGAAGGCAGGGAAGTGGGTGGGGGTGAGGGTAAGAGATCAACGAAAGGACTTGTATGCATGCATATAAACATAACCAATGGACACAGACACTAGAGAAGTCAGGGCATGTGCTGGGAGATGGAGGTGGCAGGGAGAGGTCAATGGGGGAAATAGGAGACATATAATACTATATGTAATACTTTAAACAATAAAATTTTTTTTTAAAAGACCTCCATGTCTTAGAATATGAGCCTTTTGCCAGAACCACAGTCATGCAATGGTAAGCAAGGTATAAAATTAAATTTTCATATTTTTTGCAATAATAATTAATGATAATATTATTTTTCATGAGGATTAACAACTTTAAGCAGGTTCAAAATCTTAATTAGCCTGGCTGGTGTAGCTCAGTGGTTAGCATCCACCTGTGAACCAGGAGGTCATGGTTCGATTCCTGGTCAGGGCACATGCCTGGATTGCAGGCTCAATCCCTTAGGGGGGAATGCAGGAGGCAGGTGATCGATGATTTTCTCTCATCATCAATGTTTCTATATCTTTCTTCTCCCTTCCTCTCTGAAATCAGTAAACATATTTTAAAAAGAAAATACTTTTAAAAAATCTGAATTAGACCTTAAAAACACCAAAGAACTATGACAGAATTTTACACATTCCTATACTGGGACTGTAGTAATATTCTCACTTTTTGTTTTACCAAAGACTATTCTGCTAAAAATGTTGGTTAGCTATGAATGGGATTAAAAAGATTTGTATGTGACCAGGAGACCATTCCAACCATACACATGTAATGGCAGTTTTTGGTTTGTTGTTCTAGTGGTTATTTGCAGGCTTGGTGATACTGTTACTTGTATGTAGCCTTGTTTCTAAGATCCATTAAAATACTTTGAGAGTAAACCTTGTTTTCTACTTATTTGTTTGTTCAGCACACATTTACTGGAGTTCCAACTGTCAGATCCTGTTAGGTATTAGAGATACAAAGATATAACACAGGAGTTCATTCTAGTACCAGGCACCTAGGTTCCCTGTTTATCAGCGCGTGTACATTATGGCAGGATTTCTCAATCTCGGCATTTTGATATTTTGGGCTAGATAATTCTTTCATGTGGAGCATTATAGGATATTTACTGGTAGCAGCATCCCTGACCTCTCAATTATATGCCGGTAACACTAACCCCCACCCAAGCTTGTGACAATCAGAAAACCTGTCTCTGGCCTTGGCTAGTGTGGCTCATTTGATTGGGCATCATCTGGTGCACTGAAAGGTTGTCAGTTCAATTTCCAGTCAGGGCACATGCTCAGGTTGTGATCTCCTTTAGGGGATGTGAGGGAGGCAACCAATCAAAGGTTCTCTCCCTCTCCCTCTCTCTCTAAAAATCAATTTTAAAATCTTTTAAAAAACACACCCGAAAAACTGTCTCTAGATATTGCCAGATGTCCCTGGGGGCAAATCCAGAATGTGAACCAGGTTATCTGTATCATTGAAAGAGTTTTCATAAATTTAGTTTTCAAAAATACAAAACTAGCAAATGTAATGAAAAGTAAACAGCCTAGCCCTGGCCAGTGTGTCTCAGTGGTTGGAGCATCAGATGTCTGTGCTCTGAAGGGTCGTGGGTTCGATTCCTGTTCTGTCAGGTACTCAGATTGCATCAACATATATGGTATGGGAGGCAGCTGCTGGATGTTTCTCTCTCCCTTCCTCTCCTTAAATAAAAAAGAAAGAAAAGAAAAGAAAACAGCCTAGATCTGTCACACGTTGCTTATTACCCCATAGGGCTCCACATACATAACATTAGTACTGAATAACAACTATTTATGTTTTTAGTTTGAATGTCTATGAGACCCCTTTATGAGTTACTGTGTATAAGATAATAATTGTTCCACTTCTTAATGACTTCACTAAAACAGCAAACAATACAATAATTGGAAAGTGTGAGTCTACTATTAATAAAAACCTTAGTTAACTCTTTTCTGGGCTCTTATATCAAGACTAGAAGCCCAGTGCACAAAATTCATGGGTGGGTAGGGTCCCTAGCAGCTGCCAGCTGCCGACCTGGGCACCTCCCTTCCCCCGGTACCTGCTGCCGCCACCAGCAACCCTGCCCCTGGTCAAGGGGACAATTTGCATATTAGGCTTTTATTATATAGTAGTAGAGACCTGGTGCATCGGGGGAGTGTGTCCCTCAGCCAAGCCTGCACCCTCTCTAATCCAGGACTGCTGGCTCCCAACTGCTCGCTTGCCTGCCATCCTGGTTGCCCCTAACCACTCCCCTGCCAGCCTGATTGATGCCTAACTACTCCTCTACCAGCCTGTTTTCTCCTAACTGCCCTCCCCTGCAGTCTTGGGTCCTCTCCAACTGCCCTTCCCTACAGGTCTGATCTCCCCCAACTTCCCTCCTCTGCCAGCCTAGTTACCCCTAACTGCCCTCCCTGCAGGCTTGATCACCCCCAGCTGCCCTCCCTTTTAGGCCTGGTCTCTCCCAGCTGCCCTCCCCTGCTGGCCTGATTGCCCACAACTGTCCTTCCTTGCAGACCTGGTCCTTCCCAACTGCCCTCCCCTGCTGGACATCTTGTGGCAGCCATCTTGTGTGTTTGAGTGATGGTCAGTCATCTTTGGCCACATGGGAGCAGCCATCTTGTGTGTTTGAGTGATGGTCAATTTGCATATTATTCTTGGATAGGATAGGGGCCTGGTGTAAGGGTGGGGGCCAGCTGGTTTGCCCTGAAGAGTGTCCCAGATCAAGGTGGGGGTTCCTTGGGTATGGGTTGGCCTGGGTGAGGGGCCTGTGGTGGTTGGCAGGATGGCCATGTCCCCCAGCGACTCAAGTGGAGGCCCTGGGATCTGGGACTTATCTTCTATAATTGAAACTTTATAGCTTTAAGTAGAGGCCAAGGCAGGCCACGGCTGCAGAAACTTGGCTTCCTCCATCGCCGGAGGCAACTCAAGCCTCCTGCTCTCTCCAGCTCTGTGGCTGCTGCCATTTTTGTTGGGATTTATTTATCTTGTATCATTGAAACTTTATAGCCTTAAGTGGAGGCCAAGGTGGGCCAGGGCAGGTGGAAAGGTTGGCTTTTCCCATTGCCAGGAAAACCCAAGCCTCCTGTTCTCCTGCTGCAGCCATCTTTGTTGGGTTAATTTGCATAGTTGCTCCTGGTGGGCGTGGATTGTGGATGTAGTGATGGTATGGTCAATTTGCATATCACTCTTTTATTAGATAGGATAACCTTTTCTTATTAAGAATGAAAATATTTTATTTTCTCTAATGAGTACCCGAATAACTAGCATATTTAGAATGCTTTCTGTGTTCTTCAGGCACATGACTTTGGATTTTGTTTATATTACTGATGGAACACTTCCTAACAGCTTTCTTCACCTTACTGCTTTTTCATATTCAAACGTTGTATGATGAACATTGTATAACCACAAATTTATTTTAAGTCTTTTAAGCTTGTGTTCTAGTAATAATACCTTCTCAAAATAGAGGGACCACTTTCCTATTAGAAACAGCACTTCACTAGTTTTAGGTTCACCTCTAGTACTAACTAGCATTTAACCATCCATTAATTCTCTCTCAGTTTTAATTTCTTCACCTGTGATATAGATAGCCAGACTTTTTTTTTTTTTCCCACCCCGAGGTAGAAATCCTGAATTCCAAAGTCCACACTCTGGTCAAACAAATTTGTTTTTTGTGTTCTTATTCTTACAGAATATCTATATTTCAGTGTCTGTGCCTATCAGGAGTTGTAATTCATCATGGATAATCTGTCATCAGAAGAAATTCAGTTGAGGGCTAACCAGGTTACTGATGAGGTAAATGTTTTACTTGGAATAATTACAGTAGAACCTTGTTTCTCGGACTTCTCCCATCTCCAACAATTCACTTCTTAACCTGACAATCCTTTCATGTTGACACCAGTATGATGACAGAGGAGAGAATGTGCAAATATGAGTCAATTTACCACTGTTAAAAACTTAAGATATTGTGATGTGAATATTTTTGTTGTTGTTTTTTTTTTTGCTTTTGTTGCTGCTTATAATTATTGTAAAATTTTTATTTTTTATTATACATTTTCTATCCTTTTTGTTAAATGTTCATTTACATTTCATGTCCTTTTTTGTTTTTAAAGTTTATGTGTAGATTAAATAGTATAGTAGACATGTACTATATATGAGAAAGGTTAAAACAGGAAATCACTTGGGGGTCTGGAATGGATTAATTCAGTTTACATTATTTTTAATGGGAAAAAATGATTTGGTTTTTGAACAGCTTCCAGAACACATTAAGTTTGAAAAACGAGGTTCTCCTGTAATTAATTTTCTTTTAGTGTTCACAGTGGAGAGCTGAGAGGAGCTCTTTAGAAGACCATTTTGGCCTCTTCCAAGTCCCTTTATATCAAAGAATGCATTTTCCCTACAGTGCCATTACTAGTTCCTTATTTTTTCCATTTTACCAAAAAGAACTAAAGTGAATACAATTTATATGATTATCTTTTAGATAATTATTACCTAACAGTTACATCAAATATACTGTAGACTTGAGGAATTCTGGTCAATTTTAAAAGAACTTTCCGATATCTGTGTTTTATACTTAGGTTCCTACTTACGTTAAAATTTTATAAATCCCGGTAACTTCACCCTCCATATTTTATCTTAATGAGTACCTAGTAGGAAGAAAACTAAAATTATACTGATCAACTTTTTGTTTGGTTGTTTTAAAGCAGGGGTGGGAAATCCTTTTTCTGCCAAGGGCCATTTGGATATTTATAAGATCATTTTCGGGCCATTTAAAATTATCAACTTAAAAATTAGCCTGCTATATTTGGTCAAACATTTAATTAATTTACCTGTAATGCCTTGGCAGGGCCAGACTAAAAGATTTCACAGGCCTTATATGGCCCGAGGGCTGAACATTCCCCACCCCTGTTTTAAGGGAGGAATTGATGTGCTGACAACATTATTTCTTTCTTTATTTTTAGTTTATCTTTATTGTTGAAAGTATTACTGATATCCCCTCCCCCCATCCGTTGACCTGCTCCCACCCCCTCCCTAGGCCTTTGCTTCACTATTTAGTCTGTCCATGGGTTATGCATATATGCATGTAATTTCTTTGTTTAATTTTTCCTCACCCCCACTGCTTCCCTCTGAAATACACCAGTCTGTTGCATGCTTTAATGTTTCTGGATCCATTTTTTGTTCACTTTATTTTATTCATTAGATTCCACATGTAAGTGAGATCATGTGATATTTGTTTTTCTGTGACTGGCTTATTTCACTTAGCATAATACTCTCCAGGTTCCTCCATGCTGTCTCAAAAGATAAGAGATCCTGTTTTACAGTTGTATAGTATCCCATTGTGTGTGTGGGAAATCTTTTTAAAAATAGAATAGCATCATAAATATGACCTGTGATCAGATTTTTCCTTTTTTCTTCATGTTTGACAATGATAAAATTCTTTTTTTTTTTTTTTTCCTAGTCTCTGGAAAGTACAAGGAGAATCCTGGGTTTAGCCATTGAGGTAAGAAAGTGTTTAATTGTTAAGTTAATTACAGATTCTTTGTAGGAGGGATCCTAATATCACAAGGAGGAATTCATATTAAGAGTTAAGGGCGCTCTAAACAATAAAAGAAATTAATTATTTTTTTTAAAAAGACTGAATAGGACTGACAGGGGAAAAAAAAAGAGTTAAGGGCATTGTATCAGTAAGCTTCATATTTGACACCAGCAATTGATGAAATCATTGTCAAACCATGCACTAATGGGACTTTTCCACCCATTGACAACATTGGAATATGACAGGGAAGATCAGTGTACCATGAGTTTGTGATTTAATTATTTTGGGTTAGGGGGGTTAGTATGTTAAAGTATGTTGGTTTGGAGATACTAGTTTTCTCTGGTTATACTCCTCTAAGACCTTAATTTTCTAAATGATTCTCTTCTGTTATTTGTCAGGCCTTATAGTTTTTGTTTCTATTATTTTTGCTAAGTTGTGTTGTGCTATCAGCTTTTTTCCCTTCTTTTAGTCTCAGGATGCAGGAATTAAAACTATCACTATGCTGGATGAACAAGGGGGTGAGTTGAAGTTATTGGCATAAACTTTTGATTTGACTTATGATGTCAGAAAGCCCTTTCAAATCAGCCATGTGTAAAAATTAAGCCTTTGGGAGTGCCTTTTTTTTTGGTAAGAGTATTCTTATCTTTTTTCTGATTTGAATTATATTATGTTTATTACTAACTAGAGGCCTGGTGCACGAAATTTGTGCACAGGGGCGGGGGCTTGGGGTTTGGGGAACATACATTCTCAACCGAGCCTGCACTCTCTTGCAATCTAGGACCCCTGGAGGAATGTCCGACTGCTGGTTCCTCAGCCCAGCCTGCACCCTCTCGAAATCCAGGACCCCTCAGGGGATGTCCGACTGTTAGTTTAGGCCTGCTCCCACACGGGATCAGGCCATCCTTTCCCCTCCCCCACCCCCCATTCCCACACGGGATCAGGCCTAAACCAGCAGTTGGACATTCCTCTCACAATCTGGGACTGCTGGCTCCTAACTGCTTGCCTGCCTGTCTGCCTCATTTCCCCTAACCACTCTGCCTGCCTGCTTCATCGCTCCTAACCACTCACCTGCCTGCCTTATCGCCCTTCACCACTCTGCCTGCCTGATCGCCCCTAACCACTTGTCTGCCTGCCTCATCACCCCTACCTGCTTGTCTGCCTGCCTGATCGCCACTACCTGCTTGTCTGCCTGCCTGATTGCCCCTACCTGCTCGCCTGCCTGCCTGCCTGCCTGTCTGATTGCCCCTAACCGCCTCAACCTTGACCCCCACCATGGTAACTTAATCTGGAAGGATGTCCAGAAGATCATTCGGCTGTCCGGTCTAGTCAGCATATTACCCTTTTATTATTATAGATTAGAGGTAGGGGCAACAATGTCCTGTTGTGTATCAGTCATTTGTTAGGTAGCAAGACTTAGCCTGTGCATTATGTATATTAGACATATATATATATATATTAGATGTGATATTTTTGCATTTTCAGAAATCAAGTCCTTAAATAGGTCTAGATTCAAGTGAGCTTGGAAACATTCCATTTGGGTTGGCCTTTAATTATCTGGTCTAGTTTTTACTTGTCTTGTGACAGCCTACAAGTTTTGAGCCTATTCAATGTTAGAAATGCTGGGGATCTGGTCTGGCCACAGTACACTTAGTAATTTTGTTGCAGGGGTGATCTCTAAACAAATCCTCACATGCTGTTATTATACAGATTTCTTTAGAACAGATCTTTACCTGGTAAGAGTCCAGGTGCCTCATGATTAGTATGTGAAAGATTGCGTTAATGCTGGACAGTATGTAAAACTTCCTGGCACTGATACAGTTACTGTGGTATGTTATTGTTGGATTCAAGGTTGAAGTTTGCTGTTTTATAACAATAGTTAGCATTATTATGAATGTAACTTCCACAATTTATTCTTAGAACAACTAAACCGCATAGAAGAAGGCATGGACCAAATAAATAAAGACATGAAAGAGGCAGAGAAGACTTTAACAGAACTCAACAAGTGCTGTGGTCTTTGTGTCTGCCCATGTAATAGGTGAGTTGATAAACCAGGACCTTTTAAAAATAATTTAAAGTAAGAGCATCCTTTCTCCTCCCCCAACCCCCATTCCCAAAGAAGGTAATGAAGTGTGACTGGACCTAAATAAGGAACTTTGTTAGATAAACGTAAGTTATTTCTCCCTCAGGCTGATCAAGCTTTTCATGTAAATGGGCAGATTCACTGAAAACCATGGCTTAAATTTGATCAATTCTTGGATCAAGTTCCAGTTTCTTTTTTAGTAATACACAAAAAGATTGGGAGATATACATCTGGATAATACAAAGAAGATGTAATTAGTGTCTCTTCCTTTCACACAAGGAGTATTAACAAAATATACATTCTGTGGTAGGCACATGAGGATGGCCGGGGGGGTAAAGGACTTGGGTCCTGTCTTCAAAAGACTTAACCATGTCTTTAGCAAAACATAAAAAATATATAAATCTAGTGCTAGGTGATGTGTTATCAGGTAAGGTGAAGGGTACAGAATTGATAAAGGTTGATTTGTAGATCATTTTATAGGAAAGACTAGAGGCCTGGTGCATGAAATTCGTGCACAGGGATGAGGAGGGGGGGTGTCCAGGGTGTCCCTCAGCCCAGCCTGCGCCTTCTTGCAATCCGGGAACCCTCAGACATCCCTCTCACACACAATCTGGGACCACTGTCTCCTAACCGCTCACCTGCCTGCCTGGCTGATCACCCCTAACCACTCTGCCTGCCTGATTGCCACTAAACACTTGCCTGCCTGATGGCCCCTAACTGCTCGCCTGCCTGCCTGATCACCCCTAACTACTCTACCTGCCTGCTTGCCTGATCGCCCCTAACTGCTTGCCTGCCTGCCTGATAGCTCCTAACCACTCTGCCTGCCTGCCTGATCACCCCTAACTGCTCGCCTGCCTGCCTGATTGCTCTTAACTGCCTCTGCCTTAGTCCCCGCCACCACAGCTTCATTGGGAAGGACATCTGGAATGACGCCCAGAGGTCATTTGGCTAGCCAGTGTAATTAGCATATTATACTTTTATTATTATAGACTAGAAGCCAGTGCACAAAATTCATGCACTGGGGGATGTCCCTCAGTCATGCTTGCACCCTCTCCAATCTGGAATATACTGCTCACAATCTGGTACTGCTGGCTCCTAACCACACGCCTGCCTGATTGCCCATAATTGCTTCTGCCTCCCATCCTGATCACCTGCTAACCACTCCCCTCCAGCCTGATTAACACCTAACTGCTTCCCCGCTGGCCTGATCGCCCCCAACTGTCCTCCTCTGCTGGCTTAATGTCCCCCAACTGCCCTCCCTTGCCAGCCTGATGGCCTCCAACTCCCCTCCCCTGCTGGCCTGATCTCGCTCCCAATGGCCCTCCCCTGTCAGCCTAATCTCACCCCCAACTATTCTCTCCTGCTGGCCTGATCACCCCCAACTGTCCTCCTTTATCGGCCTGATCTCGCCCCCAACTGCCCTCCGCTGCAGGCCTGGTCCTCCCCTCCCCCAACTGCTCTCCCCTGCTGGACTGGTTGGCCCCAACTGTCCTCCCCTGCCAGCCTGATCTTGCTCCCAATGGTCCTCCCCTGCCAGCCTTATCTTGCCCCCAACTGCTCTCCCCTTCTGGCCTGATCGCCCCCATCTGCCCTCCTCTGCCAACCTGATCTCACCCCCAACTGCCCTTCCCTGACAGCTTAATTATCCTAACTGCCTCTGCCTGCCTGATCACTCCTAACTGCCCTCCCCTGCAGACCTGATCTTGCCCCCAACTGCCCTCCTCTGCCGGCCAATTTGGTTCTGATTGGTCAGTTTCTATGCCAGTCAGCATCAAAAGCTCCGCCTTGTAGGCAGCCATTGGCTCCTCACAGTTGACCCAGATTTTATTTTGACTGATCAGATTCTATGCCAGTCAGCATCTCTGGGCCTATCAATGGGGCCTGATCAGAAAGGCAGGGCTGATCAACAGCCCTGGTGGAAGCCTGGAGAAAGTTGGAGGCACGGCTGCTGATCAGGCCCAGAGCTAAAGAGAGGCAAGTGCTGATCAACAGATCAGACCCTGCTTCTCTCTTCAGGCCTCTCTCTGGGCCTGATTCGCAGCCCCCTCAGTAGTCAGTGCTGTGTCACCATGCCTGCAGCTATAGCAGTCAGCGCTGGGTCACCACAGCAACCCAGCGCTGACTGCAGGACTGACTTCTGGTTGGTCGAGCCTCCCGGTCATTGCAGACCCAGGGTTTCTATATATTAGGATAGGATAGGACTTGAATTAGGCTCTGAGTGATTAGAAGGATCTGGATGGACAAGGAAGAACTGGAAAGGCATTTCCTGTGGGAGATAGAATGTAAACAAATATTTTAGACACGCTTGACTTAACTGAGCTGCATGATATATGTAGATGAGAAGTGGAAAATAAGACATAAGTAGGCAGTAGAGTAACTTGAATGGCAGAGTAAGGAGTTGATGGTTTGGAGTGGAATATATAACTACACACCAGAAGACTAGTTAGAAACTTTTGTAATCTAGGCCTGCGAAGTAAGACCTTATCATTGAAATTAGAGAGAAAAATGTAAATCAGATTCTTTTTAAATCAGCTGATTGTATGTCAAACACAAGGAAGAATAAATCAAAACAGACTCCAAAGATTTGAGATTTCTAGTAAACTAGGAAATGAAAAGTCTTTAAACTATTTGTATATAGTGTATGAGATTATGCTTGACAGAAAGGAATTCTCTCTTGTTGGTGACTCCATTTGAATATTTAAATTCTTTACTTATTCTAGGGTAAGCCAAACTCCATGGTGTTGGCAAATATATTATTCAGATCACACTGAGGTTTGGACTAAGTCCATTAATCATTATCTTACCTTCTGTTAGAAGGAGCTCATCTTTGTTTTAAGAAGTAATTAACAAAACAACTTTGAACTTTACCCTTAGTTGAAAGGGCAGTGTCTGGAGATTGAATGGCTATCATAACTGCTGAAGAGTATTCATCTTTTAAGAGCTTCATAAGCATTCGTACTTCCTTCTAGTTGTCTTAGGGTGTGGTAGACCAAAAATGGGATACAAAGGTTTACAGACTCAGCATTTTTACTCCCCAAAGGAGTTAGGAATGGAGGAACTTTTATTATACTGTCATAATTTCTGATAACTGCTTTCATATGTGTGCCATTGCTACTAGAGAAAATAGAGTTAAGTTGCTTTGATTATCTTTAGTGTTATTTTAGGCACAAGAAGTTATGATTTGACAGTGTTCTCTCTATGCTTATCCATTGGCTTTCTATTCTAAGACAAGTCTGTTAATCTCTTTAGACCTTGGATAAGTCTCCAAAATTATATATTTTATTAACTTTTACTGTCATTCAGGGTTTAATAGATTACTATAAGCAAACAAGTTAGAAATGCACAATTTTTTTTTTTTTATCCAAACGCTTAACTATGTTTTGCAGACTTATCCCTTTCTCCTGTGTTCTGTGTACCCTCTTGGAAGAGTGCAGAGGAGAAAGAATATATTAATTTTATTTAGATTAGATATTAAGAGAATAGCAAGGAGGAAGAAGTCCTCCCTGGAACCTACAGCAAAATCAGTTCTCAGTAAGCAGTTGAACAGAAAGAGCAGTGAATCCTAAGATAGTCTAATGTCATAGAAAGTGGGAAATGAAACTACAGAATTATTGATTTTATTTTTCTTTGTGTATCCCAGCCAAGAATGGGCAAGATTTTCTTGGACACTTGTGAAAGAGAAGATAGACTATGGTCCTGAAGCAGTCTTTTGCTTCTGACCTCAGCAGAACTTTCTCAGAGAGTCAAGAGAAGGCACTTCTTAACAGATGGAATCAAGGGGTTACTATAAGAGAACAGTTGTTCCCTGAAGAGGAGAGAGTTAGACCTCTGGTTCTAATTGCCTTCCTTCCGCCTATCTTTTCTTTATGTCACTGAGTCTGTGGCCTCTATGGTATCTCTTGTCCTCAGTTATATCTGCTCTCATTTCTGTCAATGTTTTCATCTTTTCGATTTCATCTGCTGGTTTCCGTTTAGGCTTTTCATATAAATGGCCATACCATGAGCTTCTCAAAGGTCAATTCAGGGTCTTAATTTTCTTAGTATAAGGCTAGTACTAATTCTGGTATTAGTAATAACAACTCAGGTCCATGGTCTCTTATCTATCATTCAGAAATCTAAAAGACTCTGAAAACTAAAGGTTTGGGGTTTTTTTATTTGTCTTTTTCATAATGTGGTACCACAACTCATTAATTAGGCCATAAAATGTAACCTGAACTGAAACTATTTATACTCTTTATTATACTTAATACATTAGTTTGTTTCACTGCAGGAATATTGATGTATTTGATCATGTGGTACTGCTCAAAATGTTTCGCATCCAAGGGTTTGGACAAGAGCTCTGGGCCTATAATGTTAACTTAGACTCTTACTATTCTGAGCACTTTCAATTTAATCCTAACAGTAACTTTAATATGAGGTAGATTTTTCTTATTTTCGCCATTTTACATTTGGGGAAAGATAGGCACAAAGAGGCTACACTAGCAAGCAGAAGAGCTGAGATTCTAAACCAGGCAGATCCCTAGCTTTTAACTGTATCTTACATTTCTTGACTTTGGCAAGAAAAGAATGAATTTTTTTGTTGTAGCTGTTATTAAATGTATTGCTATATAGAAAATGTCTTGAGTAGATTTGTTCTTTGAGATTTTTTATTTGTTTAGTAGTATTCACTGAAGCCAGGTCAGCAAATCTTTATTTTTTCCTTTCTTTAAAAATAAGACATGGAAATAGCTTTACTTAACAGAACCTTGTATTAAAAGGGAATTGTAACATCAGCTAACTTTTTAAAAGAATTATTAGATTTTGAAGATGAGATTACCAGGATTAAACTTTAAAATTGTGAATAAATGTCATGTTTACTTACTACTATTTGAATCCTAAAAGCAAAATATCGCACATCTTTATTAAAAATTTTATATCTTTGCAAATAACTTTGAAAATTTGTAATTCTAATTAATAAGAGTTTAAAAGGAGACAGACTTAAAATGGGAAATGATTAATAAACTGCCTGGTGTACTAGTTTAACTATTCTCAGATAAAGTATCCTTCTGTCTTTACTTGCCTCTCTCTTCAGTCTGTGCTTTTAATGTCAAACATAATAGCACATACTTTGAAGGCAAATTGGTGTTTTAGGATAATTTCCTAGAGAAGTTAAAATTTGGTACTATAGATTTTATACTATTCCAATCCTGTGTCATATTGAGGTTTAATATTCAGCTCTGATTGGTTAAAATAATATTGAATTATATTTTAGTTCACATTTGAGTGCTTCCTTCATCCTGTTCACTGAAGAGATAGAAAGATGAGAAAGGCATATCTATAGTTTTATTTATCACTAGTAACCCAGAACACCCCCCGCCCCCACGCCATAGGACTGCCCTGGGTCCTGGAGTCCCACCCCGCGTGGCCAGCACACCACAGGATAGCCCTGAGTCCTGGAGTGCCATCCCGATCCTTACCTCTGGACCGCATGCAGTGGCTGCTGGGCCCCATCCCCACAACGTGCCTGTGGGGCTGCAGAAACCCCAGTGAAAGGCATGCCCCCACTGCTCCGCCCCAACTGTGTGCACCACCATCTTGTAACAGCATGATGGCATGAAGGTCATTTTGCATATTACCTCTTTATTATATAGGATTTCTCTATTTTTGTGCTTCATGTGGTACCTGATATATAGTAGGTGCTCAATGAATACTTGTTGATTGACTATCCTTGAGAAACTTATTGGCTGATGGTTAAGTTGGCCATGTAAAATGATTTTTTAAAATTAAAATACCAATAAAAATTATAAGAGAAGTAATTAAGAAAAATCTGTAATCACCAATAAAAGTGAGGAAGTTTTACAACCTCTCCATTAGTATTTGTCTTCGCTTCATATTAATTTTCATAATTTTAGGAAAGAAAATTATTACCCAGATATTCTTAGGAAAGATGAAGTATGCTTTGATTAAATAGTTTTCTTATTTTTTTCTTTTTATCTAGATTCTCAGATGTTGGTTGTTTCTATGGAATCAGGCAGGAATTTAAATGCATTGTGTTTTGAAAACTCTAAAGCTGCTCTGTTCTGTTTGACTGGAAATTACTATATTCTGCATTTCATTCTCTCACCTAATCTTTTCCTTTCTAATCTGCTTACTAAAAATGAAGATTTAACATCAGAAGCCGGTCTCAGTAACTGATCAAAGGGAACATTAAGATGCAGTCTATGGCGCAGTTGGGGCTGTTAACCTGCTATCTAAAGGTGATGCTTCAAATGGCTTTTCTGTGCATGTGCATGGATTTTGTGAATGGTGGAGACTATCCTAAAAACTGTGCTGTGGTGTGCAATGTAAAGTGAATTTATTCTTGATGGGTGCTATCTGCCAAAAGATGGACTTGACAAAAAGGTCCTTAATTTATAATACCACCCACCCTTTGACTAATGGCTCTGATAACTAAGATTTTGCTAAATAACATTTAATATTATAAAAATAAAAATATCCCTGAAGCCCTTGCTGGTTTGGCTCAGTGGATAGAGAGCATCAGCCTGCATACTGAAGGGTCCCGGGTTCAGTTCTGATAAAGGGCACATGTCCGGGTGGAGGGCTTGATCACCAGTAGGGGGCGTGCAGGAGGTAGCCAATCAATGATTCTCATCATTGATGTTTCTAGCTCTCTGCCCCTCTCCCTTCCTCTCTAAAATGAATAAAAATATAATTTTAAGAAATACCCGTGAAGTTTTCCTAAGGGAATTTATTTATTTATTTATTTCTGTTTGGTTTTTTTAATCTTCTCCCTGAGGATATTTTTTTCATTAATTTCTAGAGGCAGTCAAGGAAAGAAGGGAGGGAGGGGAGAAGAGAGAGAGACATTGATGTGAGAGAGACACATCAATTAGTTACCTACTAATGTGGCCCAGGATCAGATTGCAACCCAGGTATGTGCCCTTTATCGGGAATCAAACCAAGGCCCTTTGGTTGGCAAGCCGACGCTCCAACCACTGGGCACACCAGCCAGGACCTAAGAGGTTTAAATAGAGGGCACATAGGTTGATTTTTTGAGAATTGCTTCCTATTGCTGATCAAATGTAAGTGAATTCAAGCTAAATCTTTCTCTTTCTCTAGGACTTTGATTTCAGCATCCTATCTTTTATTAAGTTTCCCTACTCCTTTCTGGTTCCAGAATCAAGATTTTCTCTATTAAAGTGTTGCTTGTAATACTTTGGATTCCCCACCATTTAGGCCATTACCAAATTGAGAAATTAATTGCCCAATCCAGTCATCTTAAATGTCATTTGGAACAAGGTGGGATATGAATTTAAAATGTTACCAATATTTAGTATCTGCTTCTTAAAAATAAAGGTTCCCCCTTCTTTATATATTACAATCTGTTCTATAATTCCTAATATGTCATGTGTTAGTTTTCTATGGTTTCATGTTGAATTAATATGGAGCTAACTAATCTTGGTTTTTATGAAAGTTAACCCTTTAGTCAGACTACTGTTTACTATAATGTTTCACTCTTTCAGTTTGAATCTTATGAAGACTGTGGTTAAGTGTTAGAAAATTAAGTATTTGATTTTTACCCTGGTGGGTTTTTTTTTTTGTTTTTTTTTTGGTCTCCTTTTTCTTCTTCTATGTAGTCTGATCATCCAAAACCACACACACACACACACACACACACACACACACACACACGTTATAATTGGTATTTATTTTACCCCTTTTCTCCTTTATATGAAAGAAATTTGACTAATATTTGGCTTTCTGTTTGCTAACCAGTAGTAATACTGACAACCAAAACTAGAAAAAGAAGCTGTTAAAGTTATTCTGTTCTTATCTTGATACTTGTTTTCTGCTTTTATAGAATTTGTTAAATTAATTAAAGGGTATTTTAAATTTTTATCTCAAACATGTCATTTTTCAATGAGATTTATATGGGGGGAAATGGTTAAAGGTTATTAGACTTCTTAAACTGATAGAAGTAAATTTAACTTTCCCGAGTTCTTAATTGCATTAAGCTATCACAAATTTGAGTAACATTTTATCATGAAGTCTGATGTCTTCCTAGAGGGGCTATAAATTTTATTATGCAAAAGAATTGTTTTAGGTCAGAATCTTATTTTAAAAAATAATTTTTATTGACTTCAGAAAGAGGAAGGGGGAGGGGGAGAGAAATAGAATCATCGATCTGCTGCCTCCTGTACACACCCTACTGGGCATATACCTTGACCGGGAATCAAACCATGATCTTCTGGTTCATAGTTGATACTCAACCCTGAACCATACCGGTCAGGTCAGAACCATTATTTTTTGCTGTAAACTAAAACATCCTGGGCCTAGATGGTCTTGTTATGTGAACATATGCCAACTATATTCAGTTACTTGTAGATCTCAAAGCTAGGGAATGTTAAAGGGCCAGAAGAGTAAACATACCAACTGGTAATCTGCGCACTTTAAAGGCATGAACTAAGGATCAGGTTGAGGTTGAAGCCAAAGAATAAAAGTTTTTGTCTAATGCTTTACAAAGCAATTTTGCATTCATTATCAACAGAACTTTTCATAGCTCTGTAAACTGTTAGGTATTGTTATTATCTTAGTTTTACATAAAACTCAAGAGATGGAAGTTTAAGGTTTTACAGCTACTGAATGTCAGGTTTGGGATTAGGGTTCAGGTCAATTTACTACAACTTTCCTAGCTTTTTAAAAAATATATTTTTATTGATTTCAGAGAGAGGAGAGAAGGGGGGAGAAAGGAAAAATATCAACGATGAGAGAAAATCATTGATTGGCTGCCACCTGCACACTCTCCACTGGGGATAAAGCCCAAAACCTGGGCATTTGCTAAACTGTGACCTCCTAGTTTATGGGTTGACACTTTACCACTGAGCCATAACAGCTGAGCTAAATCTTGTAGCTTTAAAGAAAAGAAAAATTCCTGGTTTATTCCTTTGCTTCCTCTATATCAGGGGTGGGGAACCTTTTTCTGCCAAGGGCAATTTGGATATTTATAACATCATTAGCAGACCCATACAAAATTATCAACTTAAAAATTAGCCTGCTATATTTGGTCAAATATTTAATTAACTGACTCGTAATGCCTTGACAGGGCCAGACCAAATGATTTCTGGAGCCTTATATAGCCCTCAGGCTGGACGTTCCCCACCCCTGCTCTAGATCAATTCCTCAGTGCGTAAATATATAGAACAACAAAGACTGTTACAGTAATCTAAAATATTTCTTCTAAAACAGATTGTAAGTCCTGTGGAGTAGTGTTAATCTTCCCTGCCTGGATAGCTAATGACCTAAAACAGTAACAACAAAAAATTCCCAGGCTTCACTTCTTACATATTTAAGCAGAATTATTATAGTGTAACCTGTGCGCCTGTATGTTCAAAGCATCCAGGTCACTCTGGTGCTCAAATTAGGAGAATATTACCTTTAAAGCATTTAAAACCCTTTGTAAGAAGACAAATTAAAACCATTATTTTTATTAGTTAATGCCCTTAAAAATTGATAACTTTCAAAGGTGTTCTAATTTAGTAGGAGAAGCTCTAGGGTAATATTGGCAAGTGGCAGGATAATGAGCAATTGGGAGGTATTACCCAGAGTGGAGGTGCTGAAAGAGAAATGGACCTATTATAAGGGTGAAGATATGAAACCAACAGCATTCTTAAAAATGCAGATGTCATGTCATAATTGCATGAAAAAAATTGCAGTTTTTCCCCAGCCTGTTTAAAAATAAACATGACAATCCAATGCAAAGCTGAAAAAAAATTAAAAGTTAGCTTTTTGTATCATTTCTCTTTGTTATTGGAAGAACATCTTCAGAGATCCATTCCTCTAAAATGGACAAGGGTTTAGTAACTGGTCTGATTCTTCATTTATAGACTGGCTTAATTGAACCTCATTCATATCATGTTAAAACAGTTTGTTTGCATCTTAGGCTCCTTATATCTAATTGTGAAAAGAAGAATTCTAAAAAATTTAAGGAATTTCAAATATCTCTTAAAGTTGAGAAGGAGGTTGGAGCATGTACGTATCTCTTGATAGACCAAGAGCCCATAAGTTCTGTCTTAATTCATAAAGAGTAGACTTTCAGAAACATGATGTCAATATTTAGTGACTTACGGATTCCAGCCCTCTGTCTCTGACCTGTTCTATAATCTGACATGCTGATAAAAATCCCACTTATTTTATATTACTTCTATTATAATATATCTGGTTATTCACTTTCTGAAAAACTAATGTTTATTTTACTAGCTATTACTCTGCTTTAGAATTTTGCCTGAGATCTACCTTATTAACAAAGAATCCATGTAAATCAGTTTCATCAAACTAACAGATAATTATAAAAATACTAGAGGCCTGATGCACGAAGACTCATGCAAGAATGGCCCTTCCTCTAGCCAGAGCCGCCTTTCCACCTTTGCTCCTGCCCGGAGCCACCTTTCTGCCTTCCCACACTGCCCAGGGGCCCAGAGTGGCTGGGGCAGTGCAGATCGCCTACATCATCGCCATGGTGATGACGCAAGCATTCTGCCCCAACCGCTTGTCCTGTATGTATGCAAATTAACCCACCATCTTTGTTGGGTTAATTTGGATATTCCTAATTGTCTGGTGGGCATCGTGAAGGTACAGTCAATTTGCATCTTTCTCTTTTCTTAGTGTAGATATAATCCCACCTTGTTCCATCAAAGATTTATCTATAGCTTATTATTAGATAATTAATAAAACATAATAGCATAAATTGGAAATGAATTGTAAGAATTTAAAGTGGAACCAAGAAAGGCACTTTGAGAACTAGCTCTTTAGTGTTCATAGATTTGTTTAACTTTTCAGTGCCTCTTATCAAAAAAGTAATCGTGCCCTTTCTTTGGCATTAATGGTTAAGGTCCAAGATCTAATTCTGTGTTTGCAAAAAAATGAATCTTCACATGTCTATTAAAAAAGGAGCCACTATTTTTATAAAATCTCTCCTCTGCTTCTGTAGCTTCAAAACTTCCTCACTAAAATATTACATGGAGTAAATCAGAGGCCAGTATTATAGCCATATTCTGCTTTATTTATGTATATAGAAAAAAACTAAAATTGTATGAGTAAAACTATATCTACTCAATCAGTAAAAAGTGTTTTTTTTGTAATAGCTTTTTTTTTTCTTTTTAAAAAATTTATTGATTTCAAAGAGAGGAAGGGAGATAGAGATAGATAGAAACATCAGTGATGAGAATCATTGATCTGCTGCCTCCTACTGGGGATTAAGCCAGCAACCCCGGCCCAGTGACCTCTTGGTTCCTGGGTCAATGCTCAAATGCTGAGCTACTCCCAGCTGGGCTGTAACAGCTATTTTAAAGTAACTTAAGTATACCATTGCTATTTATCCCAGTTTTAGTAGTAAATCCCTTGGTAAAATTCTGGCTTTGGTTGATTTTTGGCTATTTTAGTTACATCTGAAGCATATGCTTTTATTTTTAAGAGGCCTGGATTTAGGATTTTTTTTTATTAGGAAAAGTAAATTCTTAAATGAAAAAGTCCTAAACCAAAGGACTTACAACAGGCACTAGGCACAGTTTGGTCAAGACTGTTAATTATTCACTGGTTTTTCAATTTGGAAGAATTCATGTCCTTCCTTTATGATGTTTGTTAAGAAATCCTTTTTAAAGTTGTGATGCAAAATTCTAACTTAAAAAAAAAAACCTGATCAGTTGGACCTGCTCTGGTTCAAGTAGGGGCATTTGGGGTTTAACTGTTGCCTACTCAGACTTCTTACTCTCCCTCCCTCAACCTTCTGAGCTGCCGCCTTGAAACCTCTTAAGGCGCCAAGAACACTGCCCAAGACACTTTTTTCCTAGTGTCCATTAACCTTTTTCTGGGGAGTGTCAGAGGCTGAGGAAACCTTAAAAATAAAAATGCATTTTGCTACTTGCTAACTGCTTACCTAAGATTTGATGTAAGTACTTGAACTTTAAAAAAAAAATTAATGTCAGTGGGCATTAAAATTCATCTTTATTCTTATGCCATATTATGATGGCTCAGATACAGGTAATCTAGATCTAGCTGTATGTAAGTGGCTGTTATGGTAAGAGTACAAAGGTCATTATCCTGAAGATAACAAGCACTAATAATTACAACCCTCCCTCTCCTGCATTTTGGTGTCTCTGCACTCCTGACTCTCATATAGGACGAAGAACTTTGAGTCTGGTAAGGCCTATAAGACAGCATGGGGAGATGGCGGAGACAGCTCTTCTAACAAGGTAGTATCTAAGCAGCCAGGCCGAGTAACAAATGGTCAGCCTCAGCAAGCAGCCACAGGAGCAGCCAGTGATGGATACATTAAACGGTATGCAGCTCCTTTCAATATTTTTATCCCTTTCCTAAATGAATGGCTCACTGAGGAAGATGGGTGTCATTATACATGAATCCTAACTCATCAGTTAGAAATAGCATTTATTTCATTTTAAAAATCCATTTTAAAATCTGCCTTCTGACAAAATGTTGACTGTGGTAGATTAGCCTTCAATTATGGATTTTCCTTTATATTTTTCAGTACTTTCCAAATTACTGACATAAGCTGTAAATAGGAAAATGTGTTTTAAAATGTATCCTCTAGAGCAGGGGTTAACCAAATCTTTATAAGAATAGCTATAAAGAGACAGATAATAAATATTTCAGACTTTGCAGGCCATACAGTCTTTGTTGCAACTACTCAACTTCGTTGTAGGAAGGTTTGTTAAAACACAAATTGCTGGGGTCTGCTTCCATTCTGTGTCAGTAGATCTGGAATGGAGTATAAGAATTAGCATGTGCTGTGTCTGTTTCCAGGTTATACTGGGAATCACACTTTGAGAAGCACTGTCCCAGAGTTGTTACTTAATTGTCTCTTGCATGGCTTTAAGACACTGTGCTCTCTTTTATTAGTCTTTCCATTTTTACTATGGGATGCTTCTAATGTAACCTACGTTCCCTTGGGTCTAACACTGCTTAGAGTAATTTCGGTTACCTGTTCTTACGCAAACTAAATCCAGACTTAGTCCATTTAGAACTCACCAAAAACTGAATTAACTATCTTTTTGTGATAGTATAACAAATGATGCCAGAGAAGATGAAATGGAAGAGAACCTGAGTCAAGTGGGCAATATCCTAGGAAATCTAAAACACATGGCCCTGGACATGGGCAATGAGATTGAGGCTCAGAATCGACAAATAGACCGGATCACAGTAAAGGTAAAAGCTTCTTAGTGCCATCAGAAAATGAGACATCTAGTACAGCGTTTTAGTAATGAGTATTTGTGATCAGTATTTTGGACCTCTCCTCACCGGGGTTGAGTTTTGATGAAACAGCCAGTTTTAGCACATTGAGAAACAATAGCTAAGTTCTTTTGCTTATGGGAATTGGTTCATTTTAAAGCCAAGAACTTGGAATGAAATGGTTTCATTTAAAATTTTACACATGAAGCTTAGAATCTCTAACCTTTGTGTGGGTTGTACCCCCACCCCCCCCCAGCCCCCAATGAGCAGTTAGCTTTTGGAGTTGTTTTTATTATTGTTGTTACTGTTAAATAATAAGTAAGTTCCTGAATTCTCATAAGTCCGTAAGGTAAAAATTAGTTCTGCAGAATGGTTCATGTGGAATGAGCGTACAAAATAAGAGTCCTGTGAGTAATGAAAACGGGTGATTGCTTTTCTTTTTACTTCACATATGTAAAAGATACAAGTGAAATTGTGTTCAGTATTTTAATGTGTCATATTTATATGCCATTCTTACTCATTGTTACTTATTGAAATATCAGTGTACTTTAAAGCACAGGTAAGTTTTTAAGCTTGACTCTCTGTTGACTCACTTAAAATGGATTTTATTGAGGCAAATGATGCTTTCAAAGGGGTTTAGGCTACATATTACCCATCATTTTAGTGCCATCAGAATTCATATATTGATGTGGATGTGATAATATATCTGTTCTAAAGATCTTGGGGAAGGATATTTCAATCTCTCAGTGTTAGACTTAGGATAACTCCAAATGGGATTCTATGATTCCATTCAGGGGACTCTCACAAGGTTAGATCAGTAGCAGAGGAGAGCATTCTTATATTTTGTTGCAACTAAATGCCATTGACTTATAAGATGTATCCCAGTTTCAGACATGTTAAACTGTGAAAAAATGTAGAATTCATGAAATACTGGCTAATTGCCCTACCTGGTTTGGCTCAGGGATAGAACGTCCACCTGCGGACTGAAGAGTCCCAGGTCAGTTCCAGCCAAGGGCACATGCCAGGGTTGCGGGCTCAATCCCCAGTGGGGGACATGCAGGAGGCAGCGGATCAGTGATTCTCATCATTGATGTTTCTCTCTCTCTCTCTCCCTGTCCCTTCCTCTCTGAAATCAATAAAAGTACATTTTTTAAAAACAATACTGGAAAGTTCTGTTATACCTTCATCATATTTACACACCCAAGTTTTTCCAAATTAATTTGATATTGTCAGTTCTTGCCCAAGATGAATTTTGTAACGTGACTTCGATTGTTTCTTGAATTTCCTGAGTGTATCAATTACTCCAAGTGTATGAAATTTAACTTTTTAAATGTTTTTTTTTAATTGATTTTTAGGGAGAGATGAAAGGAGAGGGATAGAGAGGTAGAAACATTGATGAGAGAGGAGAGAACATCATTGATTGGCTGCCTCCTGCCCAGTCCCTACTGGGCATCAAGCCCACAACCCCGGCATGTCCCTGACCGGGTTTCAAAACAGCAATCCCTTGGTTTCTGGGTTGATGCTCAATCACTGAACCATAGTGGCCAAGATGGAGTTTAACTGTTATTAGATTAACTTACCTTGTGAAGTAATGCTGGTGTCTTTTTTTTTTTTCAGGCTGACACCAACAAAGATCGTATTGAAGGTGCCAATGCCAGAGCAAAGAAACTCATTGACAGCTAAAGTACTGCTGTACTTCTTTACCATTTATTCACTTATCTAGCTCTTCCTGCAGAGTCATTGCCTTTTCAGTTTAAATTTTGGTTCCACACTCTTCTAATCAGGAGATAATGTGGAAGAGGGGCAAGGAGTAACAGCCTCCCTGTTTTTTTCTCTTTTTCTCCTTGAAGGTAGACTGCTGCTCAGCCTTCCTTCTAGTATTTTCTTTCTCAGTTTATACCTTTAGCTTGGTTTTTATACATCATATATAGCATTGTTTTTCACCCTCGTTTACTGAAGTAGGTTCTTCTGCTTTCAGGATTTGGAAGCATTGCCAAAGACAGCCATGAAATAGGAAGCTGGGGACGGGGGAAGGGGGAGTGCAAGGAGGAGAAGCAAGAGACAAGGGGTTGTTACCTCAGTAAAACCTTCAGACCACAAAGCAATAAGTTGCATAGCCACAGTAAAGATCTAGTTGGGTTTAGATTTTAAGCTGCAGTTATTGCCAGTTTAGGCTATTACTTGGTTTTGAAGCTTTTATATACAATATTTTTGTTACACATCACAACTTTGCAACCTCTGCTTCAAAAACGAATAGGATGAGTTTTTTTTTTTTTTAAGTGAGTTTAATTCCTTAACTCTTAATGATTCATATATGTACATAGAGTCTGTGATCACATTTCATTGCACCATACAGGAACACTTTGTACAAATGAATGGCTTTTTATTTTCATATTATTGGAATCATGGTTCTAATTCAAGCCTATTAACCTCATAAATTTGTCATTAGTTTTTGAAGAAAAATATTTAAATATGTATTGTAACATGAAAATTTCTGTCTAAAGCAGGGCTTAAAATTTGGGGAGAATGTTTGACAAAATATTTCACATGATTTCAGATTTACCTCAATGCCAAGAATTATGTTTAGATAGGAAAATATAAACTTGTTTTGATCTCAGGTAGACAAAGTTAGATTACTTTGAGTTTTATGTAGATTTAGACTTTTGAAAAGCTAGAATTCTGTTTAACTAAAATTCATTTGAAAAATTATGCCTTTGTTTTTATTATTGATTATTGCACTATCATTCTTTTAGCCTTGTGTATTGAACTATGTTCAAAATCACACTTGTTTAGATCCTGAACAGTGTTATTATAATCTGATTGGTATTTGTCACCTTTATTTAAAATCTGGCACCTGTACACATCAGAACTATTAATGTGGTTTGGTTTGACCAAAAACCACTGCTTGATCCTTACAATTAAATTTTGTAACTAATGGAATTGTTCTTTCAAAATAGGTGTGTTTCTGTGACTTTTTTTGTTTTGTTGTATTTCATCAGCTCTTATGTAACAAATTGAGTAAAAGAAAGGTCCATAAATCAAGAGGCACTCCCAAGAGAAAGCATCTTTACCGTTTTTACTGGAAGTACTGATAGGACTTTCCATTCTATTATGTGTCATGAGGTACATTTTAATCATTACTAGTCTTTTACTCATTTGAGCTTCAATACACTAATGACTGAAAGGATAGTTTTTATGAGAGAACTATAACCCATTTGACAAGATACAATTGCTCTAGTCAGTTTGGCTCAGTAGATAGAGCGCTGGCCTGCAGACTGAAGGGTCCCAGATTCAATTACAGTCAAAGATATGTACCTGGGTTGCAGGCTCAATCCCTGGCCCTGATGGGGCATGTGCAGGAGACAACCAATCCGTTGTGTCTCATATGGTTTCTATCTCTCTCCCTTCCTTCTCTCTCTAGAAATCAATGCAAAAATATCCTTAAAAAAGAGAGAGAAGATAGTTAACATGGGAATGAAGAGGAAAATAATTTAAAGTGAGATTAATTTAGGCCCTCTGTAATAGAAATGCTCCATGATGAAGAGAGTAGTTTGGCAGGTTGCCCTAACCGGTTTGGCTCAGTGGAAAGTAGTTTGGCAGGTGATGGTACATGTATAAAGTAAGAAGGTATAAAACACCAGAGATTGTACTATACCTAAATGCACTTCCTAAAAGCATTTACTTAAATTTTTTAACAATAAGCTCTCTCCATGTTTTCAGTCTTATCCCATATGGTCATGCCTTTTTCTTCAGTTTTAATTCATCCTTTATTAGCACTTCAACCCTAGGTATTTTCATGTCATGTGTGGATTGTGAATATTCCCTTAACTTAAATTTTTATTTCCCAGACATTGTATACTGAATAGCACTTAGAATTAGTTTCTATTTGTTTCTTTTAATGCTATTTCCTTTTTTGTTAATCCTTGCCTGAGGATATTTTTTCCATTGATTTTTAGAGAGAGTGGGAGGAAAGGAGATGGGGGAGAGAAACATCAATGTGAGCAAGATACAACAATTGGTTGCCTCCTGCACCCCAGATAAGTGCTCTTGACCAGGAATCGAACCAGTGACCCCTTCATTGCTGGGGCCAAAGCTCTAAACACTGAGCAATGCTGACCAGAGCTGCCCTTTTAAAAAATATTACTGATTTTTAGAGAGAGAGGAAGGAAGAGTGAGAGAGAGAATGAACATCAATATGAGAGCAAAACATCCATCCGCTGCCTCATGCACAACCTCTACTGGAGACTGAGCCTGAAACCCCAGCGTGTGCCCGACCAATGCCCAAACTGAGCCACACCAGCCAGGCAAATGCTGTTTTCTTAGGTCACTCTCTTACTAGAATACTAAGTTACCCCAGATACATTCTTCGTCAGATTTATATTTCTCAAATTGATATCCACGGTCCTTATTTTCCTTTTTAACTCTGTATCTGATCAAAGCTTTCCATTTCTATACAACTTGCTAAATTTTATTTGAGTACCTTACAGATGAGATTAATGGCACCACTTATTAAATGCTTCCTCTGTTAGGGCCACTGTGCTAAATGCCTTCTTATGTATCTTTTCACGATATCCTCCCAACATACCTGAAAGGCAGGAGGCCCATATTACAGATGAGAATAAATTGCTCTAATTCATAAAGCTACTAAATGACAGACTTTGGATTCAAACTAGTGTCTTTCTCACTCCAAGGCCTATCATTCAGTGTTCTATGCTGACTTCCACCCAAGCTCTAAAAGAATGTAGATGACTTAGGGCTGGTGGCCAATAGGATGTGGGTCTCTAGACCACAAGTCAACCTACTTTGTTGGTTCATTTTTAAGTTTAAATACTTGTGTACTATAACTTTGGATAGATTACTTTACATAGCTCCTGCCATCAAGTAGTTCAGTCTAGCAAGAGACAGATGGATACAGAATGTGAGAAGTGCTATTGTAACAGATGGAAGAGCAGTTAATTCAGCTTAGATTTAGAAAGGGACTTAGGGAAAGAGCATGTTAATAACAGAGGGCATTTCTGTCTAACCAACTAATGTATAAAGGCAGTTGAAGGACAGAGACATTGCACTATGGATTTAAAGAGCAGAATAACCTGTTATGACTAGGCAGGTGAATGAGAGTGAAGAAAGGATATCTGGAAATAAGGTTGGGTCCAAGTTGTAAAAGGTAGTAGTCACTAACTGTCATAGGGTTGGGGATTTTTAAAATATACATTTTTTTTTTTTTGCCCTAACCAGTTTGGCTCAGTGGATAGAGCACTGGCCTGTGGACTGAAGGGTCCCAGGTTCGATTCCACTCAAAGGCACATACCTTGGTTGCGGGCACATCCCTAGTAGGGAGTGTGCAGGAGGCAGCTGATCGATGTTTCTAACTCTATCCCTCTCCCTTTCTCTCTGTAAAAAATCAATAAAATATATTTTTAAAATATTTTATTGATGAAGGAGAGGGAGATGGATAGAAACTAAATAATGAGAATCATTGATTGACTGCTTCCTACATACCCCCCACACTGGGGATTGAGCCTGGAACCCGGGCATGTGCCCTGCCCAGGAACTGATCTGTGACCTCTTGATTCATAGGTTGACACTCAACCACTGAGCTACACCGGCTGGATAAGTTGGAGGTTTTTTAAAAGTCCAATTAGTAATTAAATGTCTGGGGACATTTAAGTTTAATTTACAAGTTCTGATTTATTAGATGGTAAGTACTGATAAAATAAAGAAATGCTTATTGTTCAGTTAATTGATTAATAAGATTAAACATTAAAGTTTATTTTTTTAAATAAAACTCCAGAATGATAAACTGTTCCTCCCCAGATTGAGAAACAGAAAATAACATGGGAAAAAGAATACCCAGACAAGACTGAAGGTCAGAGAAACTTCCTCATGTAGATTAAATACTAGGCTCCTATTATCTCTGGACATAAAGATCTAGTTTTGTAAAACAAGAACTGAAAATATATTGTAAAATAGCTCCTTGGACAAAACTTCAAAAAATGACCGAGTGGTAGCTTTATAAATATTCATAGCAGTAACAATTTGAAACCATCTAACTTGGTACCTTCAGTTTCTCTTAATAAACATGGTTCCACTACCACAAGATGTTTATCAGTCGCATGAAGGCATTGCAGTACTTATGCAACCTCAATATGTAACATTTCTTCCTAATCAGTTTATTTTCAAACAAAAGGCCATTTACAGGTTAGTTTTCCTGTCTTCTTTTAAAGGATGAACCTTCCTTCCAGCCAAAAAGTTCATTAAAGTTTTTTTATTTAATATATTCTCATTCAGAGAATAAACTTGATAAACATAGGTTGTTTTAAAATACTATAGTTGCTTTTTGACAACTAATTTGATTAGTAGAGTTATAAAATACAAAAAGAAAAGGATTATCAGAAATAAGATTATTTCTAACAAAGCTTCAGGAAAATCTTGATTATTAAAACCCTTGTATCTTACAAGTTTTGCATACATGGTTTTAGCTCCTCAGAGCCCTCTACCAGTAAGGCACCTGCAATAGTAAAGAAGTTGCTACTGTAGCCTTGGGAACATCTCTTAGTGTCGTAATGAAGCTTCTCGACAAGGTACACTTTTAATCAAGACCGTCACACATTTATGTACATCCTAAATTCCAAGTATAAATACTATAATCGAACTGATGGACTGGAACAAACCACAGATCCTTAGGTTAACCATAGCAGCCTCTCAATAAGTTATTCCAATATCATAAAAATGTGAAATGTTAACACAGAAGTGGGATGGCAGCTGATTTTATGAAAGCTCACTCATTGCAACTATACATGAAATTTCAAGCTGTGGCGTGGAGCTACTCTATTACCAGGCAGCATCTCCTCACTGTATAAATAGCAACTAGCTAGTTTCTTAAAACCAAACTAATGGTGATTTGAAGATCAACATTGTCCATTGCCCAATTCATGATTCAACGGATAATTCTTCCTGTCTGTTGATTCCTTTTAGCTTATTTAAGATAAGCTCTGGAAAGGAAAGAGATCAAAAGCAATATAATCTGGAGTATCAGCTCCTTACTGCAGACATCCTTGACAGCAACAGGAGCCTTTGCTTCAGCCAGATTGCAGCAGGTTCCAAATCAGTGTCCTATAAGGATTCCCAGGCTGGTGAACATCAAGCAAACTTCTTCTTGGTGGCCGTGAACCTCTCCATGTACTAAAGTCATGAGAGAAAAAAATATGGATGCGATGTTTCGGCATGAGCAAATGCCTTTTTCATGTGATTTCTTTTTTTCCATTTAGGTTTTAATTGGATATGGTCCCTCATTTCCTACAAAATCTACCTATTCTAAATGCAAATCTAAAGCACATAGTTTTGGGATCTTTTAAGCTTTTCTTTGATATTTTAATAGGAAACCTAACAAAAGACAAAGATGCCTTACAATACACCGTCTAGAGAAAAAGTCATCTTGGTACGATACAAGAGTGTATACCAGTACATCTTGGTACAAGAATTTGGCTAATTCTTAGAACTCGCCTCCAAAATGGGAAACAAATCCTGTTGACAAATAGGACTATTCATGCAGCCTGTGGCCATAAACATTCATGTGGGTTACCTCACCATTCTCTTCTCTGGAGCAGTGACTAGAAATGGGAAAGTATATTACTACATACCTTATCATAGCCTTCTAGTTCTCGAAGTTTCTTTATTTCAAAAAGGTTGCCTTCCACAGCAAGCAGACAGATCTGGGAATCACTGAGGATGCTCTGTGGAAGCATGCTGAGCTCAAGGCAGTTCTCTTCCAGGCGAAGAACTTTAAGGCGAGGACAGCAAGATATCTTGACTGAGATCTGAGATATCTAACAAAAAAGAACAGGAAAAAGTATAAGCATTGTAATGGATTTTACTAAAAAAAAAACCAAACCTTTATTTGATAATTTGTCATAGTTCTCTTTTTACCGCCTCCATTTTCTTACTACCTACTCATTCCAGAAGCCTGTCATGTAGCATCTGTTACTACTCCTCCACTTTTTTGGGGAGGTGGGGAAGGAGGACTTGTAATTTAAAGAAAAGAGCTGCAATCTACCAGCAATAAACATTTTGATACATCCACTACCCATCTTTTATGTGTATATAAATGTTTGTACTATCTATCCCTTCCTTGAAACTCTCTACTATATCTAAGTCCTGAGTTTTTCTTTCTAACTTTTGAATTATTCCTCATTTTTGGTTTCCTTTCTTGTGCTTATGGACATTTTTCAAGCAGTATCCTGTCTAAACTTTTAGAAAGCTCATCCATTCATTCATAAAGCCATCATTTCTGTTAAGAATTCAAAATATGTATCTACCTTCAAACCTCTCACCTCTATTCCACTCCTATGTCTCCCAATTTTTAGTCCATTTCCATTTGCACCATCAAAATCAACTCACATGGTTATTCTCAACAGTACCACTCTTTTAGGCCCTCAAATTCAATAACAAGCAAGTACCTTTAATTCATTCACCTCTTTGCCCATTAAATACTCCAAGTCACCAAATGATATTCACTCCACCCGGTATCATCTCAAACTATCACCTGGGAATTTCTTAGAAATGCTCTCTCTCAAACCCCACCCGACCTACTGAATCAGAAACATTGAGGGGCCCAGTGATCTCTCTTAACAAGCTCTCCTGGTTATTCTGAGCACACTAACATCTAAGAACTACTTGTAAAGGCATCAGCATAGGTGAATGTGGAATGAGTGCTCAACTAATACTTGTTGCTTAGCAAATTTTTTCAAGTCCCCTGCCTCCCCCCCCCCCAAAAATAGCCAATTATTCCAAAAAGTTCAAGAACATTAAAGAATATTCATTTAAGCCGAGACCTGTTTGGCTCAGTGGATAGAGCATTGGCCTACGGACTGAAAGGTCCCAGGTTCGATTCCGGTCAAGGGCATGTACCTTGGTTGCAGGCACATCTCCAGTAGGCTGTGTGCAGGAGGCAACTGATCGATGTTTCTCTCTCATCAAGGTTTCTGACTTTCCCTCTCCCTTCCTCTCTGTAAAACATCAATAAAATATATTTTTAAAAAGTTCAGCTCCTCAATTGCCACAAGCCATATTTGAAGTGTTCAAAAACCATGTGTGACACTGGGCTACCATACTGGATAGCACAGATAGATGGATGTTTCTCTCTCATCGATGTTTCTCATTATCCCTCTCCCTTCCCCTCTATAAAAAGAAAAGAAAAGAAAAAAGAATAGGCCTTCCTTCCCCTGGCTGCCAGCACTCGGGACCTGGCCCTTTGCTCTGGCCTGGAGCGGCGGGGCGGGGGGGAGCAGAATGCCCGAGTCCGGCCTGGCTGCTGCCACCTTTGTCCCATCAATTTGCATATTCCCTCTTTATTAGATAGGATATATATAATATAATTGGCTTCAGAGAGGAAGCGAGAGGGAGAGAAACATCATGATGAGAATCATTGATCAACCGCCTCCAGCACTTGAGCCTGCAACTTGGGCATATGCCCCAACGGGGGATTGAAGTGACCTCCTGGTTCATAGGTAAACTCTCAACCACTAAGCCATACTGGCTGGGTCTGAAAGCTCCTTGTTAGATAACTGGAAACATGTTTGCAAAGGATCTGAAGAACTCTTCAAGATTTGTGAGAAGTTTAACTTTTGAAGTTAGCACCAAGTTACCATCCCAACCTCTGTACAATACCTACACAACAAACAACCAGTGTCTCAACTGTCTCCAAGGGTCTTTGGGCTTTGAAATTAGTCCAGCCCATAGAATATACTTGTCACCCAGCTTCTGATGCCCAGCTCCATGATTACAGTTCAGAGAAAAACAGGTTATTCGGGATATATATATTAGAAAGGAACCCTTAAACTCTAGACCTGGTTCTGGTTGAGGTTGAGTTCGATGACCTGCAGCTCCCCCACTATGTCAGGGATGCACCGAATCTGGTTCTTGGAGAGATCCACCACATCCAGGTGCTGTAGGTTACAAAGTTGGGGTGGTAGTGCTCGCAGCTGGTTCCCAGAGAGGCTCAGGGTCTTGAGGGCAGACAGTTGCCCAAAGGTAGATGGCAACTCTCTCAAGTGATTGTTGTTTAGGCTTAGCGTCTCTAGTTTTTTCAGATTGCATAACTCACCAGGAAGAACAGCTGGCAAAGACAAAAAACATAGGAACCTGAATCTGATACAGCTGAAAAACACCTTTGATGAAGTTTATAAAAACTACATGGCAGCCTGCTATGCCTCTTGTTAATAAAATTCCCACTTATGCCATTTTTAAGTACTGTATTTTTGCCAACATAGTCTTCAGAAGGTGAGAGTGCCATCAAAATGCAAGAAAGCACGTATGTGTATATTCTGTACAGGAGCTTCCCCACAACCTGACTGCAATTTTGTGGGATTTGGAAGTCCCTCCACATCCATTGCCCCATCCAAATTTTCCCAGTAACAATCATTTTACCACCAGAGGCTTGTATATGTAATTACAAGAGTTAGAAAACTTCAAGGAATCTGGCATTCTCCTGCGTCTTGAGAAGTTGGAATGGTGTCATGTCAAAAATTAGCTTGTAAGAGAACACCACCCTTCTTAACAGCTGATCAGTAGTAGCAAAAGCTACCCAGATGCAAAAGCCATACTCAGTTTGTTGTTGTTCAAGGAGAGACTCTTCAGCAGCGTGAACTTCCCTATAATCACAGGCGGTAGGCTCTCGATCTTGTTGTTGGATAAGTCGATGGTCCTGAGATTGCTCGTCAGCTTCTGTAACTCTGAGGGAACTGGAGAAAGGGGCTCACAGCGCGGAGAACCCCTCACGGATTAATGTCACCGCCCCCGCCATCCCTCTGCCTTTAATTCCCAGGTCCTGCCCCTCCCAGTCTCACCTCGGTCAACCCACGGTCCTTAAGCTGAAAGACACCAGTTTTCTGCGCGGTTTCCACATGAGCGCGGAGGGCACTGTTTCCCATCCTAGCGCCGCGGCTCCTGTCCCTGCGGGAAGGAAGTGCAGCTGTCACCGCTGGGTCCAGGCACCCAGCCACCCCTTCGGCCTCCGGGCTGCCACTCCTACCCTAGCCGGCACCTCCTGCAGAACTCTGGGTCTTGGCGAGGAAGAAAGGGAAGGACAGGCAGCCCGACCACCAGGCCCTGCCGCTGCAGCAGCGGTTCCGAGGCTAGACGCCGCTAGGAGCCCACGGAGGACCAGGGAGCCCCGGACTCGCTCTCTCCGGGCTCCGAACACAACCCGGGAGGCGCGCTAGCTCGCGAGGCGCTTCCCGGGCTTCCGCCTGCGCGGAAACGCGCCGTGACGTCATCGAAGCGCGCGTCGCGTTGGGCGGGCAGTCCGCTCATTCCCGGCGCCGCCCGGGGAGGTGCGTTTGGAGCATGGCCGCGGCGGACCCTTGGGACCCGGCGTCTGCGCCAAATCCTGCCGGGCTACTGTTGGGCCACATCGTGGCCTCGGGCACAGTCACTCCGGTACGTGGGCGGCGATGGCGTCATTAAGGGGGTGCCCCCAGGCGGTGAAGTGGCGCTGGCTGAGGCTGTCCCTAGAGGAGGCTCAGGTGGAGCCCGTTCCAGGCCGCAGCAGGTACCCTTCTGCTAAAGCGGGGTTCTGAGTAGGCGGTGACTCGAGGAGACGGGACATCGGGTGTCTGCAGGCGACTTACCCCAGGTCTGTTCGTGGGAGATAATAAAGACTGGTTTCCCGCCTCTTTCTTTCTTTCTTTCTTTCTTTCTTTCTTTCTTTCTTTCTTTCTTTCTTTCTTTCTTTCTTTCTTCCTTCCTTCCTTCCTTCCTTCCTTCCTTCCTTCCTTCCTTCCTTCCTTTTCTTCCTTCCTTCCTTTCCTTCCTTCTCTTTCCTTCCTTCCTTCCTTCCTTCCTTCCTTCCTTCCTTCCTTTTCTTCCTTCTTTCTCCTTCCTTCCTTCCTTCCTTCCTTCCTTCCTTCCTTCCTTCCTTCCTTCCTTCCTTCCTTCCTTCCTTCTTTCCTTCTTTCTTTCTCTCGTTCTTTTCTTTCTTTCTTTCTCTCTCTCTCTCTCTCTCTCTCTCTCTTCCCCTCCCCCCCTCCAATCTGGTGGTACCATCTCTAGATTGTACAAGTGTCGAGTTGGGAAACCGGCTGATTAAAGCATACGTACCCTAACAAGTGAGGTATTGAAGCATATTTGGGGCGGGAGGCGCTGAAAGCGCCAGGGGAAACGGGCATCTTAAAGACCCCTCAAAAAAGTAAATGGTGATAAAGACTTGAAAGACCTGGTAACGTGAACGGAGGAAGGGATTAACTGTGAGAAGGAGACCAGAGAGATTAGCCCATGGGGTCGGTGGGGTGGGTTAGGTTGGGCAAGAAGAGCACGTTCATAGGCCAAAGGGAAGAAGCCAATAGAGGGAGAAATGGAAGATGTGAGGGAATACTGGAATACACGTGGCAGAAGTGACAAGGGAATCGGAATTGCGGGAAATAAAAGAAAATTTTAGATAAGAAGTTGAGGAATATCACTAAGAAGAGAAACAGAAAAGTAGAAAGGTAAAATCACCTGCAGAGATGAGCAATGTAAAAACATGAAAGATTTACGGAAACCATGCCACCTTTTATACTTAGATTCTACTACCTTACAGTTGAAGAGAAGAAACTAAAGCCTAAGGAGACGGAGAAATTTGCCCAAGGTCCCTTACCGAGTGAAGCAGGATTAGGTACCAGAGTTCTCCCTTTCCTGACAGCATCTCTGCTGTGACACGGTCTTGAAAGTTTAAACTTCTGTTGAACTCTTCTCAATTACTTGGTGTAGTAATGAGTACATTGGAAAATAGGCAAAACGTAACAACATCGCTCACCAGTTCTTCCTCGCTTCTCCTGTGTTTTCTTCCAAGTTGCCTAGTACCCTCACTTGTTACCAATTCTGTAACAAAGTAATTTAACAAACTCATACTATAAGACATCTGGGACTTATCCCTGTAGAGCTATTGACAGGAGATAATAAACACCTAAACCAAAGGAGTAAGTCTCTGGTGAGAGAATTGATAGGTGAGCTGTTTGTTGGTGTAGTGGTTGTTTTGGGGAGGAGCTTCCTAGTATCCTTCAAGTAACACTAATTGGACAGTTACCTGTTCTGCCATTCCATAGCCCCGTAGACCATCTTACAGACTTAACGCAACTTTGCATATGAAAACCTGCTTTGCTTAGCAGGGTGTGGCTTAGGTTCTTTCAAAATGATGCATTATATAATCTCTTTAAATAGTCCATTTCTTAAGTGCACATTATCATTCCATGTGCATTAAAAATTAAGAGTAATGCTTAAAATTGTTGTGATACAATTCTTCTAGGAAACATAGCTTATTGAGTTTTGATCTATCCATGGGAGAATGATTTAGTGAAAGAAAGGATTACCTCTGTAGAATAATATGGGGTATTTGCTTTCTTTTATGCGTTAGTGGCCTTAAGATTCTAGATCAAGCATGTCAAACTCATGGCCCACAACAGATATTTTTGCAGCCAAGCCAATATAATGGTATGTAAGAAACGGTTTTAATAAAAATTTTGTGACTTGATTTTTACAATATCCTGTTATACATAATTATTAATAACGAACACAACGTTCACTAATGACTGATTACTATAGCCATGTTGCATTCATTTCCCTTATGCACCTTAGGCGACAGATGCACCATTTCTCTCCACTAATACTAGCCAGGAATATTTTAGTAGCCGATTGCCACGTCATTAGTCTTGGTCTGACTTGTTTGGTGTGTACAACGGGAAATATTTCGCTTTCAGAAAAAAGAAATATAGGTTTATTTGAGTTAGCACATCTTAATTTGTCCAGTTATTCAGTGTCTGGTCAATTACTGTTCAAGAAAAAATATTAATTTTTATTAAAATGTTCTATTGCCGAAACCGGTTTGGCTCAGTGGTAGAGCATCGGCCTTTGGACTGAAAGGTCCCGGGTTCGATTCCGGTCAAGGGCATGTGCCTTGGCTGCGGGCACATCTCCAGTAGGGGGCGTGCAAGAGGCAGCTGATCAATGTTTCTCTCTCATCGATGTTTCTGACTTTCTATCCCTCTCTCTTCCTCTCTGTAAAAAATCAATAAAATATATATTTTTAAAAATGTTCTATTATTTTCTGTTAACGATTACTCGTTTATTTCAGCCCTTTGTATTTAGCATGTCTCTATTGAAGTAAACCTACGTTTCTATGAAAATTGATGCTTTTGGTTTTTTGCGACCCACATAAACTTAAACCTTGTTTATTTGGCCCATGTTAGACTTTGAGTTTGATATGCTTGTTCTATGTATTTTTCAGGCAAGTTTGAGTTAGTCATGGAATCTTGATGAAAAGTCCCTCTACTGGCAATGTATAAGATAAGGATCTGTATCTGCAAAACACCCAGGATCTGCTATTTTCTAATATATATATATATATATTTTAGGGCTTAGTCACAATCCTCAAATAGTTAGAATTTCTGTTTACTAGAAGAATTGGCTGCTCTTTCATTCCAATCTTTTTTTTTTTTTTTTGGCTCTCCCTTTCTTGAAGACACTTATTTTCCCTCTGGTTTCTATTATAAGATCTTGGCTAAGCTCCATTACCCTGTTGTTGAACCCAACAGTTTACTAGTTTGCAAGTGAGCAACTAAGATTAGTTTATACATATGGAGAGATAGAAAGACACCAAAGAGTGAGGAGGTTACAATGAGAAATGGAAGATATTTTATTTTTCATTTACTTCTACCTAAGAGAGAGCAGAAAAAAAAGAGGATAAGATGGAAATGTAGTGTATTCAATGGTTCTTATTTCAGCCCTGATGCACACTGACAGTGTGAAGTTGGACTAACACTTAACCTTTGCAATTTTCAATCTTTGCCATTAGTAAAATATCTTGTGTTACCTACCTCAGTGAGTGGTTAACTAGCTGTTCAGTCACCTGAAGCAGGATCTTAGAAGTCAATATTAACTTGACTTTATCCCTCATTACCCATATCAACTAGGACTTATCAATTCCATCTTCCCAGGAATTAATATCTCTGCCCACTTTCCTTTTTAACTGCTATTGACCTATTCCACATTGTCATCTTCTTACCTGGAATGCAATAGCAGCCTCTTATCTAAATATCCAATTTTCAGTCCTCCACTGGATTTTTGTTGTTGTTGTTTTTTGTTTCGTATGGTTGGCTAGTTACCAGAATGCTTTCTATTCTAACTAGAGGCCCAGTGCATGAAATTCGTGCACAGGGGGTGTGTGTCCCTCAGCCCAGCCTGATATGGGACCCCTCCAATATGGGACCCCTCAAGGGATGTCCGACTGCCCTACCGGGATCGGGCCTAAACAGGCAGTCAGACATCCCTCTCACAATCCAGGACTGCTGGCTCCCAACTGCTTGCCTGCCTGCCTTCCTGATTTCCCTTAACCATTTCTGCCTGCCTGCCTGAATACCTCCTAACCATTCCCCTGACAGCCTGATTGATACCTAACTGCTTCACTGACAGCCTGATTGTCCCTAACTGCCCTCCCCTGCAGGCCTGGTCACCCCTAACTGCCCTCCTCTGCAGGCCAGGTTACCCCTAACTGCCCTCCCCTGCAGGCCTGATTGCCCACAACTGCCCTCCCTTGCAGGCCTGGTCCTTCCCAACTGCCCTCCCCTGCTGGCCATCTTGTGTCCACATGGGGGCAGGATTTTGACCACATAGAGGCAGCCATTTTGTGTGTTGGAGTGATGGTCAATCTGCATGTTACTCTTTTATTAGATAAGATAGGGGCCTGGTACATGGGTGGAGGCTGGCTGGAATGTCCCCGATCAGGGTGGGGGTTCCATTGGGGAGTGGGGTGGCCTGGGCGAGAGGCCTGTGGTTGTTTGCAGGCCAGCTATGCCCTCCAGCAACCCAAGCGGAGGCCTGGGATCTGGGATTTATTTATCTTCTATAATTGAAACTTTGTAGCCTTAAGCGGAGGCCAAGAGAAGCCAGGGCTTCAGAAGCTTGGCTTCCTCTATTGCTGGGGGCAACCCTAGCCTCCTACTTTCTCCAGCGCCATGGCTGCTGCCATTTTTGTTGGGATTTATCTTCTATAATTGGAACTTTGTAGCATTGAGTGGAGGCTTGGGCCTGCCAGGGTGTGTGGAAAGCTTGGCTTCCTCCTTTGCTGGGGAAACCCAAGCCTCCCTCCTGCTCTCTGTGACTGCAGCCATCTTGGTTGAGGTTAATTTGCATACTCACTCCTGATTGGTGGGGTGTGGCCTGTGGGTGCAGCGGAGTGATTGTTAATTTGCATATTACTCTTTTATTAGATAGTACTAGAGGCCCAGTGCATGAAATTTGTGCACGAGGGGCAGGGGGTATCCCTCAGCCCAGCCTGCACCCTCTCCAATCCGGGACCCCTCGAGGGATGTCCCACTGCCCATTAGGCTTGATCCTATTAGGATCAGGCCTAAATGGGCAGTTGGACATCTTTCTCACAATCCAGGACTGCTGGCTCCAAACTGCTCGCCTCTTGCCTCCCTGATTGCTCCTAACTGCTTCTGCTTGCCAGCCTGATCACCCCCTAACCACTACCCTGCCAGCCTAATTGATGTCTAACTGCTCCCCTGCCAGCCTGTTTGTCCCAACTTCCCTCCTCTGCCGGCCTGGTCACCCCTAACTCCCCTCCCCTGCAGGCTCGATCGTCCCCAACTGCCCTCCCCTGCAGGTCTGGTCCCTCCCAACTGTCCTCCCCTGCTGGCCTGATCACCCACAACTTCTCTCCCTTGCAGGCCTGGAACCTCCCAATGGCCCTCCCCTGCTCGCCATCTTGTGGCAGCCAAACTGTGCCCACATGGGGGCAGGATCTTTGACCACATGGGGGCAGCCCTCTTGTGTGTTGAAGTGATGGTCAATCTGCATATTACTCTTTTATTAGATAGGATAGAGGCCTGGTGCTTGGGTGGGGCCAGCTGGTTTGCCCTGAAAGGGTCCTGGGTCAGGGTTGGGGTTCCCTTGGGACATAGGGCAGCCTGGAAGAGGGGCCTGTGATGGTTTACAGACTGGCCGTGCCCCCCAGTGACCCAAGCGGAGGCTCTGGGATCTGGGATTAATTTATGTTCTACAATTGAAATTTTGTAGCCTGGAGTGGAGCCAAGCCTTTTGCTCACTCAGTGGCGACTGCCATTTCTATTTGGGTTTGTTTAAATTCTATAATTGAAACTTTGTGGCCTAGAGAGGAGGCCTAGGCTAGGGCTGCAAAACTTGGCTTCCTCCATCGCCCGCGCAGCCCTAGCCTCTGCTCTCTCTAGCTCCGTGGCTGCCGCCATTTCTGTTGGGATTATGTATCTTCTATAATTGAAACTTTGTAGCATTGAGTGGAGGCCTAGGCCAGCAAGGGCAGGCAGAAAGCTTGGCTTCCTCCATTGCTGGGGAAACCTAAACCTCCCTACTGCTCTCAGGATAAACCCCATCTTGGTTAGGGTTTATTTGCTCTTGATTGGCTGGTGGGTGTATTGGAGGTATGGTCAATTTGCATATTACTCTTTTAGACAGATACTACCCACACTTACATTTTTATGTGCCCTAAAAAAATGTGTACGCACTTTGAATGGTTATAAAGTCAGTTCCTTTTCAAAATTTAAAAGAATCTATAGAAATGAGTAATTTTTTTTTCTTTTTTTGTCAATGCCTGTTTTTAAACTGATGACCATTCTGGTCCAGGCACTGCTGCTAATGCAAAGCAATAGAATTGCAAATATCAAGAATCATTTTGTTCGTTATTTGTGTGCCCTCAACTCATCTACTGTTGCCAGTTTTGTACTATAATCTTTATCTTTTATGTGTTTCCATAAAAAAAGGTCTAGTGGCACTTTAGGATCAATTTTTTTGTTGTTGTTCAAAGCTTAGTCTGGTCGCACCCATTATTTCAAATCAGTTAAACCTGAAAAGGAGTGAAATTGAGTTAGCTGTTAAAGTGTGTATACGGTTGTTTTTTTTTTGGACACTCTGTATATCAAAAGTGAAGATTAATTTGGAGTTGTAGTTTCTTGCATAATCACAGAATATACAGGGTGTCCCAAAGATATGTATACATAATGTAACAGCTGATGGCTCAATTTTGAAAAAGAAATGTATTTTAATAAACACTGCCTTTATAAATTATTCAAAGTGTGTATATATATTTTTGGGGGCACCCAATATATGTTAGTACTAACACAGTTATTGAGCATTTATAACGTTAAGTCTTTTTATCTAGAATACTTTTTTCCTTTCCATCTGTCAGGAACTTATTAATGGCAGAGAGCTCGTTTTATTCTCTCTTTTTTTTTTATTTCAGAGGGGAATGGAGAGGGAGAGAGATAGAAACATCAATGACGACACAGTCATTGATCAGCTGTCTTCTGCACGCCCTGTACTGGGGATCGAGCCAGAAACACAGGCATGTGCCCTGACCGGGAATCAAACTGTAACCTCCTGGTTCATAGGGCAGTGCTCCACCATTGAGCCACACCAGCCAGGCTTTTTATTCATTTTTAAAAAAAATATGTTTTATTGATTTTTTTTTTCCAGAGAGGAAGGGAGAGGGATAGAGAGCTAGAAACATCAATGAGAGAGAAACATCGATCAGCTGCCTCCTGCACACCCCTCACTGGGATTGTGCCCGCAACCACAGTATATGCCCTTGATCAGAATTGAACCTGGGGCCCTTCAGGCTGCAGGCTGACGCTCTATCCACTGAGCCAGACCGGTTTCGGCTTTATTCATTCTTGAATCTTCCATTTCCTATCTCAATAAATACCTTGATTTATTGGTTATTTCATTGAATGAGCACTTACTTCATAGTTTTTGTTATGAAGAGCCAGAGTGTAAATATTTGAGCATTTCCTTTCTATATGATTGAAACTAGGCTGTTTTAGTATGAAAGTAGCCATAGATAATAATTAAATGAGAGAAGCTGACTTCCAAGAAAACTTTATTTCTGGTCTCTAAGATTTTAAGTTACATGCCACAAGAGAATTCCCACCCCCCCCCCAACAAGTGAAAATATGAAAACCATTCTTAGCTCATGGGCTGGCAAAAACAGGCCGTTGGCTGGGTTTAGCTCTTGGGCCATAGTTTCCTAACCCCTATCCTATATGATCTCTACAGTTCTTTCCTCTGCTAACTTTCTAGAAAAGCAGCAGATACAGAAAATGATGGATGAAGCCAAGAGATGAACAACATAATATTCTTATTCTGAGATAACCTGTGATTTAAGGAGGCAGTCTAACATAGAATGAAAGAATAAAAAGGAGGGGGTAGTCTTTTTAGAAGAGTAATTATGCCTGTGCAAAACATTCCTTTACCTAAGAGAGCAAGAATGTGAAAAGAAATAGTATGAATGATTTTAGCTAATTGAGGTCATTTAATGAATCTGATAAATGATTCCATGGGGGCAGAGGTGCAGGGAATGTTTGATTTTAGCCCCAAGAAGGTCGAGAGACTATGTGTTGGTCATTTGTATAGGAGTATTTCTCCAACAAACTTAGCCTTAAAATCCTCTGATAAACTATCAGTAATGCAAATCTGTTGGGCCTTGTACTTTAGGAAATAGTACAAAGTGATTAAGTCTTTTCTTATTTTTTAAATATTTGGGGCAAATGATTTGTGATATGGAGGTTTTAAAAACATGAAATAAACAGCCGAGACCGGTTTGGCTCAGTGGATAGAGCATCGGACTGTGGACTGAAGGGTCCCGGGTTCGATTCCGGTCAAGGGCATGTACCTTGGCTGCGGGCACATCCCCAGTGGGGGGCGTGCAGGAGGCAGCTGATCGATGTCTCTCTCTCATCGATGTTTCTGACTTTCCATCCCTCTCACTTCCGCTCTGTAAAAAATCAATAAAATATATTTTTTTAAAAAAAACATGAAATAAACATTACTGTTGTACTCTATTGCATTTTTCTATTGTACTCTGTATTACATTTTTTTAGGGGCAGTGATGGATATATGCTTATATTTTAGACCCATGGGCATGCTTTTCCAATGCACATAGGAACTTTTTGTGACGTGCTGCTGTTTTCTCTGTTTACTGTCCGTTAGGAGATGTTAGACACGTCTGAGAAACCCACTCCTTGCTTTGTGAGCTTCTCCAGACTACAGCAGAGCACAGACATTCAGGCTGAAATCAGTCAGGTAAGCTGCTTCTAGTACAGGAAAACACATCTTACTTGTTCCCAACAACTGTTCTCCTGCACTTAAACAGGCTCTAGTACTTAACTGGGTAGGTGTTAACCTACGTAGTTTCCTGTTAATGAAATTGTAAGCGTAGCAGCAGTAGTTGGTAGGAGTAGCAGAAGCAGCAACAGGGCTTGCACACCAATGTGAAAAAAAGCTTCAGTGAATCTCCTGGGCTCTCATAACAAATCCTTCCTCCTCCCCTTAAATATTCTTGGTTAAAGTCTGTTTTTACCGGAGATTATCCTTTAATCAGGCTACTTTCTGAGTGAGGTAAATATTGTTTTTGTTCTTAATGCAGAAAAACCTGGAAATTGAACTTCTAAGACTAGAAAAAGATACAGCAGACATTGTTCATCCTTTTTTTTTGGGTAAGTGTGTTGGTTAAATGGGTGAGTAATTATTGGAATTTCAGCTGCTGCTTGGATTACCTTAAAAAAGCACCAGGCATTATGATATATCATTATTTTTTCAGATATTGCCCCAAGGCTAACAAAGTTTTCTATTTCTGTGTTCAAACAAAAGTCCTATTGGCTTGTCTAGTGCAAATTGCATAAAAAGTGACCAAGGTGGAAGCTCCTCAAAATGAGGAGAACTTGAAAAACCAAAAAAAAGGCTGAGAAACTTTTCAGATTAAAGGGGACTAGATGGACTTGACAGCTAAATCACAGTGTGTTCATAGATTGAATACTTGATTAGAAAACTTTTTTGCTATCAAGGATACTTGGTGATATTTGAATATGGGCTGTATTAAATATTGATAGTATTGTGCCAATGTTATCTGAATTTGATACTTGTAGTTACATAAGAGATGGGAAATATATCCTAACATTTTAGAGGTAAAAGGTCGTGATATCTGCAACTTACTCTCAAATGGGTCAGCAAAAAATATATGTAAGGGTGTGGAGAGAAAGAGGAAAAAAGAGAGGCTGAAGCCAAGTGTTATTAGTGAGTCCAGGTGAAATTCTTGAAACTTTTCTCTAAGTTTGAAAGTTAAAAACTTAAGTCCTAGCTGGTTAGATTGTCAGCCTGAGGACTGAAGGGTCATGGGTTCGATTCCAGTCAAGAGCTCATACCTCAGTTGCAGGCTGGATCCCTGACGCTGGTTGGGGCGAGTGCAGGAGGCTACCAGTCTATGTGTCTCTCTCTGTGTCTCTACTCCTCCCGCCCACTCTCTAAAAATCAATGGAAAACATACCCTCAGGTGAGGATTAACAAAAAATCCTATATAATAAAAGGAAACATGCAAATTTAACCGTACCTTTGCTCCTGATTGGCTATGCTACCAGCCAATCAGGAGCGGGGACAGGGCCAAGTGATGCAAGCGCCAGGCCCCAGGGGTGGAGATGAAACCTTGGTGGTGGCGAGCGCCCAGCCCCTAGGGCTGAGTGGTTGCAGGCAGCCGGGGCTGAACTCAGCAGGGCGATGGCTGGGGGTGAGCCATCAGTTGGACATCCCCAGAGGGCTCCCAGTATGTGAGAAGGGGCAGGTTGGGCTGAGGGACCACCCAACCCCAGTGCACAAATTTCGTGTACTGGGCCCCTAGTAAGATAAATAAAAGTTTAAAAGAAGAGGCCATAAACTGAATTCTAGAGCAAATATTGAAATAATCAGAAATAGCTTACAAGACAAATATTTGTGGGGTTTTTAAAAAATATATTTTATTGATTTTTTTACAGAGAAGAGGGGAGAGGGATAGAAAGTCAGAAACATTGATGAGAGAGAAATATCGATCAGTTGCCTCTTGCACATCCCTTACTGGGGATGTGCCATAGCCAAAATACATACCCCTCACCAGAATCAAACCCGGGACCTTACAGTCCACAGGTCGATGCTCTATTCACTAAGCCAAACCGGTTTTGGCCAAATATTTGTTTTTTAATGTTTGTGTAGAGTATTAGGAAAGGAGACATTATTTGAAGAATACAGCATTGGCTATAAAAACTGAACTAGAAGTAGAGTTGAAAAACAGAATTTAGCAGTGGGTTTTGTTGTCAATGGGAAAAATAAGATAAAATGAAATTGATATTAGGAATAGCAAAGGGGAGATATTTAGGAGAGCAATGGTGAGATAATTTTGGCTATATTAAACCAAAGCAAAGAAGAATTGATTAGTGATTTCAAAATGTATTTGTCCTACTCTTGCCAGTGTGCTATATGGTTAGAGCACTAGCCCTCTCACCCAACGGTTGCAGGTTCTATTCCTGGTCAAGGACACATACCTGGGTTGCAAGCTTGATCCCTAGCACCAGTCAGGGAACATTCGGGAGGCAACTTTTTTTTTTTTTTTTTTTAATATCTCATTTTCTCTCTCTCCTCTCCTCCTTTCCATTCTCTCTAAATATCAATGGGAAAAATATCCTCGAGTGAGGATTAGCGACAACAGAAATGTTTACTTGTCCTGTTGCTAACTTTAATTACTGTTTCTGGTTTGTGTAGCTCAAAAGTGTCAAACTCTGCAAAACATGAATAATCATTTGGAAGCAGTGCTGAAAGAGAAGAGGTCCCTCAGGCAAAGATTGTTGAAACCCATGTGCCAGGAAAACCTGCCTATTGAAGCAGTTTATCACAGGTTAGACTAAAAAGTAGACATTAGCAATTACACATTTTCTGAAGGTAGTTTAAATTAGTACTTTTTTCATAGCATAAGTCATTGAATAATGTATTAGTGATTGTATCTATTACATTATTATTAATGCTGACACATTAAACCAGAAAGAAATCCGTGTCTTTAAAAGTATAGCTATGGTGAAAAGAAAGGTGTTTCTTTGTTCATAATGTTTTGGGAATTATAAATAACTAGGGGCCCGGTGCACGAAATTCGTGCACTGGGGGGTGGGTGGTCCCTTAACCCAACCTGCCCCCTCTCACATACTAGGAGCCCTCAGGGGATGTCCAACTGATGGCTCACCCCCAGCCTGCCCAAGGCCTAAAGCCAGGAACTGGGTGCTTGCTGCCATCACCATTTCATCTCCACCCCCAGGACCGGCGCTCATGCCACTTGGTCCCACCCCTGCTCCTGATTGGCTGGTAGCATAGCCAATCAGGAGCGAAGATGGGGTCAAATTTGCATGTTTCTCTTTTATTATATAGGATGATTTTAATGATAGAAGTTAGATCCATAACATAGAATAAATTGGGTAAAGTTATGTTTATTATATATAGACTGTTTGCTATGAAGTAAAGTTATTGTTGCATTGATATTGCCTATATAGGGTGGGGCAAGAATAGGATTACAATTGTGAGTATTTGAAACACAGGCTTAGTTATTGTATTATTTTCCATATGACCAACTGTAAACCTACTTTTGCCCCACTCTGTATATACAAATTCTGTTGGGGGATTTAAGCAGGGACAGATTAAAACAATGTCAACTAGAAGAGGGGAAAAAACTGAGTTCTGGTCTCATCTCTGTTGTTCATATGCCTCAAAGACTTAGACAAATGATTTAAACTTTTGCCTCAGTTTCCCAATCCATAGATGCTTTCTGTTCCTTACTTCCTCATGGGTGTATTGCAAGTACCAAATTGAAGATGTAAGTTATTATTAGTAATAAAGTAATAAAGAAGCAGGAATTTTGAAATCTGATTGCTGACTTTCTCCACCAGTGCCTCACTAATTGACCCTGAGCAAATCAGTACTTCTCTTGAGTATCAGGGTGGTTTTTTGTTTTTTTTTTTTTAATCTTATAGTAATATAATAGATATACAAATCCCATTCTTGTGGATTTAATTCAGTATTCAATACAGTAAAATACCACACTGCATATTATACAGTGTATATATCAGAAGAACTGAATAATGATTTTAAAGCATCTTGCAAATGCAAAGATTCAAAGTAGTTTTATTTGTAGGCTATTTAGTGAAGTACATTTGTTCTTATTGTCTTCACTCATCACTGAGAATTAGTATTTTGAAATGGCTTTATCACTGATTTTTCCATGAATGAGAAAGGTAATAATTGACTCATTGGGTTGATTGAATTATTTTATCTCATATTGAAAATCCTAATTAAAAGGGGAAAGGGAGAACACAAAATACAATAAAACAAAATAGTAATTGACTTTTTTTTCTCCCTCTTTAAGATACATGGTACATTTGCTGGAGTTGGCAGTGACTTTTATTGAGAGATTAGAAACCCATCTTGAAACAATTAGAAATATTCCTCATTTAAACACAAATCTAAAGAAAATGGTGAGTATTAACGATATTATTTAAGTACCTCATTGACTCCTTTCACACTGCTTTTAGCTATTTTTTTTTAATTGATTTCAGAGAGGGAGAGAGAGAGAGAGATCTAAAAACAGCAATGAGAAAGAATCATTGATCTGCTGCCTCCTGCACACTCCATACTGGGGATTAAACCCACAACTCGGGCATGTGCCCTGATCAGAATTGAACCCCGGGCCCTTCAGTCCACAGGCTGATGCTCTATCCACTGAGCCAAACTAGCTAGGGCACTTTTAGCTTTCTTTAGTTCTATTTTATACTAGAATCTCAAACGTCTGATCTACTTGTTTAACTTTTCTTTATATATATTTCTTTATTGGTTTCAGAGAGGAAGGAAGAGGGAGAGAGAGAGAAACATCAATGATGAGAGAGAGTCATTGATTGGCTGCCTTCTGTACGCCCCCTCACCAGAGATCGAGCCTGTAACCTGGGCATGTGTCCTTGGCCGGAATCGAATCTGGAACCCTTCAGTCCACAGGCCAGTGCTCTATACACTGAGCCAAATTGGCTAGGGCTCAGTGTATAGAGCATTGGCCTAACTTTTTTGATGGTTATTATGAGTGAATTCTGTATAATAAAAGCTTAATATGCTAAGTGTCAGGTTGACCGTTCAACCAGTCAAAGCATAATATGCTAATGATATGCTAAGGCCGCTCAACTGCTCGCTATTATGTCCACTGACCACCAGGGGCAGACAGATGACCAGTTGACCAGTCACTTATGACGTACACCAGGGGGCAGACCCTCCGACCGGTATGTTAGCTTGCTGCTCAGGACTGACTGAGGTGGGCCAGACACGCCCTGGAGCCCTCCTGTGGTCCCTCCCTGGCTGCCATCCTCTCACATTCTTCCTCAGCCCCTACTGTGCACCAATAGGGTCTCTCAGCCTGGACTACACCCTCGCAATCTGGGACCCCTCAGGGTATTTTGGAGAGCCAGTTTTGGCCTGACCACACAGGCCAGACTGAGGGACTCCACTGGTGCACGAATTTGTGCACTGGGCCTCTAGTTATTTTATAAAATCAAGATGCTATTTATTTTTTTATATTATTTTTCTTAGTAATAGTAATCTTAATATTCTTTTATTCCAGTATTTAATAAATATGTATTCTCTTCATTGTGCAAGGTATCATGAGATAAACAGGTCTGACTAATCCCTATCATCAGATTCTACTTCATAATATATTTGCACAATTAGTACAGCAGAGAATTATAAATAAGACTAGAGGCTTGATGCATGAAGATTCGTGCAAAATGGGCTTTCCTTTCCCTGGCTGCTGGCACCACCTTTCCACTTAGGCCCCAGAGCCGCCTTTTTCTGCTCTGGGAGCCTCTTTCCACTTCAGGAGCCGCCTCTTTCCGCTCCGGCCCCACCCTCCCACACTGCCCAGAGGCCCTGGGAGACCAGGGGTGGGGCAGAACACCTGCGTCATCGCCACACCATCACTCAGCACTTGTGTATGCAAATTAACCGCCATCTTTGTTGGGTTAATTTGTATATCACTCCTGATTGACTGGTGGCATAGCAGAGGTATGGTCAGTTTACATGTTTGTTTATTACTAGGTAAGATGCTTTCTATTAAGCTCAGAAAAGGGTGGGACTGCTTCCACTTTAGGGAGATTGGGAGTAGGAGAGGAGGTCGGAAAACTTCAATAAAGTTTTATATAGGAGTTAGTAGTGGGCTGAATCTTGAGGAACCAGTAATGCTTGGACATGCTTCAGAAAGAATAGTTCAGCCAAAAGCAGCAGTGTAAGTACAGACATGAAAATTAGAGAGCACAATGCCTTGGTTAGGTAGCTTGATTGGAACATTCTCCCGATACTCCATGGTGTGGGCTGAGTTCCCAATTAGGGCACATACAAGAAAGTCAACCACTGAATGCATAAGTGGAACAACAAATCGATATTTCTCTCTCTCTTCCTCTTTTTTTTTAAAATATTTTAATCTTTATTGTTCAGTTTATTAATTACATTGTCCCCTCTTTTTACCCCCCTATAGTTCCCCACCACCCAGTATCCATCCCACCCTCCGCCCTCACCTCCCCCACAATGTTCTCTCCCACAGGTGCATGATTTTTGTCCAGTCTCTTGCTGCACTTCCCACACCCCTTTTCTCCCCAAGAATTGTCAGTCCATTCCCTCTCTATGCCCATGATTCTGTTATATTCACCAGTTTATCCTCTTCATCAGATTTTTAATTCACTTGATTTTTAGATTCATTTGTTGATGTGTATTTGTTGTTCATAATTTTTATTTTTACCTTTTTCTTCTTCCTCTTCTTAAAGAATATCTTTCAGCATTTCATATAATGTTGGTTTGGTGGTGATGAATTCCTTTAGCTTTTTCTTAGCTGCGAAGCACTTTATCTGACCTTCAATTCTGAATGATAGCTTTGCTGGGTAGAGTAATCTTGGTTGTAGGTTCTTGCTATTCATCACTTTGAATATTTCTTGCCACTCCCGTCTGGCCTGCATCGTTTCTGTTGAGAAATCCGCTGACAATTGTATGGGTGCTCCCTTATAGGTAACTAACTGTTTTTCTCTTGCTGCTTTTAAGATTTTCTCTTTGTCTTTTGCTCTTGGCATTTTAATTATGATGTGCCTTGGTGTGGTCCTCTTAGGGTTCCTATATATTGGGGTTCGGTGCGCTTCTTGGACTCCTAAGTCAATTTATTTCACCAGGTGTGGGAAGTTTTCGGTCACTATTTCTTCAAATAGGTTTTCATTGTCTTGCTCTCTTTTTTCTGGCACCCCCATAATTCGGATGTTGGTATGCTTGAGGTTATCCCAGAGGCCCCTTACACTATCTTCAATTTTTTTGGATATTTTTTTGTTTCTTGCTTTTCCAGGCAAGTGGATTTTGCTTCTTTGTATTTCAAATCTTTAACTTGGTTCTTGCGGTCCTCTAGAATACTTTTAATTCTTTGTATAATATTTTTTATTTCAGTCAGTATATGCTTAATTTCTAGTTGGTCCTTTTTCATATCCTTGAGGGTCTCATTCATATCCTCGTAGGTTTCTTCCATTTCCTTGTAGGTCTTGCTCATTTCCTCGTAGGTCTTGTTCATTTCCTCATAGGTCTTGTTCATTTCCTGTAGGTTTTGGCCTTTTCTAGGAGCCTCTTGAAAAGCCTTATAACCGTGGTTTTGAATTCTATGTCCAGTCGTTTTTTCCTTCCATTTCTTTCACATCTGATTTCTTTCTGTGTCTCTGCATGGTGGCTGCTTTCCTGAGTTGGTCGATTAGCTTTGTGTGGTAGATGTCCTCTAAGGGACAGTGGCTCAGCCTCCCTAGTTACCTGAGGTGGATATGGGTTGCACAGTCTTGTTGAAGTTAAGCCTAGATTATTGTTGTTAGCACTAGAAGGGTTTGACCTCCAGGCCAATTGGCTATGAGGTTCAGCTGTGCTCAGGTTGGATGGACGGAGTCTCTGGGCCAAGCAGGCAGCGTCAGTTCCACCCTATGCGGCCCCTGGGACTCTGTGCCGGGTAGCAATGGCTGCCAGCACCTCTGAGAGAGATCTGCTGCCAAGCTCCACCGGCTGCCAGACAATTCAGCCTCTCTCCAAATGAGTCTGCACACCCAACATCTCACCCAGGGTCGTAAAACAATACAGTCTGGTGGTTTCCCGAACAAGAGAGTAAGTCACGAGTCCTCTCTGCATGGTCACGCAGCTGTGCTGTTCCCAAGTTCATGTTCACTCTGCACAAGCTCGCCCTCTCCACAAGCTTGCAGACCCTTGCAGCGCCTGAGTTTTAGATTGCCTCCCCACTGTCCAGTTTTTACCCCGTATGATTGTGGGTTCCCTGGACTTCGCCCTGAGCTGGGAAATCAGTGCAGTGGGACGTCTTTGTCTCCCCGTTCTAGAAAACTGGCCGGGTTTGCAGCTGCCCCGCCCTAACCGCTGGCGTGTGCATGGCTCCAAACCTCTCTCCACACGAATCTTTCAATGCTGTCCTCCGCCGCTCCTCTGAGTCACAGTATCCTATCTTCACTTTTATTTGTGGAATTTTCACTTAGCCAGCTTTCTGGTGATTCTGAATGATGCTTGTTCTTTCGTTAAGTTGTAGTTTTGAAATTGCTATGTATGGCAGCAAGAGAGGTGTTTACCTATGCCGCCATCTTGGTTCCTCCCTCACTTTCTTACTCTTTCTGCCTGTTTCCCTTTCTCTGAAAATCAGTAAATAAAAATTTAAAAAGGAAAGAAAATTAGAAGAGCACAGTAGCTTGAGGGAGGTGCGGTACTCTACTTTGGGTGGTATTTAAAGGTATTGAAAGGGAAATTAACTTGAGGTTAGTTATGGAATGCTTTGAAAACCAGAATGAGAAGTTTAGACTTGACTGCCTGAGTACTGGGGAACTGTAGAACTTTTGATTTTTAGAGAGGCACAGAGGAGTGACTTGATCAGAACTGTACTTTAATAATGGAGGAAATACTAAGTAGAGTGGACTGAGCCTTGCCACTCGGTGTGGGCAGAGAACATCAGCATAAGCATCACCTGGAAGCTTGTTAGAAATGCAGAATTGCAGATTTCATTCACCTTATACCTTCACAATCTGAGTCTACAGTTTAACAAGTTCCTCGGGTGATTCCTAGGCACATTAAAGTTTGATAAACTGTGTTAGAGGACTAGGCAAAGGAACCAAAGGCAAAGAAACTTGGAGAATAAATATAGTTATTCAGACAAACGATTTAAAGCTGAGGAATATAAAGGATTGTATAGATTTTTATATTTTGAAGGTCTAATTTGTAGAATTTGGCTACTTTGGGGAACACATCCAAGGTAATGAAATTTCTATCCTTGCTGACTTGAGGGTGAGTAGGAGCAAAAAATTAATGAAGTTAATGAATTTGTCTTTTGTTATGTCTTGCATAGATAGTAAATGTTCAGCCATTGTTGAATTGCAGTTAAATTGAGATTGAATGTATATCCAGATGGAGTTTTCCAACAGACTGAAATGTGGGACTGAATTTTAGGAAGGAAATTAGGTTTGACAATATAGGTTGAAGGTCATCTGCATCGAGGTGATAATCGAAGATAGGAGAGGTGACCTGAAGAAAAGCGTGTCTATAAGAAGTAGGAGAGCACAATTTTAAGGAGCCTTTGTATTCAGGGGCTGAAATCATAACTTTGTGATTTATTAATGACATATTGTGACAGGCATAATTTCTCTTATTTTCCCCTTCTTTCATGTGTTACAGAGCAAGGCTTTAGCCAAGATGGATATTTTGGTGACTGAGACAGAAGAACTGGCAGAGAATATACTCAAGTGGCGAGAACAACAAAAGGAAATTTCTTCTTGTATCCCAAAAATATTAGCTGAAGAAAATTATCTTCACAAATATATTATAACACCATAACGCCTTCTTTATCTTCACTTCTAAAGTTCATGTCCAAACTATTGATGCCAAATGATACAACTGATTCAATTAAGCAAAAATGATTTATTTTCATTTTTAGTCAATGATAACATGTAAAGTCCATTTCTAGTCAATGATAACATGGATATTTATAGGCTTTACTGCTAGCAATACTGAAAGAGCCCTCTGTATGTCAGAATACTAAAATTCCAAGTTCATTAAGACCAAACTAAATTTTCCTTTGTATGTATAACATATACACACACGTGTATATTATTATTTTTATTTATTTATTTATTTTGGTTAATCCTCACCGGAGCATATTTTTCCATTGATTTTTAATGAGAGTAGAAGGGAGGAGGAGAGACAGAAACATACATGCCTCAGTTAGGGCTGGGGATCAAGCCTGCAACTGAGATATATGCCCTGGACCAGGATTGAACCCAGGATCCTTTAATCTGCTGGCCAATGCTCTATCTACTGTGCCCAACTGGCTAGGGCTCTTTTATATATTTTCATTCCACTTTTGAATGAAACTTATGAAGATCAAATATAACTGACAGGTTATCAACATGAGTATATTATCCAGATCTCAGGCAGACTCTGTATGTCTTTTTTTAATTCTTGTTTCTGAATTAGAGGAGTCGAATCTAAATATATGTTGATTATTCCTTTGAGATGGTCACTAAATGTGCAAAAAATAGTAATATACTATCTTTTGTAAGGCTTGCCTGCAAGGTGGGGCCTTTGCTCGTATCTGAGAGCTTAAATTTCCAGAGGTTTCCTCCCATTCTCACTAATAATAATAATAGTTTTCTGTGAACTATTTGTACAGTGTCGTTTGTGCTGAACACCTGCTTTCCTTCTGGAAGTCTAAAATTTTGGTATATGCTAGGCAGAAGGTACCTATGAAACTAGCCTGCAGAAATAACTGAGCCTGGCCTCTCTCTCATAGCAGATACTGCACAATGTCACAACTCGGGTGCTGAAGGAATTAAGCACATCCTATGTAACTTCTACTGGCAGAGGACTCTGGAAGCTATCTGTCTGGTTTACCCCAGGCTTTGTCCCATATAACTTTTCCCTTTGCTCTTTTGATTTTGTTTTTACTGTAATAAATCATAGCCATGAAAACAGTGATATGCTGAGTCCTGTGAATCCTTCAAGCATGTCATCAAACCTAAATAGTGACTCTGACACATTGAGCAATTCCTGAGGGTGTTCACTGACAGCCTTAGAAAGAGGCAAAGAAAAAGGCACATTATGGTAGATCTTTCAGAGGTTTACATTACGAGGTACTCAGATATTTTACCTACCTGAGATTATTGTGCATATAAAAGGAAGTGGAATACTGAGATTACTCATACTAAGCCTCAGGATGTATCCATTTGTATCAATACTGTATTCCTGGCTTATTTTTTAATGTGGTGTTCTCTTTAAAAATGTGTGCATCAGCTCCGGCTGGTGTGGTGCAGTGGGTTGGGCATCATCCCACGCACCAAAAAGTTGCCAGCTGATGCCTCATCTACTTACACTGGGTCGTTATTTTTATACTGTTACATTCTCTGTATCACGGGGGTTGACCAATCCTTATATTCATCGTACTCGTCACAGTGGATGAATAAAGTAGTTGTTCATAAGGAAACAGGACCATTGCCAAAGTATATCCTACTTAAACAACCAAGGATCTTTTGAAGCCTACTTTCCTGACTCTTGCAAATGGGATATAAAATGGTCATAACATGTGAAATATCTTCTAGCACATAAATAAAATTTTCAGTTGAATTTCATCGGAAATTGTTCAAGTCTGCTTTTTATAATAAACTTTTGCATACTCCCAACTGTAAACCTATTTTGCCCTGGCTGTACATAAACTATATCATTTATAATAAGTGATATATGTATCATGTCTTTTGCAAAATAGAAAATAAATTAATTTCTAACTAAAATTGTGTGGCCCTTACCTGAACTCTATGCAATAGGAAGGAAAGATTCTCTAACTTACACAATAAAAGTATAGGCAATACAGGCTGTCTGACTCAAAAGCTTAAGGTAAGTTGAGCCTGAGGTCTACTTAAAAGAGAGAAGCTAATTTAGTACTGTGCTGTAGTTAATAAGTGCTGATCATTTTTTTTTTTTTAATTCAGCTTTTAGACCTGTGGATACTAAAAAAGTAGCTCTGGAATGTCTACTTATACTATACTGGGAAGTGTGTGAAATTTGTGAATTCACTCTCAGCATAATAATGATGCCACTTTGCAAGGATTCTGGAACAACTGCTGCTGCCTGGTCTTTCTAGCAGTTTTCATATTTTACTACTTCCTCTGAAATAGCACTGCCAGATCCCTGTTAACCTCTCAAATCTTAAAGGCAGGAAAACAGGAATAGGAAAATCTAATGTATTGTGGGATTTCCTGAGATAACTAAAAATTAAGTTATTCCACAATTTAGGGAACCACTCATGTAATTAAATTTACTTTGAAAATAGTATAATTTGAGATAAGCAGATCATGTTTTACAGTTCTTTGAATTTTCCCTTTTTTTTTTTTTCCATTCCAAGTTATATTTTCCCCTGTACTTTCGTACTGTTGGTGTGGCACCCATTTTAGGAAATGATTTCCATTAGGATATGATAAGAACAAGCGTGCCATTATCAATTTATGAATCTTTCCTGGAAGAGTAACTTGACAGACTTCCAGTGTTGCTATACTGGAATGTAGAGTGATAAAGAAGTCATATATCTTATTTGAGACTTTGCCAGATATGAGTATTACTAACCCAGCTTTCTTCTCCATTTCTGTTTGCATGAAAAATTTTTTTCCATCCCTTCACATGCAGTCCTTTGTGAGGTTTGTTGTTGTTCTCAGGTGAGTATCTCTAGACAGGATATATTTGGGTCAGTTTTTATCCATTCAGCTATGTCTTTTGATTGGAACATTTAATCATTTATAATTAAGATTAATATTGATAGATAGTTATTGTTAAGTACTTACTATGTGTACCAGTTAATACGGATTTTGTAATCAAAACATGATTTCAAGAGAAACATCAAAAGTGCTTTATTCAAAGTAATGTCCATTGCTAGCTACACATTTTCCCCATCTTTCAGGTAATTTGTGGATACTATCCCAATAGAACTTGTCTTATTTTGAGGCAAACCATTCAGAGACCAAATTTTCCACTTTATGTTTTTTAAAGATCATATATATATATATAAAATTAATTTTTAGAGAGGATGGGAGAGGGAGAGAGAGACATCAATGATGAGAGAATCATAGATTGGCTGCCTCGTTCATGCACCCCACTGGGGATCGTGCTCGCAACCCAGGGATATGCCCTTGGCTATAATCGAACCTGGGACCCTTCAGTCCGCAGACTGACACTCTATCCACTGAGCCAAGCCAGCTAAGGCCTTTGTATGTTTAGAAGTGCTGCTCAGAAAGTGTGTGCCATTCATCAGAACAGGTGCTAATCTGAAGGAGCAAGGTCTGATAAATACAGCAGATGGGTTAATACTTCCCAGGCAAGATCTTTTAGTGTATCTAACTGGTTTTGAAGTGTGTGATGGTGTGTTATCATGAAGCAAAACTACTTTATCATGTCTTCCAGCAAATTCTGGTCATTTCACGATCAAAATGTGGTTCAAATTGATTTTTTGTTGTCGGTAGCGATCACTATTAATGGTTTCATCTAGTTTTAGAAGCTCATAATACACCACACTTTCCTGATCCCACCAAACACAGAGCATTGTCTTCTTTCTGAAGCAATTTAGTCAATTGTAGTCAATGTTGATGGTTGACCTGGATCAACCCATGATTTTGTACATTTGGGATTCTCAAAATAAATCCACTTTTTAGCGCAAGTCACAATTTGATGCAAAAAAGACTTTCTTTAGTGCCGTTGAAGCAACATTTTACTGGTGATTTTTTGGTTTTCCATTAAAATTTTTCCATTGCTTGTAAACTATGGGAAATTGTTTGCTGAGCAAAATTTAATCTTTCTGCAAGTTGTTTTTGAGTTTGACACGCATCTCCATCCAATAATGCTTATAATTGTTGGTCTTCAAATTTTTTCAGTTGACTTGGATGTTGTCTTTCATATCGAAATCATCACTTTTAAAGCGTTTAAACCAGTCTTCATAAGTACCTGCAGATGGATGGAGTATATTCACCATAAGCTTCCCAAAGTATACGATAATTTTCAGCAGCACTTTCTTCAAAATAAAGTAACGAATTAAAACTTCCTGCAAATGCTCTACTTTTGGTACAAATTTTGACATTTTTAAGTGTAAAAATATAATGTTAATACCTTTAGAAAATTTGACATGAAATTTTTAAGCTTGTCAATACAACAAAATAGCATACACATCAAATCGCATACATATAAACATATGTGTAACTCTATTGAAAAAAAATTCACATTATTAACCAGTACATCTAGTAGTTGTTATACTGTATTGTTTAGGGAATAATGATAAGAAAAAAAAGTCTGTACATATTCAATACAGATACAGCCATTGTAGGTCTAACTGCATAGTACACATCAGCAACAATGTACTGTTGTTATATGGTTGCTTGGCTCTGCAGATGTGGAACCAAAGGATAGGGAGGACTGACTATATGTTTAAACCCATGATTGTATAATATTTAAAATAACATCAATCATTTATTAACTATGGAAAGTGCTAGGGAACCCAACTTATTTTGACAATTGGTAATTGAAACAAGTATTTTTGCTGCTTTGCTATGTGAACTGTACCTCAGGGTAATCAAATAGTTGATGAGAAAAAAGTTTCTTTTTATAGAAGTATTTGAACTCATAAATGAAGAATGGTAAAAGTAGAGTATCATCACTTTGCAAGCCTGTGATACTGTGATCTATAAGAAATTTACCGTCTCCCCCCAAAATGTGGACAACTTTAAATAATTATTAAATTTGAAAATAAAGAAACATGAAATGAGCTATCAGCTGTTAAGTGTGTATACATTTTTATGTGATACCCTATATATATGATACTAGGGACCCAATGCATGAAATTTGTGCAAGAGTAGGCCTTCCCCCGCTGCTGGCACCAGCTTCCTTCCAGCACCCAGGACCCAGGCTTTCCTTGCAAAGGGAGGCCCCGCTCACCTACTGCAGCCTGCTGGTCAGTGGCCTGGGCCTCCCTCCATGGGGCAATGATGGGGATGATGGCTGGGCCACCAACAAATTGCACTGCACCTGCATTGGTTGGCCTGGATCCAGTGGGTGTCATAGCGTGGTCCCAGATGGTCATCCGGATGGTTGTCTGGATGGTTGTTCCACTGCTCAGCCGTTTGGTTGATTTGCATATTATGCTCTTATTATATAGGATATTATATAGAATGGTCTTCATCCCTGTTTCTGGCACACATAGTCTGTTTCTATGATTTGGCTAATTGTGAATAATGCTGCAATAAATATGGAGGTGCAAAAATATTTTCAAGATAGCACTTCTATTTTTTTTCAGTTAAATACTAGAAGTGGTACTGCTAGATCATAAGGTAGTTGTAATTTTTTAAAGAAATCTCCATACTGTTTTCCCTAATACAGCGATTCTTTTCACTGCAAAGCACAGTGAGTAGAGAAGCCATCAGAAGGCTAGGATTTCAGGTGCATCTGAACTGTAAACCAGCTCCCCGTCCCCAATACTTTAGGGAAGGGTACTTTCAAATAGATGAGAAAGAAGAGACCGGGTAGGTGAGCTGCTTCAGGCACATGCCTGATATGACTCATTGTCTCTATCACCACCACTGGAATACTAACCTAGTCTCTGACTGGTCTCTCCCCATTCATCAGAACAGCCTCAAAACAGCAGTCAGAGAAATCTTCCAAAAACTTAAATTGTATTTTATTATTCTCCTTAAAACTTTCTAGTGGTATTTATCTTTCTCTTACTGGCTTATTTCACTTAGCATAATGCTCTCCAGTTCCATCCATGCTGTTGCAAATGGTAAGAACTATCACACGATCTCACTCATTTATGGAACGTAATGAACAACATAAACTAAGGAACAAAAACATCCAGAGACGGAGAAACCGGTCAGACCGTCAAACCTCAGAGGGAAGGTTGGGGAGGGTGGGAGAAGGGGGGACATCAACCAAAGGACTTGTACATATTCATATAGGCCTAACCAATGGACACAGGCAACAGGGGAGTGAGGGGATGAGTGGGAGGGATGGGGGTATAATGACACATATGTAATAACTTAATGAAGAAATTAAAAAATAATTTAAAAAGAACATTCCAGTGTTTTTTTTTCCCAGCTCACCTAGAATAAAATCTAAAATCTTTGCCATGGCCTCATGCTATCTCTAATGACTCTGTCACTCCATTGTACCCCACTAGCTTTCTCGCTGTTCCTCTAACATTCCATACTCTCTCCAAGCTCAGGTCCTTTACATTGATCTGTTCCCTGTCTCTGGAATTGTCCTTCTTCCAGATAATTGCATACTCTTCTTTTAATTTTTATTTATTTACTAGAGACCAAGTGCATGAATCTGTGCACAGGTGGGGTTTATCCAGCTCCCCTGATGGGGGCCAATCAGGCTTGGCTGGAGGAGGGAGGGGCTGCAAACAGTTGACTGGCTGGCACTGCCCCCAATCAGGGTGGAGAACCAATTGGGTGTTTGGGGGTGTGCTCAGCTGGAGGGAGGGGCCATGGGCCATTGGCTGGCCAGCCCCACCCCCAATTGAGGTGGGAAGGCTGGCCAGGGGCGTGGCCAGCCAGGGAGGGGCCAACCTGATTGAGCTGGTTGGCCAGTTACAGTGTGCATCATAGCGACTGATCATTCCAGTTGTTCCGGTGTTCTGGTTGCTTGGCTTTTTTTTTTTTTTTAATATATTTTATTGATTTTTTACAGAGCGGAAGGGAGAGGGATAGAAAGTCAGAAACATCGATGAGAGAGAGACATCGATCAGCTGCCTCTTGCACGCCCCCCACTGGGGATGTGCCCGCAGCCAAGGTACATGCCCTTGCCGGAATCGAACCTGGGACCCCGCAGTCCGCAGTCCGCAGGCCAACGCTCTATCCACTGAGCCAAACCGGTCTCGGCTGCTTGGCTTTTATATAGATAGATTTTTGAGAAAGAGGAAGGGAGAGAGAAATATCAATTTGTTGTTCCACTTATTTATGCATTCATTGGTTGATTCTTTTTAAAAAAATATATTTTATTGATTTTTCACAGAGAGGGAGAGAGAGGGATAGAAAGTCAGAAACATTGATGGGAGAGAAACATCTATCAGCTGCCTCTTGCACGCCTCCAACTGGGGATGTGCCCACAGCCAAGGTATATGCCCTTGACCGGAATCGAACCTGGGACCTTTCAGTCCGCAGGCCAACGCTCTATCCACTGAGCCAAACCGGTTTGGCTTTTGGTTGATTCTTGTATGTGCCCCAAACCTTGCTATATCATGATGATGTTGTAACCAACTGAGCTACTGGGCCACGGCAGCATACTCTTCTTTTACATCCTTCAGATTTTTCTCAAGTGTCACATTCTCAGTGAGACCTTCCCTTGCCTTACCAGCTAAAATTTCATCACCCTCTCTACTCACTTCCTATCCCATTTTTTTTTTCTCTTCAGCCAATCTGATATACATTTTACTAAATTGCTATACTTGTTAGTCTCAGTCTCTTGCACCAAGCTCTGTGAGGCTGTTTTCTTTACTTCTTTGTCCCTTGTGCTTAGAACACAGCCTGTTATAATAGGTACTTACTTAGGAAACAGCCTATATAATATAAAGCTAATATGTAAATTGTCCTCACAGGCAGGTGTTCGAACAACCAAGAGTTAGACATGCGCTGACCGCCAGGGAATGGTGCAGAACATGGTGGGTTTTGGTGACATGGTGCTTGTAGTGGATGGCAGTGGAGGTGCTGCCGGCCCCAAAGGGCTCTGATGAGAGTGGGACTAGGGTAGAATGGTGGAGTAGGTGAACAGGTGGTGCCAGGCCAAGGAGGGTGTGAAAGGAGGCCCTGGCTGCTGGCTGTGGCAGGCAGCTGGAGCAAAGGAGGCCCCGGCTGGCAGCCAGCAGCCACTAGAGACCCTACCCATGCTTGAATTTTGTGCACTGGGCCTGTAGTCTATATATATAAAAGGCTAATATACTAAGTGCCCATCTGACTGGTCACTATGATGTGCACTGACCACAGGGGGCAGATGCTCAACGCAGGAGTGCCATGAGGCGCACTGGCCATTTATAGAGAAACAGCATTGCAGACCTAATGCCCACAAAGCAACACTCAGCTTCCCTCAAGTGGGACACAGACCCCACCAACACCCTGGAGCTATAGCCCACCAAATCACAGCCGATGCTGCCAAGACCCCATGGTGCAAAATGCGGCCCACAGCCCAGCCCAGAAATAGTTGCTGTGGGTGCTGGGTAATGTTGTCACATAGCAACACCTGGCTTCCTCTCCCTAGCAATTAGCCCCCTTGGAGTTTCTTCAGCCAGGAAAACGACTTGCTTTATAGCCAGGTGGAAAAATTTCACACTTTAACCAAATATCTGTGAAGTGCTTTCTGGTACCTCATTTCATTTGATCCTCACAGAAGTCCTGGATTAGGTAGATAGGACACTCTGTGGAGTCCTATTTTCATTAGCCAGAAAATGGAGATTTAGAAAGCATAGAAACTTGACCCGAATGAAAAGAAGAGATGGTGAACCTTGAAAATGACTTCAGGTTTTCTCACTGCACAAGATATAACCAAACACTGCTGTGGTTAAATATTTTACACTTGTTCTCCCTGTGTGATCTACAATAATAATCTGCTTCGTGTTGATATTTGCTGCTGTGTTGCTGACAATTATTTGAAAGAAAAGTTGGAGTGCTTTACTGGGCTGGAAAAAGCTTAGCTATCTCACAAAGTAGGTCTAATTAAACAAGTTTATTCTACAGCCATATAAGGCTTGTGCATATGATACATATAAAACTCTCGCTGGTGCCAATCACATGTATGTATCTTGATCAGTCATTGCCAATTGTGAATTTGGGTGACACTACTATTATAGAGAAAGGGCGAACAGTGATATTAAAATATTTTTTCTAATTAATTTCCTTTCAATGTGCACAAATTCATGCACTGGGTCTCCAGTTGTTAAATAAATGAATACCTGCATCGCTCCCTCCCTTTCTTGAAATCTAGTCAAGTGCCACCTTCTCTGTGAGGTCTTTCTTGAAGACCCTATATAAAATAGCATCTTTCTTCCTACATACACATAGAGACCATATTTTTACCCTGCTTTTAAAAACATGTCACTTAGCACTATTTGCCAGAGTATACATATATATATTTTTTAACTTACTGGCTCTTTTCTATTCCCTGTAGATTTCAATTTCCACAAAAGAAACGACTGTATCACCAACGCCTTAGGACAGCACTTAACTCTTTTGGTAGGTATTCAATGGTTATTTCCTGGACGAATTAATGAACCAATTCTGTCCGAAAGCATTCCCTCCGCGAGCACAGACACTGCCTGGGTGGCCATGAGGTTCCCAGCACTATGGAGAGCTCGCCAGTGGCCACTCCAATGCCTCCTTCACTCCATATGACTCCTCAAAGAAAGACGCTGCTCTTTGCTGGGAACTGCAAAAACATCGGTGCTCTCCAGTTCATTTCTGCCCCTAAAATATCTTTTTAAAATATATTTTATTGATTTTTCACAGAGAGGAAGGGAGAGGGATAGAAAGTCAGAAACACTGATGAGAGAGAAACATCGGTATATGCCCCTGACCGGAATTGAACCTGGGACCTTGCAGTCCGCAGGCCAACGACGCTCTATCCACTGGGCCAAACCGGTTTCGGCTCTGCTCCTAAAATTTAACCAAAGACTTGACAGTTCGAGCCAATGCAGCGAATAAAAGTACTTAGCAAGACACTGGGGAGGGGAGGGGGGCAGGTGGGGACATGTGCTGGGGGGTAAGGGAGGCTAGGGGGAGGATATTGGGGGGAAAAGGAAAACATATGTACTACTATCAAATATAAGTTATATTGTAAATTAAAAAAAAAGTACTTAGCAAGTCACTTTGTAAACTGTAAGGCGTTCGCCAAAGTTTAACGGATTTACTTGACTGCCACCAGCTTTGTCAAGCAGTGGGAGAACAACAGCTCCTTCCCAGTAGGAGAGTCCGGATTCGGCGGGCAGGAGGGCGGGGTCCCGCACTGCGTCCACCGCCCCGGGGGCTCAGGATTGGCGGAGGCTAATCTGGCACCGCCCCGGCCGCGAAGGGGCGGGCGTTTGGGCGTGGCTGTCTCCGAAGCTCGCGGGCGGGGCGGGGCGAGGCGGGTCGACGTCATTCCCCTACTGGGCTCAGGATTGGCGGGAGCTCACAAGCACCGCCCCTGCCGGCCTGGGCGCGCGCAAGGGCGGGGCCACGAGGGGGGGCGCGGGGCGGAGTGGCTGGGCTGGGGCTGCGGCTAAGTTGGGGTTGGGGCTGGTGATGCTCAGGTTGGGCCGGCTTGCCAGGCTTGGGCGGAGGCCGAGGGATGGCGAACGTGCGGGTGGCCGTGAGGGTGCGGCCCCTCAGCAAGAGGTGAGTCTGGGCGGGAGAGGGCGCCTGAGGCGTCAAGTGAGTTAGGAGGGCGAGGTCCCCGCCTCCCCATGAAGTGATTCCGGCGGGGAGCACTCGGACGCAAAGTGGCCCAGCGGCCAGGGTCCGGAAACCTTAAAGGCCTGGCAAGTGGAGACCTCGGCTGGAGCTTTCGCGTTGTGCCCCGGGGGATAGCGGTTCCTGGATGGACAGGAGTGGGCTGCCCTGTTTCGGGATCCCTCGGGTCCTGCCAGCAGTTGTGAGGGACCGCAGCTCAGGTCTCGAGGCACGAGTTGGGCGTGTCCCTCTGGGGGCGTCGAGGATGGCTGGGGAGAGGGGTTGTCAGTCTCCTCGCTCTTCTTGGCGAGTACTGAGGCTGCACTGTGGGTGCACGTGGGCTTCTCTGCGAAGCTGGGGAGAAAGGCCGAGTGTAAGGTTTGAGAGGGAAACTGAGGCCCAGAGAGGTCGTGGTTTCATGCTATGCTGGACAGCAGAACTGTGAAACAGGGGAAGTTATCCTAACCCCTTCTCTCCGTCAGCGTTGGCAGTGCCCGTTTCCTCCTGGGTGAATCTGATTCTGCACCTCGAAGCTCTTGAGGCATTCAGCGTCCAGCCACATAATTTCTTCCCCTTTTCACTAACTTTCTATACATAGGTTTGGAAAGTCAGGGAAAGCTTCACGGAAGGGTTGGTGTTTGAACCCCTTTAAAAGAAAAATCTTTATTGTTGAAAGTACTACAATATGTCCCCCCTTTCCCCTCACCGACCCTTCCAGCTCACTCCTGCCCCAGGCTCTCACCACCCCACTGTCTGTGCCCATGGGGTTATGCATATATGCATGAACTGTTTTTTAAAGATCTATTAGAGTTTGCTGATAGGTGGAGAAGGTGTAAAAGCACTCAGTGTAGTAAAACACTGAGAGCAAAGGACTTAAGACTGTTAGGAAACAGGTAATTTTGGTAATTTGGGGAGAGGGTATGTGGAGGGAGGTGAGTAATAGGACATAATGCTGTGGAGAGTGTGATTTGGGACAGTGGCACATATTGGAATTGTTTGGGACATTAAAAAATTTCCAGGACATAAGATGGTTTGAAAATTGGGCAGAAGGCTCAAAAAGGTATTTGTCTCCCATAATAAAATTCGGTGCCAGTAGGGATTGTGTTTGTCCTGATATGGAGGTGATTGGCTTTGAAAAGTCACACAGTTGACAGATTAATGAAGAGAGGAGTGAGTTGGGGGGCGGGGGGGGGGGGGGGGGGCGAGAAACAAGAAAAACAAAAGAAAGTAGGAAAAAGGCCAAAGGAATACAATGAAGAAAAAAGGGAAAGCGCGTGCCTGAGCTGCTGTGTTTAGGTTGGTAAATTGGTTACATCTGGCTTCTGCTTTACCAGGTGTGGTGGCTCAAAGTTGGTTTGTTGGCTTTTTTTTTTCTTTTTGTTGTCACCTAATGATATTTTTTTCTCAAAATGGAAGGGAGCGGGAGAGACACAGTGATCAGTTGCCTCCCACACATGCCCCAAGCAGGACGGGGATTGAGCCTGCAACTGAGGTATGTGCCCTTGACAGGAATGGAACCCACGACCCTTCAGTCCCTGGGCCAACACTCATCGTTGAGGCAAACCAGCCAGGATATGGCTGGGGGAGAGGGGTGAGGTGTTTATTGGTGCAGCTGCTACTCTGAGTGAAGCCTCTGGCAGATCCTTTTTTTTTTTTTTTGCCTCCCATACATTCCCTGACCAGGATAGAAACCGAAACTTAGGTATGTACTCTGATTGGGAACTGAACCAACAACCTTTTGGACAATCCAACCAGCTGAGCTGGCCACCTGACCAGCGCCCCCGGCAGATCCTCTTCTTGCAGAACTGGGCTTTACAGGGTTCTCGGGATAACAACATTGACTACTCCTCACAGTAACTTCTCTGTTCCTTGGGAACTAAGAATTTATAATAGCATGGATTAGATTAAGAAAATGCTGTTGGAATGGAATTGTTATTTACAGTCACAGTAGAGAATAACATCTCATTAAACAAAAGTGAGGTGGAAAGAAGGGCGCAAAGCTTATTTACTGAGCTCATATGAAGAGCCTTGAGCAGCGGGCAGTAGATTGTCAGGAGTGCAGATGACATCCAGGTGTGAGTGATTCTAGCAGGCTGAAGATTCAGGAACACAGATTCAGGAGGAGATCTGATGCTTTCAGCCACTTGAGACAGACGCTGCAGTTATGGAGACAGGAGTAGGGAAACATTTTGTCCCAATAGCACTGGGCTCACTTCTCTTTTCTTGATTAAGAAAAAGAAAGCAATGTTTTTTTATGGGTTTGGGTCTCGTTTCTAGGGAGACCAAAGAAGGAGGAAGAATTATTGTGGAAATTGATGGCAAAGTGGCAAAAATCAGGAATTTAAAGGTAAGCCTGAAATTGTTTTCCTTTTTCTCTCCACTGAGGGGCTTGTATCATTACAGGGCTTCTGAGGCGAAAGTGTGTATATGCATTTGTTTAGAGAGAGAGATGGAAGAGCTTTGACCAACCACCAAGCAAATATAAAAAAGTAGGAAAGAAATGCGGGGCATGTTGCTGCTGCAGTTCAAGTTCCATCAAATAGGGTGCAGCTGTTTTGGAAACTGGGCAGTAGCCTCTTTGAAAGTAAACACAAGAGATGTATGGGGAGGCAGGCATGGCCTGCTTAAATCATGTTGGGGACAGTCCATGTGTATACTTAACTCACCTGAGCACTAGTTAGACTTTGTCCCAAGCCTCTCATTTAGAATTATTTGGTCTAGAGGTGTGTGCATCTGCTAATGCAGGATTTATCTTGGCCATAGTGAGGGCCAAGTAAGAACCGTCAGATCTCAGAAGAGAGTCATTCACTAGTCTGCTCTTATTACAAAGTATCTTTCACAGATTTGACCGATTTTTGAGTCACAATTGGACAAACTGTGGGTACTTCCTCTTCTACCTCTCTCCACTTCTAAGGCTAATTTCCTCCATCCCATTCCTCTTACCAGGCTAGTGGAAGCGATTCTTTTTCTTTGCCTTGGAGAGTGGAGGGTAACAGAGTGAAGGTTATCTGGACCTCAGGCCTCCCAGCCATGCCCACTCACGTATCACTCCTGTGATGTGATCTGTTTTTTTTTTTTTTTTTTTTTGTCAGTAGCCCTTTGCTAAAAGAGAACAGGAACTCCCTGGGGACAAAAGGCCTTTTATTCTTCGCTGTCTCTTACTTATATCTCTGTTGCCTAATCACTTCAGCTGCTTTGTTCTGAGAGATCATATTTTTGGTTCTTAATAATTCCTGGCCAACATCAAACTAGAATCTGCCTCTTGCACACCTTGCTGGCTGGTTGCTTCCCTGAGGTCAGTTATCTAAGAATCTCGTCATTCTGACAGCCTCATTCTACTGTGATCTGTCCAGAGTCTCTCCCTGTCCAGAGTCTAAATTTTAAATAGAAAAGAGAGGCATTTCTGTGAATAACGCCATTCTCCCCAGCACAGTACCTGGAGGTTGTCGGTACATTTCCAAGCTCTGGCTCTGGCCTTGTTTACCTTGGGCAATTGGATTGGTCCTAACTCTTCTGTCCAATATGGCTTTCTAATTCACTGTGAAATCCTTAGGTCAGAGATTGGCAAACTGTGGCTTGTGAGTCACATGCGGCTATTGGCCCCTTGAGTGTGGCTATTCCACAAAATACCATGGCCTGAGCGAGTCTATTTTGAAGAAGTGGTGTTAGAAGAAGTTTAAGTTTAAAAAATTTGGCTCTCAAAAGAAATTTCAATCGTTGTACTTTTGATATTTGGCTCTGTTTACTAATGAGTTTGCCGACCACTGCCTTAGGTTGATAGAGCCTGTCAGGCCCAGGGACTAAAGTATTCATGCATTTCTGTATCTGCTATAGAAATACTTAGAGGAAAAAATGATAGTGATAAGAAGATGCTTAGAGATGTAAAGGTTTCTCTCTCAAGGTGTTCTATATCTCTTGTAGGCAAATATATGATAATATGATAGATATTTAATTAACTAGAGTCCCGGTGCATGAAATCGTGCAATGGGCGGTGGTGTCCTTCAGCCCAGCTTACACCCTTTCCAATCTGGGACCCCTTGAGGGATGTCCAACCCTGTTCGATCGCCCGCTTAAGCTCGATCCTGGTGGGATAGGGCCTAAATGGGTGGTCGGATGTCCCACTCTCTCACAATACAGGACTGTTGGCTCTCAGCTGCTCACATGCCTCTGCCTGATTGCCCCTAACCACTTCTGCCTGCCAATCTGATCACCTCCTAACCACTCCCCTGGCAGCCTGATTGACACCTAATTGCTCCCCAGATAGTCCAGTTGCCCCCAACTGCCCTCCCCTGCTGGCATGGTCAACCCTAACTGTCCTCCCCTGTAGGCCTGGTTGCCTCCAACTGCCCTCCTCTGCTGGCCTGGTTACCCCTAACTGCCCTCCCCTGCAGGCCTGCCCCCCCCAACTGCCCTCCCCTGCAGGTCTGGTTTCCCCCAACTGCCCTTCCATGCCAGCCCAGTCACCCCTAACTGCCCTCCCTGCTGGCCTGATTGCCCACAACTGCCCTTCTTTGCAGGCTTGGGACTTCCTAAACTGTCCTCCCCTGCAGGCCTTCCCCCCCGCCCTGACTGCCCTCTCCTGGAGGCCTGGGTCCCCCCCAACTGCCCTCCTGCAGACCTGGTCTCTCCCAACTGCCCTCCTCTGCCGACCTGGTCACCCCTAACTGCCTTCCCTGCTGGTCTGATCGCCCACAACTGCAGGTCTGGGTTCCCCTTAACTGTCCCCCCTTGCAGGCTTGGTTCTCCCCCACTTCCCTCCCCTGCAGGCCTGCCCTCCCAAATGCTCTCCCCTGCAGGGCTGGTCCCCCCAACTGCTCTCCCCTGTGGGCCTTCCCCCCAACTGCCCTCCCCTGCAGTTCTGGTTTCCCACATCTGCCCTCCCCTGCTGACCTGGCCTCCCCCAACTGCCCTCCTCTGCAGGCCTGGTTCCCACAACTGCCCTTCCCTGCTGGCCTGGGTCTATCCCCCCTCCCCCCAACTGCCCTCCCTTACTGGTCTGGTCTCCCAACTGCCCTCCTCTGCTGGTCTTGTCACCCTTAACTGCCTTCCATGCTTGCCTGATCGCCCACAATTGCCCTCCCCTGCAGGCCTGCCCCCCCAACTGCCTCCTACAGGGTTGGTCTCCCCCAACTGCCCTCCCTGCTGGCCTGATTGCCCACAACTGCCCTCCCTTGCAGGCCTGGGTCCCCGTCAACTGTCCCCCCTTGCAGGCCTGGTCCCCCCACAACTTCCCTCCCCTGCAGGCCTGCCCCTTCCAGCTGCCCTCCCTGCAGTCGTGGTCCCCCGCATCTGCCCTCCCCTGCTGACCTGGTCACCCCCAACTGCCTTCCATGCTTGCCTGATCGCCCACAACTGCCCTCCCCTGTAGGCATGGTCCTTCCCAACTGCCCTCCCCTGCAGGCCGTCTTGTGGTGGCCATCTTGTGTCCACATGGGGGCAGCCAACTTATATCCACATGGGGGCAGGATATTTGACCACATGGGATCAATCTGCATATTACTTTTTTATTAGATAGGATTCTCTGAGGCTTTATCATACCTAACAAGATGAGGACAGAGGTTACTTCTGTTCTTTTTTAGATAGATATCATCAAGATTCTCATGCCCAGTCCAGGTCTCTCTAGCTACAGCAGAGAGGAATCTAATGCCACTAGCCAGATTCTGATATTATAATAGAGAAGACACTGGATCCTATGTTTGATTTTTAGGTGGACAGTCGATCAGATGGCTTTGGCGACTCCAGGGAGAAGGTTGTGGCATTCGGCTTTGATTACTGCTACTGGTCAGTCAACCCAGAGGACCCCCAATATGCATCTCAGGATGTGGTAATGTCATTTTTCCTTCACTCTAATCAGTTTTTTGTAACTGTATAATTATTGGGAAATTAACATGGAATCTGGACCCTTCGTATTTCTTACTTATAGTAATTCGGTTAGAGACTAATGATGTTTAATCTAAAAAATAGCACTGAGGGGCATCAATTGCAGAAAGAGGAAAGGACTTCTTGCTCAGGGCATGGGACTTGGCTAGTGTTTATTTAGGCTTCGGGCTCAGCATGATTCAGTGGGTACAAGTTAGTTTAGGTAGTGGTCTGCTCCTATGGTAAATGAATGTGCTTATGTCAAACTTGGCCTTGTGTTGAATGCAGTGGAATGGCCCAGGAATTCTAGAGGCTAGTATCTTCTTTGTGGTTTAGGCTTGTGCTCCTAGGCTGAGTGTAAAGGGCTAGAAGCTAGTCTGCCAGCCTGCAATGTATGTAAGAGGTGAATTCTATTGATCTGGTGAGGATTGAGAGGATCAGCTAAAGCTGTTGGTCATGCTTCCTGTGTTTGGTAGTGCTGGCCAGGTCTCTCAGAAGTTCCCGAGGCAGCAGGTCTTACCAGGTGGATCGACAGGACTTCTCTCTGTTTCTGTGAAGCAACCGCATTGTTCTGATTTGTCCTGTCCAGGGTCATGACTTCAGACCCTATGCTGGCCAGCAAGCCTTTCCTCATTCAATTCTATGACCACAGACAATAAATAGCCCTCACCCTAACAACCTCCAGGGATTCTATGAAAACCCATAGAGTTAGAAATATCATTTATTTGGCCTTCATGGATCAGTATCATCATACATCTGAAAGAAAACACTGCAGGAGTATGTCATTAGAAAATACCATTGGAAAGGGAAATATTTTGGGGAAACCCTGGACAACAATTGCCTATCTGTCTATATACCTTTGAATAAAAAGCCAAAGTGTTTTCTAAGTATCTTAGTCTTTTTTGTTTGTTTGTTGTTGTTAATCCTCGCCCGAGGATATTTTTCCATTGTGTTTTAGAGAGCGTAGAAGGGAAGGGGGAGAGAAACGGAGAGAAAAATAAATTGATTGCTTCCCACAGGAGCTCTGACCAGGGCTGGGGATTCAGTCTACAAATGCGACACGTGCCCTTGACCAGAATCTGACCTGAGACCCTTCAGTCGCCTGGCTGATGCTGTCTCCACTGAGACAAGCTGGCTAGGGAAGTATTTTAGTCTTTTGTCAAACTTTCTACTTATGGCAAAGGAACAATGCTATCAAGCTTGAGTGACTTAGAGGACAGTACTGATCTTCCATTGATGCACATTTCTGAATATGATTGGATAGTTCTAAAACTTTTGATGGGGACATGTGGAAACAAACCTGAGACCATTGTGGATTTTGTTGTCGCTGTGGGTTCTTTCTATTATAATTTGAGCACCCTACCTTTGTAGTCAAACTGGATTTGCTATAAATCCTCAGCAGAAAAAGGCAGTGTGGGCATTACATAGCGCCTGCTGAGCCTTCTCTGTCCTTTGGAGATGAGGGAACTGGCAGGTGCAGGCTTGTCTAATGGCCCTTGATTTGTATCCCAGCACCCAAGTATTGCTGAGGTGTCTGGTTTCTGGTATTTGTAATTGTTTTACTGAGATTCTCCAAGAAGAGCCAGGAAAGAAACCGACTTTCAAATAAGAGGATGGAATGTCTACAGCAGTTCATAGTTGTGGACTGTATTTGTGGCATAAAAGGCAGTGCTCTTTCTATTAGTAGAAAGTATGAACATACTGGTAGCTATTTCAGTCCTCCCTGGCTCACAGCACACTCAGAGCTGGCTGTTCTGTACCTAAGAAAAATGAACTGTTTTGTGTAACACTTGATGCATCAATAATCTAGGAGGTGTGTATATATTTGTAAATAAAAAAAAAACTACATGTCTTCATATGTACATATCAATAAGCTGGGATATGGTTTTGTATGAGGCTCACATTTTACATTTATGTAGTTTAAATGTATAAAAATAATCTAGTGGAAGCCTAGAAGTTCATAGATGAGAAGGATTCATAAATATGATTTTTCCTTTGTTGCCTCATATGATTTGAAGTTCAATGGGAAGATCAAATGGGATTTTGGACAGGAAGCCTGTGCAGAGAGATAAAACCAGAGTGTCCTGAGGTTGATTCTGCTTGTTTATTAGTTGTCTAAGGCCTCATTGGTCCCAAGGGGAGTCAGGATAGGAGAGAGAAGCAAAGGAAACTTTGTCACAAGATGGACTAGGGCCATAGGTCCCAGAATGGTGGCAGGACTCAACATTTATATGATTAGGTCAGAGGGACTCATTATTTTAACACAGAGATTGGAGTCTAGACTTCACCCTAATCACTATGGCTATGAGGTCACCAGGGAGTAGGAGAGGCAGATTATCTTAAAATCATAGGACTTGGGATGGGAAGGAATTTAGGTGTCATCGAGTTTATCCTCTCCCAAAGTACAGCTATCTTTTCTGCAGCATTGGTGGTTATATTTAGAAGGTTGTAGAGAAAGGGGTCAGTCTTATTGAAGTATAATTTAGATATAGTAAAATTCACCCTTTTAGTGTATAGTTCTATGAGTTTTAACAAACACAGTTGTGTAGTTTACCATCTACAGTAACACGCTAATTGACCATACCTTTGCAACGCCCATCAGCCAATCAGGAATGAGTATTCAAATTAACAAAACTAAGATGGTGGGATAATTTGCATATGCAGGCACTGCACCACCCCACCTGCTCAGGGCCTCTGAGCAGCGTGGGAAGGTGGAAAGGCAGCTCTGGCCAGAGCAAAGGCGGTGCTGGCAGCCAGGGAAAGGAAGGCCCATTCTTGCACGAGTCTTCATGCATTGGGCCTCTAGTCATATATAAAACAGTGGATCACCCCCAAATCCTTCATGTTGCTTTGTGGTCAAGCTTCTCCTTATCCCTACCCACTGGTAACCACTGATTTGTTTTCTGCCCCTACAGTTTTACCTATAGGATATCTATAAATCTAATAAAACAGAGTGTAGCCTTTTGTTCCAGGATGTCTACAAATGTAATAAAACAGTGTGTAATCTTTTGAGTCTGGCAGTGGGTTCTTTTTTTTTTTTTTAAGTTTGGTTTCTTTCATGTAGTCAAGATTCATCTCTGCTATTGTGTGTATCATATCTTATTCTGACCTTGATTCAGAATTATTTAACCTTCTTGCCCAGAAAGAAACTCATGGTTTTGGAAGTACTGATTTTAACTGCAAAGAGGGACCAAGGCCCTGGAGGACTGTGCCTCCTCCAGATCTGGGTCTCCTCTTGTTGTGAAGGAAGTACTATCATCGCCCTCAGAAATACAGCTCTGATTTCAGAATACCCAAATATCTGAGGGAAAAATTCCCCTCACTGGCCTTAGAGGAATTTTGAGCAACATTATAAGCTATTGCTTGGTAGATGTTGATAAAAACTTCACCCATTTGAAGTTGGTGCTGCCTCATCATAGTCTCTTAGAATGTCAGAGCTCGAAGGGAACTTAGCAGTATCTAGGCCAAGGTTGATATTTTGGCCAGATAGTTCTTTGTTGTTGGGGGTCTGTCCTGTGCACTGTAGGATGTTTAGTAGCATCGCTGGCCTCTATCCCAACTATGATAATAAAAAATGTTTCTAGACACTGCCCACTAATTTGTGGCAACCCTTCATGTTTCAGATATAGCCATGTGACTCCCATGTGGTTATATAGGCAGTTAATGCATAAGTGGTACTAGGCACATGCTTCTTATGTTGGTCTTTTCATTGCATTTTATCATTCTACCTCCCTCTTTTCAAATTTTACGGTCTCAAAAGGTAAGTTCAAGATTCCTTAGTGCTTTAGCCATTCTCAGTTCTCAGTGGTAACACACTTGAATAAATAGATCACGTATCAATAAACATGTGCATGTGGAGAACAAATCAGCTACTGCATGTTCTACTGAGGGGCAGCTTTATTTGTTAAATATTCATACATTCTTTTTAAAAATATATATGTTTTTATTGATTTCAGAGAGAGGAAGGGAAAGGGAGAAACAGAAACATTAATGATGAAAATCATCAATGGGCTGCTTCCTGCACCCCCGCTTACCGGGGATTGAGCCTACAACCAGAGCAGGTGCCCTGACTGGGAATCAAATTGTGACCTCCATGGGTCAACCACTGAGTCACACCAGCCAGGCAAATATCCATATATTCTAAAATATTTTTAAAACTGATTTCAGAGAGGAAAGGAAAGGGAGAGAAAGAGAGAGATAGAAACATCAATGATGAGAAAGGATTATTAATTGGCTACCTTCTGCACACCCCCCACTGGGGATCGAGCCCACAACCAGGGCATATGCCCTTGACCAGCATCAAACCCACGATCCTTCAGTCCGCAGGCCAACGCTCTGTCCACCGAGCCAAACCAGCCAGGGTTGATTTTTAAAAAATATATTTTATTGATTTTTTACAGAAAGGAAGAGAGAGAGAAAGTTAGAAACATCGATGAGAGAGAAACATTGATCAGTTGCCTCTGCACACCCTCTACTGGAGATGTGCCCACAACCAAGGTACATGCTCTTGACCGGAATCGAACCTGGGACCTTTCACTCTGCAGGCCAACACTCTATCCACTGAGCCAAACCGGTTTCAGCTGATTTTTTTTTTTAACAGAGAGAGAGGAAGAAGGAAGGGGAGAGGAAGAGGAAATGGAAGAGGAAGAGAAAGAGAAACACTAATGTGACATCAATTGATTGTCTCCTGTATGCACCCCTCTGTGGGATTGAACCTTCAACCTGGGTATAAGCTCTGACTGGAACTTAACTAGTGACCTTTCAGTGCATGGGATAACCTTCAACCACTGACCCACACCAGCCTGGCCTATTCTTTCTTTTGATGATCTCCCCAAATATATTAAATCTATATTATTTATTCCATTTTATAGGTAAGGAGCTGAGGCACAGAAAGCTTACAAGACTTGGCCAGTAAAGGCAGAGCAGGGATTCAAATCCAAGACTGTCCAAATCTAAATTGCATCCTATTTCCACTAACACCCAAAGTTAAAAATATCCCATTTAGTCTACTGGTGACCTGGTCATTTCTTTATAAATATTATCTCATTTGATACCTTCAATAGCCTAAAATAGGTAGATGATTTTATCCTTCTTTTATAGGTAGTTGAGGAAATTTAGGTTAAGAGATGTTACTAGTACATGATCTGGCCAAAGTCAGAAATTAGTCTTATATTTGAACACAGGATCATTTTAACACAAAGTTACATATTCTTCACTACAGTGTAAAAAAGGATGTGGGGGAGAGGGATAGAGGAAAAGGAAGGGATGGAAAAGGAGAAAAGGGGAAAGTGAAAGAGAGAGAGAAAAGACTATAGTGAATGGGGACTGGAAGAGAGGACAGGGAATCATATTAACTATCTTGTCCATTAGTCCATGACCATAGTGTCATAAGCTTCTCATTCTTTTTTAAAATTAAAAAAAAATTCAGCTACAGTTTATATTTAATATTATTTTGTATTAGTTTTCACAGAAAGGTGGTTAGACAGTCATACTTTACAAAGTGTCCCCCCGATGTTTCTGGTACCCATCTGGCACTGTACAGAGTTATTACAATACTAGAGGCCCAGTGCACAAAATTTGTGCATGGGTAGGGTCCCTAGCAGCTGCTGGCTGCCAGCCGTGGGGCCTCCCTTCTGGCTGCCTCCTGCCTTCTGCCGCTGCCGGCCGGGGCCTCCCTTCACACCCGCCTTGGCTTGGCACTGCCCACTCAACTGCTCCTCCATCCTGCCGTGGTCCTGCTCTCATTGGAGCCCAATGGGGCAGGCAGTGCCTCCACAATTGCCTGCTGCCAGCACCATGTCACTGAGGCCTGCCATGTTCTGTGCCACCCCCTGGTGGTCAGTGCACATCTAACTCCTGGTTGGTTGAACTGCCCATAGGGACAATTTGCATACTAGCCTTTTATTACATAGGATTATTGACTATGTTCCCCATGCTGTACTTTACATTCTCGTGACTATTTTGTAACTACCAATTTATACTTCTTAATCTCTTCACCTTTTTTTACCAAGTCCCCTCACCTTCTCTCCCTCTGGTAACCATCAGTGTGTTCTCTGTATCTATGAATCTGTTTCTGTTTAGTTTGTTGATTTATGTTGTTCTTACATTGTCCACATATAAGTGAAATCTTATGGTATTTGTCTTTCTCTGAGTGACTTATTTCACTCAGTATAATACTCTTCAGGTCCATCTATGCTGTTGCAAATGGTAATCCAGTTCTCATTCTTAAGGCAGGTTGTTACAGGTCTGAAAAGTGTTTTTAGTCTTTGTTAATATTTGGACTTGCCAAGGCTTCTCCAGAATTGTCCTACATTTTAAAAAAATATATACTTTCTTGTTTTTTTACAGAGAGGAAAGGAGAGGGATAGAAAGTCAGAAACATCGATGAGAAACATCAATCAGCTGCCTCTTGCACACCCCCTACTGGGCATTTGCCTACAACCAAGGCACATGCTTTTGACTGGAATTGAACCTGGGACCCTCCAGACCACAGTTTGGCTCTATACACTGAGCCAAACCGGTTTCGACTGTCCTACATTTTTATCTGTCTTGAATCGATATTAAAGTCAACGTACTTCTCTGAAGTTAAACCTGGATTTGTATTCAGGCACAGCCACTTAGCTGACTTTCTTTGAAGAAATCACTTAACCTCTCTGAGTCCTAGTTTCTTCAGCTTCAGTTATTGTGAGGAGGAAGTGAAATGCTTATGTAAAGTACCCAGCTCAGGGCTTGACGATCAGGAGTTGAATAAGGGAGGTCATGAGTGCTGTGGCTTGGATCCCTGTTGTGTGATTACATGATCTCAGTATAAGTGAAGCAAGGCCCATACTTCTAAGAGCTGAACTGGATTTGAAAGTCTCTCCTTTGAATCTGCTTATAATCCCTTCTGGGATCAGCACGCTCTACTGGAAAATTAACTTCCCTCCCTTCCTTCTGGTCCAGAACATCTGTTGGAGCCGGAGTCCTCTGCCGAGCGTATTGTGTTTGGGTGATTGTGTGTTTGTAAAACTTTCCATGAGGAGCATTAACTCAGCTTTACTCACCAAGGACTGTAATTGGCTGTCAAAACAAGTGCAGACTGAGTCAACAGAAAGCACGTCCAGAAACAAACAGCTACCCAGCCCTTGTTGGAAAGCAATTGCTCCTATTCTCCTGGGAATCTTTACTTTAAAATGGCCTGTTATTTAGCTAAAACACAATACCTAAAGCACTTGTAACTTTTTCGTGCGTGAGCCAGGGATTTCCTCCCCACAACCACTGAATACAGAACTGAACTTACAGCGTCAATGTGATTGTACTTGTTGTTTTAATAGATGTTTAGTCTCCACATACACTGAACATCAAACAGAATATATCCATTGCCTACCACCAAAGAGGAGAGAGACAAAGACAGAACGCGCACGTGTGTGTGTGGGGGGGGGGGGGGGGGGGGGGGGGGGATTGATTGATTCTTTGGTGAATGTTTTCTCCAGTTCCTGACTTCAACTTGAAGATGTCAGGAACTTGGAGAGGCTTCAGAGGACCCCGCCCCAAGTGATTAAAGGGCTCCCTGCAGGAACCAAGAGGAAAGCCACTCCCAGTGTGGCACACCTTGTATCCATTCTGCATGGAATAGGATAGGGAGGTGGTAATAATACTCTGCAAGTACAGAACATGGTGATTTTAGCGTATGGTGCATTAGAATCAGCCAGTCTTCTTTGACATTAGGATAAAATAGGGGATTTCCAATTAAACGTCACAGGATATGTATTTAGGACATGAAAAGTAACTTACGCAGAATCTTTAAATTCTGTTATGTGGTAGCTAAATAGTTTGATTTTAGAATTCCAGAATGCCGTTATTAGAAGAAATGCTAGAGACCACTCGACACTTAAAGACAAAGGCCTAGAGAGACAAAAATAAGTTACAGATTTTTTTTTCTTTTTGACCACTCCAGAACTGTGTAATGTTGCAGGGAAATGCCTCCTGCTTATTCCAGTGACAGGACCATTCACTGCAACACAGAGGCTCCTGCATGGCAGGAAAGATGCTCTTAGCAGAATCCCAACGAAAGGTGTTTTTCTTTCCCGGCTCTGTACTCAGGCAAGATGAGGCAGCTGCACTATTGCCATCTAGCAGTATGGGGGAGGATTGAGTGCCTGTTATTACAGCGTGACCAGGCTGCGCTTAGAAGCAGCATTTCTGTCTGGGGATCTGAACCGATTATAAGATAAAGACAAATGATCTATCACTTCATGCCTCAGAAGGTGAGTACGATGAGGTGGAGAGGAGTATGGCCCTCACGTTATTTTATTTTGTTTTTTATTTTTTTTATCTTTATTCAGTTTATTAATTACATTGTTCCCTTTTTTCCCCTATAGCTCCCCTCCACTCAGTACCCATCCCACCCTCCACCCTCACCCCCCCCCACTGTCCTCTCCCATAATTGCATGATTTTTGTCCAGTCTCTTGCTGCACTTCCCACACCCCTTTTCTCCCTAAGAGTTGTCAGTCCATTCCCTCTCTATGTCCGTGATTCTGTTACATTCACCAGTTTATCCTGTTCATCAGCTTATTAATTCACTTGATTTTTAGATTCATTTGTTGATAGATGTGTATTTGTTGTTCATAATTTACACTTTTATCCTTTTCTTCTTCCTCTTCTTAAAGAATATCTTTCAGCATTTCATATAATATTGGTTTGGTGGTGATGAATTCCTTTAGCTTTTTCTTAGCTGCGAAGCACTTCATCTGACCTTCAATTCTGAATGATAGCTTTGCTGGATAAAGTAATCTTGGTTGTAGATTCTTGCTATTCATCACTTTGAGTATTTCTTGCCACTCCCATCTGGCCTGCATCGTTTCTGTTGAGAAATCTGCTGACAATCGTATGGGTGCTTCTTTATAGCTAACTAACTGTTTTTCTCTTGCTGCTTTTAATATTCTCTCTTTGTCTTTTGCTCTTGGCATTTTAATTATGATGTGCCTTGGTGTGGTTCTCTTTAGATTCCTATATATTGGGGTTCGGTGCGCTTCTTGGACTCCTAAGTCAATTTATTTCACCAGGTGTGGGAAGTTTTCGGTCACTATTTCTTCAAATAGGTTTTCATTGTCTTGCTCTCTCTCTTTTTCTGGCACCCCTATAATTCGGATGTTGGTATGCTTGAGGTTGTCCCAGAGGCCCCTTACACTATCTTCAATTTTTTGGATTCTTTTGGTTTCTTGCTTTTTCAGCTGAGTGGATTTTACCTCTTTGTATTTCAAATCTTTAACTTGGTTCTTGGGGTGCTCTAGAGTACTTTTAGGTCTTTGTATAATATTTTTTATTTCAGTCAGTGTATGCTTAATTTCTGGTTGGTCCTTTTCATATCCTTGAGAGTCTCGTTCATATCCTTGTAGGTCTCATTCATTTCCTTGTAGGACTCATTCATTTCCACGTTGGTCTTGATCATTTCCTTGCAGGTCTCGTTCATATCCTTGAGGGTCTCATTCATTTCCTCATAGGTCTTGCTTATTTCCTTATAGGTCTCGACCTTTTCTAGGAGCCTCTTGAAAAGCCCTATAACCGTGGTTTTGAATTCCATGTCCAGTCGTTTTTTTTCCCTCCATTTCTTTCACATCTGATTTCTTTCCATGTCTCTGCATGGTGGCTGCTTCCCTGAGTTGGTCAATTAGCTTTGTGTGGTAGACGTCCTACAAGGGACAGTGGCTCAGCCTCCCCAGTTACCTCTGACTCCGCGCGTATCTTCAATGCTGTCTGCCGCCGCTCCTCCGAGTCACGGTGTCCTATCTTCTCTTTTATTTGTGGAATTTTCACTCAGCCAGCTTTCCGGTGATTCTGGATGGTGTTTGTTCTTTCGTTAAGTTGTAGTTTTGAAATTGCTGTGTATGGCAGCAAGATAGGTGTTTACCTATGCCGCCATCTTGGTTCTCCTCAGTTTTCCTCACTTTTTTTTTTTTAATGCCTCACTTCTTTGGTATCTCCTGAACTCGGCATGTGAATGAAGGCTTTAGGGATAGAGTCAGGAAGGCAGAATAATTACTGAAACTGAGGAGGGACTTAAGAGGCCCAAGAGGAGGGGGAAACATGAGGAAGAAACTAAAGTGAGAAGGTACTTGAGAGTTCATGGAGGGAAAGATGCTGTCAGTATTCTATCATTATTTACAGTTGATATTGTTATCTTCATTTTAGGGATTGGCTCAAATAGGTTGAGTAGCTTGCTTTAAGGTCACACAACCAAGTGATGGAACAAGCAAGCATTCAAGCCTTTTACTGTGGACTCCAAAGTCCAGGCTCTCAAGTGCTGCACTACACACAGCTCCATTTCTGTATTTTCAGAGCTACACATCTTAAATTAATGGTTTTCAAATTAATTATTCAATTTATGGTTCAGTGGATGAGAGATAAGTTGGGACTCTGCCTTTTGGATCTGGCTACCTGTTTTGGCCTTGCAGTTTGGGTAAGTTAGAGAACCATAGACTTAGTCCCTCTGTGTATTCCCTTTCCCTAATGCATATATGTGCAAGGGAACTGGGAGCGTGTGGGCGTCAAAGCATTTTCTCATGAATATTTGCAGATCTGGGTACATTCCATCACTATTGCTATTTCTTCCCAACCAAGATGGAGACAGAAGTAGAAGAGAGAAATTTTATAAGAAAAGCCTTTTTTTGTGCAGTAATTGAATGGGCTCTGCAGGCATGAGTGGGGGGAGGGAGATCACCATGAGTATTTCATTTCAGTATGTTCTCTCTGCCAGTGGCACAGCTGCTCAGCTCTGTAAGCATGTCCATGGGCTGGATTTTAAAGGAATAAGGTCATTTTCTTGGCTTCATCTAACTAATTTTTCCCCTCTCTAGAAGCTTGATTGTGACTCTTCAAAGACTCAGAAAAATCTGAAAAACAGAGATTCTTGACTCTTATTGTTTGCTACTGCTGCTAGATACCTATACAAAAATGAATAGCAGAAACTAGAGAAATATTTTAAAATGCAAAAAAGCTTGTTTGGATTTTTTTTTCCTCTGTGAGCGAAGGGTAATGAGAATTTCTGGTAGCAGCTGGAGTCATTGAGGTGAAGGTTATCTGAGAGAGGAGGCATGTCTTAAGCTTGGTAGTCAGTTGTAGACCTGTGCAGCCTAAGCATAAATACAGAGTCCCGAGTCATTAGGGTATTTTCCAGATTTATGCTGTTATACATAATACTGGGAATTGTCCTTGACATTACCTAAAAGTTCTCTTGCTTGCAACTGCAATGCTGAGAAGTACTCCTGTGCTCCCATTCCCTTGACACTTGAATTTGCCCTGGAGTTTAAAAGGATTGTAAGTTATGCCGAACCGGTTTGGCCCAGTGGATAGAGCGTCGGCCTGAGGACTGAAAGGTCCCAGGTTCGATTCCGGTCAAGGGCATGTACCTTGGCTGCGGGCACATCCCCAGTTGGAGGTGTGCAAGAGGCAGCTGATCGATGTTTCTCTCCCATCAATGTTTCTGACTTTCTCTCTCTCTCTCCCTTCCTCTCTGTGAAAAATCAATAAAATATATATTTTTAAAAAAAAGGATTGTCAGTTGCTTAAAGAGAAGAAGTATGATGAAGGTGATGATTGCTTTGAGAGTCTTTGGGAAAATTGACTTGCAAATAATCTAAACAGGAAGACATAAAATGAAGAATAGCCCTTTGAACAAAAGGCGTGTGTCCACCACAGTAGTGCACAGGCAGATTCTTAAACAGTAGGCCTCTCCAGAGGAAGCCCCCTAGTCCGCCTTGCGAGGTGTTAAATTCTCTCCCACATACTTACACAGTAAGCCTGTGTCCAAGTAGCCCCCCAGCACCATTTTAGTGGTTCTTTGTTTGGGGGAGCCCGCCCAGCTGACTAAGAAAAGGCTGTGTTCTGCATTTTGGCTGTAATTATTTTTTTCCTTGTCCATTGGGATTTGAGAGCCCAGTGACGTTCCTACATCTTGACTTAATTTATGGCACAAATGTGTGGGAGAAATGAGAGTTGGACTGTTTTGTTGGTTTGAAATGCAGATTGTCTTGAAAATTATTATTATATATGCAAGTTCTGCCCTACCCTCACCCTCATCCAAGATTCCTCACAGAAAAGGTCATACAGTGAAGCTTCCTGTTGGAAGCAGAGGAGCAGAGCTGGCCCACAAACCCCTGGGGCTATAATGTGAAGAAGAAATTCATATCTAATCTCTGTTCTGTTAATAAAATGGGAGTTTGTGGGTTTTAAAAATTGTTTCTAAATGGAGAAGTAGATGGCTTTATTTTGTTGGGGGTTGGGATTTGTGGCTTAAAGAAATGGATTTTCAATAGGATGTATATTTTTGTTGGATTTTTTTGTTTTTTTTAGAATCCTCCACAGCAACATTTGAGACCATGGAGTTAAAAGAAACCTTTATCAACTAATTGTACTGTTTGTGGATTTGTATAAATATTAACAAGATCCTCTTAAAATGTTTATATTAATTCATACATTAAAGATTAAACTGATATTTCTATAATAAAAGAGGAAATATGAAGTATGTTTTTGAAAACATACACACAAAATAAATGCAGTGTTCTGAAAAGGGTTCAGATGCTGGGGGGTGGGGGGGGAATGGGACTGGTTTCTCTTGAGTTCTATGCTCAGTAGAAAATAAATGACTACATAAAAGGTGTTAGCAAATTAATTTGTTTATTAAAATATTTTGCTGTGGAAGCAATACAGGCTAACTCTATGATATTCAAACAATCCAGAAGGGTATAATGTAAAAAAGTGAAAAAAAAAACCTTTCTATTTTGTCTCCCCACCAGTCTTATTCTCTAGAGGTAACCGCTGTCTATAGTTTTTGTTTTTATTTTTTATTTTATTTTTTGCTATTCTTCTAGACATCCTCTAAATATAAGTAAGCAAAAATTACATCTTTTTTTAAAGAAAGGGACTTACACCATGCATACTATTTTTCCAACTCACTGTATTCTACTCAACTAATCTTGGCCCTAATTTATTTGCAATACCTGTTCTACCTCACTGCTGTTGATTTTTAAAATATGTTTTTATTGATTTTTAGAGAGAGAGGGAGAGGGATAGAGAGATAGAAACATTGATGATAGAGAAACATCAACTGTCTGCCTCCTGCACACCTCCTACTTGGGATTGAGCCCACAACCTGGGCGTGTGCCCTGACTGGGAATTGACCCAGTGACCTCCAGGTTTCTGGTTTAAGCTCAACCACTGAGCCATGCCCTCTGGATCTACCTCACTGTTTTAGTGCTTCATAGAATTCCATTGTATGAAGATACTATAGTTTAGTTTTCTGTGATGGACCGTTAGGGTATTTTCCAGATTTATGCTATTATACATAATACTGGAGTGAACATCTTTACATTTTTTGCAAGTATAACTAAGATAAATTGCTACAAGGACAGTTGATGTTTAAAGAGTATGTATAGTTTAAATTTCAACAGATTTTTGTCTAATTGCCTTCCAAAAAGATTGTAGCAATTTACACCCTTAGCAATAATGTATCAATAATTTACCACAACCCTTGTCAACATTAAGTGTTACCATACTTTTTAACTTTTGCCTATCTGATATGTAGAAATAGTATCTTATTGTTGCCTTTTATTTTATTTTAATTGAGGTTGAGCATCATTTTGTGTTTCTTGGCCATTTGTATCTTTTCTTTTTTTAAATAAATCTTTATTGTTTAGATTATTACAGGTGTTCCTCTTCTCCCCCCCCCCCCCAATAGCTTCCCTCCACCCAAACCCCCACCCCACCCCATGCCCTTACCCTGTCTTCATCTGTAGGTGTAAGATTTTTGTTCTGTCACTTCCCTCACCCCTCATTACCCTTTCCCCTCTGAGAATTGTCAGTCCACTCCCTTTCTATGTCCCTGATTCTATTATTACATCAGTCCATTCTGTTAATCAAATTTTTCATTCACTTGATTTTTAGATTCACTTGTTGGTAGGTATGTATTTGTTGTCATTTTGTGGTTCATAGTTTTTATCTTTATCTTTTTCTTCTTCCTCCTCTTCTTAAAGAATACCCTTCAGCATTTCATATAATACTAGTTTGGTGGTGATGAACTCCTTTAACTTTTTTTTTTTTTTTGTCTGTGAAGCTCTTTATCTGACCTTCAATTCTGAATGATAGCCTTGCTGGGTAGAGTAATCTTGGTTGTAGGTTCTTGCTATTCATCACTTTGAATATTTCTTGCCACTCCCATCTGGCCTGCATAGTTTCTGTTGGAAATCAGCTGACAGTCATATGGGTACTCCCTTGTAGGTAGCCAACTGTTCTTCTCTTGCTGCTTTCAAGATTCTCTCTTTGTCTTTTGTCCTTGGCATTTTAATTATGATGTGTCTTGGTGTAGTCCTCTTTGGATTCCTTTTGTTTGGGGTTCTGTGTCCTTCCTGGACTTGTAAGTCTATTTCTTTCACTAGGTAGGGAAAGTTTTCTGTCACTATTTCTTCTAATAGGTTTTCAATATTTTGCTTTCTCTCTTCTTCTGGCACCCCAATAATTCTGATGTTGGTACACTTAAAGTTGTCCCAGAGGCTCCTTACACTATCTTCATATTTTGGGATTCTTTTTTTTTTCTTGTTGGATTTTAAAAAATATATATTTTATTGATTTTTCATGGAGAGAGGAAGGGAGAGGGATAGAAAGTCAGAAACATCAATGGGAGAGAAACATTGATCAGCTGCTTCCTGCACATCTCCAACTGGGGATATGCCTGCAGCCAAGGTACATGCCCTTGACCAGAATCGAACCTGGGACCTTTCAGTCCGCAGGCCGATGCTCTATCCACTGAGCCAAACCGGTTTGGCTTGTTGGATGTTTTTTCTCTCCTCATATTTCAGATCTTTGGTTTGATTCTTGGAGTCCTTTGATCTACTGTTGAATTTCTGTATATTCTTTATTTCAGTCAGTGTATGCTTAATTTCCGACTGGCTCTTTTCCATTTTCTTGACATTCTCATTAAGGTCCTTGAAGGTCTCATCAAGTTTCTCTGCAGTTTTTAGAAGATTCTTGAGTAACCTTATCAATGTGGTTCTGAACTGTCCTCCATTTCTTTCATTCGTGACATGTTTCTTTGTCTCCGCATTTTGCTGCTTCCCTATGTTGATGGAATGGAAGAACTGTACTGGAGACACGCCTATGGGGCCGGACTTGCTTCAGTGGGGCTTTGGTGCTCACCAAGTCTGCCTCTTGAAAGTGTCACTTATGGATGTGAGTAGTTGAGTTCTGGTATCATCTCACACTGACCTCTAGATACACTAGCTTCTGGATCTCCAATAGGGTGCAGGTCAGCTACTGTCTGAGGTGACCCAGCAGGAGCTACAGTAAGGTCTGTAGATTTCTCCTGGGCTGACCAGAGCTGCAGTTTGTTAGGTTAAGCTGTGATAGGGCAGGCCATTTATATGCAAATGTGCACAGCTAGGGCGGGTTTGCAGATTGTGTGGGGCGGGGTCTCAGGGAGTCACTAGGGCTTGGCAAACAGCGATGGCTGACACTCAGCCGTTTCTGCGTTTCCAAGTCCCCCACGTCCCGCACCGTGAACAGTAATGGCTGTGGGCACCTCTGCAAAGGAGCCACCCTCACTTTCCGACCCGATGGCAGACCGTCCAGCTTCTCCCTGTAGGAGTCTGTATCGCCAGCTTCTCCCCAGAAACGAGTTCAGAGTAATCAGGAGCTTGTTTCCCTTCAGGTTGAAAACAGCAGCACCCTGTTGCACACTGCCAGCCTGGTTCTCGCACCTTCATACCTCAGCTTTTCAGCACTTGTGCTCATCTCAATGCTCAGTCTAGTTGCAGAACTTCCCCTCGGCCAGCTTTCCCGTGGTTCTGGGTGATAGACGTTTTATCTTTTAGTTGCAGTTTTAAAATTGTTGTGTGAGGCAGCAGTTTAGGTGTTTACCTATGCCGCCATCTTGGCTTCTCCTCCCATTTGTATCTTTTCTTCCCTGTGAGGTATGTGTTCATATATTTTTCTACTGTATTAATCTTCTTGTTTTTAAGAGAAGTTAGCATATTAAGGAAATTGACCCAAATGTCATAGATGTTGCAAACATTTTCCCTGATTTTTTGTTTTTGTTATTTATTTTTTAAATTTAAGTTCTTTATTTTTTAAAGTATTGTTTTTATTATTTTTATGGTAACCCTCCCACCCCCGCCGTGTGTGTGTTTAAATGCAGTTGAATTTATCAGCCTTTCTATATAGTTTCCTGGTGTGTTAAGTTTTAAAAAAACTTCCATTTTTGAGAACATAAAAGTATTCACCATGATGTCTTTTTCTGGTATGATAGTAGATTTATCTTTTTAATATTTTATTATTTGGTCCATTTGAAATGAGGTAGGGCTGAAGCTTTATTGTCCTCCCTCCCCCGATAGTTAGCCAGTTGTCCCATTGCCATTTATTAAAAACCCATCCTTTCTCCACTGATGTAAAAAGCCACTTTTATCCTGTATTGAATTCCAGTGTATACTTGGAGTCTCTTTTAAAACTCTGTTTTGTTCCATTGATCTATTTGTCACTACTTTTTAATATTTGACAGGAATAATCCTTTCTCATATTATCCTGATTACTTTGGTTATTGTTCTTCCCCCATATGCCATGTACTTCCCTGCTTTTGCTCATGCTGACTCCTCTTTCTAAAATATATTAAAAACTAGAGGCCCGATGCATGAAATTCATGCAAGAGTAGGCCTTCTTCACCCGACTGCTGGCACCGGCTTTCCTCTGGCACCTGGAACTCGGGCTTCCCTCCAGCAGGCGCAAGCGCAGCGGCTTATCTCAGCTTGAAGCAAGACATGCCAGCAGGCACCTGGACTCGGGCATCCCTCACAGACCCAGCTTCAAACATCCAGTCTAATTAGCATATTACACTTTTATTATTATACTGGTAGATATCTCACCTCTCCAGTTCCTCCCATTCAAAATGTCCTTCAAGAGCCAGTTAAAATGGTACTTCCTCCTTGAAGTTGTCACCACTCCTTAGATTCTCATAGTATTTTTTTAAATTTAAATTCTTTATTGTTTAAAGTATTACATGAGTGACTTTTTTCCCCATTGACCTCTCCCTGGCCACCCTCAACCCCCAGCACATGCCCTCACCCCCTTACTGTCTGTGTCCATTGGTTATGCTCATGTGCATGCATACAAGTCCTTTGGTTGATCTCTTTACCCCACCCCCGCCTTCCCTCATAGGTTGGTCAGTCTGTTCGTGCTTCTATGTCTCTGGTTCTATTTTTGTTCATCAGTGATATTTATCTTTCTCTGACTGGCTTATTTCGCTTAGCATAATGCTTTCCAGTTCCATCCATGCTGTTGCAAATTGTAAGAATTCCTTCTTTTTTCACAGCAGTGTAGTATTCCATTGTGTAAATGTACCACAGCAAATCAACTCATTTGCTGATGGGCATTTAGGCTGTTTTCAAATCTTAGCTATTGTAAATTATGCTGCTATGAACATAGGGGTGCATATACCCTTTCTGATCGGTGTTTCTGTTTTCTTGGGATATAGTCCTAGAAGTGGGATTACTGGGTCAAATGGAAGTTCCATTTTTAATTTTTTGAGGAAATGCCATACTGTTTTCCACAGTGGCTGCACCAGTCTGCATTCCCATCAGCAGTGCAAAAGGTTTTTTCTATTATAGTCTTTGACACTTTTGTTTATTAACTAAAATTACTGCTCTCTGGGTACATGACTTCTAGACAAAGCCTAGAAGGCAGACTAGGCCTCTTTCATCTTTGAATGTTCAACATTCCCTAGCACAGTGACGTTTCATTCGTTCAGTAAGCATTTAGGAAGCAACTACAGTCTGCAGTACAATGGGCTTGAGTGCTATGGGGAATATGGAATGAAATATGATGTGATCCCTGCCCTCAAAAAGTTTGCAGTTTTATTGAAAATACCAGGCTTTAGGCACATAAAAAGCGTTCAGCAATACCAAGCATTCAAGTGTTAAATGAGTGATATTTACAGTAAGTACTTTAGGAATCCATACTACCCATAGATTGCCCTGAATGAATTTAAGGGATGTCATTTCAGTCGGAGGGAGAGGCATAAGCAAAGATTCTAAGGCAAGAATGTACACACTGTATTCAAGGAGATTAGAGGGTATCAGTCCAGGGTGAAGCTAAGAGGATATAGTCATTGTCCATCTCTCCAAATGTCCCAGGAGGCCAGACTCCCACATTCTACCTCTGAGCGGCCCAGACTCCTAGGAGATGTGGAGGCTAAACACAGTTTCTCTGACATAGTGGATAAGTGGCCTCAGGGCATCCTTGAAACTTAGCTGAGTTTAGCAGATACTGGCCACATCATCACTCCCATTAGAAGCAATATAGATAATTTGGGAAGCCATGAAAAATTTTAACCTGACTGCAGGAGGCAGAGTATCCTGGATTACAGAAACAGCATTCACTCATTCAACAAACATTTACCTAATGTATGTATTCCAGGAGTATGCTAGTAAACTGTGAGTGTGTGTAGTATGTGCGTATGCATATGTTTTGCTCAATTACTCTACCTCACTTGCTATATTTCCATTTCTACAGATCAGATTTTAAGCAAATCTAATATCTCCTTTAGAGGTTCTAATGGGCTGTAGTGCCATGTCATCTTTCTGTCCCCCATATCACTTGCCTTCCTTTGTTTCCAGATTCTAGGCGTGAGGCCATGGTATCTCTCATCTTTGCTGCTCTCTCAAGGAGCCTGCCTATGAAGCATGATACATTTTTCTTGTTCCAGATGGTGGAAGTGTTCTGATTTTAACATTTAAGCTACCTCCTTGTAGGAAATGAGCCTCTAGGAGCACATTACTGGTTTTTCCTTATGTATGTGCATGCTCATTGAGCTTTACTAGGACCTTGCATATCCAGATGCCCCCTTACCGCGAATGAAAGAGGATGTACCTCCTCTTTGGGAACACAGTAGAGATCCTGCTGTAGTTCTGCTTTGCTCCTCAAAGTGTGGAACTTAGTATTGCCTAGAGCAGGGGTGGGGAACCTTTTTTCTGCCAAGGGCCATTTAGATATTAATAAATCATTTGAGGGCCATACAAATTATCAATTAAAAAATTAGCCTGCTATATTTAGTCAAACATTTAATTGACTCACCCCTAATACCTTGGCAGAGTCAAATCAAATGATTTTGCGGGCTTTACAGGGCCCTCGGGCTGGACATTCCCCATCCCTTGTTGAGTGTCTGCCCCCTGGTGGTCAGGGCACATGATAGTGACCGCTGTTTGGTCGATTTGTATACTACTCTTTTATTGTATAGTATTGTATTCTTTATTTGTATTACAACTGTAAGCCTACTTTTGCCTACTCCTGTGTATGTATAATTACTTCCTATAATTGATGACCATATCATAACCTTCTCTATGGGTATACCATAATTTAATTGTTACTATGAACATTTCAACTATCTATGTCTTAAGTTTACAGTGACTTTCTTACAGTAGCATACACATACAGGTAATGGGGTCTTGTTTTGTTTTCCTAATCAGGCCATCTCTCCCTTTTAATTAAGATTATTTAGGCCACTCACCGATATAGTTATGACAATCATTTTTCTATTTGTTTTCTAATTGTCTAATTTGTTCTTTTTTCCCCTTTTCATATTTTTCTGCCTTCTTTTGGGTTGAGTATTTTTTATGATTTCATTTTACCTTTGTTGGTTTATTAGCTATAACTCTTATTTTTTAGTGGTTGCTTTAGCATTTAAAGTATACATTTCTAAGTTATCAGACTACCTTCAGCTAATAATAATATATTACTTCCCACATAAGATTCACTAAAATACTTCTATTTTTCTCCATCTTTATACTATCAAGTCATACATTTTTATGTCTACATATGTTATAAACTACATTATACATTGTTAATAATTTTGTTTAAACAGTAAATTATCTTTTAAAGACTTTCAAGAATTTAAAAAAAAAAACCCAGCCAGGACCGGTTTGGCTCAGTGGATGGAGTGTCGGACTGTGGACTGAAGGGTCCCAGGTTCGATTCCGGCAAGGGCATGTGCCTTGGCTGCGGGCACATCCCCAGTGGGGGGCGTGCAAGAGGCAGCTGATCGATGTTTCTGACTTTCTATCCCTCTCCCTTCTGCTCTGTAAAAAGTCAATAAAATATATATTAAAAAAAAACCCCACATATATTTATCAATGTAGCTACCAGTTCTGGTGCTTTTCATTTCTTTTTGTAGATCTGTATTTCCATCTGGTGTCATTTTTTTTTGTCTGCTAGTATATTCTCTAACTTTATTTATGTTATAATAGTTTGGACACTGCAAAGATGAAGACTGTATTTGATTTATATCTCACAAACCACATAGCATTAAGTCTGGTGTCAGCAGATGACCCCCATTGCTTTGTGATAAGCTCTGGGGACTCTAGCAGAGCTCATCTTAATTTACTAGTAGTGTTGTCTCCTAAACCAAAGGAGGCCGAACCTTAGCTGGACACAGAGTATGCTCAGGAGATGTTTCCTTATATCCTAAAGCCAAACAAAATCAGACATTGATAATTTACTGTGGGACAATTTGGGGCATATCAAGTTATTGGTCTTGGCTATCCAATATCTTTGTTGCTATTTGCTGTTCTTTTTTAACTACATTTTTTGGGGTCAGGGGTTTGGCCTCATATTTTCTTTTTTAGGATCTGAAGTTAGTGGTGGTCTATGCCATATACTGGCTTTAATTATTCTTTGATTTACATACATTTATATAATCTCAGATTCTAGCAAAAAGAGCCTTTTAAAATTCTGAGCAGGTGTTGGGATGAAGAGGAAACCATCTGTTTATATCTTTCTTCTTTATAATTTTACTTGGTTGGTCCCCTTTCCTCACCTCTTCCTTAAATCAACATTAAATGTGATGTTTCTTTAATTTGTGAAAGCTCATTAAGGTCATAGAATATATCATTATTTTACCTTGGTTATATTTACCCATTAAAAGCTCATAGTTCTTGAGGGAACATACATAAAAAGATAATTCACAGTGTGGCAAGTACTATAATAAATATTTTAACCAAGTGTTTAAAAAAACTTGAAGAGGGAGGAAATATTGTCAAAAAAATCTACTTCACAATGGGATTGCTTTGTTCAGGACTGAATAGGATTTAAACCTGTACTTCTCTTCCAAAGGTGGGAAAGACAGTTCTTCTTGAGACGTGAAGGTGGTGCTTCACAGACTAGTGTGTAGATTTAACCACTTAGCTTGGGCATTTCCAAAAAGATCAGAGACTTCTCCAAGCATCATATTAATCATTCACTAATGTTAACTTGGAGCTCCTTCCTAGGTTTCATTCTAGATACCGCTTAGTCTTATAATAAAATAGGTGTATGAATCATTTAATTGAGGCTGGCTACTTAGCATATTAACTTGATGTATGACTGTTATGGAGGGAGCTGGGTTAGTGAAACCTCTCCTCTCTCTGCAGGAAAGGCAGAGTTGACAGTTTCTCATTTTTCAAGTGTGAGGCAGAGGAACATCAGCTATTTATAAACTCACTTCCCTCCAAAGACGGAACACAATAGAAGCCTGAAATCAAATGGTGACCAGATGTGCCCAGGCACCCCCCAGTTTGTATTAGAAGTTGGAAAAGGCAGAGCCCCTGGGGAGTTGGTCTCAGGGTGAAATGGATGGACTCACTCATAAGATCACCTTTTGTATACAAAACGCCCCTTACATCTGGTCCAGGAGCAGAAGTAACAAACAGAAGAGTATGCTCAAACTATTGATCCTTGCTTCTCATTCTAGAAGCGGGGGATTATCCTTTGTCAATAATTTCATTGCTCAACTCCTGTCTCTATAGATATGCAATTAGACAAAATACAAGTGGTTTATGGGGATATGCACTGAATTGATAGAGGAAGATGAATTAATACAGCTTCCATGCAGTTGGTAGAGATAGGGTTCTGCTAGGATGAGAAGAGATTTACAGGAATGGAAACCCTTAATTACTTTTCCCCCCTTTACTAGTCCTCCCATATTAAAGTAACCCCATCTTGTTTGTAGTGGTTTTGTGGCTTAAAGTTCGAATATGTAGTGGTCTCTGGCTGGTATTGCTTTTCCTTTTCTCCCACATCAGAGATTTAAAAAATAGAAGCAACTTCCTCCTTCATAAGCATTTGGAAACATTCCCATGTAGTTTAGAGAGTTAGTTCCAGGGTTTGGAAAATGTTCCTATGACCAGCTCACTTAAGTGGGCTTTTGAGAACCTACTCTGTTCCAGGTATTGAATTTTATTTGTTTTTTTCTTTTTTTTAGGCGGGGGGTGGGGGGGTGGGGGGGTGGGTACTGAATTTAGTACCTGACTTCTCTCACTCATCCTTCACAACAACCATGTTAAGTGGATTATTATCATCTGTACTGTGCAGACATGAAAATTGAGGTTCAGAGAGATTAGTTAGGCAACTTGTCCACGGCCACACCACTAAGAGGTGGAGCTCAAACTGAAACCCAGAGTTGCTGCCTATGAAGACCTTGCTCTTTTTACTTCTCCCTGCTGCCTGCTGTGGGAGCGAACTCCAGACTGTGTGCTTGCCTCTGATATATGAAGTATGATATGAATTAGCTGACAGAAACATTTTGGCCATTCAGTTTTGTATTTACTATAGGAAAGGACCCCAGAGTCATGAGAAGGAGCATGTGCTTTCTAGCCTCCCTATTGATGATGCTTCTCTCTGAGATATGGAGAAATCACCTATTTCTAGTTTTGTATGTGAGGCAAGTGCTTGGTCTACGGTGCAGTCAGGGTGTTTTGTTTTGAGTCCCCCGAATTAGCCCTAATTGACTAAACCACTCTCTGAGACTCAACAAATACTTCACACTTCATAGCAAATGGATGCTTTCTTTCACCTATTCTGACGCAAGGACCAGGTTTTGAAGTGGACTTTAAAAGTGGTGAAATGTAGCCAGAGGTGCCCAGAAAGGGGCCTGGGGTCTGGGCACTGACCCTGCCAGCCAGTGTGCTTTCTTCCTGGCACAGCTCAGCATTTCCCAGTACCTCTTTTTTTGGAGTAGCTTCTCTTTCATCTGTGAAGTACTCTAAGGTGTCCAGTTTCATACTGGGGAAAGAATTAATGCAGAACCTCCAGATTGAATCCAGAAAAATCTTAATATACATTTTTGTATTAAATGAAAACCTACATTGTTTTCTAGGTTTATCCTGAATTCCACCAGCTTTAATTCCCAAGTATTTATTTTTCAGCAAAGATGACGCTCATCTGCTCAGTATCTTCCACATAGAAGCATTTATATACCGGTGAGAATGAATCGCTTAGGCCCGTGGTTGGCAAACTGCGGCTCCCAAGCCACATGTAGCTCTTTGGCCCCTTGAGTGTGGCTCTTCTACAAAATATCACGGCCCGGGCGAGTCTATTTTGAAAAGGTGGCGTTAGAAGAAATTTAACTGTAAAAAATTAGGCTCTGAAAATAAATTTCAATCGTTTTACTGTTGATATCTGACTCTGTTGACTAATGAGTTTGCAGACCACTGCCTTAGGCATTTGTCAGTTCTGTCAGGATTTTAAAAGGCTTATTAACTATGCTTCATCGGAAATCAGTCCCAAGTTCCTGAGTGACTTGTCCACGTTTTTGTCAGTACATTTCTCAGGCGTTACCAGGAGATAATTGTTGAGCTAAATGCTCACCACTGTCAGGTCTCTTTTCCATTATAATTTTTTGGGGTCTTTTGCATGTACTTTGGTAACAGTGCTGAGAAACACCTTGGTCCCAGGGCTTTGGGCTGAGGCTGGAGCCACACTTTATTTTGTTAAAGTGACTCGATATGAAGGGCTGAGGTGCAAGGATGCCATGAGACCAGTGTGGTTGGAGACATGTTGGTTCTAACATGCAGATTTTCCCTTCTGCAAACTAGTTTTCAGGGTTGGAGGAGGGAAGTGTAACTCAAGGGAGGAAGGTCCTTGCCAGTGTTATGCATGAGGCAGATGCTGTTTAGATCAAAACAAAATTAATCTCTTCAACTAGACCTTGGATGCTGAGAATGATATGGGCCTTCAGCTAAGCCAGCAGAATTCAACTATGAAACCGGAACTTTCTTGGGGGCTCAACTCATTTGTTTCTCCAGCATTAAGATTGCTCTCTAGAGACCTATTCAGACTAAATAATATTAAAAACAGGAAATTTGCTCCTAGCAACATGGTTGCAGGAAAACTTTTTCTACTTAGACAGGAATGAGAGTTAAAAACAGAAACATCAGCCTCCAGGCTTGATTTCTGCTTATATACAAATACTAGAGGCCCAGTGCATGAAATTTATGCACAGGTAGAGTCCCTAGGCCTGGCCAGTGATCAGGCCCAATTGGGCCTTCCTTCCCTGGTTGCCAGCTGCTGGCTGCTGGCCAGCTGGGGCCTTCCTTTGTTCTGCGCCACCCCCTGGTGGTCACTGCATATCATAGTGAGCAATAGAGCTCCCAGTCTCCTGGTTGAACTTCCTTAGGGACACTTTGCATATTAGCTTTTTATTTATATAGACTAGAGGCCCAATGCATGAAATTTGTGCAAGGGGCTCAACCCTTGCAGCCCTGGCCTCATAGAGATGGTCATCTGGACAGTCGTCCAGACAGTTGTTCTGCTGTTCAGCCGTTCAGTTGATTTGCATATTACATTTTTATTATTGTAGATTAGCAACTCAGACAACTTGAAGCAGACTGCCTCTCAGAGTGCTATCTGGTGGGACCCATTACAAAGGGTGGAAAACAGTGCTATGTGGAAGATACTGACCTGTTGATGTTCATCTAGGTTGAAGATCAAATATGCGGCATTAATGCAGGCAGAACTTAGAGGAGACATAGAGAACAGCCATCTTTTAATTTTATTCAGCACCCATTTATTGTGCATATTCTGGAATTAGTCTGTAGGCTGTGTATTCATTTATTCAGTCAGTGTTAACTGAGTACACACGGTGTGTTGTGGTGGCTGCCATGTCCCAGCTGCAGCCTTAGAGGTGTGATGCTCTTTCCCTTCCAGTACCACAGGGACCTGCTCAGGTTTGCTTGTGACAGTCAGCCCAGGGCATCCCTGGACCCAAGGACCCAACTCTTGGGACTACTGCTCTTTTGTATGATATGCTGCTGAGTTTAGTAGGGGTAGATAGGGGACATTTTGGAAGCAGAGAGTGGAGACAAACAGGAAACTAAAAGCTAAGGAAGAAACACTCTTCTTTCCTTCCTCCCCTGTGGTGATATCACTGCCTAAATAGACCGGTGTTGAGGAAGGCTTCCTTAGCCGAGGTGAACATGACTCAGCCTCTCTTTGTTGCCCCAGTCAATGTTCACACTCTCTCCTCTGGCTTGGTCTTATTAGTCATAAACAAGATTCTGTAGTAGAAGAGACTATATGGTCAAAAGATTCTTTAGCAGGTATGTGTCTTGTCTTTTTTTGCTGGTGAGAAAACAGAACTACTCTTTTAAGAACTTTTTATTGAAATATACAGAAAAATGTACATAAATGTACAGCTCAAATTTTCTATACACTTGAATTTTCTTTTTTAAAAAAAATATATCTTATTGATTTTTTTTTTATAGAGAGGAAGAGAGGGATAGAGAATTGGAAACATCAATGAGAGAGAAACATCGATCAGCTGCCTCCTGCACACTCCCCACTGGGTATGTGCCCACAACCAAGGTACATGCCCTTGACTGGAATTGAACCTGGGACCCTTCAGTCACAGTCTGATGCTCTATCCACTGAGCCAAACTGGTTAGGGCACCATTTAGCCTTTCTATCCTCAGGCTGTGAGGTGGGCGATTTTCAGGCTGGCTTCCGCAGGAACAGACCCTGAGATGAGGACTTGTGTGCAGGTAATTTATTAGGAAGCATTGCCAGGAAAGAAGGGATAGGTTAGGTGGGGAAGTGAGACTAGCAAGGGAAGGTGGCCGAGCAACTCCATAGAGTTGCTTTGAAGATGGAGTGGAGAGCTTTCCTGGTCAGCCCTGCCAGTGTGGTTTGATTCCCGGTCAGGGCACATGCCTGGGTTGCAGGCTCAGTCCCCAGGAAGGAGCTCGCAGGAGGCAGCCGATCAGTGATTTTCTCTCATCATTGATGTTTTTCTCTCTCTCTTCTTCTCCCTTCCTCTCTGAAATAAATAAAAATATATTTAAAGAAATAGAATTTCCTGATCAGAGTTGTCCTGCACCATCAGTCATTGGTTAAGGCTGCCTCCTAGGATACCTGACTCTCAAATGGAGTTTTAGTAACCTAAGGGCAGTCGTCCAAAACAGAGAGAGACACAGCTGCTGACTTTTGGGAGTGCAAGTACATTAGCTGCCTGGTGTGCATGAAAATGGTAAAGGAATCTAAATGTGTATGGGAGGAACATTAATAGCACATACTATACCATCAATGGCCATCTAGAAGACTACAGAAGGGAACTAAGGAGTTGTGAAATAAATGCTGGCCGCAAAGTGGGATGGGGCAAAACGTCACTGTGTATCCTGTCCCCAAAACTTTCCGGGAGAGCCCTGCTCCTCATGAGTTTCAGATTCATCTCATGGCCAGTAAACAGTCTCCGATATCCTCTGTGTACACCAGTGTGGGCATTTGATGACTTCAGGGTCCTGTGATTTAAAAATCCTTTGACACTAAGGAAAAATGTACAAAACATTTGAAATTTTTTTTTTTTAGTTTTGTTACTTTTTATTATGAGAAACTTTTTTTTAATCTTTATTGTTCAGTTTATTAATTACATTGTTCCCTTTTTTCCCCCCTATAGCTCCCTTCCACCTGGTACCCATCCCACCCTCCGCCCTCACCCCCCTCCACTGTCCTCTCACATAGTTGCATGATTTTTGTCCAGTCTCTTGCTGCACTTCCCACACCCCTTTCTCCCCAAGAATTGTCAGTCCATTCCCTCTCTATGTCCGTGATTCTGTTACATTCACCAGTTTCTCCTGTTCATCAGCTTATTAATTCACTTGATTTTTAGATTCATTTGTTGATAGATGTGTATTTGTTGTTCATAATTTACACTTTTATCTTTTTCTTCTTCCTCTTCTTAAAGAATATCTTTCAGCATTTTATATAATATTGGTTTGGTGGTGATGAACTCCTTTAGCTTTTTCTTATCTGCGAAGCACTTTATCTGACCTTCAATTCTGAATGATAGCTTTGCTGGGTAGAGTAATCTTGGTTGTAGATTCTTGCTATTCATCACTTTGAATATTTCTTGCCACTCCCGTCTGGCCTGCATCGTTTCTGTTGAGAAATCCGCTGACAGTCGTATGGGTGCTCCCTTATAGGTAACTAACTGTTTTTCTCTTGCTGCTTTTAATATCCTCTCTTTGTCTTTTGCTCTTGGCATTTTAATTATGATGTGCCTTGGTGTGGTCCTCTTAGGGTTCCTATATATTGGGGTTCGGTGCGCTTCTTGGACTCCTAAGTCTATTTTTTTCATCAGGTGTGGGAAGTTTTCGGTCACTATTTCTTCAAATAGGTTTTCATTGTCTTGCTCTCTCTCTTATTCTGGCACCCCTATAATTCAGATGTTGGTATGCTTGAGGTTGTCCCAGAGGCCCCTTACACTATCTTCAATTTTTTGGGTTCTTTTGGTTTCTTGCTTTTTCAGCTGAGTGGATTTTACCTCTTTGTATTTAAAATCTTTAACTTGGTTCTTGGGGTGCTCTAGAATACTTTTAGGTCTTTGTATAATATTTTTTGTTTCAGTCAGTGTATGCTTAATTTCTGGTTGGTCCTTTTTCATATCCTTGAGAGTCTCGTTCATATCCTTGTAGGTCTCGTTCTTTTCCTTGTAGGACTCATTCATTTCCACGTTGGTCTTGATCATTTCCTTGCAGGTCTCGTTCATATCCTTGAGGGTCTCCTTCATTTCCTTTTCGGTCTTGCTTATTTCCTTATAGGTCTCGACCTTTTCTAGGAGCCTCTTGAAAAGCCCTATAACCGTGGTTTTGAATTCCATGTCCAGTCACTTTTTTTCCTCCATTTCTTTCACATCTGATTTCTTTCCATGTCTCTGCATGGTGGCTGCTTCCCTGAGTTGGTCAATTAGCTTTGTGTGGTAGACAGTGGGTCAGCCTCCCCAGTTACCTGAGGTGGATATGGGTTGCACAGTCTTGCTGAGGTTAAGCTCAGGTTAATCGTTGTTAGCACTTGGAGGGGTTGACCTCCAGGCCAACTGTCTGTGAAGTTCAGCTGTGCTCAGGTTGGATGGGCGGAGTCTCTGGGCCAAGCAGACAGCGTTAGCTCTGCCCTATGCAGCCCCAGGGACTCTGTGCCGAGGGCAATGGCCGGCAGCACCTCTGAGAGAGAGCCGCTGCCGAGCTCCACCAGCTGCCGGAGAATTCAGACTCTCCCCAAATGAGTCTGCACACCCAACGTCTCACCCAGGGTTGCAAAACAATACAGTCTGACGGTTTCCCGAATGAAAGAGCAAGTCATGAGTGCTCTCTGCGCGGTCACGCAGCTGTGCTGTTCCCAATTTCATGTTCACTCTGCACAAGCTCGCCTTCTCCACAAGCCGGCAGACCCCTGCAGCACCCGAGCTTCGGCGTGCCCTCTCATTGTCCAGTTTTTACCCCGTATGATTGTGGGTTCCCTGGACTTCGCCCAGAGCTGGAGAATCAGTCCAGTGGGATGCCTTTGTCTCCCTGTTCGAGAAAACCGGCCGGTTTTCAGCCGCCCGCCCTCTCCGCTGGAGCGCGCGCTCCTCCAAACCTCTCTCCGCGTGTGTATCCAACGCTGTCCGCCGCCGCTCCCCCAAGTCACAGTGTCTTATCTTCACTTTTATTTGTGGAATTTTCACTCAGCCAGTTTTCCGGTGATTCTAGATGGTGTTTGTCCCTTTGTTAAGTTGTAGCTTTAAAATTGCTGTGTATGGCGGCAAGATAGGTGTTTTACCTATGCCGCCATCTTGGTTCCCTCATTATCAAACATTTGAAATTTTAATTTAAATGAAGTTGACACTGGTTTCTGACTAACCAATTAATCAGAAATGCTTTTTTTAAAATAAGAGGGTCACATTTTGTGAATATTTATAGATTTCTAAAATATGTCTTTATTGATTTTAGAGAGAGGAAGGGAGAGGGATAGAGAGATAGAAACATCAATGAGAGAGAAACATCAATCAGCTGCCTTCTGTATGCCCCCTACTGGGGATCAAGCCCAAAACCTGGGTGTGTGCCCTGATGCAGTTGAACTGTGACCTCCTGGTTCATAGGTCAACACTTAACCACTGAGCAACACCAGCCAGGCTCAATTTGTGATTATTTAGGTAAAAGTGGCTTAACCATTACTATGTGATAGTCATTCATACTGCTCATTGAATAATAATTGCATTCATCTCCTGCCACATGACAGAATTTCACTTCCTGGCTCCATAGTGTGAAGTGGGCCATACGATTAGCTTTTAGTATATCTGAGCAATCAGTTACTGGGTGTACTTTCCAAAGCCACTTCCTTCTGGCTTTGATCACCATGGTCAGCAACACTGGAGATAGGTTGTTCTGTCAGTTGAGTCCTAGAGGAGCTACAACCATCAGAGCCCCCTACTGACCCATTCATTTAGCGTGTGCCAAAAATAAAATTTTGTTGTTTTAAGCTACTATCCTTTGGGGGTTTACTGTGGTAACCTGATAGCCTGTCCCGACAGACTATTCAATGTTGAGCTTATTGAATGACTTTAACTTTGGTACAGTATCAATCATTGTAAGAAAATAGGTCAACAGTCACTATATTTTCAGTGGTAAATGGTTTTAACATATTTCTAAGGGTTAGAAGGCTTTTTACACATGCAGGACTTTCTTTAGTCTTGCTTTGTTCCTTTTTCCTTTTTTTGTTAATCCTCACCTGAGGATATATTTTTTCCATTGATTTATTTTTTAAGAGAGAGAGACTAGAAGAAAGGGAGAGAGAAAGAGAGAGAGAGAGAGAAACATTGATGTGAGAGAGACACATCAATTGGTTGCCTCCTGCATGCCAGGTATTGAACCTGCAGCCCAGGTACATGCCCTTGACTGGGAAATGAGCTGGCAACCCTTCTGTGTGTGGGTTTGATGCTCTAATCACTGAGGACACCGGCCACGGCCCTTTTTCCTTTTGAGCTCCACAAACTCACCTCTGTTTTTGAAGACGTTGGCTCTAAAAAGGACTTTTGCCCTACGGCGAGCGTTGGCAAACTATAACTGGTAGGCCAAATATGGCTACCACCTGTTTTAATAAAGTTTTATAGGAACATAGCCATGCCCATTTGTTTATGTAATATTTATGGATCCTTTTGTATTACAAAGGCAGAATTGAGTAGTTGTAACCGAGATCCTCTGGCCCACAAAGCCTAATATATTTGCTATCTGATCCTTAATAGAAAAGAAAAATGACTGATCCCTGCCCGTAAGATCCTTAATTGCATATTAGGAATGGAAAGATTTCCAGGTGATTTGTCATAGTTGTTGCAGACACTTTAGCTCTCAGAAGTCTTATCCCATGGAATTAAAGGCATTCTCCAAGATCTCCAATGTACTTTCATTTATTTATATTTACTTATTTTTTATTTAATGATTTAAGAGAGAAAGGGGGGAGAAAGAGAGAGAGAAACAAATATAGATTTGTTGTTCTCTTATTTATGCATTCATTGGTTGATTCTTGTATGTGCCCTGACTGGGGATTGAACATTGGTGTATCATGACAATGCTCTAACCAATTGAGCTACCTGGTCAGAGCCAGTGTATCTTTATTTTATACACTATCTTAAGGCAATGGCACAGTTTATCCTCCTTGGATTCTTCCTATGATAAAACAGAGACTTTCTAAACCTTGATAATCAAAACATGTTCCATATAGCCACCCTCCTTGTCTTTGTTCAGTCCAGCTGCTGGGCAAACTGCTAACAAGTCCACTTCTCATGTGACTGTTACTCAGTGAGTCTACTTTGTACTTGTTGCTGTTGACAGTTGAACTTGCTATTGTGACAGGGATTTTTCAGGCAGCATGAGAGAGAGGTGATCAAGTTATCTCACACGATGGCTCATGAATATAAGGCTGTGTGCGTAAATAAGGAAACTAGAAGTTGTCAGCAGTCGCGCAGCCAGGCCACGTGACTCTGGAGCATAATTCATTAAGTGCTTGGGATTCAACAGTAACTATAGGAGACTAGTGCAGCTCTCTGTTTCCATTCAGAGATCCCAAGAGAGTTGATTGTGTCAGTTAATACATTTTTAAGCTTTAAACAACAGAGATTAATTCTCCCAGTTCTGGAGGCTAAAAGTCTGAAATCAAGGTATCAGCAGGACCATGCACCTTCAGAGGCTCTGGATGGAATCCTGCCTGGTCCCCCCAGCTTCTGGTGGTGGCCGGCAGCCCTTGGTCCTTGGCTTGCAGTTGCATCACTCCAGTCTTTGCATCTGTTGTTACTTGCTGTTCCGTCTGTGTGTCTTCACATGGTCTTCTCTCTCTGCGTGTCAGTTAATCTTTAGTCACTTTGGCATACCCTTATTGACATTCTTATTTGGTTACCTAATGGCTGACGGTCTTTATGCTCATGCTGCATGTGCTTGCTTTTGTTTGGGGTGCAGTCAGCCGGGACCTGGAAAGCAGTGTCAAATGACATAAAACATGGCAAATTACGATCAAGGAGCCACTTAGGGCTGTCTTTTTAGAAGGAGCTGTAGGAATGGCAAGAACTTAAGAGTCTTCAGATTCTATTCTAGTATAGCCATCTTTCCCCTCTTCTCAGAGGATCCTGTCTAATGAATCCATATTTTTGCAAGGAGGAGGGAAGATTTAGAGCTAGATATTCATCTTTCTGTTTTAGGAATTCCTTGCTATGTCCAGAGAGGAGGACAGCTACATATGGGACCTACCAGATCCCACGTGCCACTCGGACAGTTGTCCATGGGAACATTCTTTAGCAAAAAATCATTGTCAGCAATAGCAGAATGTTGTATAAACAAGGGTATGTGTTTTGGTGAGCTCAAAGCCCAGTTTTTCTGGTTCCTTCAGGAACCAGGGGTTTAACCTAGAAATACGAATTTATGACTTTTTGTGCATATATGTCTGTATAAGTAAGTACATGTATCTATTACTTCCATATAAGTACTTGTTGGTGTGTGCAGTTTTTTTTTTCTTCTTCTCTGTCTTTCTGCTTTTTAGAAAAAAAAAAAAGCCCTAGACAAATCGTCTGAGGGACTGCCTAGAGCAGGGGTGGGGAACCTTTTTTCTGCCAAGGACCATTTGGATATTTATAGTATCATTCATGGGCATACAAAATTATCACCTTAAAAATTAGCCATACACACACACACACACACACACACACACACATACACACACACACACACACACACACACACACACACGTATATATTAGAGGCCCGGTGCACGAAATTCATGCACGGGTGCAGGGGATGTCCCTTAGCCCAGCCTGCACCCTCTCCAATCTGGGACCCCTCGAGGGATGTCCAAATGCCCATTTAGGCCCGATCTTGGTAGGATCGGGCCTAAACAGGCAGTCAGACATCCTTCTCACAATCCAGGACTGCTGGCTCCAAACTGCTCGCCTGCCTGCCTCCCTCATTGCCCCTAACTGCTTCTGCCTGCCAGCCTGATCACCTGCTAACCGGGACTTGAACTCACAGCCTTTTAGTTCTTTTAGCCACCCATCCAGGGCTATAATGTTTAGTTTTATTTTAAAAAACTGCTAAACAGCCCTGGCTGCAGTGGTTCAGTTGGTGGGGCATCAAAAATATTGTCTATAATTGTTTTTGGGACCATGCCAAGCTTGCTTCAGCTCTAATCCAGATTTGGCATATCACATACATTCCATACATGTAGGAGGTCAGTAAGGAGAGGTATTTATTTGCTTATGGAAAGGTCGTAAATATATACCACTCTGTCAACCAATCAGAGTTGGTTATAGAGGCATATGCTGACACACAGTAGAGACCAACCTTCCAAGTATGTTGTTGGGGGCTGCAATGCCAGCTTTGTTTCTCAGGGAGGTCTAGCTCACCATGTACCCACATATCTCAGTCAACAAAACTCCTCAAAAGTTTCTAGCCAGCCAAAGGCCAAAGAAGAATTTCCTTCCAAAGCTGGAATGAACAAAAGAAGGAAATTAAGAAACAAAAGACGATGCTAATTACCATGACGGCATGAATTTTTCAAAGCACAAACACTGGATGCTATAAGACATTGAGCCATATGCTTTAACTTCTCAGCTCATATAGGAAGTTTAGGGAAGGGGCACAGTGTTTTTCATAGTATTGCAATAGCTAAAAGAAAAGATTCTGGAAAGATAAAACTTTTGCTTCATTGGCTGTCTGAAGATATTCTGCCTGATGTGTGGGTGAATGAAAGTGAGTGACATTAATTAAAAATTAAAGTAGTTCATTTATCAAAGTTACCCAAAGATATTACCTTGCTTTTTGGACCCAAACATATATAGAACAACTAGAGGCCCATTGCAGGAAGATTCCTGCAAAAATAGGCCTTCCTGCAGTGGTCACTGCCCCACCTGCTTCCCTCCCTTCTCTACTGCCCTGCTTGCTTGCTTCTCCGCAGCTTCTCTCCCTTCTGCAGTGCTTGGCTTCCTTCTACACTATTTTAAGTCTTTGCTCTGAGCCTGGATATGCAACTTAACTGCCATCTTGGTTGGGTTAATTTGCATACTTGCTCCTGAGTGGCTTGTGGGCGTAGAGAGATATAGTCAATTTGTATGCTTCTCTTTTATTAGATAGGATGCTGCAGAAGATGTTGAAGAGGTAAAAAATCCTAGCTAATAAATGGAATATGCTAATTGACTGTCACATCTTCACAAGATGGTGGCACTGACAGCCACAAGATGGCAGCGCCCAGTCCTCTCAGGCCTGCCTCATCCAGCCAGAGTCCCCCAGTCCTCTCAGCCCCGCCTCATCCAGCTGGAGTCCGCCAGTCATCTTAGCCCCACCTCAATCAGTCCACGCAGCATATACCTTATCCAGACTCAGTCCCCTAGTCCCCTCAGCCCCCAAGGAGAAGGTAGTTGGGGGTGATCGGGCTGGCAGGGGAGGGCAGCTGGAGGTGATTGTGCTGGTATGGGAGGGCAGTTGGGGACGATCATGCCAGCAGGGGAGCAGTTAGGTGTCAATCAGGCCAGCAGGGGAGTGGTTAGGGGGCTATCAGGCTGGCAGGCAGAGTGGTTAGGGGCAGGCAGGCAGACAGGCAGGTGAGTGGTTAGGAGCCAGCAGCCCCGGATTGTGAGAGGGATGTCCGACTGCTGGTTTAGGCCCAATCCCTGCAGGCCTAAACTGGCAGCCAGATATCCCCCAAGGGTTCCCAGGTTGGAGAGGGTGCATGCTGGGCTGAGGGACACCCCCACCCCATGCACAAATTTTGTGCACCGGGCCTCTGGTGAATACTTAATAAGCAAACAAGTGGGGACACCTGCAATCTTAGTCATTGACAATGGGTTTAGTAAAAGTTGCACATTAGACTCAAGCTCCTTTCCTTTTTTAAAATCCAGTATTTAGAATAATATTAATGTTTACTGTAAATATTCTGTGAATGAAATAGGCTCTTCTGCCTAATATGCTAAATGTCCAACCGTTCATTCGACTATCCGACCAGTCACTATAATGCACACTAACCACCAGGGGGCAGACACTCTGACCAATAGGTTAGCTTGCTGCTGGGGTCCAGCTGATGGGGACTGAGTGAGATGGGCCAGACGCACCGTGGAGCCCTCCCTTAGTCCCTTCCCGGCTCACAGTGTGTACCGGTGGGGTCTCTCAGCCTGGCCTGTGCTCTGTCGCAATGTGGAACCCCTGAGGGGATGTCCACAGGCCAGGCTGAGGGACCTACCGGTGCATGAACCCGTGCACCAGGCCTCTAGTCTTAATTAGGCACGGGGTGCGGGCCTAAGATGTCAGTTGGACATCCTTAGTGCTGCCATGGAGGCAGGAGAGGCTCCCATCACCACCACTGCACTCACCAGCCATGAGCCTGGCTCCCCCTGTGGAAGTGCACTGACCACCAAGGGCAGCTCCTGCATTGAGCATCTGCCCCCTGGTCATCAGTGTATGTCATAGCAACCAGTCATTCTGCTGTTCAATCGATTTGCATATTAGCCTTTTATTATATGGGATTATATAGGATTACTGTATATCCACATTTTCATGGAATGATACTGTGGAAGACTAAGCAAATACTCTTTTGGAAACTTAGTGGAGCAACTTCTTACAGGCTTTGCAAGCTTGCGGCTCTCCCTTCTCCTATCCCCCTGCCTTCAGTGATTGCAGTAGTTTATATTAGAAAGAAAAACAATTATAACATGTTCTCTTATAAATAACAGTAGTACTATAAGGATATTTATCTTGACAGTGTCTATTTTTTTTAATTTTTAAAAAATATATATTTTATTGATTTATTACAGAGAGGAAGGGAGAGGGATAGAAAGTCAGAAACATCGATGAGAGAGAAACATCGATCAGCTGCCTCTTGCACACCCCCTACTGGGGATGTGCCCGCAGCCAAGGTACATGCCTTGACTGGAATCGAACCTGGGACCTTTCAGTCCGCAGGCTGACGCTCTATCCACTGAGCCAAACCGGTTTCGGCAGACACTGTCTATTTTTTATATTTTATTGATTTTTTACAGAGAGGAAGGGAGAGGAATAGAGAGTTAGAAACATTGATGAGAGAGAAACATTGATTAGCTGCCTCCTGCACTTCCCCTACAGGGGATGTGCCTGCAACCAAGGTACATGATCTTGACTGGAATCGAACCTGGGATCCTTCAGTCTGCAGGCCGACACTCTATCCCTTGAGCCACACTGGTCAGGGCTTGACAGTGTCTATTGATTTGATGTAATATTAGGACATATTTGGGCAATGAAAATGATCTCTCTGTATATAAAAGCCAAGAGACTGGAACAACCAGAACAACTGGTCGCTCTGAAGCGCTTGTGCCAGCCAACCTCCCGCAGTCCTTTCCTCCGCTGGCCTGGCCCCCCACCATTCCCCCTCCCGATTGGGGGCAGGGTCAGCTGGCCTACGTCCTGTGGCCTCTCCTGGCTGGCCCGCCCCAGATCAGGGCAGGCTGGCTGGAACCCACCTGTGCACGAATTTGTGCACTGGGCCTTTAGTCAATTATAAATAGATGTGATCGGTTGCCATTTGTGTTCTTTTGCAGAACTCTGATAAGATAAGTGTAAAATTTGTATTTAAGCAAACAGTGAACAACATTTGCAATCAACTAAATATTCGTCTTTCAAATTAGGACTGCAAATTTCTGCAGTGGTGCTCAACCTTTCTAATGCTGTGACCCTTTAATACAGTTCCTCATGTTGTGGTGACCCCAACCATAATATTATTTTTGTTGCTACTTCATAACTGTAATTTTGCTACTGTTATGAATCGTAATGTGAATATCTGTGTTTTCCGATGGTCTTAGGCTGTACAGCAGCGGTTCCTAACCTGTGGTCATGACCCCCAGGTTGAGAACTGCTAGCAGGGTCGCCAAGGAAAGCATTTGGTTTATTAGTTTTTTCTTAATGTAAACAAAATTGTATTTTTTAAAGCGTTGTCAAACTGAATCCTTTATACCAAAGTTGGTTTTGTAAAGGAAAATAAAATCACTGTCTTGCTGGGTTAAGCAAGAAACCATATGGATTTTTTTTTAACTTACAGAAATGTTAGTGTTAAACAAATGTTGTATAGAGATAAGAGAACATTGCTTGTAAATAATTCAGATTTGTAATGTGTTTTTATATTATGAAATGTACTGTAGTTGTTTTTCTAGAGCCATGGAAGTTAAATGTATATATTATGGGTAGAAATAATATTGAAGAATATTGTAGCTCACTAGTGCTGCCAGAGAAATTGTTAATAAAGCACCTTTTTTTTTAAAACAATAAATGTTTTTTACAGACTTAAGGGACTATGTACTACTGTTAATATCTTTAAGAACAAAACACATTGGATATCTTTCCAGAAAGTCTTTGAGGGAGGACCTATACCCATAACAGAATTATGGCACTCATTTCTGACAGTGACTGTGAAATCAATCATTTCCTTACTGTTGGAAGGACATATTGTAAAGTATGTGGCTATACGCAATCAAACTGCAGAAAATATTTCTGATTGAGTTTTCCCTTTACTACAGTGATATAAAAACCAGCAGTTCTTACACTAAATTTTTTAAAGAATAGACAAAAATATAGAACTAAGCCTTTCGTTCCAAAATGGGAAACTTCCATGATACATAAGTTATATCTTATTTACTTAAATTTAAAAAAAAATAAAGAATTATGGAGACTTTATTCATAAACAACAGGGTGAAGAGCTGTATACATGAAATGAGTCATATAAAGTAAAATGAAGTGCAAATAAAAGCACTGGTACTAGAAGACATTCTGGAATGGTTGTTTAATAAGAGTATGATTCATATGATCTGTAGGAAGTGTGATTTTATTTTTAGAATGAAAAGGAATGTGTTTTTACCATTTTTATTTCTTTTATTTAAGCACCTCAGTAATTATTTTATTCTGTATTGGTGAAGTAATCTGCAATCTTCTTTGCTCTTTTTAAATTTTGGTTTGTTAAAAAAAATGCCAAATAGACGTGCTTCAGGTATATATTTGGTACTTGTATTTTTTATTTTATTGTCTCATGTTCTCCTAAGTCATTCTTAATTGACTGATGATTGTAGACCTCACGGAGTATCTTTTCTGATAAAACAAAAGCAAATTACACTTAGCTTCAAAAATAAAAATAACTAAAAGGCTGTGAGTTAGATTCCTGGTCAGGACACATGCCCAGGTTGTGGTTTTGATCCTCAGTAGGGGGTGTGCAGGAGCCAGCCTATCGATGTTTTCTTTTCACAGTGATATTTCTCTTTCTCCGTCTCCCTTCCTCTCTCTTTAAAAATCAGTAAACTAATCTTAAAAAACAACAACTCTACTAACCAGCAATGCACAAGAGTTCCTGTTGCTCCCATCCATGTTAAAGTGTATTGGATTTTGGTCATTCTAATAAGTATGTGGTTGTGTCACCTTGTTTTAATTTGTAACCCTAATGATGTATGATGTTGGACATCTTTTGATATACTTATTTATCATTTCTGTATTTTGGGTGATGTATCTGTAGAGATCTGTTGCATGTATTTTAATTGGGTTTTTCATTATCTTATTGTTGAGTTTTAAGAGTTATTTGTATATTTTGGATAACAGTCTTTTATTGTGTTTTTTTCTTTTGTTTTTTGTTTTTGCAAATACTTTCTCCCAATATGTGGCTTGTCTTCTCATTCTTTTGAGAACTCTTTTTTTTTTTTTTTTAAATTCTGACTCCTGGATTCAGTTGCCCTTAGGAGATGGGTATTTGCAAGGCTTCTGGTTTTGGCTTCGGGTGTGGGGAGTCCCGATACAATAGCATCTAGTGGGTTGTCCCCTATCTAGTTAGTACTTAAAAAGATTAAAAGAACTCTGTTAAATATAGCTAATCTCTCTATTTAACATTTCTACTTATATTCCTGAGAGAAAAAGTCACACTGCCCCTCTCTCCCCCTGAACTGGATAGTCTAGCTTTAGTTTACCTATTGGTGACTTACTTTAGCTTTTAAACTGTTCTTGATATTCACATGGAGCTGTTTCCATTGTTTATTATATTAGCATGGTGAGAGTAGACCATGGTGTCATCTGACCCTGTTGTGCTCTATCTAGGCCTATGCTTTTTCCTGAAACTTATGCTGAGCTAGCATCCCAATTCTTGAAGAAGGGTAGCTATATCTTAACAGTTCCCACCAATTCCAAGTTTGGAGTCTACTGGTTTTACCTGTTGACATCTTTTACTCTTGAGTGAAAATGGTATCTTCAAAGATGTTTTTTATAAAACCTCCATGCAGTTATTTGAATTTGGGTAAAGGGGTGGGCACAGTAACATTTTGTTGTTTTCTTTTTAAAATTAAATCTTTATTATTGAAAGCATTACATATATTCCCTCCTCCCCGCCCCCCAATTTTGCCCTTATTTTGTTGTTTTCTTCACAATCCACTGAGCTCAGTCGGTTGAGTGTGTATGAGTGGTGGGAAGAAAGAGCATTTGCAGTAGATGTGGCTTGGCTCTGTCTGCACCTCTGTTCCCACTTACTGCTGGGGCACTAGAAAAGAAGGCTGAGTTTTGTGGAACATGTTCCAGCTAGTAAATGGATGACAGCCAACTCAAATGGTCTGGTGACGAGAAACGACCCCTCCTTCAATCCCTGGGAATTTAACCCAGACAGATGTCAGGAGTCAAAGGGAACCCTGCCAGATTCTTAGTTTTGCTGATATGGGAGTGGGTGACTAAAAGGGAGAAGCACAGAGCTGGGAGAGAGATTGGGGAGGGGTGGGAATGGTGCAAGGCCTCAATATTTCACTACTCCCTGGGTTCTTCTGGCCTGTATCTGAATATTGGAAACAAAACAAATAGCTCACTGGCCAGAAGCCTAACTGCAGCTGCTGAAACATAGAATGGGGCAGTGTAGTCTTGAGTCAGCAACTTCTATCTTTGTCCTGTTGCCCCTAGTTATGTGCATTATCTCACTTAATCTTCATAACAAACCTGTGATAGAGATATACAATCCACTTTTCAGCTAAAGAAACAGACTTGCAAAGTTTAAGTAACTTGCTCAGGATCACACAGCTGTGAACCATGAGGGCCACATCCCAATTTGGATCATATCCGGTCTTTCACAGAATTAAAGGGAAGTTGAAAAATGGGTAGGAAGCCATGGGATCCCAGGCAGTGGGGAAGCCAGGTTAAAGTCGTATCACAAACTGGTCTGATTTGGTCACCACACTTGGCACTTGTACCCCTGTTTGTACAAGATGCAGAGCTATTGGGCTCTCGATTCCACCATGGAGAATATACTCACAATTCCTCTGTTTTGGTGTCAATTCTCTCAAATTCCAAGTTGGAACACCTCGTTGGCTGGCCTTATTTCACATGCTGATGTTCTGGCTGCCAGGAGGCAGAACGGGGTCTCTGGCCTGTTTGATTCTGTTGTGGAGGGTTGGGTCCTGCATCCCACCAAGACTGACACAGCCAGAGACTCCTCCAAATAGGAATAGTATTGGGGTGCTGAGCAGCAATAATACAAAGGGTCGATGTCCACTGAACATTCACTGGGTGCAGTTCTCCACGTGGCACCCTGCTGAGGACTGGTGGAACTGGGAAGCTGTGTCTTCCCTGTACACCAAGCTGTTTTTCCTGAGGTCAGGATCTGCCTGACAAATTGCAACCGAACTTTCAGGCACTAGACAAAATGCTGTATGTGGGTTTTCACATGAGGACCTCTGGCTATTTCTGATTCACTAAAACTGACCACCACAGAGATGAGTGACCAGCAGAACCAGCCAGCTGTTAGCATCAATCTAAGGAGGGAGCATGTAGAAAAGAGATCCATAGGGAAAATTCTCTAATTTCTGGTCTTAACTGGTCTTCACTGTGGTGTCCTGAGACCCTGAATTTGTATTCATTCTGGGAAATATTTCATTGTAGCTTTCCTGACTGACTGTATGAAACATTTTCTACAATGGGAAGGAAAAAGAATTAATGCACATGGTCTTTCTGCAGTGACTTGCTTGCATGTCTTTGCCATGAGATTAGGGACCATATATATCTATTTTTCATCCTCACCCAAGGATATTTTCCATCAGTTTTTAGAGAGAGTGGAAGAGAGGTGGAAGGACAGAAATATTGATATCAGAGAAATGCATCGATTGGTTGCCTCCTGCACGAAGCTGGGGAGGAGCGTGCAACCGAGGTACATGTCTTTGACCGGAATTGAACCCAGAACCCTTAGGTCTGCAGGCTGACACTCTATCCATTGAGCAAAACTGGCTACGGCCCATATCTGTTTTGTAACTTCATCATCTAGCATTGTGTCCAGCATACAGTAAGCACTTTTTAAAGTATTTGGATGAATAAATGAGTGAATTTTCCTTAGCAGTTTTTTTCTGAAACTGAATTGATTCTTATGAAATGGTGGAGAATATATAGTCATGCAGGTTTGAAACATTTTGCAAAATCTTTAGATTAAAAAATAATTCTAAGCCAGCTACAGGAAAAAGGACCACAGTAACATGCTTTTTACTTGTGTTTTTGCAGGTGTTCCAGGATTTGGGGACTGAAGTACTGAAGGGCGCTGCCAAAGGCTTTAACATCTGCCTTTTTGCCTATGGACAGACAGGCTCTGGGAAGACATACACCATGCTAGGGACTCCAGTGAGTATTGCTATTGGAATGAGATATCTCCCTAATAGCACAGCAAGCCTGAATCTTGAATTGTCCTATCTCTGAGATAGAGAATGTGAGTTTCATAATCAGTCAACTTTAACTAGACTTAATAGGCCCTCTTCTGTATTAGCCAGTAGGTTTCTCAGCACTTTAATTGAAGGGTAAACTTGGAATAATTACCTCTGTTTATTAAACCCCGAAGAATCTTAGAATTTTACAACTTTAAAAAAAATGTTTTGTTGATTTTTTTACAGAGAGGAAGAAAGAGGGATAGAGAGTGAGAAACATCGTTGAAAGAGAAACATTGATCAGCTGCCTCCTGCACACCTCCTACTGGGGATGTGCCTGCAACCAAGGTACATGCCCTTGACCAGAATCAAACCTGGGACCTTTCAGTCTGCAGGCTGATGCTCTATCCACTGAGCCAAACCGGTTTCGGCTACAAATCTCTTTGATATAGCAGATCTTGTCAGTCCTTCTGAATTTCTCATATCATTGATAAGACCCAGCCTGAGTCTTAAGTGCTGGCTAGGACTGAGCAGAAATAAGGCTATGTGTGCTTGACCTGAGTGTTAGAAAGAAGCAGGAGAACCAGCTACCGGGATGGGAGCTTTCTAAAGTATGTAGGACTTATGAAAGCCTTCTTTTATCATGGAAAATCAGAAGGGTAGAGTTCCTTAAGAATACCTCTTTATTTTAGAGTTAGAGGTCCGCTGCTGAGATGAACTGGTAGAGCAGCGACAATACTATCCAGGAACATTCTCTAGAACACTATTCCTCCTGAAAGATGATCCTTGCTGCCTTGGGTCCAGCTCACGCTCACTATGTACATGTTTATCGTGATTTTGTATATTTGAAGTTAAAAAAAGAAACTGCCCATTAAGTCAAGGGTATGAAGCCTTTGACCTGAGTACAGGTTAGCACTGGATCCAAGATTAAAAGAGAAGTCACTTCTCTCTAAACGTGTGTTTTGAACACACCTGCATCTATTTTTCCTGTGTGTAGAAACAGGAGGTAGGTTCTGGGAGAAAACACCATGAGAAAGTGCGTTGTGAAAATTCATTTCACAAAAGCAGGTATATTTTTCTTCTTGTGCTGGGGAACTGCCTCTCCTCTGGTGCATTCCTCCAGAGAGCACTTCGAATGGAGTCTTCTCCGAAGTTCCAGGGAAACTCCTTGGAGTGAACAGGCCAGCACAGGGAGCCTGTGCCTGTCCTGCTGACAGCTCCTGGGCGTTGGGCGAGGAGCATCAGTGAGAGTGAACAGTAATGCTTTCCTTCCTTCTGTTCTCCAGGCCTCTGTCGGGCTGACGCCGCGGATATGTGAGGTATACATTCTCCTTTCACTGGATCCTCTCAAAGTAGGTCTCCCTTGTACATTCAGTGAAATTTCAACCTCTGGTTCATGCAGGGTCTCTTCGTCAGGGAGGAAGAATGTGCCCCACCGCCTTCCTCCTGTAGGATAAAAGTAAGGTAAGAACCTACCAGGCTCTGGAGCCTAACATCTTCTATTTCCACTCCAAATTCTGGCATGTTTAGCTGTTCTCTTTGCTTCCAGAGTCATCCAGAAGAATGGAGGAAAGACATAGTAGAAATATCTTTCAGTATAGGCAGATGAGAAATGTACTTAGATCTTTGGGTTGTAGAAAACTTAATTCCTTTCCTCAGGCTTAACAAGCAGGTGAAGCCTTTGTACCAGTTTGCCATGACTGTCTGGTTTTCGTTCCTTCATTCTCTGTCCAGTTTCATACTAGCTTTTAGACTTTCTCCCCAGCCTCCACTGTGCTGTTCTCCAGGGCAGTCATTCCCACACTCTCGTTCCCAGATGGACTGGTGCTGGCCGTTCCAAGATGACGTTTTAACCAGTCTGTAGTGAAAATGTTGACCAATTCCCCTTAATTTTCTGTATTCTTTTTTTGTGTGTGTTGTTTAATGTTTTTCCCCCCCTATATAATAAAAGGGTAATATGCAAATTGTCTCCTCAACCAAGAGTTCAAACAGGGGGCGGAGCCAGCCTGAGGCTCCCTTCTTACCTCCTGCTGGCCCTGCCTGATTGACCCCTATCAAGGTGGGCTGGCTAGACCCCACCCATGCACGAATTCGTGCATCGGGTCTCTAGTTAAGATGTAATTTGTAAACCATAAAATTAATGCTTTTAAAGTATACAGTTTAATGACTTTTCCTGATATTTGCAAGGTTATCCAGCCATCATCACTATCTATTCCAGAACATTTTTATCACTTTGAAAAGAGAAAATGTTCATTTTAAAAAATTAAATTATTTTGAACATTATTTTTACCTTTTTAAGTTTATAAAGTAAAAACTTGCAAATCTGTGTGCTTGTGTGCATGTGTATAAACATATATATGTATGTTAAAGATCTTATTGTCCATGAAGTCTGGGAGCCACTATTCTAAGAGACATTTAGGGATCCTTTGTCTAAATATGAGAAAGTTAAGGAGAAGAATTGATCAGGAGAGTGTGCATGGTGCCTTTTGTTTGACGGTTGACTCCATAGGCAAGCATCTGGGTTCTGATGAGGAAGGCCTTTCTGTGGAAGTGCGCTTTCTTGTGTATCAAAATCTTATTTTAATAATGTTATAGCTGTTATTATTTTTAAAAGGAATAACATGCCAGTAGATTCCTATAAGATGGAGCATATTTTAAACAGAATCCCCAAATATAAAACAGATAAAATGAGAATTGTTTTACTTCAGTTAGGGTTAGGGACCAAACCCTTATCACAAGCTTCCTTCATTGCTCAGCAGTGGCTCTTGAGATGCCTTCACAGAATAAGAGAGCTCAAAGATCACATTTGAAAACCACTGCACCAAACAAGCTCATAGACTCCGTGCTGTGGCGGCCTGAACAAGGGGCAGGCTGGCGGCAGCATACCCTAAAACCGTGCTGAAATAGCCTCTTGAAGGTGAAACTTGAATCAGTACTGACATTATGCTAAAATGTGCTAAACCGAAACTGAGGTGTTGTTATCCAGTGCTGAAAACCCTGATGTACACATGTAGAAAGAGACTCAAGGGTGGAACCTGGTGTGATCAAGGTCTTAGAGGGCCGGAGATGGAGCTAGAATAAGAGCTAGGACCTTCTGGTTGTTGGTTTGGTGTTTTTTCCACTTATTAGAAAATCTAATCATGTTGTTTTTCTCCAAAATCTAATTAAACTTTTTTTTGGTTTTTATTTACTGATGAGACAGAGGATCTATTTGTTCCACTTATTTATGCATTCATTGGTTGATTCTTGTATGTGCCCTGACCGAGGATTGAACCTGCAATCTTGGCGTATTGGTTATAAGCAACTGAGTTACCCTACCAGGGCCTGGAAGTTTAATTTTGAAAACACCTTACCATCTTTAAAAACCTAACTATGCATTTTTCCTCATTCTCTAGTTTCCTGGAAATCTATAACGAACGAGTGAGGGATCTGTTGAAGCCATCTGATCAAAAAAAATCCTATACCCTGCGGGTCAGGGAGCACCCAGAGATGGGGCCCTATGTACAAGGTGAGCCACTGTGGTCCTGGAGGTCTGAGACCGAACCAGAGCAAGGGCAACCCTCCTAATGGTCATTGTTTCAGTCAACAGTTGTATAATGATTACTTACTCTGAACAGCTACTGTACTAGATGCTGGGTATATACTGATAAATAGAAAAGGAAGTCCTGTCCTCAGAGGCAAACTTACAATTTTGTGGGCGTGAGTCAGAAAACAAGCATTTAATTACAAGTTGTGATAAAGGCTAATGAACAAATAAATGCATGTAGTGACATGGGTAAGTAGTATGGGAAAAGGTGAGGTGTGTGGTCTAGCAGGGCCACTGCTGGTTCCTAGGCCAGGTAGTCTTTTCAGGGTACTTTCTCTTCCATTGGTGGTGGTAGGGAGATGGGGAGATACCAGACACAAGACAGGGTCTGAGCTGCTTCCTCATCATGCATGGTATTTGGTGTTTGGTACCATCTATCTTATTCCATTAGGCTCAGTCTTACTATTAAGTAGAAACAGTTGGGTTCTTCCATGGAAGAAGTTTTTACCCTTTCAGGCCACTCATAAGAAGTAACGTGTATATGTTATGCTCTTCTTCCCTCAGCAACGTACTTATTTAAATCCTGACAAGGTGAGGGACATGAAAGATCAAAGCTGGTCTCTCTCTCAACAGGGCTTGGCTAGTGGATGGCTCAGCTAGTGTGCCAGTCATGATTCTGCTACCTGTATCTTTTCCCAAACTTTCCATCATAAACAACAGCCTCAAAACAACAAAAAATACCACTGCCTTTGTTGGGAGCCAGTTGGCATTTCCTTTGTCTCAGACGATGGCCTTATCTTACTGAGCATCCATCTTTTCCATGTATATGGCTTGTAAATTTTTCACTATTTGCTTATCCCTCCCTACCCTCAAGTGTATGTCTTTTATATTTCATCCAGCTCTTTTGTTTGTTTGTTTCAAGACCTTCTTTTTTCCCAGTTTTATTGAGAAATAATTGATATATATTACTATATAAATTTAAAGTTTATAGTATAATGGTTTGGTTTACATGTATTGTGACATGATTACCACAAAAAGTTAACATCCATCATTTCATATAAATAAAATAAAAGGAAAAAGTTTTCTCCTTGTGATGAGCACTGTTAAGAGTTACTCACTTAACAATTTCATATACAGGGTGCCCCCCTCCGAAAAAAAAATGTATGTAACACTTTAACAGCTGGTAGCTCAGTTTTGAAAATGAAATATATTGTAATAAAACCTGCCTTTATAATTATCCAAGGTGTGTGAATACATTTTTGAGGACACGCTATATATCACAGTAATGTTAGCTGTAGTCATCATGTTGTACATTATTACTTCCCTAGTACTTTATTATAACTGGGAGTTTATGCCTTTTGTCTACCTTCCTTAAATTCTCTTTCCTCCCTAGCCCCACCTCTGATAACCACACATCTGATTTCTTTCTGTGAGCTTGGTGGTTTTTTTAGAATTTACATATAAGTGAGTTCATAAGTACAGTATTTGTCTTTCTTTGTCTGACTTCAGTTAGCATAATGCCCTCAAGGTCCACCCATGTTGTTTTTTTTTTTAAATGTATTTCTTTATTGATTTCAGAGAGGAAGTGGGGAGAGAGAGATAGAAACATCAGTGATGAGAGAGAATCATTGATCAGCTGCCTCCTGCACACCCCCTACTGGGGATCGAGCCCACAACTTAGGCATGTGCCCTTGGCCAGAATCGAACCTGGGACCCTTCAGTCTACAGGCTGATGCTCTATCCACTGAGCCAAGCTGGTTAGGGCCACCCATGTTATTTTTTAATGGCTGAATAATACTCCATTCTGTGTGTGTGTGTGTGTGTGTGTGTGTACCTATATCTGTATCTACACTAATAAAAGAGAAACATGCAAATTGACCATCACTCTGCTATTCCCACCAGCCAATCAGGAGTGAGTATGCAAATTAACCCAACAAAGCTGTAGGTAGCCACGGAGCTGGAGCAAGCAGGAGGCATGGGTTGCTTCCAGAGACGGAAGAAGCCAAGCTTTCCACCTGCCCTGGCTTTGGCTGAAGGCAGGGGTTCGGAGCCTGGGGGTGACCCAGGCTTCCAGCCTGCATTGGCCTTGGCTGAAGGAGGGGCTGGGAGCCTGGGCTGCGGTGGGGGCATGGCCAATCTGAAAACAGCCCTCAGCCCTTCACCCAGGCTGACCAGGCACCTCAGTGGGACCACCAACCCTGAAGGGGCTATGGCCAGCTTGAAAACAGCCCTAAGCCCCTCACTCAGGCTGGCCACGCTCCCCCAGCAGGGACCCTCACCCCATGGGTGCTTGGCCAGCCTGCAAACCACCATGCCCCAAGGGAGCCCCAATCTGATCTGGGAACCCTTCGGGGCAAACTAGCTGGCCCCCACTTGTGCACCAGGCCTCTATCTACACTAATAAAAGGGTAATATGCTAATTAGACTGGGTGACCTTCCAGGAGACCTTCCAGATGTTCTTCTGGATAAAGCCATGGTGATGGGGCCAAGGTAGAGGCAGTTAAAGGCCAAGAGGTTAGGGCATTGTGGGTGATCAGGCCAGGATGAGACGGCAGTTGTGGGTGATCAGGCCAGGATGAGACGGCAGTTGTGGGTGATCAGGTCAGTGCTGGAGGGCCATTGGGGGTGATCAGGCCAGCCGGGGGGGGGGGCAGTTGGCGGTGATCAGGACAGCAGGAGGGCCAGTTTGGGGTGAGCAGGCCAGCGGGGGGTGCAGTTTCGGGTGAGCACAATGGCATGAGGGGCAGTTTGGGGTGATCAGGCTGCTGAGGGGCATTTGGGGCTGAGCAGGCCGGCAGAGGGGAGCAGTTGGCAGTGAGCAGGTTGGCACGCAGAGTGGTTAGGGGCAATCAGGCAGGCAGGCAGGTGAGTGGTTAGGAGCCAGCAGGTCCGGATTGTGAGAGGGATATCCGACTGCTGGTTTAGGCCCAATCCCTATAAACCGGCAGGCAGTAGGACATCCTTCGAGGGTCCCAGATTGGAGAGGGTGCAGGCTGGGCTGAGGTACACCCCACACCCCTGTGCACAAATTTCGTGCACTGGGCCATTAGTGTGTGTGTGTGTGTGTTGCAACTTAATTTATCCATTCATTCCTTTGATAGAACTGATTGTTTCCATGTCGTGGCTATTATGAATAATGCTGCTAAGGACATGGAAGTGCAGGTATCTCTTTGAATTAATGTAGAAATGTTTTCTTTCTTCCTTTTTATTATTTCGATCATCATTTATCACCTCTAGGAATATTTTCTTTAAGAAAACATAATCACAAAGCTAGTATCACATCTAAATAATAACAGTTCTTTACTATAAAATGTTAGTTTTCAAATTAGTGCGCTAACATTTAGTGTAACTTTATTTAGCAGTGAGCCTGTATAGTTACTTTGCTCTTTTTTAAAAATAATAAATCTTTATCGTTCAGATTATTACAATTGTTCCTCTTCCCCCCCCCATAGCTCCCCTCCACCGGTTCCCACTCCAACCTCTGTCCTTACCCTTGCCCCATTGTCCTTATCCATAGGTGTACTATTTTGTCCAGTCTCTTCCCACCCCCTTCACACCCTTTTCCCCTGAGAATTGTCAGTCCACTCCCTTTCTATGCCCCTGATTCTATTATATTCACCAGTTTATTCTGTTCAGACTTTTTATTCACTTGATTTTTAGATTCACCTGTTGATAGATGTGTATTTGTTGTTCATAGTTTTTATCTTTATCTTTTCTTCTTCCTCTTGTTAATGAATACCCTTCAGCATTTCATATAATACTGGTTTGGTGGTGATGAATTCCTTTAGCTTTTTCTTATCTGTGAAGCTCTTTTTCCGCCCTTCAATTCTGAATGATAGCTTTGCTGGGTAGAGTAATCTTAGTTGTAGATTCTTCATATTCATCACTTTGTGGTCTTTTTAAATAAAGCTTTATTGTTCAGATTATTACAGGTGTTCCTCTTTTTTTTCCCCCATAACTTCCCTCCACCCGAGCCTCCACCCTACCCCATGCACTTACCCTATCTTCATCCATAGATGTAAGATTTTTGTGCAATCTCTTCCTGCACCCATCACACCCTCTTCCCCCTGAGAATCGTCAGTCCACTCCTTTTCTATGTCCCTGATTCTATTATATTCATCCATTCTGTTCATCAAATTTTTCATTCACTTGATTTTTAGATTCACTTGGTTGATACGTATTTGTTGTCATTTTGTTGTTCATAGTTTTTATCTTTACCTTTTTCTTCTTCCTCCTCTTCTTAAAGAATACCCGTCAGCATTTCATCTAATCCTGGTTTGGTGGTGATGAACTCCTTTAGCTTTTTCTAATCTGTGAAGCTCTTTATCAGACCTTCAATTCTGAATGATAGCTTTGCTGGGTAGAGTAATCTTGTTTGTAGGTTCTTGCTATTCATCATTTTGAATATTTCTTGCCACTCCCATCTGGCCTGCATAGTTTCTGTTGAGAAATCAGCTGACAGTCATATGGGTGCTCCTTTGTAGGTAACTAACTGTTTTTCTCTTGCTGCTTTTAATATTCTCTCTTTGTCTTTTGCTCTTGGCATTTTAATTATGATGTGTCTTGGTGTGGTCCTCTTTGGATTCCTTTTGTTTGGGATTCTGTGCACTTCCTGGACTTGTAAGTCTATTTCTTCACCAGGTGGGAGAAGTTTTTGGTCATTATGTCTTCAAATAGGTTTTCAGTATCTTGCTTTCTCTTCTTCTGGCACCCCAGTAATTCGGATGTTCATACACTTGAAGTTGTTCCAGAGGCTCTTTACACTATCTTCATATTTTTGGATTATTTTTTCTTTTTGCTTTTCTGGTTGAGTGTTTTTTGCTTCTTTGTATTTTGAATCTTTGGCTTGATTCTTGTAGTCCTCTAGTCTGCTCTTAGATCTCTGTATAATATTTTTAATTCAGTTAGTGTATGTTTAATTTCTAGTTGGTGCTTTTTCATATCCATGAGGGTCTCGCTAAATTTAACATTATAACAGTGGTATTGAATTCTATATCCAGTCCTTTGCTTTCCTCCATTTCTTTCATTTGTGATCTGTTTCTTTGTCTCTGCATTTTGGCTTCTTCTCTGAGTTGATAGAGTGCCTTTGTGTGCTGGTGTCCTCTAGGGCTCAGTGGCTCAGCCTCCCCAGTTACCTGAGGTGACTCTCTTGGTGCACCCCTTTGTGGACTGTGTGCACAATCTTGTTATAGTATCACTGGGAGGAATTGACCTCCAGACCAATTGGCTGTGAAGATCAGCTGTGTCTACTCTGGGAGAACCTCTATGCTGGAGACACCCTTATGAGACAAGATCTGCAAAAGCCTCTCTGCTCAGCTTGGATGGGGCAAAGTGTCAGGGCGGAGCAGACAGCATTGGCTTCCCATCAGCCCTTCCCTATGAGGCCCCTGTGTCTCAGTGTCTGTGGTAATCACTGCAAGCACCTCTGAGAAAAAGCTGCCCTCAAGTTCCACCTGCTGCCAGACAGTCCCTTCTCCCCAAATGAGTCTGGGTTCCCAGAGTCTCGCCCGGAACTGGAGCTCAGTGCAGTTGCGAGCTTTTGTCTCCCTCCCACTTGAGAAAGCCAGCTGCATACTTAGTTGGCTGCCCTCTCAGCATGCATGCCTCAGTACCTCTGACTCCTGCAGCTCCTCTGAGTCTCAGTGTGCTTTTCTCTTTCCTGACAGTCCAGTTTTACCCCTTATGAGTCTGGGTCCCCAGAGTCTTTCCCGGAACTGGAGTTCAGTGCAGTCAGGAGCTATTGTCTCTCTCCTGGTTGAGATAGCCAGCTGCGCAGTCAGTTGCCAGTCCTCTTCATGCATGCGGCTCAGTATCTCTGCCTCTTGTGGCTCCTCTGAGTCTTAGTGTGCTTTTTCTTTCCTTCTAGTTGTAGAATTTCCACTCAGCCAGCCTTCTTGCGGTTGTGGATGATGTCCGTTTTGTCTTTTAGTTGTAGTTTTGAAATTGTGCGAGGCAGCAGTTTAGGTGTTTACATTTGCTGCCATCTTGGTTTCTCTACTTTGCTCTTGAATCTCTGATATAGAGATTCACTAGCACAGTTATGATGGCCCTTTTTGATTTGCTAAGTAACCAGTCATAAAAATTTAAAATTTACTTTCATGTCCTCAAGCAACTTTCCATCTATCTAAATATTCCCCATTCTACAGTGGCCAAATTGAAGTCTTACTTCCTCCGTGGAGCCCGTCCTGACCACTTCTCTGATCTCCTGAGCATTGATTATCCTACTCCTGATGCACTTGGCCGGATTGCCATGTCTAGTGTAACTGCTCATGACTAGAAACTGGGAAGATAGGGACATATCTACTGTATGTCAAACTGAGTCTCATATTGTGGGGAGATAGTACCTGTATACTTCAGGAATTTAATGAAGACTAAATGAAGTACTATATAAAACTTTTTTACAACCTACATAGCAGAATTGTAAGGAATTTTATTGTTGGTTGTTGTTGGCATAACTGCTATATGAATTAGTCTTACATTATAATGTCTGTGAGGGCAGAGACCTATGTTTTCAGAGTCTATCACAATGCTTAACAGTAGGCTTTCAATAAGTATTTGATTTCATTTAATATTTGAATGATTTAGAACGTTCTCTTATGTCTATTAAATAATATAAAGTAGAAATGATAAAGTTAAAGAACTATAGGGAAAGGTTAAACTTTACCGAAAATGTTATTTAATTTTTTTCTCCTTCACAAATCTGATAGGTTTATCTCAACATGTAGTTACCAACTATAAGCAAGTAATTCAACTCTTGGAGGAGGGAATAGCAAACAGGTAACACCTTTGTTTGTTCCTATCATTCTTTTGGGCCTCATTCTTCAGTCCTGTGTTCTCATCTCCCTTTGGCGTGTATGAATGATGTTTATCTCTGCAGCTCCCCAACTCCTGTAGGAGGCCTTTCTCACACAGCAATGTGCCTACAGTGAGGTGCAGTGACTTAAGATTCAGTGCTCGTCTCACTAGTAATGAGATGGTCTTAAACTGAAGAATGATGGACTTATATTTCGTAAAGGGAAGGCTCTCCTGACTTAACATTGGAATGAATTTATGAGGGAGACTGAATTCTGGCTTAAGCAGTATGTCTTTCTGCACTATAATTCAAGATCTAATTTTAAAGGTCTTTCTGACGCTATGAGATGAGTATTTTCTGTTTAATCATAGCAATCTCTGTCTTTGAGGTTTCTTCTGCAGCACGTCCTTTACCTCCCCCGTCTTTATTTAATGGGTCTGTCTTGGGGATATTCTTCCAATACCACTCTTTAATATTCCCCCTTTCAACTGTGATTTTTGTCTCTGTTGCTTAAAAACAAAGTTCTAATGTATTTTAGCATGAAGATACATTCCCTTTTATTCTCCAATATCAGTTTCTAGAATACTGCTTCTGCCCTCATTGGACCATCTCCTAAGTATACTGGACTAAATATGGATGTTTTATGATTCTTATCTGTAAGCCTCAACATTGGCATTCCCTTGTGTTCCCTATTGATCCCCAAGGATTCACCAACCTTAAACAATTCTCGTCCTAATTGTCTTGCCTTGTATACGTAGAATCACAGCAGCTACCCATGTTCATGAGGCCAGCAGCAGATCCCATGCTATCTTCACTATCCACTACACACAGGTTGGTTACCTCTTATATTTGGTTAGAATTCTTCCTTTCCTAGTCCCTTTTGACTTCTTCCATTTACAGGTCTAATAAGCTGTGCACCTAGAAGTGATATAGGCATAGTAAGACTAATTAAAATATCTTCTACTTACGTTTCCTTTTAACATTTCAAAGAGCTTTCATGAATGTGATGAGTATGGGCTTTTAAAGCAAATAGCAAGATTGAAATAAAAAGCGTTAAAATGAAAGAAGAGAAGATACACTTCTATTATGATGGAATGAGGAGATCAACAAGTGCTATGCCCCAAAAGCATATAAAGCTGGACAAAACTGTCAAAAGCAACTCTTTCTCTATTCTAAAAATAGACCTCAAACATATGATAAACTGAGAAGCATACATTCAAGAAAACTAGTGAATGTACACTATGCATATGAGTTGTATAGTGTACTCATACATATAGTGGACTTTCTTGGGCTGCTCCCGTCCCTGCCTCTGATAATGAGGTAGTTCAGTCGGGGAGGGGAGTTTGAAAACCAGCAGTTTTGTTGTCGCTGGTGCCAGAGGTGTTGATTTGGGGCATTGTCGGTTAAAGCGGTGATCTCAGTGGTAAGTGACTAAGGAGGGCCAGTGGCTCCATTAGTCTTAGATTGTGGTTCTGTTTCAGGCAAGAATGGAATGGCAGGCTGACGGGATGTAACGGATTCTGAGGGACGATACGGCCACAGAGGCCGTGATGAGACCCGCGTGTCCTGTGCGCACACAGAGACCAAACAGGCTCAAGCCAGCCACACGGCCCTGACTGGCAGGATCTGCACACACGCAGAGGAGACACAGGCCCTGTGACTAGTGAATGCTGGGGAGAACTTAAACATGGCCTGGATCTCTTATTTCTAGCCCACATAGATCCGCCAACAGAAAATAGAAGCCTTATTGGCTCAAGGTATTTGATGACAACTTCTGACCAGTCTTTGCCTAAATACTAAGCTATGTAGATACAGCGTGGCTTCTAAGAAGCTGAAAACAGCCATGGGGAAAAGCCTACTGAGACTGCTTTGTCTGCATATTAGGGGGAGTCAGATTTTAAAGATTCCAGGCAAGTTACCAAACAAAACAACCACTACTACCACCCTAAATAGGAAAAAAATCAGAATAAAGTGGTGTTACAATATATTATCTAAAATATCTAGTATTCAACCAAAAATTATTAGACATGGGCCCTAGCCGGGTTGGCTCAGTGGATAGAACATTGGCCTGCAGACTCAAGGGTCCCAGGTTCAATTCCGGTCAAGGGCATGTACCTTGGTTTGCGGGCACATCCCCAGTAGGGGATGTGCAGGAGGCAGCTGATGGATGTTTCTCTCTCATCAATGTTTTTAACTCTCTATCCCTCTCCCTTCCTTTCTGTAAAAAATCAATAAAATATATTTTTTAAAGAAATTATTAGACATGGAAAACAAATGTGACCCATGCTTAAGAAAAAAAATAAAAACAGTCAATAAAAATTGGCTCTAAATGCTCCAGATATTGGATTTAGTATACAATGGCTCCAAAGCAGGTAACAAAAATATGTTTAAAGAACTGAAGCAAACCATTTTAAGAATTAAAGGAAAGCATGATGGCAATGGCTGTAAGAAATTTCACTAAAATGATATAAATTTTTTAATGGGAATTCTGGAATCAAAATGTACAGTAATTGAATGAAAAATTCACTAATGGAATTCAATAGCAGATTTGAGATGGCAGAGGAATTATTTTTGAAGACAAATACAAATTAAAGAGAAAGTAACAGAGCCACTCAGACCTGTAGAACAAAATCAAGTCTGCCAACATAAGTGTAATGGGAATCCCAGAAAGAGAGAAAAGAGAATAGTCATAAGAAAATTGTGAAAAATAATGGCCAAGAAAATTCTCCAGATTTGTTCAAAATCATTAATTTACATATCAAAGATGCTTAAGAATGCCAAATAAAATAAACACAAAGAGAGCCATACCCAGACACCTCATAGTGAAACTGTTGAATGAGGTAGAGAAACTCTTAAAATCAGCTAGGGAAAAAGGACTCATTATGTACAGAATAATTACATGATTAATGGCTGACTTATCAGAAGTATTGGACACCAGAAAACAGTGATAAAAAATAAAACTGCCAACCAATATTTATATATGTAGCAAAACTAGGTTTCAAAAGTGAAGATGAAATAAGGACATTCCAACATTGAAAACACACACACACACACACACACACACAAAAACCACCCAGAATATAGCAGCCCTACATTACACTAAAGGAAATCTTTCAGGCTAAAATAGAGTGATATATTCTTTCTCATTTCCTCTAATGTCATTAAAAGAATAAAAATTTATGAAACAATAACATAATGCTGTGTTTTTTATCATATGTATACATTGTCATACATTCATGAAAATAAACAGAAAAACAAATATAGTTCTGAACACATTAATAATTACATTAAGTGTGAATGGATGAGGATACAAATTATCAAACTAGGTAAAAGCAAGACCCAACTATATGCTATCAGAAACACTCCTCAGATTAAAAGATACAGATAGGTTGAAAGTAAAGAGATGGAAAAAGTTACACCCCCTAAATAGTAACTGTAAGAGAGTTAGAATACTATAATAGTGTCAGGCAAAAAAAAAAAAAAGTTTAAGACATACTAGAGACAGACATTTCATCAAGAAGATACAACAGTTTTAAATGTATGTGCTCCAAAATGGACAGAATTGAAAAGGAAAATAGACAGTTCAGTAACAGCAATTGATTTCAGTGCCCCACTTTCAATAATTGATAGCAATAACTAGGCAGAAATCCACAGGGATATAAATTTGAGTAACATTTTCAACCAATGTGATCTTACATTTAAAGAATGCTGCACTTAACATCTATATACATATACAGTATAGACATCTGTTTGTTTGTTTTTTAACGAAGTGGCAAAGGCAATTAAATAGCGAATGTCTAGTCTTTTCAACAAGGAGTGGTAGGACAATTAGGTATCATACATTAAAAAAATGAAAACAAAGGAATACAACTTTGATCTATACTTTGTACTTTATCTAAAAATTAACTCAAATGGATCATAGACATAAATGTAAAATCTGAAAATATTACTCTTATAGAAGATAACATGGGAGCACTTTTGTGATCTTTGATTAGGTGAAGTTTGTTTTTCTGCAAAAAGCTTTATTGTTTCATTTAGTCAAATGCATGGGAGAGGGCTCCAGGGTAGTTAAAAGAATTGCTAGTAGTTTCGGGAAGAGGCTCAGGTAAAATCCAGAGACACCAAGGGGATGCAGGGGGGCCTCTGAAAGGCCTCTGGGCTCCAAAGGCTCCTAGTTATGCTAGAGGGTGAGCCTTTCGAAGAGATACTCGCCCAGCCTGGGAGCCGGCCAGACTGTGGATGTTAGTCCAGCTTCTTGATCAGTTTCACCTCCTCATCCAGGAAGTCACAGAGATGAGGGTCTACACAGGTAGAACTCAGAGCCTGCAGCTCCAAAAGGGCCTTGTTCAGGCTCCTCTCCAAGGCCAGGGTGGCTTCCATGGTGACCTGAGTTTTGCCCACTCATCTTGGGAAGGCTTCAGCACGTCCTAGAAGAGAATGTGGCCACCACGCTTGTTTTGCAAAAGAAGCGGCCCCCACCCTCCAGAGCCACATCCTGGCTGTCGAAATAGTAGCCCAGAATGAGGCAGATAGAAGAGGCCCGCAGAGGCAGGTTGGCAGCCGATTGACTGCTGCCTCCACCTGAGTGGAATAATTCTGACAAATTTGGGAGCTCATGGTTGTTCAGCAATAAGGAGTTAAGGTAGAAAAAAACCAGTGTGTTGGCTGGACCTGGTGATGGTTCTGAAGGTGGTGACTGGATGAGATGCAGGAGAGTGGTCAGAAGCTGGAAGAAGGGGTGTCCTGGGTCTGTTCTGTCCAAACACTGTTGAAGCAAGAGACAGATCTGGGACTGCCAAGGCACTGCCTAAAAATTTTTTTTTTTTAGATATGACACTAACAATGCAAATTGAACAAAAGAACAAATGGAAATTTGGAATTGGTCAAAATTTTAAACTTCTATTCTTTGAAAGACTTTCCTATATAATAAAAGGGTAATATGCAAATTAACCATCACTCCATCACAAAGATGGCGGTGCCCAGTCCTCTCAGCCCCGCCGGAGACCCCAGTCCTGGAGGGGCGGCCGCTGAGAGCAGGCGGTGTGAGCGGTCTGGCAGAATGCTTGCTTCGTTGCCCTGGCGTTGAGGCGAGCGTTTTGCGTCCAGCTATCCGGCCAAAGATGGGTCTCTGGGCAGTGGGTGTGGAGCGGCCAGGCCCCAGAGAGAACTGCACACGGATTTGTGCACAGGGATACTAGTTAGAGAATAAAAAGAAAAGCCACAGATTGGGAGAGTTTATTTGTAAAACATACATGTGTGATAAAGTATTTGTATCCAGAATATATAAAGAACTCTCCAAACTTAATAAAACAACTCAAAACAATGGTAAAAATTTTGCACCAACACTTCATTAAAGAAAATATACAGATGGCAATTAAGCACTTGAAAAGATGCCCAACATCATTAGTTATTACAGGATGCAAATTGAAACCAAACGAGAGATCACTACTCACCTTTTAAAATGGCTAAAATTAGCCCTAGTCAGTTTGGCTCAGTGGATAGAGCATCAGCCTGCAGCCTGAAAGGTCCCAGGTTTGATTCCGTTCAAGGGCACATCCCCGGATTTCGGGCTATATCCTCAGTGAGGGATCAGCCGATCAGTGATTCTCTTTCGTTGTTTCTCTCTCTCCCTCTCCTGTCCTCATTGAAATCAATTTAAAAAATCTATTAAATAAAATGGCTAAAAATTAAAAACAGTTATTCTAAATAGTGGCAAGATGTATAGGGGCTGGAGTTCTCATACACTACTGGTGGAAATGGAAAGTGGTACAATAACTTTTTTGGGGGGGTACAATAACTTTTAAAAACAATCAGTTTCTTTAAAAATTTAAGATATGCCTATCATATGATCACTCCTAGGTATTTTTCCCAAGACAAAAAAAAAAGTCCATACAAAGACTTGTACACAAATATTCAAATACTCATATTTGTACTTGTATAAAATATATTTTATAATAAATTATAAAATTTATAATTGTTCAAAACTGAAAACAACCCAAATGTCCATCAAGAGTTGAATGGATAAACCAGGCAATGGAATACTACTCAGCAATAAAAATGAATGAACTACTGATACATACCTTAAAATGTATGAATCTCGAGATAATTATGCACAGTGAAAGAAGCCATACATTATATGATTCTATTTATATGAAATATCCTGAGAAGACGAATTCATAAAGACAGAAAGTTGTGAGTGGTTGCCTAGGGCTGGGGATGGAAATGGAGACTGATTGCAAACACACTTGAGGAAAATTCGGAAATATTTTAAAGCTGGATTTTTTTGTGATGGATGTACAACATTAAAACAAAACAATAAAAAAATTGAATTAGGGGGAAAAAGGGACAAGTAGTTTTGCTCTTGAGGGCTGGATGCCTCTGAATACCAGTATAATATAAAGATGCAGAGTGCTTGCCCTAGCCCAGCGATTCCCAGCCCGTGTTCTGCAGCACACTGGTGTGCTGCACAAAGCTTTAAAACATGCAGTACCTGACTATTTAGTCAGGGGTGCTGACCTCTTTTCCTTTAGAATGTCAAATAAGAAAAATGAGAACAGTTGACACAATAGCCGCCCAGTGAGAATGAATCAAAATTACCAGTACACCTAATTTTTTGTCAGATCAGCAAAAAATACATTTTTTGATGTGCCACAGAATTTTAGTAATTAGTTTGTGTGCCATGAGATGAAGATGGTTGAAATTCACTGCCGTAGTCAGTCAGCCTGATGTGACCCAGGATAACAAGAGAGACGAACCAAACCTCCAACAGGGTCCCAACCTGCTGTGAGAGTCGGGGCTCCTGGAGAGAGTTGAGCTTTTGCCTGATCAATTGTACTAAAATTCTTTTTTTTTAAAATCTTTTTAAAAATATATTTTATTGATTTTTTACAGGCAGGAAGGGAGAGGGATAGAAAGTTAGAAACATCAATGAGAGGGAAACATTGATCAGCTGCCTCCTGCACACCCACTACTGGGGATGTGCCCGCAACCACGGTACATGCCCTTGACCAGAATCGAACCTGGGACCCTTCGATCCACAGGCAGAAGTTCTATCCACCAAGCCAAATCGGTTAGGGTTGTGCTAAAATTCTTGGCGACAGAGGACTTTTTGGGGATTTGACCAGTTTTTTCAGTAGAAGTCTTGCTTATGTTTTCAGTGAAGCAAGGACCCAGAGCTTACTGATTGTATCTATTAGATATTGAGATCTCATCTGGCACACTTGAATATAGATTTTTTTAATGAGTTGGCTAAAAATCTAAAACATCACCTTGGTTAGGAGGGTGTCTAAGGGGGAAAAACCTCATTGTTCCAAATGACAAGGTTTAAATGTGTTTCTACCTTAGGTGGTTCTGGAGAACAGCCTCCCCTCTGAAGTCACTAGCAAGATCAACCTCGTGGACCTAGCAGGCAGGTAATTAGCTTTCAAAGCCATTCCCTTGGCAGTGACCTTGTTCTTGCTCATTTCTTCAGGGAATAACCTTGTTCCAACCCTTTTCATATTTCAACAATCCTGAAAAAATTACAAAAGAAACGTATTCTTTGAATACTAGGTTAAGAAATTATGGCTTCTAGGAACTGGAAAGTTTTATGTTAGGGGATCTCAATCCTAGTTGTCCATTAAAATCACCTGGGACCTTTTAAAATTCCCAATGCCTGTGCTGCACCTTAGACCAAATAAATCAGGTTATCATTGGGGTCTGGGGAATGCAAGCATCGGTAGTTTTAAAGTCTCAGTGCTAGCCAGAATTGAAAAATGCTGCTCTAAAAAGCATTCCTTTGACTTAGTTTTTATTTTTATGCATATCTCTACATTATTAAAAAAAAAGTTTTGTGTTGTTTTTTAATATTGTGGCTTTGAGGAAAAGATTCTGTCTTTTAAGTATTAGAATGAAGCATGAATTATAATCACATGTCTAGAAAGAAGAAAGTCTTGGGGACAGTGTGGTCACAGAAAAGTAAGATGAACTAAGGAAGTTTTCTTATTTTAAAACTCCTAAATAATTAATATGGCACATCATTCCCTTAAAAAACTAAGCACAAAAAAACCCAAAAACAACTAAGTGCTATTTGGAATGAACTATATCAGTTAATCAGAAGTATAAATTTTGACTATTGCCCATTTATTTTAAAAAAAAGGAATTTGAGACAGTTAATACAGATATCATAAAGTAATGACAGTAATGACACAGATAACATAAAGCCATTAATGTGTGAAATAAAACAAAGGCAGAGGGGCAGTGGCTATACCAAAAAGCTATCCTATATAATAAAAGCCTAATGTGCTAAGTGTCCAGTCAACCAATCAAAGCGTAATATATATTAACTAGAGGCCCAGTGTATGAAATTTGTTCAAGGGGGTGTGCATGGGCCAGCCTGCACCCTCAAGAGATCTCCAACTTCCTGTTCCAGCAGTAGGACATCCCTCTCACAATCTAGGACTGCTCCCAACTGCTTACTTGCCTGCCTGCCTGATTGCCCCTAACCGCTTCTGCCTGCCAGCCTGATCACCCCCTAACCACTCCCCTGCCAGCCTGATCGATGCCTAACTGCTCCCCTGCCAGCCCAGTAGCTCCTAACTGCCCTCCCCTGCAGGCCTGGTCACTCCCAACTGCCCTCCCCTGCTGGCCATCTTGTGGTGGCCATCTTGTGTCCACATGGGGGCGGCGATCTTGTGTGTTGGAGTAATGGTCAATTTGCATATTACTCTTTTATTAGATAGGATGATATGCTAAGGTCGTTCAACTGCACGCTATTACATGCACTGACCACCAGGGGCAGACGCTCTGACTGGTAGGTTAACTTGCTGCTGGGGTCTGACTGATCGGGTCTGAGTGAGACGGACAGGACATGCCCTGGAGCCCTCCCATGGTCCCTTCCCAGCTTGCCAACCTCCTGTATCCCTCTTCAGCCCCGATTGTGCACTGGTGGGGTCCCTCGGGCCTGGCTTGTGCCCTCTCGCAATCTGGGACCTCTAGGGAGATGTTGGTTTCAGCCCGCTCCCATAGGCCAGGCCAAGAGACCCCACTGGTGCATGTATTCATGCACCAGGCCTCTAATCTCTCTATATAAAAAGCCAGCAATTAGAACACTGTAATGACTGGAACAACCAGTTGCTATGACACCCACTGCGGCCAGCGAACTGGCCTAATTGGGGGTGGAGCTGGCCAGCCAACCTCCTGGGGTCCCTGCCCCCAGCTGTTCTCCTGATTGGTCTCTCCCACCCTGATTGAGGGTGGAGCAGCTGAACAACCCCCCTGCAGCCCTTCCCCCCAGCTAGGCCTGCCCCCAATCAGCCCGTCCTACCCTGATTGGCCTTTGGCTCCTCCCCAAAGCCAGCTCTGCCCCTGATCAGAGTGGGGGGCTAATCAGGGGCAGAACTGGCTTGGGGGAGGGGTCACTGGCTGATCAGCCCCCCACTCTGATCAGAGGCAGGGCTGACTGGCCAACCACCCATGGCCTCTCCCCCAGGCTGCTGGCGCCAGCCAGACCCTACCTGTGCACAAGTTTGTGCACTGGGCCTCTAGTCCTATATAGTAAAAGGCTAATATGCAAATTTCCTCCTCAATTAGGAGTTTGACTAGGGAGTGGGGCCAGCCAGCCAACCGCTCGTAGCCCCTCCCCAAGCCGGCCTCGCACCCAATTGGCCCTGATTGGGGCATTCTGGCTAGATCCCACCCGTGCACAAATTCATGCACTGGGCCTCTAATGCTAATATAATTATTGTGAGTATTGCATTTGGCTAGAAGGACTCTGGCAGCTAAAATAAAAACAGAAATATAATGAATTATTTGATTTTTAATGCCTGAGAAACAGGAGCATGCTAGTTCATTACAAGATGATAACTTTTTTTCTGAAATTCTAAAAGGAATTTATTGGATCTTTTTTGTGATGTACAACATAATGGATAGTATCTTCAGCAATATTGTAAGGATAGATGTATACTTTTTTTGTTTGTTTTCATTGACTGTTTTAGTGAAAAAGCAGACCCCAGTTACTGTAAGGACCGGATCACTGAAGGAGCCAATATCAACAAGTCTCTCATGACTCTGGGAATTGTCATCTCCACCTTAGGTATTTGGCTGATAGGCTGGATCTTCATAGTGGGAGGGAGGCTTTGGAGAATAACTCATGTATTTCCATTTTATCAAAATGGGGCAGATACAGGTTCTTTTTGATGTAGTTACCTTCTGGTTTAGAGCATAAAAATAGATATTTATCTGTTGTTTTAGAATACAAGTTGGCCATTATCCCTGTACTCTCATTTCAGAAAGAAGAGAGACTAACACATTGTGTAACTCAAGTACTCCATGTCATGAGTCCAAAGTCTTATTTATAACTCAAACATAAAGCATCTTACTGTATGCAGAAAGGGATTAGGAAGTGCTCCCTAGCCACTATTTTCTTTTAATGCATTTGTTTCAGGATTTTTTTTCTTCCAATTTTGTTATTTTTTTGTATTTTAAGCCCAGAACTCTCAAGTATTCAGCAGCTGCCAGAGCCTTAACAGTGTAATTAGAAGTGGTGGTGACAGTGGGAATTCCGGCTCTCCTGGGACCAGCATTGAAGAGGGACCCTCTCGGCGGCATTCTTATATCCCATACCGGGACTCCGTGTTGACCTGGCTGCTGAAGGACAGCCTTGGAGGCAACTCCAGAACCATCATGGTTGCCAGTGAGTAGGAAGCTGGGACTGGTTCGGGTTAGGACAGGTACTATGCCTCAGAGAAAGGGCCATGAGCGTCTCTTACACAGATGGACAGTAACAGCAAGGCAAGTGGTTATGAGCTGGGTCAGAGGGCTCGGCATGATTTTTAACTTTCTCCTTGTACTTTAGCCGTGTCTCCTGCACACACTAGCTACAGTGAAACCATGAGCACACTGAGATATGCATCCAATGCCAAGAACATCATCAACAAGCCACGGGTGAATGAGGTGAGACCTTCATCTGAAGTCCTGGTCTGTTATCCTATATAATAAAAGTCTAATATGCTAAGTATCCAACCGTTTGACAGTTGCTATGACACATACCACCAGGGAGCAGACGCATCGACCAGTTGGTTAGCATGCTGCTGGGGTCCGGCTAGTTAGGACTGAGCAACACGGGCTGGACACGCCCTGGGGCCCTCCTGTGGTCCCTCCCTGGCCCTGACGGTGCGCCGGTGGGGTCCCTCTGCCTGGCCTGTGGGGAACGGGCTGAAACTGACTCTCCAATATCCCCTGACGGGTCCCAGATTGTGAAAGGTGCAGGCCAGGCCTAGGGACCCCAACAGTGTGTGAATCCGTGCACAAGGCCTCTAGCACTTTACATAAAGGACTCCTTTTATTTTTCCTCTCACTGATGTCATTCTTTTAAGGATTTTTCTCTCTGGTGACAAGCTTTCTGACTTTGTTTTGTTTTCTCAAAGATTCTTAACTCCCTTCGGATAGTGACAAAACCCTCACCAGCTTAGAAAATAAAATTTATTTTCCAGTTAGTAAATCTTGCCAAACTTGTTCTCTGAATGATAAGGAAGTGAAATTCTTTTTTCTAGTGTTAACACTCTTCTCTCATATCTCTACTGACTTCATTTATAACCTTGTATGAATAATTTATTTTAGATATTTTCGTAACACCATTCCTCAACATTCCTGGTGTACCATTGTCACTATTAGAAAGATTATTTCCTTATTTATTTATTTACCTAATATTTATTATTTATTTACTAAATTTATTCTGAGTTTATGTTAATACATGCTTATATGTTAATGTATGCAAATGGTAGTTATGTCTCTGTTTCAGGCTAAAATAGGCACATAATAAATTCATTAGTTTTGAAAGCTGAATAATAATGAGAACATTCCAAAAGTTCCTTATCTACTTTGCAATTTTAGTGAATAGTTCCACAGCAGTGATTACAAACTAGTGACCAGACAGATCTAGCCCATCTGTGGACTATTTTAAAAGGCAACGTAATTGTAATTAGCTCAGGCCAGGTGGATTAGTTGGTTGGAGTATCTTGCAGTGCATCAAAAGGTTGCAGGTTCCATTCTGGTCAGGGCACATATCTATGTTGTGGGTTCAGTCCCCAGTGGGGGCAGCAACTAATCGATGTTCTCTCTCAGGAAGCAACTAATCGATATTCTCTCTCTCTCTCTCTCTCTCTCTTTCTCTCTCTCTCTCTTTCTCCCTCTCTCTCTCCCTCTCTCTCTCTCTCCTCTCTCCCTCTCTTCCTCTCTTCCTCTCCCTCTCTTTCTGCTTATGTCTCTGTCCTCCTTCCTCTTTCTCTAAAATCAATAAAAACATATTTTTAGCTGAGGGTTAAAAAAGGCAATGTAATTAAACAGGTACTAAGTTTAGTTACAATACAGAAAGATTAGCACCTACTATCTGGAATGCCCTGGCATTGGTTACCTGCCTGACCTCCTGCTCTAGGACAGTGATTCTCAAACTTCAGTGTGTATAAGAATCTTCTGGAGAGTTTATTAAACCACGGCTTTGGCCTCAGCCCTCAAGAATTTCTGATTTAGTAGGTGTTGGGTAGGGACAAAATTTGTATTTCTAACAAATTCTTAGTCCTGGGACCACATTGCAAGTGACTATCCCAGAAGGTACTCCCAAGAAGCAATCTACTTCCAAGCTAATTGCATGAAGCATCTTATAGCTATCCAGGGTCTGATATCAATGAGTTCTCCGTGTTTCAGGATGCAAACGTAAAGTTAATCAGAGAACTCAGGGAAGAGATTAGAAGACTGAAAGCCATGCTACTGAGCTTCGAACTGGTATGCAAGCAATCACAACTCGTATGTATTCAAGAACTCCTTTTCTTCCACAAAGAGTCTGAGTCCTGCTTCACTGTGTTCTCACCATCTTTATTGTCCAAGGGCATTTGCCTGAATGGCTCTTATTCTGTGTGGGGGCATATAAGGGAGGTGGGGCCCTCCAGAAAAATTCCCTTGAATTCACCTTCTTTGTGTCAATCTGAGCCCAAATATTTAAGCTTCTGATTTATTTCTGATTTTAATTATAGTCTTTCCCTTATCTGCATCTGATGTCTCCTCATCAGAGTAAGGGTGGGACTCATGAAACACAGCTCTTTCTTTGTGCAGAGAAACTTCAGTTCATTGAGTGACGAGAAGGATGGGGATCTGAAGGAGCTGGTTCTCCAGAACGAACTGAAGGTGGGTGTGTGAGGTGGACCCCGTTGTACTTCATATCACCCAGGGAGGTCTGATCTCCTCTATCATTCCTGGGCCCAGGCTGTTACCTCATCAGCACAGTGAGGTTCTGTCGGGTTTAGAGATAACTTTTGTCTTCACTGGGCCTCGAATGAGGGATTTCTTTGTCTGAAGGACTGGTGACAAGCTTTCTGACTTTGTTTTGTTTTCTCAAAGATTCTTAACTCCCTTCGGATAGTGACAAAACCCTCACCAGCTTAGAAAATAAAATTTATTTTCCAGTTAGTAAATCCACCAACCAACATGTATTCATTGAGCACCAAAGAGGTGCTCTGCATGATGCTGCAAGAAATACAAAGCAGTCCCTGCCTTCAAGTGGCTTGCAGTGTAGTTGGAAGCACAGTTAGAGAGTGGTTGAATGTAATAACTGTATGAGTTAGACAAAAGACCTTTGGGAAGGAAAGAATCATGGCTTGGAATTTTCAGTTTAGGTATTACATTGCTGGAGCTGGAAGTGAGAGAACTTGAACTAGACCTGGAAGAACTGATAGAGTTTGTTAGGTAGGTAGAAGGGGTAAGGAATTTGGGGTGAGAGAGGGATAACATGAGCAACGCCATGGAACTGAGAGAATGAGCAGGTGTGGCAGGCCACGGGGAAGCACACCGTGTGAGGAAGGCTGAGCTATCGGGAGTGGGTGCTCCGGGTAGAAGCTAGTGGAGCTGAGGTGAGGGCCAGTTTGGGAGGTGTGAACCAGGGTGGAGATAATGAAGACGTGTAGTAGGGAAATTAATATGACAGTTTTATGTAGGATGGATTGAAGGGGGGGAAGCCTGGAAGCAGAGAGACAACCAGAAAAGAGACTGCTGTCCTGACCCTGTGAAGGGCAGACAAACATTTTGGGTGATTAGATTAAGTGGTGATTCCCAGAGACACTTAAAAGGAAAAAAAAGGCAGGCATTATTTAATGACAGGTTCTATTTAGATCCTGCAACCAAATGTTTCAATTTCCAGTATTCTATGACATCATCCTATGTGTTACTAATTATCCTGGTTATGTCAACATATTATCCAAACTAAACTTTAGGACTATATCATACATCCAGGAGTTTCTCAGAAATTCTGTGTTTAACCATATGTTCTAATTTGGGGTTCAGAAAATACTGTATTTCTATACATAAGAGATAAAGAGTCAAAATCATTCCAGACTTATTAGCAGTTTTGCGGTTAGCAGGCCAGCAGAATTCAAGGGGGCTTGACTCTGCAACAGGCTGGCCTATCCTGTGACATTAGGCAGTGAAGGAGTTGGTGAGAGAGCTGGCGGGGGAACGGGGTGGGGGGGGCGTGTTCAGCCGTGCCTCCAGGTTCTGGGCCAGACTAAGCCAGAGTGACCTGCTGCTCGTATCTGCCAGGTCCCAATCCAGCTCAGCCCTTTGGTTACTCTGTAGTTTTCAAACTTCAACTCAGGGATTATGACATTAAAAATAATTTTTGTAGAGTACATAAAATAGTTGTATGCAAACTTGGCATAGTTTATTTTTTCTTTAGTATTATGAGAGAAGTATTTAGGTGAATTCAGTTTCTCTTTTGGGTCCCTCAGTTCTTCCACTTCCAGGATAAGCTGTGCCTGCCTAGGCATGAATTTACATTCTAAGAAGGAAAAAGGACTCTGCATTCAATATTATTTGTTTATATTCTCTAGATGGTGTTAAGGCCCCTAAGTCTTGGTATATTTACTTTTATTTTTATTTTTTCAATTTAATAAATATTTATTGTTTAGATTATTACATTTGTTCCTCTTCCCCCCCCTCCCCCCCCCCATAGCTCCTCTCCCTCTGGTTCCCACACCAACCACTGCCCTTACCTCCCCACCACTGTCCTCATCCATAGGTTTACGATTTTTGTCCAGTCTCTTCCCGCACCTCCCACACCTCTTTCCCCCTGAGAATTGTCAGTCCACTCACTTTCTATACCCCTGATTCTATTATATTCACCAGTTTATTCTGTTCATCAGGTTTTTAAATCACTTGATTTTTAGATTCCCTTGTTGATAGATATGTAATTGTTGTTCATAATTTTTATCTTCATATTTTTCTTCTTCTTCATCTTCTTAAAGAATACCTTTCAGCATTTCATATAATGTTGGTTTGGTGGTGATGAACTCCTTTAGCTTTTTCTAATCTGTGAAGCCCTTATCTGACCTTCAATTCTGAATGATAGCTTTGCTGGGTAGAGAAATCTTGGTTGTAGGTTCTTGCTATTCATCACTTTGACTATTTCTTGCCACTCCCGTCTGGCCTGCATAGTTTCTGTTGAGAAATCCGCTGAAAATCATATGGGTGCTCCCTTGTAGGTAATTAACTGTTTTTCTCTTGCTGCTTTTAATATTCTCTCTTTGTCTTTTGCTCTTGGCATTTTAATTATGATGTGTCTTGGTGTGGTCCTCTTTGGATTCCTTTTGTTTGGGGTTCTGTGCACTTCCTGGACTTGTAAGTCTATTTCTTTCACCAGGTGGGAGAAGTTTTCAGTCATTATTTCTTCAAATAGGTTTTCAGTATCTTGCTCTCTCTCTTCTTCTGGCACTCCCATAATTCAGATGTCGGTATGCTTGAGGTTGTCCCAGAGGCTCTTTACACTATCTTCAAATTTTTGGATTCCTTTTTTTTTTTTTGCTTTTCTTGTTGAGTGTTTTTTGTTTCTTTGTATTTCAAATCTTTGACTTGATTCTTGCAACCCTCTAGTCTGCTTTTAAGTCTCTGTATAATATTTTTTATTTCAGTCAGTGTATGCTTAATTTCTAGTTGGTGCTTTTTTTTGTTTAAATATATTTTATTGATTTTTTACAGAGAGGAAGAGAGAGGGATGGAAAGTCAGAAACATCGATGAGAGAGAAACATCGATCAGCTGCCTCTTGCACACCCCCTACTGGAGTTGTGCCTGCAGCCAAGGTACATGCCCTTGACTGGAATCGAACCCGGGACCTTTCAGTCCAAAGGCTGACGCTCTACCACTGAGCCAAACCGGTTTCGGCTAGTTGGTGCTTTTTTCATATCTTTGAGGGCCTCGCTAAATCGGCCTTTTCTAGGAACCTCTTGAAAAACCTTATAACTGGTTTTCAACTCTATATCCAGTCATTTTTTTCCCTCCATTTCTTTCATTTGTGATCTATTTTTTTGTCTCCAAACTTTTGCTGCTTCCCTGAGTTGGTAGGGTAGCTTTCTGTGCTAGTGTCTCATCCTCCCTTGTTATCTGAGGTGGACACTCTTAGTGCACCCCCTTATGGACTGTGTGTATAGCTTTGTTGTAGTTAAGTCTTGATTGTTGTTGCTATCACTGAGAGGAATTGACTTCCAGGCCAATTGGCTGTGAGAATCAGCTGTGTCTAATGCGAGAAGACGTGAAAATTTGCAAAAGCCTCTGTGCTTAGCTTGTATGGGGCAAAGTCTCGGGGCAGAGTCTCAGGGTGGAGCAGACAGTCTTGGCTTCCCGTCAGCCCTGCCCTTAGAGGCCCCTCAGTCTTAGTGTCCCCTGGTAGTCGCTGCAAGAACCTCTGAGAGAAAGGCACCCTTGAGTTTTGCCTGTTGCCAGAGAGTCCAGTTTCTCCCCCATTGAATCTGGATTCCCAGATTCTTGCCCGAAACTGGGGTCACTGCAGTTAGAACTAGGGTTTAGTGCAGTCCAGAGCTTTTGTCTTCTTCCTGCTAGAGAAATCCAGGGGCACAGTCCGTCAGTTCTCTCTCTGTGCACTCTCATGCATGCCTCCGGACTTCTGTGTTTCACTGCTCCCCTAAGTTTCCAGCTGACAGTCCAGATTCCCCCCTTATGAGCCTGGGTCCCCAGGGTCTCGCCTGGAACTAGGGTTCAGTGCAGTCTGGAGCTTTTGTCTGCTTCTCTCTAGAGCAAGCCAACAGTACAGTCAGTCCTCTGTCGGTGCACTCATGTGCACGCCTCCAGACCTCTGTGTTTCCAGGCTCCTCTAAGTTTCTGCCTGACAGTCCAGATTTCCTTCGTATGAGCCTGGGTCCCCAGGGTCTCCCCCAGAACTGGGGTCCAGTGCAGTTGGAGCTGGAGTTCAGCACAATCAGGAGCTTTTGTCTCCTTCCTGCTAGAGAAAGCCAGCTGGGCACTCAGCCACCCCTGGGCACTCAGCCGCCCCCATCCTCTCTGCACACGTATTTCTGTATCTCAGGCTTCAATTTGAAGCTCCTTTGTTTCCCCGTGTGCTTTTCTCTTTCCTTCTAGTTGTAGAATTTCCACCCATCCAGCTTTACTATGGTTCTGGATGATGTCCATTTTGTCTTTTAGTTGTAGTTTTAAAATTGTGCGAGGCAGCAGTTTAGGTGTTTACCTATGCCGCCATCTTGGTTTCTCCTCGCTATATTTATTTTTAAAACTGTGATCCTAATGCATAATAAGCCCTCAGGATTTTATTGTTGTTATTTTATTACTATGTGGTATAATAATTTCAGATATTCTCCCTGGGGAGGCTTCTCTTGTGCTTTGTGGTCTCTGAGCCACGTACACACTTACATTATAAGAGGAGATGCTGCTGCTTGAGGAAGAACTGTTAGGTCACCAAAGGATTCCTAGGATGGCTCCCATAGAAGAAGATGGGGAGAGGGGTTATAGATGTCTGACTAATATCTCCATCAATTTAAAAAATAACATTTATCGGGTTTGTCCCCAATTATAAAAATAATACATGCTGTTGCAGAAAACTTTAAAAATAATGTTTATGAAGGAGTTTCTATTTAGGAAAGTAACACTTGCTTATTGTAGAAAACTTGTAAATACAGAGATCTCCCAGAGGAGGTGCAAAGGCCTCTGTGGGGCTTTGAACAGTAGCAGTGCGGAGAGTAAGGAAGTAATACCTGGGGTGGGGGATCAGACCAGGATGCCACCTCAACTTTAGTCCTGCTTCCTGCGCTGAGTCTCTGAGACCACTCCTCTGTCTCTGCAGATAGACCAGCTGAGTAAAGACTGGACTCAGAAGTGGGATGAGTGGAAGGCCCTCATGGAACATTACAGAGTGGACATCAACAGAAGGAGGGCTGGGGTTGTCATCGATTCCAGCCTGCCACACCTGATGGCCTTGGAGGAGGATGTGCTCAGCACAGGTGTCGTTCTCTATCACCTCAAGGTGAGTAGGCAGGTGCGTTCCCTCTTCCCGAGCTACTGGTTCCAGAGGTCAACGAGGGAAAAGCCAGTGGCAGCAGCCGTGTATTTGTGAATTGAGACAGATGTCTCAGAGCAAACTTCAGGTTTGCCCACAGGAAAGAGCTAGCCAGCCAATTGGGACCTGTTTGGCTTTTGTATGAATGGAGCAGAAAACTGGAAATCAGAACAATCACTTTTCTTTTGTAGTTGCTGCTACTGTTGCTTTTATTTAATTCACTTTTGTTCTCTGAACCTTAATTTCCTCATCCTATGTAATAAAACCCTAATATGCAAATTGATCAAATGGCATCGCTATGATGCACACTGACCACCAGGGTGCAGATGCTCAATACAGAAGCTGCTCAGCCAGAAGCTAGGCTCACAGCTGGTGAGCACAGTGGTGGTGGCAAGAGCCTCTCCTGCCTCTACTGCAGGTGGGTGGTAAGAGCAAGGGGTCCCGGACTACAAGAGCCCCAGACTGTAAGAGGAATCAGGCCTTAGCCGGCAGGCGGACATCCCCCCGCCCCAGGGGACCCAGACTGCGAGAGGACACAGGCTGGCCTGAGGGGACCCCCCAGTGCACGATTTTCATGCACCGAGCCTCAAGTTTTAAAATAAGAATGATGCTGCTTATATTCCTTTTCTGGCTTCCTAAAACACACAAATGCAGGCAAGGAAGTGAAATCCTAACCTTAAAGTACCATTGGTGCTTCTGAGCTGTGCAAATGCAGGCTGCTCACAGATGGCTAACGGGGCAGTCAGACAATATGAAATAGTTCCCTTTTAATACTTCCCCATGTCACTCAACCCCAAACCAACAAAATGTGCACTCCCCAAGTCTACATTATTAGGTTTACTTGGGAAAGAAGAGAGGAGAGAGAAAGATACCTGAACCTTAGAGAAAGCATGAGGGAGAGTCTAAAGGGCTGGGGGGTGGGGGGTTCAGGGGTGGGGGCCATGACCTGCAGCCACCCAGAGAAAACAGAATGAAGTTAAGGCTTTCCACAAAGGATTCTCCTCACTGGTTCTTTGTCGCCTGGAGGCAAGGTCCTCATTTCTAAATGAAGCAGTTTGAGAGTCAGTGACCCATGGTAGATAGTTTTATATCCTGACCTCCCTCATAAAAAAAAAATGTCCTGCTGTCGGACAGTCTCTGTGGAAGACAAAATATAATTTACGTGTCCAAATTACGTGCTCACTGAAAATCCAGTCTTTAATCTTCATTCTCATAATTGTCCCCAGTGGACATTAAAAAGGAACAGAGTTTATGGGGCTTGTATAATACTGCTATTATCCCTGGAGAAATTAGACTGCTAATGCTACAGTGCATGTGGTAGTGAGATGTTAGCAAAGCTCGTCATGTGCAGAAAGTCTGTTCTGAGGATAAGCCCTGAGGGAGTTGTCAGAGATTGGGCCTCTCAGACAAAGGTAAAGTAGTTTATTTTATGATACACAGAGTGCAAATTATCTCAGTGAAAACGCCTCAGGCAGAATCTAAATGGTATAGATCCTTCTTAGTCAGAGAGAGCCACAGGGAGAGATTGGAAGTCTGGAAGAGACCAGGTGGATTAAAATGGTCAGTATTGAGTAGAACTGATCTGATATATTGATTGCATTTGGAAGGAACAGATGAAGCTGGAAGTCAAGTGGTAGAGCTTAGAGTACAGCTGAGGGTCAAAGGACACAACTGCCCGTCTGAAGACAGAGGTGCTGGTTTTCCTGCTGAGTCAGTGCACACCCAGGTGGCACTCCCTCCCTGGGTGCGTTTCCAGTGAGCCAGGGAATGGGGTTCCAGTTAGTGCTAATCCTGGCATTACTGCGTATTATGTTCCCATTTTCCCCTTCATTTGTTTACACCCTGGTTTGGGGAACGTAACAGTAATCACTCAGGATTCTCTCTCATTTGTTTTTCTGCTTTGCTGACTTGGTTCCAGATCAGGGACTAGTCGCTAGCAATGCCCTAGGAGCTGTTTTTCCTTGAGCCACCTTAGGAGGAACCTCGGGTGGAAGGGGCCTGAGGGAAGGATCATAGAACACAGGATACAGATATCCTGGAGTTCCCCACCTACGTGTCTTTGTGCTGCTTACCTCCCCTAGGTGAGGAGGCAGAGGGGCAGCAAGCACAGGCACCAATTCAATCCTGTTAAACAGATGCCATCCCATTTTCTGGTTGTTACTGCCCTGTAGCTCTGGAAGTTGTGATGTGCTGTGGCCTTCATCCTTTGGGGAGGAATGTGCCTCATCATCAGGAATGACCCTGAACCCACATGAGGAGTCTTGACCTCTTTCTCTTGATTCTGTTTGGCAGTGCGTGGAGGCCAGTGTCCATTGGCTTGTGTGATCCTCAGTGGCGAAGCAGAAAAGTCTGGGCTCTGGCTATTTGTGGGTGTGCATGTAGAGGGAGGTGCAGAGCCTCAGTCATCACTTCTAGGAGTCTTCCTTTTCACAAGCTCTTTTGGAGAAACTGCAGGGACCACCCTTTTGGCTGTGAACAGTGAAGCCTCTGGGAACAGAGAGGTGGTATGCTGAGGTTGGAAAAGCACGGAATTCTAGCCAAGTTCTCCTATTTAGTTTATGGGTTCCATCAGCTTCAGATTCCTTGTCTATAAACAGGGGATAATAATACCTACATTTTGGGTTAAATAAGAGATGCCTGTAAAGCACTCAGTGCAGTGCCTAGGACATAGCGAATGGCTTGCTCAGTGAATGACGAATACATATCTCAACTGGACATCTCTTTGCCATTTGCTGCCCTCCTCAACAGAGCTGTGTGGTCTGAATTGTCATAATCAAAGGCCAAGAGGCCTTGTCTTCTAACCATGTGACTCATTTATACTAACTCCCATTTCTCCTCCTCTCTTAGACTCTCTTCCAGTCCTTTTTATGATTCTAGATGTGCTTTTGTCCTATTCGTGCTTTATCCTTCTTACAATCTGGTGTTTGTCAAACTTCATCCGCAGACCAAGAAGGTAAAAGTCCTGTGCTCCCATTCACCTTGTAGAACACGTGTGTCTGAGACTGACTAGACCACATGATCCTCAGCCCCTGGGAAAAGCTATCCCTGTGTGCCCACTTCCTCACACCAAAGGTCTCTGATGTCCATGGCTGTTCCCTAACTTCAGCTGTAGGGGTTTGCCAACACCTGTTGGACTTTGCAAAGATCTGGTGCTGCTTTGTTACATATCCCCCCCCCCCCCCCTCAGGTCCTTCTGGCTGCAGAGTGAGTGGGCAGAGCAGTCAGACAGCCTGAACCCAAGTTGAGAAGTGATGGAAAAGCCAGGAGGGGTGGGGAAGACAGGGATGACACTCCAACAAGTGAACTCTGCTCTCGAGGCAGGGCTGTGTCCCTTTTTATTCTCATTTCAATGGCTTTGCTTTTCCCTTTAGGAGGGGACAACAAAAATAGGAAGGATTGACTCAGAGCAGGAACAGGATATTGGTAAGTGACAGAGCGTCTGGCCTGACACTTTGTGGCAGGTGCTCAGGCCTGACAGGTTTCTGCAGAGGAACCGGATGGTGCTCTGAGCGGAAAGGATTTTGAAGTCATAAAGGGCTGTTTCTTTTGCTGCTAGGCTGGGGGACTGCAGCTCTGTGGCTGGGACATGATAGGAGGGGGACCCACATGATAGGAGGTTCCAGGATTAGGAGGTTTCGGGTGATGGCTCTCCTCTCTTGTCATGATTTGAGATCTCCCAGATGTGGATTCTGATCTCATGGGAGGAAGGGAGGAAATGTTCCTCTGGGCCATGCCTCCATCCAGGTGACCCCCACCTCTTCTGTAGTCCTGCAGGGCCAATGGATCGAGAGAGACCACTGCACTATCACCAGCGCTTGCGGGGTCGTCATTCTGCGGCCTGCCCTGGGGGCCCGTTGCCTAGTCAATGGCCGGGAGGTCACTGCTTCCTGCCGTCTGACCCAAGGTGGGACTGTCTACAGCCTTGTTTATGCCAGGATGAGGGATGGACCAGCTCAGTTCTCATGGGCTGACCTCAGAGAACTCAATGAAGCAGTCTTTGCACCCAGAGATCTGAAGGTTTCCTAATAAGTCTTCTTGGCATGCAAGAAGCCCTAATTCTTGGGCCCCAGAATGGAGAATGGATCTGATATTTGTCCCCGTGTTTATTAGCTCTGTGTCCTCGGGAAAGTCTCTGAGCTTCAATTCTTCATCTGAAAAATGGGGATAATAATAAGATTGAACAGCAGGAAGTGTGAGGATTAAATGACCTAATTAATGTAATATTGTTAACAGTGTTCTTGGCATTTAGTAAACACTCATTATCATTATTACTGTCACTCCTACTTTTATTATTAATCTGTTTAAGTTCTGTCTGTCCTTTGGGACTGAGCTTACATTCCCCCTCTTCCATGAAGTATTTCCTGACTGCTACACCTGGAGCACATCTTGCTTCTCCTTTGAGTACCAGTCTCTTCCTGTTCATTAGTTTGATGCATGTGCTGTGCAGCATCCAATGAATATATATTTTATTGGCTCAGCTAAGTTATCCACTTGTTGAGGGTAGGACTTGCATCTCCCAGAGCAGTGCCCTGCATGTAGTGTATTCTCAGAACAGGAGCTGTTGGTCGAATTCTCATCTGCCTCTGTGCCACAGGAGCAGTCATAACCCTGGGGAAAGAACAGATGTTCCGATTCAACCACCCAGCAGAGGCCGCTGTCCTTCGGCAGAGAAGGCAGGTTAGCATGCTGTGCTTTCTGTGTGGCGGCTGGCCTCCCTGTTTCTCCTTTCTGGGGAAGGAGTTTGAGCTTTGTCTGGTTCTCTTGGGAGGGAGAGGAGGGTTGATGACTGCAGTCTTGCTGTACTTTCTTCCCGTTCCCAGGTTGGAGAGGCTGTTGGTGGTAGTGGCTCTTTGGAGTGGCTGAACTTGGATGGAGATGTCACTGCATCCAGGTTGGGCCTCTGCTCTCTGCTTTGGAAGAAAAGGTGAGAAACAGCTGCTCCTTCTGCTGTGAAACCTAGTTTCTTCTTAGTCCATTACAACATGGGGCTGGGAGGAGATGAGGGTTGCAGCCAAGGTCTAAATGGAGCCTGGTCTGCACCAACTTGGAATGTGATTTGAAGATGCTGAGCCAGCTGCTCGGCTGATAGCCGGCAGGGAAGTGGTCTTGGCTCTCATTTATTTCCCCTTTGATATTCCAGCTTTCTTCATCACTGAAAGGCATGGCATTTGTTGTTTCCTATACCTCTTTCCTCTGTCAACCAGATTTAAATGAGTTGTGTTTGTAAGTAGCTTCGATATAGCTTCTGAACTTCACTCCCTGTAAACCTCTTTCTTTCCATGCTGCCTGTGTGGGAGCTTGGGTGTGTGTCTCATAGCTTCCAGGACCATGGCTTTCTCTGAGGTTTTAAAGACACTGTGGGACTGAGACTCCTTTCTTCCTCTTTACCAGCAGTCCAGAACTATGCATAACAAGGCAGGACCTCCAGAAGCAATGTGAAAATATCTTGGGGTTCTGCCCTCTCCCATCCACTTCACCAGCACTGTAACTGTGAGGCGTGGAGCCAGAGTTTTCTATGTGATTGGTGGCAACTGCTTTTCTTCTTCATAGTCATTCTTCACCCATTTCTTCATAGAATGCCCTTCCGGATCTAGATACGTGTGGATTTGGTACTGGGAACAGTGGTATCCTTCTGTCCCCGTAGCCCAGGTGGCTGCTGCCTTGGGGACTTGCTTTAGAAACGTCAGCAGGGGGTTCGGTGCCTGTGAGGCCACTGGTGTCAGGGTGCCGTCCAGTCCCGTGAGCACAGGGCTCCTGGGAGGGTTCTGATGGCACCGGCCCCTTGGTTCCTTCACAGGGACCCACCTGCTCTTTCCTCAGGCCAAGTGAGTGCAAGGGCAGCTGAAGATAGTCTTAGGTCTGACCGTAGTGAGGGATATTGGATGCAGGAGTGGAGGTATTCTGGGGATACCTCCACTGCAGGGATGTGAAGCAGGCACATCCTCACAGTGAGGCTGGTGAGGGCCAAAGGATTCAACAGAGTCTAAGAAGGTGCTGAGGGGTTCTATGGGGGGGGGGGGGCTGGAAGGTGGGAGAGGTGACTCAGGTTCAAGTGCATTAAGGCCAAGATGGACTCAAGACTGAGGCTGGACTGAGGCTAAGATTCTTGCTTAGTCACAGTGGCCCTCCCTTTTTGTAATGAGTCTGTGAAAGGAGGCCTTGTTTAGGGAAGATTTCCGTTGGAGAGATGCACTAGGATCTGCTTTTCCCAGAGTTCATAGGCTCACATAGAATGGCCCTGCAACTTAACGAGCGAGGATGATGGGGTTGGATAAAGCTGCTTCGCCTCCTGGCAATGACAGAAAAGCTGTGTGACCTTCAGCAAGTTACTGAGTCTCTGAGTCTGTTTGCTCCTCTAAGGAGGGGTTCTACCATCTCTCTCTCAGGGATCCTTGAAGTAGGATGAAAGAGCTAGAACATGTGGAGTGCTCTGCAAAGTACCCGACATCCCATAGCTACAGCTCCCCAGTGGGAGGTTCTTATGGCGAGCTGTCCAGGAATGCAGCCTCCTTTCGCTTTCCTGTCCCCATCTCACCCAGCTGACCAGGGAACACTGGTCTCCTTCCTTTTACGGCCTTCTTGGGCTCTCTATCTCCATGGGCACTGACGTGACCTTTCATTAACACTGAGAACGCACCCTTTCATTCAGAGAGGACAGAGAGAAATGGGAGAATCAAGGCCTCCCACTCGCTGCCTCCACTCTTCAGCACCAGCTCTAGGAACCTGTGGGCTGAGCTGGTCCTGCTCAGCTGCCGTAGCCAGCATCCTGTGCCAGTCCTGGTTGAAGTTGGGTGTGTGGGGCTCTGGCCTGTGATTGGGCAGAAGGACTGGGGAAAGAGCCCGTGAGAGTGGAGAAAACTGCCTGTTGTCAGCTGGGTTCCCAGTGGTGTGTGGCTGCATCTCCATGACAGTCTTTCCTCTGCTTTTAAGTGGGGTTGGCTCCAAAGCCTCTCCTTGTCCTAGACTTTCTTTCCCTCCCCTTTCTCTCTGGAGGAGTACCCGTGGGGAGCCTGCAAAGCCGGAGCTGACTCCAGAGAGTTGCAGAGCCATTCTCTGTAAGCCTCTGACTCCAGGGGAAATTGCCAGTCTGCCTTCTTTCCTCTTGCAGCAGTGATCTGGACGAGAGAGGGGTTTGTCTTTGAAACTGCTCTTTGCAGTTTCCCATTTGGAATTTTGGGGGCTTAACCTTAAGTGCCCAGGGCCGGGGAGACACCGTCATTGCTGCTGCCACTGCCGCTGCGTTAGTGAGCAGACGCTGCTGCGTTCTGCTGCAGAAGCTGTCAGGCTCAAGGCAGCCAGGAGGGCACCATGGAGTGCTGGCAAGGAGGGGACCCGGCAGCAGCGGGGGGAGGCAGGAGCTACTCAAGATGAAGGGCAGTCATCTGAGAGAGACAGAGGTCCTTGGCTGGCAGGTAACTGGAAGCTTGCCCTTGGTAATCTACCCAGATATGTAGCCTAAGGTTGTTATTTTCTTTTTCACTTGCTTTTTGGCTGATGTACTTAGCAGGAGAGCCATTTTCAGCCTGATGGCAGGTGGCATGTTGGGTGAATATGGATTGTCTGTAGTGATCCTCCTAGACCACCCCTCCTCATAGGCCCGATGCTGCTGTGAAGTAAACTACTGGGTTGTTAGCAGCTGCCACTTTCCAGGAGGAGGGCTCGAGGGAGCTCACCTCTAGGGGGAAGGAAATTGCAATCAGGGTTCAAGATGGCAGAGAGGAAGCTAAATGCTCTCGGGGAATTCAGAATAAAGATCCCCTTCCTGCCCCGTGGATCTTAGCTGAGTTTTTCTGAGACCCTCAGATGGGCTTATGTTGGAATTCAGCTCTGTGGTAAGACATATTTTGGAGAAGTAGTGCAGGCATGACACATGTGTATAAAATGTTTTCCTGCTTTTTCTGTTCATGTGGTATTAACTGTTTGTTTTTTTTAATTCCAATTACTATTTCTATCCCTAGCCTTTTGCCTCACATGCATCAAAGAGTGTCTTTGCTCTTTTATGTACACTTTGTGCATTTGGCCTTTTGCCCACGGCAGCAGTGCCAGTCTCCCCCATAGTGCACCTGCTAAGGTGTCAGGGCCTGTCCTAGTCCTTGGACCTACAGTACATCGAGTGACCTCACAGAGTCCTTCACCCAGAAGACACTGCTGGTGTGTCAGCTTCTACTATGCACTTCTCATCCGTCCAGCCACTCTCCCTCCCATCCATTCTTCACTGTCCTCCTAGGCCTATAGTAAGAGATATTAATTCCTCTGAGCGAGAGGCAGCAAATGATCTGTTAAGGGCCAGGTAGTATCTTAGGCTCTGCAGGACTTACAGCCTCTGCTGCCGTGACAGCTCTGCCCGTGCGTGCAGCGGCAGCCTGGACCAAACAACGAATGGTGCGGCTGTGCTCCTGTGACGCTTCCCTCACAAAACCCAGCCTGCCCCACCGGCTGTAGACCTCTGCTTTGAAAGCCTCCGAGGTTTCATTCTGGTCTCTGAAATGTAAACCTGAGCAGAGTGATCCTTTGGAGCACACTGCTCGGACTGAGAGCTGGTTCCAGTGCCAGGTCCTGGCACCCTGGGGCTGGAACGAGGGCTCCAGGAGGCTGGATTCCGGCGTTTTTATGAGCCTCTGGTGGATCCTCTGATTCACCCTCCCCACTGCCACCCTGGAGCACCCATGCAGTTAACCCCAATGACAGGGATGGGGTGACCCTGCAGAAACAGCATGTGGGGTCCTCTCTAGAAGGCAGAGTGTAATCTGGGCAAAGTTAGCATGCAGGCCGAAGCTGTCAGTGTTCAGGGGAAGGCTCTCCTCCATGTTCACACAGGAACATGGCGGCAGAATGAAGTATGACTGTATTGTGGAAAATCCAAAATACACTACAAACATCAACTCATAGCTTATCTTTTTAAAAAAACATATTTTACTGGTTTTTTACAGAGTGGAAGGGAGAGGAATAGAAAGCGAGGAACATCGATGAGAGAGAAACATCAATCAGCGGCCTCCTGCACACCCCCCACCGGGAATGTGCCTGCAACAAAGGCACATGCCCTTGACCAGAATCAAACCTGGGACTCTTCAGTCTGCAGACCGACGCCCCATCCACTGAGCCAAACCGGCTAGCACCTCATAGCTATTCTTGTTTCATTTACATACCCATGCACTTTTCCCTGTTCCTCCCCACTGGATCTAAACAAATCCCAGACAGTTTCACCAGAAAACGCTTCTGCGTCTGTCCCTGAAAGGGATACTACAGTCTAATACTCGGGAACCTCCTCCATGCTGGCTCTCACAGGGCGGTGCATGTGCATCCCCTCTCCTCTGGACTAGGGTCTCCTTCCGGGGAACGGGGGTGCAGCACATGTGTGAGATCCTCCATTCCTACAGTGGTTCTAGGCTTCTGCTCCACTTTGTTTCCATCAGAAGACTCTTTTTTTAAAGGACAAAATTTCTTGATTTAGCTAAAATGTTACAGGGTTTTGTTAGCTTGTTTGAAAGTTGCTTTACGTTCTTGGTTATTTTTCTTTACCCAGAATATATTTGTGTTTCTCCTAAACCCACAATCTAAGAATATACTAGTCTGAGGACTGTTCTCCGTCCTGCACTGTGACATCATGGGCTGCCTGTGACACCACGCCTGGGAGTCCCCCGTTGCCAGAAGTCCAAAGCCTCTCTGCCCTGCTGAATTCAGGGGCTCTCTCAGAGAGGCTTCGATGGCCACTGGCTTGTACTGAACTGGGTTTGCATTTCCCTGGGTAACCCCGGCCCCTGTGTGACAGGAAAGTGCTGGGGGAGCAGAGTGAAGAGGAACAGCTACCCGGGACTGGAGATACGCCTCAAAGGACCGATATTCAGCAGCAGGATTTGAAGCAGCGAATCCTAGTGCGACAGATTAGAGCTAACCAGGACCTGGAATTCGAGCAGGCACCCGCACCCGTCAGCTGGCAGGTTAAAGAAGGTAGGTGCCCGCTGCTCACAATGTCTGTTTCATCTTCCAGCCTCTTCATTTTCATGCTTCCCCAGCCTTCTGTATTCTCGCCTTTGTTTTCTTTGTGATACGATGGAATCTTTGGTATTAGGCATTCTCTCCTCTGGTTTAGAGGCCAGAGGCTCTGACAAGGGGCTGGAAGCAAAAATAAGGAAGCAGCTTCCTATTGCCCCTGAGTAATGAACCTCTGCTCACTCACTCTTTCTCATGCGCACATTTGTCCCTGCTTTGCTGCCTACCCTACCACATGCCCCCGCTGTGCCGAGGCCTGGGGCTTCATTCTCTTGCCTGGTGGTAAGGGGATGCCACCCTGGTCAGCTCTTTCACTCTGTACAGGTCCAGCTGTGGCCGGGGTGTCTGAGCCCAGGCAGCCACCGGCAGGGAGGGAGGTGCCAACCTTCTCTCAGGATGTTTTTGGTTTCCAGACCAGCGGTGGCTGCTCGGAGAAGAGACCTGGCTGGCCAGCTTGCAGCAGCAGCAACAGCAAGACCACACAGCAGAGAGAGAACTTGAGGCCTCGGTGCCTACTGATTCTTGGCTTCAGACATATCCCGAGACTCAAGCGTCCCCACTGGTCAGAAGCCAGAAGAGGGCGGTGCCACTCCAGCCCCTGCAGAGACGAGCTCTTCGGGCAGCAGACAGGAACGTAAGGCGAAAAAAGGTCTCATTGCAGCTAGAGAGGAGCATCAAGAAGCGGAGGTTGCTGGAGGCCCAGAAGAGACTGGAGCAGCTCAGGGCATTGTACTGGCTCCAGGATGATGATTCCCCGGAGCCCCCACACCAGGTCCCCAGCCCTGATGCCTTCCCAGGACGTCAGTGTAGAAGCAAATCGACAAGTGGCAGCTTTTTGAGTCTCCGAGAGCTCTGCCTCCGGTACTTGCCCCAGCTACGCAGGTACAGGCAGCATTTGTTCCCTGGAAGCTCTGGCTGAGGGTTACAATCTCGCTGCCCGGCCTAGGCCTCCTCAGTCTATAAAATGGGAAGAAGTGTTTGCTCATCTCTTCCTCATCACCCTCTTCTGCTCTTCTTCTTTCTCTGCAGTTGATATCCACTAAGTCTGGGGCTTTTCCCTTCTCCCACTCAGAGAGGCAGCTCTTACTTCTTTGGTGCAATCTACGTGAACCTTATTTTTTATCTGTAGACTCTGATTATCCACTTACATCTCCTGTGAATTCCTGCCCTCCTCCATCTCATCTTGTCTCAAACCAGACTCTGTCTCTGCATTTCCTCCTCCTCCCTCCCCACCTGAACTGCCACCTCAAGTGAGCTTCTCAACCCCACCTGCCAACTGGTGAGTGAGTGGAACACTGTTTTTCTGACTCCAGGTTCACTTTGGGATCTTCTGGTTTCTTTTCTCCTTCACTCCTTACATTCAGTCAAGGTAAGGATATATTATCTCCCAAGAATGCTTGGGACAGGGGACTGTGTCTACCCCTTTATGTCCTCCGGGCCTAGCATGGTCCTGGCCCGTAGTAGGTACACAATGTCTGTGGTGGTGGTGGCATATTTGCTCACCTCTCTGGTCTTCAGAGTAGAAGGCAGGCTTTAAAAAAAAAAAACACCAACTTCTTATTATGAAAAATTTTAAACATACAAAAATTTGGGGAATAATACCTAACACTTACATTCGGCAATTATCATGATTTAACCAGCTTGCTTTATCTCCCGCCTTCCATTTTCTGGTGAAGTATTTTAAATCCACTCCTAGACAACATGTCATTTCAGTCCTACATAAGGTATACACTTCTAAAACATAAGGACTTTTCTTATACACACATTGTCAGTATCACACCTGACAAAATTAAGATAAATTATTAGGTATACTCTATACCTAGACCATATTCGAATTTCTCCAATTGCCTAAAAATATCTTTTTATAGTTAGTTCAAATTAAGATTTAAATTGGTTTTACACACTGCATGTGGTTATGTCTTTTACGTTTCTTTTAATCAATTTTTTGTTTCATTTCTTTATATCATTGATTTGTTAAAGAGAGTGGGCCAGTTCTTTAGAATGTGATATGTTACAGATTTGTCCATTTGATTTCTTGTAGTGTTGTTTAAATTGTTCCTCTGTTCCTCCTATTGCCAATTAGTTAGAAGTTTTCTTTAAAGGCTTGATTTGATTCACGCCAACCTTTTTGTGAGATAAAATATTGAGGAACAGAGTCTACCTGAGCCCACATTGAGAGCCAGGACTATAATCAACAGTTTCCTTTTGTTCTCACAAAGCTTTCCTTTGACACCAAAGGACGTAGGGACATGACATTGGCCTCGTTTCTCACCTCTTGCAGTGCAGCAAGTGGGACTTTGTAGTCCCTCTGTCAGCAAGAAGTAGGGACTGCTGGCTTTTCTGAGGTGGCTTTCCTTGTCTCCACAGTGTTTTCCTGAATCGGGATTCCTCTAGCACATTATCTCCTATTCCTGACTCTACTGATCAGACATCAGAAAAAACCCAATCAGAAGAGTCTTTGTCCCAGGCTGCTTCTTATTCTCCAAGGACAGGGAGTTTCAGCAACAATGTCCTTCGTTCCTTGGGTGAGGGGCACCTCTGCACAGCCCGGGCGGCCTTGGCCAGGAGGAGAGCCTGGGCCCCAGGCACCTGCTTCAGCATGAGCTCTACATCTTCCAGCATCCAGGAGAGGGAGAGAGGGAGTCGGCAGCCCCACTGGGTGATGTCCCAGAGCTTAGCCTCTCTGAGCCATCCAGCTAACATGCTGAAGTCAAGGGATGAGCCAGGGGCCCTCACGTCTTCCACCCAGGCCAGGAGGACTAAGAGACTGTCGAACTCTGGCCGTGGACCAGCAGGGAGGCGAGAAGAAGGGGACCTTGAGACCCACAAGGCTGCTCACGGAGCCAGTTGCAGTTGCTCACATCCCCATGGACCCAAACAGGCAGCTGGGCATGGAAAGGCAGCTGAAACTTTTTGGACAGAATCCCAACCACCTTCTGCAAACAGGGCATCAAAAGGGCAGCAGAGGGTGCTGGCAGCTAGGGTCAGAGACATTACCAAAACATCCTCTCATTTGCTTCGTGGCAGCCCTTTGAAGAGGCAACACAGTGCAGGGAGCCCAGACACCATGGTCTCACTCACAGATGCCGGCCCAGTGGAGGATCCCACAAGAGAAAAAGAGGGTGATTTATCCGATGCAGATAGCAGTTACTCAGTGGATTCTCTCTCCTGTGTCTGTGCCAAAGCCCCAACGGAGCCACTAAAGCCAGGGAACCCCCCGGGGACGGAATGGCATCTCCCAGAGTCAGAGAACACTGAAAGTGACAACAGCCAAATATCCGAGGACTCGCTGACCGAGAAGGGGAACCAAAGCCCACAGAACAGCCTGGGGGTCAGTTATCTTACCAATGGCCGCAGCTACCCCAGGGCCAGACCTAAAGCGTCTGTGAGGGGCTTCACCACAGGCTCAGACAGGGGCCTGTTTGCCCAGGCTCACAGGAGCTTTTCGCTGGATAGCCTGATTGACGCTGAGGAAGAACTCCGGGGAGATCGGCAAGAAGAGCCTTTCTTCAGTTCAGCGGATGAGATGCCAACAGAGACGTTTTGGCACCTGCAGACCTCCAGTCTGCCTATTGTGAGCCAGGAGGCAACGTGCAGGCTTGGTCCCATCACCCAAAGAACAGGAGCCAGGTTGGATGCCATCCTGCCAATGAGCAGTTCATTTTACCTTGATCCCCATCCCCTGCCCCGCTGTGCACAGCCTGAGTCGGAGGTGGGGGCAAGCTCCCCCGAGCAAGTCACCACTCTGCAAAGCATGCCACTTTCAAGTGGGAGCCCTCTGTTGTCCATGGATTCCTGGTTTTCCTGTGACTCTAAGATCAATCCCAACAGCCCCCTGGGAATAGTGGGTTCTTTATGTCCAAGTCCTGATGTCCAGGAATTTCAGCCCAGTGGTCAGGAGAGGCCTGAATTTTTGCCAAAGATGGAAGAACTAAAGCCATTGGGTACAGAAGCAGTCCTGCCCTGCACTTCCAAACTGCCCACAGGTGGTGCGGAGCTGCCCTGCAGCGTCAGAGCTGTGTACACAATTCCTGCTTCTGATACATCCAGATTGTCCCTCTGGGGGTCATACAGGCTTCTTCATTCCGGAGTTGATGGCACCTTTCAAGCCAGAGGTGTCTCTGACCCAGTCCAGCAGGGCAACTCTGAAACATCCAACAACTTGAGTGTACCAAGCGTGCTGCCTGCCTCCGCCACCTCACTTACTTACATAGGCAGTGCCTATGATAGGGACTGGGCTGCCCTTCAGCAACAGTACCTCCTGGAACTGTCTCATCCTGTGTTAGAGGCCATAGGAGAGCCCGGGCCAGCTTTCACCTCCCTCGAGAAAGACTCTGGTTCCCTGACCCATGCTTCCAGCAAAGGAGGAGATACTGTATTGGTAGTTGGTTCTGGGCTGTCTAGCAGTTTGAAGTTCAACAACTTTCCTATCCAAATATCCAAAATTAGGCATTTGAGGGCAGAGAAAGAACAGGACAGTTTGAGCGTTGAGTTAGAAGGTACTTCAGATTTCTTCACAAGTAGTGAAAAAGAGGTGAGTTACAGTGGAAATTATTCAGCAGACATAGAATCATTGACTTCTGGAGCTACAAGTGCACAGGTCTTGGCAGCAGAGAACAAGGTGGAAAATTCGAGGACAGGAGCATGTGACATCAAACAGAACAACTTGGAAGAGTCCTCTCAGAGTAGAGGGAGGAAGCCTGGATTGATGACTTCCTCTGATGAATGTTTCTTCCTGAAGAACCCTTGTCGCAGTAATGTCACTGTAGCCACCAAAGAAGACCCTCAGCCCCAAAGCTGTGCTCCTCTCAGGAAGAACAGTGTAGACCTGGCAGGGCAGTTAAATCACAACAGCCAGCTCCCCCGACAGGAAGAGGTGGCAGACTACCAGGAGAGCTCCAGGGAAGTGGTTGGAAGACACGCCGATCTTTCCTCTGCCTTTCCGTCAGGTGCAGAGCTGTACCTGCACTCTGCTCCTTGGAATTCATACCCGTCTTCCCTGCAGCCCCCTCCCTTAGAAACGTTCTACGTGACCAAAAGCCGGGATGCCCTGACAGAAACGGCCTTAGAGATCCCGGCTTGCAGAGAAGCCAGAGTGCCTTCCCCACCTCCCAGGGAGGCCTGGGGCTTTGGTCAGGACTACCAAGTCCTCCAGAATGCTTATTTAAAGAATAATTCGCCAGTACCCTTACAAAAACCGAATTCCAAGATTGCCTCATTTCAACAGGTCACAGCGGAGATGCCAGTTGATCTGAACACCAACAAGGTTAGTGGAGAGATAGGGAAACACGCTGGAAGCCATAATTCAGTATATTTTTTTGTTGCTCAGAACAGACATTTCCTTACATCTGCCAGCACAAAAGTATGTGAGTATGAAAGTAAATTTGGAAATTTAAATAAAGACAATCTTCCAGAGCTCGAGGGAGAAAAGACCACGATACAGTCCAGTTGCACCGTTTCCTCGGACAGTTCTGGGTCTGGGAAGCCCCTTTTTGTTTGTGAGTCTCAGGCAAGTGGGGAAGAAGGGCAGGAGCAGAGCGCAGTCCTAAGACAGAGCCAAGTCTCTGATAGGAACAGACAGTCCCCTTGGGTGGCTAGATCCGATTTCACCTATAAAACCATCAGTTTAGGTTTCGACAAGGACATGCACGGGGGAACTGCTCTTTCTCTGAAGGCTAGATCAGCATATCATAGAGTAAGGAGCCCAGAGGTAATAGCCCAGGATGGGAGTCCATCCCACAGGGGGGAATGGAAGGATGAAACTGGGCTTCCTGGAAAGTCTCTCCATCCCAAAGACAGCTCAGAAGAGTTTAAGCAGCCATGGACAGAATCTACACAAGAAAGGTTCCAGTCAGTTACATACTCTCAGGAAAGAAACCTCGCTGAATGCAAGGACCCTGGAAAGTTGCAAGAAGTGTTAAATCACAAAGAACCACCTTCTGGAAAGAAACCGAATACAAGAGTTAATAATGCTGATGAAATGGCTAGGCTAATTAAGAGTGTCATGCAGCTAGAAAATGGTATCTTGGAAATTGAATCCAGGCAGAATAAGCAGCTATATGCTTCCCATACACTGGGAGTCAGTCATGAATTTGTGTTCCAGGACAAGGAGATAGCTGATGGTGTCCTGAAGCCAGGCAGCTCTAGACACCATTTGTCCGTCATGGGTCAGCTGTCTTCTCCAGAATACACAGATGATACTGATTTTAGGGATGGTGACGCTGGAGAAATGGAGACTAGCAGTAGCACTGGGGGAGATCCCCAGGACCAGAAAATCATCCTAAGTCCCTTCAAGTCAAGAGACTGGGTACAAGATATTAAATTTGTGAGAGAGCACAATCCCCAAGCTGTATTAGACAGACCTGCCAGGGATACTTGTGATTATTTAGGGACATGCACAACTCACAGTGAGTGCACCGGAACTTTTGTTAATCCAAGGAGAAGGAAAGCATTGGCTAGAGCTGTGCCATTCCGGCCCAGGCCTGAGTGGCCCTCTGAGGAGGAAAGTGAGGTGGGGCGTGCATCAGCAAGCCCCAGAAGGCAGCCCCATGGCTTGGAAAGTCTTGAGGAATCAGAGACTATGAAAGGTTTTCAGGAAAGCCACGTTCCCAAACACAAAAGTAGTTTTTACCCAGAGGAGCCAAGAGTTAAAGAAATGACTATGCACCGAGGAGAGAGCCTACACGAGCAACACAGAATGGTCTCATCAACTCGGAAACTTGTTAGTCCGAGCCAACGTTGTGCGGGCACGTTTTTCAGCCAGGAGACAGGCCCGTTGCCGAGTCAGCCAGACTCATCTATGGCTCCCCGTCAAGACCTGAGTAACACCTTGCCCTTGAACTCCCCAAGACTGCCAAGAAGCTATCTTCCTGCGCCTGATGCTATCAGCATCTCTTCAGTTGACTATGTGCTGGATCCGACAGTGTTGAAAATGCCTGACAGTCTCTGGGTGACTGAGGCAGGATGTCGGGGCCGGAGTGGAGAGCCCAGAAGCCACAGCCCTCAGGGAAATGTGCAAGAGGCGTCCTCCAGGGCACACATTGCTTGCGGTGGGTCTGCAGTCTTCATGGCTGTGGAATCTTGGGATCAATCTGGTGCGCCAGAGACCATTTCCCTGGAGGCTGAGAGCAGGAGGTCAGCAAGCACCGGCCCCCAAGCTCTGGGAGAGGGCCCCAGAAGCACCTCAATGGGCTTGAGTACCAGGGTGGGTTCTGCTTCTGAAGTCAAGGTGGCTATACAAAAAGCAGAAAGAGCCAGTTCCTTTAACTGTGTCTCTAGCCCAATTAAAAAGAGGGCCAACTGTCCCTTAGCCCAGGGTAACAACCAGGGCAGAGAGGTGAGGCAGAAGGCAGAGAAGGAGGCCAAGGACCTTAGTCCTACCGATGCTACTTTCTCAGCTACTGTGTCCCTGGAACCACACCCTGAGCCCTCTGCACATACATCCATGGGCTTAGCTGTGCTAGAGGAGATCAGAGAGACGAAGGCCCACGGAGAACAGTTTCATGACTGGGTGACTGAGGGCACAGTCCTTCCGTACTATGAGACTTTATTAGAGCCTGAATGTTCTTCAAGGGCCCCTGACAGGCCTCAGTGTCAACAAACGGACCAACCAGTCTCAGACAGGACCGTGAATGAGGGGTTTCATGTGGCGTCTCCCTCTGCTGAACCAGGACATCTGTGGACTGATAAGAGGAAAGCCCTTAAGACCACACCCCTCTCTGCAGACAGCTTTCAGCCTCTGCCCAACATTGAAGGTAAAGGGCCATGCCAGTCCTCACAGACTTGCTCCCATGCTGACCCTGCTCTAGGCAAAAGCCATTATTCTGGAAAACTGAGACCTTTTCTGAGAGCAGATGAGCAGTTTGTATGTTATTCTGGCCCATTTGAAATCATGGAGGAAAAGCAAGAAGCAATTGGCATTTCTGCTGGTCCTGTGGGTCCAGACACTCTTCCTTCTTCAGCTACAGATGAAGCCAGGAGGGTGACAGCAGGGAAAGTAGAGGCTGCCTTATCTTCTCAGGAACCTTCTGACAATCCTGGGGTGAGTCAGCCTGGGCAGAGCCAGGCTGTTCCCTGGGAGATGGCAGAGGGCTTGCCCCCTGGCAGTCAGGAGAGCAGCCAGGCACATCCAGAATCTAGAACTCTCCATGCCACATATGGAGGAGAGTCAGGTGACTTCACTGTGGCTGCACAGGGAGAAAAAACCTGTTTTGAAAGTCAGCTTGTGATCTGTAACGTTCAGGATTCTGCCCGTCTCTTAGGGCCTAACCAGGACCATGTCCAAGACCTCGAGGCTTCCAGTGGCTTAGAAGAAGGAAGGGCACAACCCAAAGGAAGTAGCAGCATCCTGCCTGGAGCCCTGAGAAGAGCTGAGCTGGAAGCTCCCTCGCAGCAGTGTGTGAAGCCGGGGAGTGTTGGTTCTGGGCTAGCAGAGGCCTGCAGAGCCGGCCGCAAACACCGCGAGCCGGCTCCACTGCCAGATCAAAGACCCAGCCCAGATCCTGGCGGAGGGAGAGGGGAGGCCCTGTGCAGATGTCCGCAGGAAATTTCAGATTGTGCTGTCTTCTCAGCAGGGAGCACTGAAGGCAGAAAGACTCTCAGCCCATCTGGGGGGCAGGAAAGCAGCAGAACTCTTCCTTGTCAACAACCATGCAGCCCTCCAGCCATTGCTCCTTATGCCTGCTCCTCCCCTTTCTCCACTTTACTGTTGCACAAAGATGGTGATCTGGGGAAGGCTGCCCCACAAACTCTCCACCCAAACTGCAAAGTATCTTGCAGGGCCCATAGAATGGATGAGAGAGGAGAGAGCTGTTCCGGTGACCCTGATGTGTTCTTGACACATGGCCTCGAGCCCAAAGGCATTCGTGTGAGATTTGGACCGCCAGACAGCAGCACTCTGGAACCCTCTACCACCACTTCTGTCCTCGCTCTGGGTCAAGGCTGCAGCTCCCCTTCTGCCCCTGGCATGAAGGCAGGTCCCCTCAGCCCTTCAGTTACTGCAGGGGGTCCTGAGGAAAAGGATGCCAAGAAGATAGCCCGTGCAGCGCTTGAGGCTGCCCCTTTTCCGAAAGGCGTGTGCTCTGAGCCACTGAAGAAGCTTTGGGACAGCCCAGTGGGTGGCCAGAGTGCACAGGAGTCTCAAACCAAGCCAGAGCCACCTGCAACAGCCAAGAGACAACATACCCTGCATTTAAGTGAAGGGTCTGTCGAGAGTGAGCTGCTGGTGGAACATCAGCATGGATGTTTAGAAAATGCTGTCAGATGCCTTCCAGAAAAGCCACGGTTTGCCACCAAGCCCAGGGATCACAGTAGCTTGGATTCCCAAGCCAAATTTGTGGCCAAGTTAAAGCACATCTCCAGTCCCCATGTTGGCCATCTCTGGGAGGAGGAAAAGCAGCAGGGAGAGCAGGCTTCAGGTGGTGGTGAAGACCCTGCCCAGCGCATGCATCCCCACAATTCCGATGAAGGTGACTTAGATGGCTTTCAGATGAGCGATGCAGGCAGAAAGGAGGGGACTGCAGCCAAGGCCTCTGTGCCCGAGATGGACTCAGCCAGTGACCCCGTGGTGCCTGTGGCCCAGAGCCCTGGCCAGCCGTCTTCTGGAAGGGAGCAGCCGGCTCTTCCCCAGAGGCGCTCACTTCCTATCATTGCAGTTTTCTCTGGCCCCAGAAATTCCACGTCCTCCCCCAGGCCACAGTTCTCTGTGATCAGCTCTTCCCGGTCTCTTCACGAGCTGAATTTGAGTGTGGAACCTCCTTCCCCTACAGATGAAGAGACACAGGGGCCTAACAAATTGTGGAACCCACATCCTGGGGGCCACTCCTTAGAAAAGTCAGCCATCGGAACATCTCTGGAAGCTGAGAGCTGCGATCCGAAAGCCTCATCTGACTTGAACAGTAGCTCTGCTGATCACAGGCCCCTTCATCCTGCCAGCCCTCCTTACACAACGCCTTCAGCTCCCTTGTGCATGCCGACCCCCAGTTTCAGGACCTGCTGGATGTCCAGTGCTGTGGAACTGGCCCAGCAGGGAAAGCCACCAAGCCCGGGTGGCCAGGCCAGGCCAGAGAGAGCATCACACTTTGGCTCTAGTGACGTCAACTCCTGCGTTCTGCCCCGCCCTCCAGCGAGTCCTGCACCCATTGGCAGGAAGCAGTATGTGTTTGGCAATACACTCGATGTCTCTTGTAGCCAGTCACCCCAGGGCCTGGTACCATCGAAAATTGCCCGGTGCTCCAGGATGGACAATGGCCTAGAAGACCAGAACTCCCCATTCCACTCCCACCTCAGCACCTGTGCCAATTCCCGAGGTTCACATGAGGCCTGGGGAGTATGGGATTCTTCGCTTGCCTTGGGGAACCACCACATCCTGACGGGCCCTGAAGGAGCAGCCCCCGCTAAGGGTCCTGATGAGAGAGCCCAGTTCCAGGCCCCCCCTGTTGAAGTAGGCTCTCTGAGAAGTGAGTCCCCCTGGACTGAAGGAAGTGCTACAGGCCTAGTGAATGAGGTTATGCTGCTGTGTCCCTCAGAGGTGGGAGGCCCTGGGGGACAGTCCAGGATGAACACCTTGGAGCAGGGCACACAGACCTTGGGCTGCAGGCTCCACTGGAGCCATACGGACATCTCCTCTGCCCATTTGGAAGCCAGCGCAGCGCCGGACTCTGATCTGGCCTCCTGGGCTAGCATGCACAACCTGTCTCTCCACCTCTCGCACCTCCTACACAGTACATCGGAGCTGCTGGGAAGTCTCTCTCAGCCAGGTGTTGCTGAAAAGCAGCAAAACACCAAGAGGGAGATCCCAGATGAAGCACCCCAGACCCTCATGATGGACGGCTGTACTCAGACCACCATGGATGAGGGCATCCAGACTGACCTGGCCTCCCCACCTGTGCACCTCCAGGGCCCAGAGGCCAGCCTTCAGGAGGTCAGTGTGGTCCTTGAAGTGCTGGGCTCATCTAACTCCACCATGTCTCAAGAAAAGGGACACGACCCAGGGACAGTTCAGAAGAGAGAGGTGGAGGAAACGGCATGGAACACAATATGGCTCCCAGATCGTCAGGAAGAAAGCACCCACTGCAGGCCCCAGAGCCCTGTAGTACTCTTATCCCACCTGAGGTTTCAGAAGGCCCCACTTGGGCAGAACCTCCCTTCCGTGAGCCCCCAGGCTTCTGATGTTGCCATGCCTCCCTACACCCAGTACACCCAGCCCAATGAACCCTCCTGCCCGGCTGTTAGCAGCCCCAGCCTTAGCCTCCCTCATTCCCCAGGACCCTGCCCCAGTGTTGAGGAATCTGTCAGGGAGCCTAGGGTCCCAAAGGAGTTGTGCCCCACAAGTGCCTTGTTGGTGGACAGGGCCTCTTCCCCGATCCTCGCACTTAGTGCCAGCACTCCAGGGTCAGAGCTCCCTCTAGGCGCTCTGTCTCTCTCCACCTCCTTAGTGCGCCCTCTTGGAGGCCGTCAGGAGCTTGTCTCCAGCCCAGACCTTCCCCTCCACTCTCCCAAGCCTCCAATGGGTAATTCTTCCCAAGCCATTGAGGAGGCCGGCAGCTCCCAGAGAGGGTGGGGTCTGTGTGAAGGCACAAGTTCCTTAGAAAGGAATGAGGGCAGCTCCATGCTTGAGGGAAGCTCCCCAGGCAGCCCACAGCACAGCCCAAAAACCCAGTTTCGTTCACCAGAGCAGCCCCGTCAGCAGCTTCAGCCCCAGTCTCCCTCCTGGGTCCAGAGCAGACTGCTGCCTCTGCCGCCGAGGATCAGGAGTCCGAGACCGGCCGAGGGCTTTGTCCCTGAGGACATGGCTCCCCTGGAGTGTGGCCCACTTTGCAGTAGGGGGCCAAATAAATGGCAGAGCCGGACAGAAAATGAGGGTGAGAGTTCAGCGTCTGCTGCGGAGCCACAACCCACTGTCAACAACCCCTCTTCTGGGGGAGGTGTGCCGCCCCTCAGCCCCGGCCTTGTGTCTGAGTTGACTGACAGAACAAGGCTCCAGGGCTCTACCTCTGGCCCACCTGAGGCCTGCCAACCTCAGGGGCTGCTGCGCCCCAATTCCCAGATGTGCATGGCTCCTGAGCCCCAGCACCACACCCTGAGGGACCTCCCAGTGCATAACAAATTTAGTAATTGGTGTGGGGTTCAGGATGGCTCTTGTGGGGAGCTGGGAGTGACAGGCTTGCTGGGACCCAGACATGTTGTCAGCGCTGGAGAGCAGGGACAGCCTCCCTCACAGCCTCTGGGTCCCCAGAGCCAGGACTCTGCGTGGTCCCAGAAGGACCAGATCCCCCTGCAGGTCGGGGCCCAGAACCTCCCACTCAGCACGGAACTCACAGAAGCAAAACTGCACCACGGCTTTGGGAAGTCGGACGCCCTGCTCGAGGTGCTGCAGAGCGGGACAGGGGAGGCGCTCACTGCCAGGGAACCTGTGCTGTCCACCTGGGAGGAGCTCCATGCCAGGTAAGGGTCCCAGCCTGGAGTGGGGGGCAGAAGAGGGGCCTGAGAGGAAAGAACCAAAGGCTACGAGCTGGCCGTTCCCTCTCCTCTTGCTCAGTTCTGGAATCTTCCAGGGTTCAGAGAGATTCCACAATGGAGAAGGGCATTCATGGCCAGTTTCAGTGAGTCAGTCATGTTTTATCTCAGGCAAAAACAAACCATCGAGTCCCTCCAGAGACAGCGGGCTGAGCGACTTCAGAACTTCCGCCGGACACGAAGCCTCAGCCCCCAGAAACAACTGAGCTTCCTGCCTAACAGGGACCTCCTCACCCGTGACCTTGACTTACCCAGCAGGCGCCGAGAATACCTGCAGCAACTGAGGAAGGATGTTGTGGAGACAACCAGGTACGGGTGGACCCAGAACCCTGCAGGGAGTGGGTTCTGTGTGGGCTGTGAGGGTTGTGGGGAGCAGGGCCTGAGTCTTAGTCTCCTGGAGGCTGGAGGCTGCAGCTTCCTCTTTCAGGAGCAGTTCCAGCAGTGGGTCTCCTGTACCTGTGACACGTGGAGGTGGCGGGAGCAGGGGCAAAGGGAACAAAGGATGGGGGGTGGGGTGGGGGGGCGAAGGAGGGGCGGGCAGAGGGAAGTCCCGGGAGAGGATGAACAGAGTAGCTGTGGCATAAGGAGACTGCAGGTCTGAGCCTCCGAATGAGATACAAAATCAAACTGAAGACCCTGTGGGCAAAGAGAGGCTGGATCACTCGAGTGGTGTTGCACAGAAAGTAAAGGGATGGAAAAGATATTTAATGAAATAAGTAGCAATACTTACACCAGACAAAATAGACTTTAAAACAAAGGCTGTAAAAAAGTCAAAGAAGGACCCAGAACAAACTCAAAACACTAAATCAAAAAACAAGATGCACCCCTCTGTCCATTGTAGCATTATCTACAATAACTTAAGTGTCCATCAGTAGATAAATGGATAAAAAGTGGTGCATACATGCAATAGATTATGACTTAGCCATAAACAAGAATGAAAGCTTGCCATCTGCAACAACATGGATGGACCTAGAGAGTATTGTGCTGAGTGAAATAAGTCAAAGACAAATGCCATATGATTTCACTTCTATGTGGAATCTAAAAAACAAATGAACAAATAGAATAGAAACAAACTCATAGATACAGAGAACGTTTTAACAGTTTCCAGAGGAGAAGGAGATTGGGAAATGGGTGGAAAAGGTGATGGGATTAAGAAGTACAAAATAGCCCTGGCTGGTTTGGCTCAGTGGATAGAGCATTGGCCTTCGGACTGGGGGCTCCTGGGTTTGATTTTGGTCAAGGGCACATACCCAGGCTTGATACCCTGTAGGGGCATGCAGGAGGCAGCTGATCATTGGTGCTCTCTCATTATTAATGTTTTATCTCTCTCTCCCTTCTCTGAAATAATAAAAATATGGTTTTTTTTTTAAAAGAAGTGCAAAATAGCCTGGCCAGTGTGGCTCAGTGATTGACCATTGATCCATGAACCTGGGAGTCTCAGTTGATTACCAGTCAGGGCACATGCCTGGGTTGTGGGTTCAATCCCCAGGAGGGGGCGTGCAGGAGGAAACCTATTGATGATTCTTTCTCATCATTGATGTTTCTATCTCTCGCTTCCTTCCTCTCTGAAATAAATAAAAACATTTTTTTAAAAGAACAAAATAGTCATGGGGATGTAAAGTACAGCATAGAGAATATAGTCAATAATATTGTAATAACTATGTATGGTGTCAGATGGGTACTAGACTTAGAGGGGAATCACTTTGTAAGATATATAAATGTCTAATCCCAAGGTTGTATACCTGAAACTAGTATGTATGTCAAGTATAATTGAAACATAATTTATTTAAAGTTAAAAAAAAGTCAGGCCTGGGGTGAGCAGGCCATGGCCATCGCCCACCCACTGTGTTAGAAGGCACCTCTCTGTGTCTCTGATCCTTCCCAGGAACCCAGGGTCAGTGTCAAGGTCTGCTCAGCCACCCTCTGACATAGAGCTGATGCTAAGAGAATACAGGCGGGCTCGTGAGGAGGCCAAGGTGGAGATCGCCCGGGCCCGGGACCGACTGCGGGAGCAAACTGAGCAAGAGAAGCTGAGGATCCGCCAGCAGATCATCTCCCAGCTGCTGAGGGTAGGAAACAGGTTTCAGGGTAGGGCTGGAGCCTGGAGGCAGACCTCAGACTTGTCAGTCTTCACTGGGCTGCCTCAGGCATGGGATGTAACATTTGACCCCTTTGCCCAGTCAAAGCTGTGTTCACTGTTTTTGCATGTCATTCTCATCAGACCAGCTCCTGTTGTTGGGCCAGAGTCTGGGAGGAGGCTGCCTTGGTATAGAGGGGGTGAGGGTGTGGGGAGGTGTGAGGCTAAAGTGGGAGGCACTGAGGGTGATGGGACCTGCGAGGTGAGGGGGGTGGATTTGGGGCTGTGGGGCCTGGGTAGTGAGCGTGCACCAGAAGCTGGTTGATGTTGGTCTGTCCTTCCCAGGAAGAGGAAAAACTACACACCCTGGCCACCTCCAGCTCCCTATGCACCAGCTCCAATGGAAGCCTCTCCTCTGGTGTCACCTCTGGCTACAACAGCAGCCCAGCCTTGTCAGGCCAGCTCCTGTCCCCAAGCAGTGTGGTGAGTAGACAGATACTATGTATAAGTTCAGAACCAGGCTGCTAATGCAAGAGTTTGGGCAGGAAATTCTGCCTCAGGTCACTGCTGACACTTGATGGACAGTGACTTTGGCCTTTCCTCTAGTTCTTTCTTTCTCTTCCTGTTCATTCATTCAACAGTGCTTGTTTTGTAGGTGTTGTTTTAGGCATTGAGGGTGCAGCAGTGAGCAAAACTATTCTTGTCCTTAGACTATTAGAAGGATAAATATTAAAGAACTCATTTTATAACTAGAATCTGATCCACAGATTCATGCAGCAGGGTGGGTTCCTCTGTCTGGCCTGCGGGGATCAGGCTGAAACCGGCAGTCAAACATCCCTCAGGGGTCCTGGAGTGCAAGAGGGCACTCTGAAAAGTTGCTGTCGCTTGGCAGCTCCTGTGTTGAGTGTCTGCCCCCTGGTGATCAGTGTGCATCATAACTGCTGGCTGGTTGCTCAGGCTTTTGCCAATTTAATTATAATGTGCCTTGGCATTGGTCTTTTGGGGTTCATTTTGCTTGGGACTCCATGACCTTCTTGGATTTGTGTGGGTTTTTTCTTCCCTGTATCAGGGGAGTTTTCTGTCATTATTTCTTCAAGCAGGTTTTCTATTCCTTGCTCAGTTTCCTCTCCTTCTGGAACCCCTATTATGTGGATGTTTTGTTTCGTGTTATCTCAAAGTTCCCTTAGACTCTCCTCCTGCTTTTTAATTTATTTTTTTTCTAGAAGCTGCTCTACTTAGGTATTTTTTCCAACCTAGTCTTCTAACTCACCGATGTGGTCCTCTGCTTCTTCTAGTCTACTCTTGATGCTTTCTATTGAGTTCTTTACAGCAACGTCATTTTTCATTTCTTCTTTGTTCTTCTTCATTTCCTCTTGGTTCTTACTCATATTGTTGAATTTGTCTTCCATTCTTTTCAGCCACATTATGACTATTTCTCTGAATTCTTTCTCTGGCAGGTTGCTTGCCTCCATTTCGTTTACTTCCTTTTCTGGTGATGCATGCTTTTCTTTCATATCCAGGCTGTCTCTTTGTCTCCCTGTGGTCTCTCTTCTCCAGGTGTCTGGTTATGTAGTTCTCTCTCTCCTTATCCCAGGCAAAACCCGACTTTTTACTGGTGGTGTGTAGAGCTCCTCTGAATCCACGTGTTTTGGGACCAGTGTTCTGGGGTTCACAGCTGTTCGGTGGGTGCCATAGTTGTAGATTTTCAAGCTTCCGACAATAACCACTTTCCCCTTCAAGATGGCGCGGTCTCTGCATCCAAGCTGGCGGTTCCTGGAGTGGAACCCAGCAGCAGTGGGGTCTGCTCAGTCAGGAGAGCTCCGTCTGGTAGTCCCCCACCTTCTCCTAGAGTATAGCTGTCCCTCAGCTCGCCAACAAACACTCCCCGTGCTACCCTCAGCTGCTCTTTCTGTCTGCTCCGGGACAAGGCTCAGAACATGTCCGTCTATTCTGCCGCCATTTTTCCTCCTCCCGGGCTTTTGTAGATATGCATTATTGGCACAGATGAAGGGATGCTAAGCCAATGTGAAAGGCAGGACCTAACCTAGTCTGGATGCTCAGTGAAGAAGCTCTGAGCCTGATGGTGAGAGAGAAAGACTCTGCAGTGAGAGCTCGGTGCTGGTGGTGTCCAGAGGGCCCACAAGGAAAACAGAGGGAGGAGGAGTTTGAGGAACTAAAACCCTGTTTGGTTGGAATGTAAAGAGTGAAATGGGAGAATTACATGAAAAAGGACCAGAAAATGCAAGATCATGTGTACTAAATTGAGAATTCTGGGCCTTTCTAATCCATCTGATCATGTTACTTCCCCAAAGCTGCCAGAAAGCCTTTAAATAGGGAGAGAAGGATGAGATTGTGAGAAGGAGCTAGAACAGCTCTGTTGACCCATTAATGACCATGGCAGTAATGAGAGTTCATGATTGCCTGGCTTGGGATGCTCCTGGTGAAGATGAACTGGTGTGGATTCAAAGAAGAGAAAGCATCCACGGGACTGACTGGATGTGGAGGAAGGGAGAAGGGAGGGTTGAGAACATTGTATGGTTTGGGTTTGATGACAGTGACAGGAAGCCCTGGAGGCAGACAGGTTTGTGTGAAGATCATGATCTATTTTTGTATTTACTGGGTTGAAAGCACCTGTGAGAAATGCAGGAGCTTGTTGGATACAGATCTGTAGCCCAGAGGTGAGACCTGGCTGGGAATAGAAAATTTGAAATTCATTTTATAAAGAAAAACTGCACATAGTAAAAGATATATAGTTAGATTTTTTTTAAAGAAAAGAAATGGGGAGACAAAGATAGATACAGAGGCAAAGAAGCATTGAACAGTGTCAAACTACAGGGGGAAGGTAGGGGAGGGGGGGCAGGGGCTGTGGGAGATCAACTGAAGGATTTGTATGCATGCATATAAACATAACCAATGGGTATAAGATACTGGGGGAGAGGGAGGGGCAGGTGAGGACATACGCTGGGGGGTAGAGGAGGCTGGGGGGAGATTAATGGGGGGAAAAAGGAAACATGTACTACTATTTGTAATACTTTAAAGAATAAAAAATATATAGTTTAAATATCTATATCTATATATCTATATCTATATCTATATCTATATCTATCTATCTATCTATCTATATATATATACATATATATATATATATGTGTGTATATATATATATATATATATATATATAGAGAGAGAGAGAGAGAGAGAGAGAGAGAGAGAGAGTTTTCAAACGTAGCCAAGGACACACAGTGCCAATGCATATTTCAGTCTCCTATTTGCTGTCCCCAGAAGCAGTCATTTGTCCTCTTTGGTATATATTTCCAGAGATAGTCTGTGCATCTATACGAATATACCTTTTTTGGGAGAAACCAAGATGGTGGCATAGGAAAACACTTATACTGCTGCCTTGCACATCAATTTCAAAACTACAACTAAAAGACAAAATGGACATCATCCAGAACCACCAGAAAGCTGGCTGAGTGGAAATCCTACAACTAGAAAGAAAGAAAAAAGGACACTGAGACTCAGGAGCTGCGGAGGGCAGAGCTGCTGAGATGCGGAGATGTGCACGCATGAGAAGAAAGGCCGGGCTGGCTTCCTCGAGCCTGAGGGAAACAGACTCCCCACTGCGCTGAAACCCAGCTCCGCTGAGACTCGGGGAACCCAGACTCATACGGGGAGAAACTGGACCGTCTGGCGGCGGACAAAACCCGAGAGCAGCGTTCTCTCAGAGTGCGTGCAGCTATTGCCGCGGGGCACTGAGACCCAGGGGGCTGCAGAGAAGAGGTGAGGAGGCGTGAGCACGGAGAGGGCTTGAGCAGCTAGCTGAGCGGTAGCTGGTTTTCTCATTCTGGAGGGAAACAAAACCTCTTGACCGCACCACACTCCAGTTCTGGGAGAGACTTTGGGTACCCACGCTCATTCGGGGAGAAACTGGACAGCTGATCCTCACAGCCAATTGGCCTGGAGGTTAACTCTGCCCAGTGATACCAACAACAGTCTAGGCTTAACTACAACAAGACTGCGCACAGCCCATAAAGAGGTGCACCGAGAGTGTCCACCTCAGGTAACTGGGGAGGCAGAGCCACTGGGCCCAAAGGACTCCTTGCACACAAAGCCACTCTATCAACTCAGGGAAGCAGCCAAAATGTGGAGACAAAGAGGCAGGTCACAAATGACAGAAATGGAGGAAAGCAAATGACTGGATATAAAGTTCAAAACCATGGTTATAAGGTTTTTCTTTTTTCTTTTTTTTTTTTTAATAGCTTTATTGTTCAGTTTATTACTTACATTTTTCCCCAATAGCTCCCCTCCGCCCAGTACCCATCCCACTCTACGCCCTCACCTCCCCCACCCTCTGTCCTCTCCCATAGTTGCATGACCCCTGTCCAGTCTCTTGCTGTATTTCCCGCACCCTTCCCCTCACCAAGCATTATCAGTCCATTCCCTCTCCATGTCCATGATTCAGTTCTATTCCTCATTTTATCCTGATCCTATGGTTGCCAATTCACTTGATTTTTAGATTCATTTGATAGATGTGTACCCATTGTTCGAGATGTACATTTTTACCTGTTTCTTCTTCCTCTTCTCAAATAATACCTTTCAGCATTTCATATAGTGTTGGTTTGGCGGTGATGAACTCCTTCAGCTCTTTCTTATCTGTGAAGCACTTTATCTGACCTTCAATTCTGAATGACAGCTTTGCTGGATAGAGCAATCTTGGTTGTAGATTCTTGCTGTTCATCACTTTGAATATTTCTTGCCACTCCCGTCTGGCCTGCATCGTTTCTGTTGAGAAATCCGCTGACAGTCGTATGGGTGCTCCTTCATAGGTAACCATCTGTTTCTCTCTTGCTGCTTTTAATATTCTCTCTTTATCTTTTGCTCTTGGCATCTTAATTATGATGTGCCTTGGTGTGGTCCTCTTTAGATTCCTATATTTTGGGGTTCTGTGCACTTCTTGGGTTTTCAGGTCAATTTCTTTCACCAGGTGGGGGAAGTTTTCAGTCACTATTTTTTCTAGTAGGTTTTCATTATCTTGCTCTCTCTCTTTTTCTGGCACCCCTATAATTCTGATGTTGGTATGTTTGAGGTTGTCCCAGAGGCCCCTTATACTATCTTCAATTTTTTGGACTCTTTTGGCTTTCTGCTTTTCCAGCTGAGTGGATTTTGCCTTTTTGTATTTCAAATCTTTGACTTGGTTTTTGCGGTCGTCTGGACTGCTTTTAGGTCTTTGTATAATATTTTTTGTTTCAGTCAGTATATGCTTAATTTCTAGTTGGTCTTTTATCATATCCTTGTAAGCATTGTTCATTTCTTTATAAGTGTTATTTATTTTGGCATAGTTCTCATTAATTTTATCCGCCTTATCTAGTAGTCTCTTCATAAACCTAATTACTGTGGTTTTAAACTCTATGTCTAATCGTCTTTTTTCCTCCATTTCTTTCACAGCTGAGTTCTTTCCTTTTCTCTGCATTGTTGCTGTTTTTCCTGAGTGGTTCCTTAGCGGTGTGTGATAGGTATCCTGTATCCTCTAAGGAACCAGTGGCTCAGCTTCCTTTGCAGCGCGCAGCTTCAGCCCTAGGTCCGCCCTGCTTGGCGAGCAGTTTGCGTCTAAACGGCGCGCAGCGTCAAGCTTAGGTCCGCCCTGCTTGGCAAGCAGTTTGCGTCTATTGGGGGCGCAGCGTCGGGCTTGGGCCCGCCCTGCTTGGCGCAGAGTTTGCGTCTGATGGGCGGGGTCCGTCGGGCTTACGTTCCTCCCTCCTGGCTCCCTCCCCGTTTCAGGTCTATGGGGCTCGCGGCGTCGGCTTATCTGTGCTTATCTGTGCGGCTCACGGGTCTCGGTGTTGCGTGGCTATGTAAATCCACCGCTAGTCTCCCCGTTGCCAGACAACTCTGCCTCTCCCTAACTGAGTCTGCACAGTCAAAGACTCACTCCGGGGTGTAAAACAAAGCAGTATGGTGGTCTCCAAACCAGTAGTTGCGTGTTCTCTGCCCGCGTTCTCTGCCCGGTTGCGCACTCCAATTTACTCGTGCACTCTCCCCAAGCACACAGACCTCAGCCGCGCCGGGGATCCTCCTTTCCCCGACCTGGGAGCTCGCCTGGAACTGGGGGGTCGGTGCTGTGGGAGACCTCCGCCCTCCTCGCAGGAGAAAACCAGCCTGGCCGGCTGTCTGCCGCCCGTCCCTCACCGCTCTCTCGCGCTCCGAACCTCAAAGCTGCACACCGCTGCTCCCGAGTCACCGCCTTTACTCTCATGCGCCGGGATTTCCCCACAGCCAGCTCTCCGGCGATTTCTGGATGTTGTCTGTTTCGTTGCTAAGTTGTAGTTTCAGAATTGTTGCGTGGACAGCTAGATAGGTGCTCACCTATGGCGCCATCTTAAGTTCTCCCGGTTATAAGGTTTTTCAAGAGGTTCCTAGAAAAGGCTGATAAATTTAATGAAACTCTCGAGGGTATGAAAAAGGACCAACTAGAAATTAAGCATACACTGACTGAAATAAAAAATATTATACAGAGACCTAATAGCAGACTAGAGGACCGCAAGAATCAAGTCAAAGATTTGAAATACAAAGAAGCAAAAAACACTCAACCGGAAAAGCATAAAGAAAAAAGAATCCAAAAATTTGAAAATAGTGAAAGGAGCCTCTGGGACAACGTCAAGCATACCAACATCCGAATTATGGGGATGCCAGAGGAAGAGAGAGAGCAAGATACTGAAAACCTATTTGAAGAAATAGTGACAGAAAACTTCCCCCACCTGGTGAAAGAAATTGACTTACAAAGTCTAGGAAGCACAAAGAACCCCAAACAAAAGGAATCCAAAGAGGACCACACCAAGACACATCATAAACAAAATGCGAAGAGCAAAAGACAGAGAATATTAAAAGCAGCAAGAGAAAAACCATTACCTACAAGGGAGCACCCATAGGACTATCAGCTGATTTCTCAACAGAAACGATGCAGGCCAGACGAGAGTGGCAAATATTCAAAGTGATGAATAGCAAGACTCTACAACCAAGATTACTCTACTCAGCAAAGCTATCATTCAGAATTGAAGGTTAGATAAAGTGCTTCACAGATAAGAAAAAACTAAAGGAGTTCATCACCACCAAACTAGTGTTATATGAAATGCTGAAAAGTATTCTTTAAGAAGAGAAGAAGAAAAAGGTAAAGATAAAAATATGAACAACAAATACATATCTATCAACAAGTAAGTCTAAAAACTAAGTGAATAAAAAATCTGGTGAACATAATAAACTGGTGAATATGATAGAATCAGGGGCATAGAAAGGGAGTGGACTGACAATTCTCCGGGGAGGGAGGCGGGGGCATGGGTGTGTGGGGTGCAGGAAGAGACTGGACAAAAATCGGACACCTATGGATGAGGACACGGGGGGCGGTAAGGGCAGAGGGTGTGGTGGGAACCTGGTGGAGGGGAGCTATGAGGAGAAAAAAGAGGAAAAAACTACCTGAGCAATAAAGATTTATTTATTTTTTTAAAGATATCTTTTTGTAAAGCATCTGAATGGAAGCATACTGTACTCACTTTGTCCCTTTGCTTTTTTTCTCTTCAAAATATTGGTTGGATCTTGAATATCAGTAAATCTAGTGCTGACTCATTCTTTTTAATAGTTGAATTGTGTTTCTTTTTTCTCTTTAATTGCATGTTACTAAATGTGATGTTTTATATAGATAATATGAAGTGGAAAAGGCAAAAATATATACATATTTAAGAGTCTATAGGGAAACACCCATCCCTTTCCTCATCTATGTAGTCCATGTCCCTCATTTCACCCAAGAAAACAGTGGTGTGTGTTTTTGGGGTGGAGGATATCTTTCTAGAGAGAGTGTCCTCTGTATATAAAATAAACATATTATGCCACTGTCCTTTACTTTATATATTTTTTCCAACCAGTATATCATTACATGACAATGTAGAGAACTTTCTCTTTTTCTTTGTGATTGCTGCATAGATTCCATTGTAGGGATGCATTGTAACTTATTTAACTAATCCTTAACCTTGGATTGTTTTTTTTTCTTTTTTTTTTTTTTTTTTTTTTTTTTTACTGTTGTAAACAGGGCCGCAGTGAATAGCTTTGTGCATGGTATAGCTTTCTTACATGTGCAAATATATATGCAGGATAAATGTGGACTTGTTCTAAAAGTATATGCATTTGAAAATTTGATGGATACTGACAGATTTTCCCTCACGGATATACTGATTTTTACTCCCACCAGCAACAAACGAAAGTCCACTTTTCTTCCATTCTCTTGCTAACATGTTATTAAATGTTTGGACTATTGAGCCATCTGTTCATACCTTTTGCTAATTTTTTTTCTTCTTTCTTACTAGTTACTGGGAAATCTTTGTATAGTGGCAAGATAGCCCTTCGCCTGATATGAATTGCAAATGCTTTTTTCCAGTTCTGCGTTCTCTCTTGATTTTACTTACTGTGTTTGGAGCCATTCAGGAAGTTTTATTTATCACTTTTCCTTTTATAGTGTCTATGTTCTAAATCATAATTAGAAACGCATCCTCACCCTCGCTGGTTTGGCTCCGAGGATAGAGCATTGGCCCACGATTCCAGCCAAGGGCACGTACCTCTGTTGCAGGGTCGATCCCCAGGCCCCATGAGGGAGTGTGCAGGAGACAACCAATGGATGTATCTCTATCACACAGATGTTTTCCTCTCTCTGTCTCTCTCCCTTCTTGCCACTCTCTCTAAAAATCAATGGAAAGCCCTGGATAGTTTGGCTCAGTGGTAGAGCATTGGCCTGTGGACTTAAGGGTCCCAGGTTCAATTCTGATCAAGGGTATAGGCCCAGATTGCAGGCTCGATCCTTGGTGTGGGGCATGCAGGAGGCAGCCAATCAATGATTATCTCTCATCGTTGATGTTTCTATCTCTCTCTCCCTCTCCCTTCCTCTCTGAAATCAATTAAAAAATATTTTTTTTTAAATCAACGGAAAAATATCCTCAGGTGAGGATTAACAAAAAAATAAACAAAAAATCACATTGTGTATCCCAAAGTTATAAAGTATTTCTCCTGTGGTTTCTTCTAGAACGGGTATGGTTTTATTTTTCATATTTAAGTCATTGATTTATTTGGAAAGTATATACAGGGTACCCCCAAAATGTGTACACACTTTGAGTGATTGTAAAGTGTTTATTAACATACAACTCATTTTCAAAATCTAAAAGAATCTACAGAAATGAGTAATTTTTTGTCAATGCCTGTTTTCTTTTAGATATATGTATTAGTGGCCTGGTGCATGAAATTTGTGAGGTGGGGGAGGGGTGCCTCTCAGCCCAGCCTGCACTCTCTCCAATCTGGGACCTCCTGGGGAATGTCAGACATCTCTCACAATCCGGGACTGTTGGTTCCTAACCACTCACCTGCCTGCTGGCCTACTAGTCCCCAACCGGCCCCTCCCCCCAGTCACCGCTGGCCTGCTTGCCCCAAACTGTCCCCCCTTCCAGCCAGATCATCCCCAACTGCACCCCCTGCCGGCCTGCTGACCCCCAACTTCACACCCATGCCTCCGCTGGTCTGATTGCGGCCCCGCCACTATGGCTTTGTTGGAAGGTCTCCCAATCTAATTAGCATATTACCCTTTTATTAGTATAGATATATATTTTTTTATTTCAGAGAGAAAGAGAGAGGGAGAGAAAAACATCAATGATGAGAGAGAATCATTGATTGGCTACCTCCTGCATGTCCCCTACTGGGGATTGAGCCTGCAACCATGGCATGTGCCCTTGACTGGAATTGAACCTGAGACCGTTCAGTCTGCAGGCCGACACTCCATCCACTGAGCCAAACCAGCTAGGGCTCACTGCCTGTTTCAAACTGATGACATTCTGGTCCAGGCACTGCTGGTAATGTGCAAAGCAATGGAATCCCAAACATCAAAAATCATTTCATTTGGTATTTGTGTGCCCTCAATTAGTTGACTGTTTCTGGTTTTGTATTGTAAACTTTATCTTTTATGTATCCTCATTTTTAAAAAAGCCTAATTGAACTTTAGGATAAATTTTCTTTGTTCAGAGCTTAGTCTGGCTTCACCCATTATTTCAAATCAGTTAAACCTGAAAAGGAGTGAAAATTAAGTGAGTCATCAGCTGTTAAAGTGCGTATGCATTTTTGGGGGACACCCTATAGTATGAGATGTGGACCCAACTTCGTTTTTTTCAGGTGGCCGTTCATTTGTGCCTGTGCCTGTTAGATAGCTCATCTGGACAGCTCATCTTTGCCTCACCAGACTAAGATGTTACCTTTTCTTATTCTAAGGCTTAAAAATGTATTCTACTCCTCATTGCCTTTCTTTTTTGAAATTTTCCAGAGTATTCTTTCGTGTTTATTTATAAAATTTAGGATCAGCTTGTTTAGTTCATTGATAAAAACTTACTATTTTTAATGAGATTATATCATGTTCAGTTTATGAATCAACCGAAGGAGAAATCACATTTTATATTGGGGAATCTGCTAACCAAGAATATAGTAGGTTCAAGCCTTTTTTTTTATGTTTACTGGTATGTTTCCTTCATGTCTCTCAAATTTCTTGTCAGATTTATTCTTGTTTTATCTTTTTAAAATATATTTTATTGATTTCAGAGAGGAAGGGGGAGAGAGAGATAGAAACATCAGTGATGAAAGAGAATCAGTGATTGGCTGCCGTCTGCACGCCCCACACTGGGGATCGAGCCCACAACTCAGGCACAGAATCGAACTGTGACCTCCTAGTTCACAGGTAGATAACCACTGAGCAACACCAGCCAGGCTGTTAAACCATTCTTATAGTCTTGGAATTAATACTGTAATACAAATACATTATATACTTAAGCATATCATGTATTATCAGAGTTTAATATACTAATATTTAGGATTTTGCTTCAATATTTTTGAGCTTTATTCTGTAGTTTTATAATATACTTCATATTTTGGTATCAATATTATACTTCTTTTATCGTGAAAAGGGTGGAAGCTTTCTTTTTCAATCTTTAGGAATAGTTACGAAAGTAATGGAAACTTTATACCTATTCAATTGTCAAAAATGAGAAAACTGAATGATGCCAGGTGTTGGCAAGACTTGGGGGATATAGGAACACTTATAGGGTTATGACCCAGCAATGCTTGCAGAGTTTATGAGGGAACATGTATGAAATTATTTATTAAAATATTATTTGAAGTGGCAGAGAGTTGGAAGCCATTAGAGAATCAGTTACTAAAGAATGGATAGGTAAAACGTGGTCAGTGCACACATGGAATAGAGTCAACAGATAAAGTGACTCCTAGGCAAAGCCCTGCGTGAAAACACTGAGAAACAGTGAGGCATGACACTATTTGTATAAATTAAAACTACACTTACTCAAAGCAATCATTCTCACAAGAACACATACAAACAAAAAAATGTACCCCAAACCCGTCAGCGTGCCTTAAGGTAGACGTGAGAGGGAAATGGGGATGAAAAGTGAAAACATTTTCAGAATGAAAATCTTTTAAAACTTGGAATAATTATTCTATGAACCCAACAAGTTTTGGGGGGACTAGTTCTTTGAAACGTTTCTTCTGTGGAAAGTGGCCTATTGAGGCCAGGGGTTGACAAACTATGCCCCTTTGACCAGATCTGGTCCACTACTTCTTTAGTGAATAACGTTTACCAGCTGCAGCCTCACCCATTTGTCTGTGTGTTGTCTGTGGTGGGTGCTTTATGCCACAATGGCAGAGGCAAGTAGTTGTAACTACTCTAATGACTCATAAAGCCTTAAATACTCCTTACCTGTCCTTTTACAGGAAAAAGTTGCCAACTTTTAGTTTAGATTTTCCATCTCTCTGGACCCAATTTTGATTCTAACTTGTTAATTTCTGTTTTATTATTATTAATTACGTTTTCCTGTGATAATTTCTCCATCTCTACTTCCCTTGTGATCAGTAATTTTGTTGAATTTGTTTGCCTGCTGTTTTCTTATGATTAGATTGAGGTTATATATTTTTGGCAAGAATACCACAGAAATTATGTTGGTGTTGCCAGATAAAGCAAAGAAAAATACAGGACGCTAGTTAAATTAGAATTTGAGAGAAACAACAAATATATGCCCCATGCAACGCCTTATTGTTACTACATTAGGTCTGTGTATGTGATGTCCTGTGTCTTACTATTGGCGATGTTAACCTTGAAGTTACAGTGGTGTCTGGGGTCTCTCCACTGAAAAGTTACTATTTTTCCCTTTATAATTAATGAACATCTTGGGAGACTTTGCAAATATTCTATTTTTTTTTCAAACCTTTGCTCACTTAGCATTCATTGTTGTATCTTGCCTAAGAAACTTTTCACTGTGGTGTTGAATGGTGTTTTAATGACAATTTGCATTTCCCTACATTTCTTAATTGATTTTTTCTATAAGGATGTGTTATCCATTCTCTCCCTGTTTATGCCCACAGCCAAAGTACATGCCTTTGACCGGAATTGAACCCGGGACGCTCTATCCACTGAGCCAAACCGGTTTCAGCTCTCTCCCTGTTTATTTTATTGAATTTTAATTTCTTTATTTTTAAACATTTATTTTTTATTTAAAAATATGTTTGTATTGATTTTTAGAGACAGGGGAAGGGAGAGGGATAGAGAGATAGAATCACTGATGAGAAATATCGGTTGGCTACCTCTTGCCTGCCCCCTACTGGGGATTGATCCTGCGATCTGGAGATGTGTTCTGACCAGGAATTGAACCAGTGAACTCTTGCTTTATGGGTGGACGCTCAACCACTGAGCCACACTGGTTGGGCACGTTATTCAGTTTGGACTCATATTTTGTCTCATGTATTACAGGCCCATAGTATCATTATAAATTTCATTGCTCAGATTGTTCCAGATTTCATTATTTGAAGTTCTTTCAGATTGGGTCCTGTGCCCTTTTAATGCGCCCATCCTTTTGTTGAGCACTTCTTTACTACAGTTAATTTATTCTTTTGTTGTTGTTATAATTTATTGGCTTTCAGTATATTCAAAGAATTGCGTATCCATCAGCACAATTTTAGAACATTTTCATCACCTGAGAATGAAACCCATGTCCATTAATTGTCACTCCCAAACCCACTATTCCCAGCCCTAGGTAACCACTAATCTGGACATAAAAGGGGCTCGTGTAATATGTGGGCCTTTGTGATTAGCTCTTTGACTTAACATGATGTTTTCAGGTTTGCATTAATTTCCTACAGTTGCTATAACAAATTACCACAGACAGGTTAGTTTAAAACATTAGAAATTTATTCTCTCATAGTTCTTGAGGCTAAAAGTTTGAAGTCAGGGCATTGACAGGACCATTCTCCCTTTGGAAACAACAGGGGAGCATCTGTCCCATGCTTCTCTCTGAGCTTCTGCTGGTTGTAGTCAGTCCTTGGCATCACTCCAATCTCTGCCTCTGCATCACTGATGTTCTCCCTGTGTCTGTGTGTCATTTAAAGTGAAACTAGTCATAGCATATAGGGCCCCCTGCAAAGACCCTATTTCCAAATAAAGTCACACTCATAGAAGCTTCAACATATCTTTTTTGAAGGACAGTAATTCAACCCATGAGGGTTCATTCACATTGTAGTATGTATCACAACTTCATTCCTTTTTATGACCAATAATATCACATTGCATGAATATATCACATTTTATTGATCCATTTATCAGTTGATGGACATTTAGATTGTTTCTACTTTCTGCCTATCCTATATAATAAAAGCCTAATATACTAAGTGCCCAGTTGTCCATTCAATTAATCAAAGCATAATATGCTAATGATATGCTAAGGCTGCCGAACTGCTCACTATGACATACACTGACTCCAAGGGGGCAGTCAACTAGTTGACCAATTGCTATGATGTGCACTGACCACCAGGGGGCAGATGCTCAGATCGGTAGGTTAGCTTGCTGCTGGGGTCTGGCCCATCAGGACTGAGCGAGATGGGCCAGAAAGCCCGTACATAGCCCTCCTGCAGTCCCTCCCCTGTCGGCCAACTTCCCGCACCCCTCTCCAGCCCTGGTGGGATCCCTTGACTTGGCCTGTGCCCTCTTGAAATCCGGGACTCCTGGAGGGATGTCGGAGAGCTGGTTTCAGCCTGATCCACAGGCCAGCCCAAGGGACCCCATTGGTGCACAAATTCTAGTTATGAATAATGCTGCTATGAAGATTTATTGTATAAGCTTTTGTTAACATATGTTTTCATTTCTCTCTGGTATGTAACTAGGAGTTGGATTCTTTATATATTTTATTACAAATTCTATTATTTATAAATATCTTCCATTATGTGTATTGTCTTTTCACTTTCTTGATGGTGTTCTTTGAAACATAAAAGTTTTTAATTTTGATGGTGTCTAGTTCTTTTTGTTGTTTCTTGGGCTTTTGGTTTCATATCTAAAAAACCATTGATTAGTCTAAGGGCACAAAGATTATGCCTATATTATATTCTAATAGTTGTATAGTTATATATGGTCTTGGATCCATTTTGAATCAAGTTTCATATATGATGAGAGGGGTCAAATTTCATTCTTTTGCATGTGGATATCCAATTGTCCCAGAACCATTTGTTCAAACTAATATTCTTTTCCTCCACTGAACCTTAAACCCTTGTTTAAGATTGACCATAGATATATGCTCACCCCTATCCATTCCCCTAATAGCCTGATCGATACCTAACTGCTCCCCTGCAGGCCAGATTGCCCCCAACTGGTCTCCTCTGCAGGCCTGGTCACCCCTAACTGCCTTCCCTTGCCAGCCTGGTCACCCCTAACTCTCCTCCCCTGCAGGCCTGATCGCTCCCAACTGCTCTCCCCTGCTGGCCTGATCACCCACAACTGCCCTCCCTTGCAGGCCTGGAACCTCCCAACGGCCCTCCCCTGCTGGCCATCTTGTGGTGGCCATCTTGTGTGTTGGAATGATGGTCAATTTGCATATTACCTCTTCATTATAGAGGGTGATGTGTGAGATGGGTCTCTGATGCAACCTTTTTTTCAGGTGATAACTCCATTGACTCAGCAATATTTATTAATTTGCAGAAATACATTTTTAGAGGTCATTAATGTAGCACTGGGAACAGGTAGGGTCAATCACCTCAGAGTATATTATAGAGTGAGGAAGAAGGCCTGGGCTTGAATCTTGAAAAAATCCCCAAATATCCACTTTTGTTTGAGAGGGAAGAGCCAACAAGAGAAACTGGGAAGGAAGGAGCACCAGGGAGATTGGAAGTCAGAAGCGTGGGGACTTGGGATGTGAATATCTCACGTGAAAGGGAGAGCTGGCTGAGTGAGGGGAAGTGTGCTGAGAGGCTCAGTAAGCTGAGGACTGGGAATTGTTCACCAGATCCAACCATGCAGACCTCCTGGGGATCTCGGCATGGCTGTTTGGTGGATCGATGAGGCAAAGGCTAGATTCAAGTGGGTTCAGAAGGGAGTGAGAGGAGGGAGATGGCAAAAGATGAGAATCCTTTCAAGAAGTGTTATCTTTGAAGGGCAAGAGAGCAGAGACGCCTGTAGAGAAAGGCTTTAAAGGTGAGAGACTATTTGCATGCTTAAATGCTAATAGTAAAGAGGGACGGTGGAGGCAGTAAGTGAAGAAAGGTATCAGTAGTGAAAGGTAGCTAAGAAGCGGACCAGGATCTCAGTCTGCCTGAAGCCGGAGAGGCCACTTGTATTTTGCAGCAGGAGGAAAGGAGGCGAGGAGATAACTGTCTTCCTTCACCTCGTCTTGTCTTTAAAGTAGCGCTACGTTGGAAACTGATGATAGGTAGTACGGTAGACCCAGCAGAGGTCAAGGGTCATGTCATTGAACTGGCCGAGGTTAAAGGTGAGGTGACTGTATCACACGCAAATCCAGAGGATTATCCCTTTCTGGTTCCAGAGTAGGATCTTTCTTTGGCTTAATTGCTGTACCTGGGGCTGGGGCCAAGGTCAAGCTTCTCTCAACCTATTGCTTTTCCTCCCCATCCCATGTCCCACTCGGGTTAGGTTTGCTGCCCACACTAATCCCAGCTCCAGCCATGGCCTCATTCCAGGGGTGCAGAGGGCCCTCACCCAGTGGCCCCTGGTCCCTGGCCTTCTCAGGCCCGTTCATGCTGATCCCTGTGGAACTTCTCTTCCATCAACTTGAGCCTGTGGCTTGAAGAGCGAGGGACTGGTTTCTGTTGCTTGACCTCTTGGGTCATCCTGTACTCTCCATAGGGGAAGATCTTTTCCCTCAGTCTTTTTTTTTTATTTTAAAATAAAGATCAAGTATTTATTTATTTTAAAATATAAATTTTATTGATTTCAGAGAGGAAGAGGAAGACATAGATAGAAATATCCATGATGAGAGAGAATCATGGATCAGCTGCTTTCTGCAAGTCCCCCACTGGGGATCGAGCCCACAACCCGGTCTTGTGCCCTTGACCGGAATCGAACCTGGGACCTTTCAGTTCGCAGGCCGATGCTCTGTCCACTGAGCTAGACCAGCTCGGGCTTCCCTCAGTCTTTATGTTGGAAGAGTTGGTGTGTTTAAGAGGCAGAGGGGAATTCTGCGCTGGCTTTTTGGCAGTCTGCTTTCTCGCTGACTCAGTTCTGGTCTTGAGCATCTTCTCTTCCTCAGGGGGATTCCAACTGGCCTGACTCCGGAGACTCTTGGACTGGGGCTGTGCGGGGCCGTTCTGCAGTGAGGAACAGTCACCGGAATCTGGCTGGATCTGCCTGCAAGAACTGGGTCTACAGTGAGTGGTGGGGACAGTCACCTGCCTGGTTTGGGGACTTTGGGGGCTGAGGTTGCTAGATCCAGGGAGGTCCTGTCCCTCAGAAGCTGCTGTCTGGCCCGGATGTGCCACCCCAGCCTCCACCTCTTCACTGTAGGTCGCAGAGCTTCTCTGGGCAGCCGCTGCTGTTCTTCGTCCAGTGTGTCCAGCCTGGCGAGCTGCTTCTCCTCGTCCTACCAGGATTTGGCCAAGCGCATTGTGGACATCTGTCTGGCTGACGTGAGGAACTTTCCACGTGTCCCCGTGGCTCCTTGAACAGAGCATGGCTGGGGGAAGAGCAGGGATGGAAAGGCAGGGCTGATGTGGCTTCTTCGGTGGCTCCATCTTGACAAAAGAGGGCCAACCCCAGAGTCTATACCATTCCCACTAATTCGGGTATGGTCACTGTGTCCCTAGGTAATGGCTGCTTGCTCAGGTGATCTGCATAATCTCTTCAGCCGCCAGGCAGCAGCCGGCTGGAAGTGAGTTCCTTTGTCTTGTCCTCATCCCGTTGTGCCGCTGCCTCCCTCCTTTCCCTTCTCCACCCTGAGCTGCTCTGGGACCCTGGCTCCTGGCTCACCTCTCCTCCCTGTCCTCGGTGTCCCAGCTATCAGGGTGAGGAGCAGGAGGTGCAGTTCTACTACAAGATGTTCTCCTCTACCCGGCATGGCTTCTTGGGGGCTGGAGTGTTGGCCCAGCCACTGTCTCATGTGTGGGCAGCGGTGAGTGACCCTACCCTGTGGCCCCTGTACCACAAGCCCATCCAGACAGCGAGGCTGCATCAGCGAGTGACCAACAGCATCCACTTGGGTAAGCCCAGGAGCTCTGCAGCTCTGCCCGGGGACAGGTAGCAGGCGGTGGCCCTCTCGGGGGCCAGGTTATTCAGACTGCCTCCAGCTGGGTGTCGGGTTGTGTGATGATGGGGTCTTGGGGGGCCTTGGACTGGGAAGGATTTAGGACTAGGTCTGTCTGTGCACCTGCACCTGCTAACTCTTCCCATCCCTGACCTGCCAGTGTACTTGGTGTGCAATCCGGCCCTGTGTGCACTGAAGCAGCCGCGAGACTTCTGTTGTGTCTGCGTGGAAGCCAAAGAGGTGCCTGTCTTGCTGGTGGTAAAAATATCGTGGGAAGAACTTGGGTTGTGAGAAGCAATCTTTGTGGGCTTCAGGTCCTTTGGGGGAAAGAAGGCAGCCTGGGGAGGAGTGTGGGAGATAGAAGTCTGGCCTGGTGTTGCCTGCCACGATTCTGTCTGCACTGGAGCCTGTCTATCTGCTCATCACAATAGGACTCACGTCGCTCTCTGTCCCCAGGGGCATCTTTCTGTCATGGCAGCTCAGTCTGTATATGACACATCCATGCCGAGGCCCAGCAGAGAGATGGTCCGAGGGGAGATCCTGCCCAGTGCCTGGATCCTGCAGCCCCTCACCGTGGAAGGCCAGGAGGTCACCAGAGTCATCTACTTGGCCCAGGTGATGTGCCCCTGCAGCAGCCTGGACCTGCCTTCACAGCCCCACGGGAATGTGGTTTGGCTTGTTTCGCTGCTGCACGTCCCTGTGGCCTGAGACTCGAGGGCTTCTTGGGTCACAGTAAAGCGAGGGTCCCTGGGGAATCGGAGAGGTCAGTGGGTCAACCTTTTCTGAAGCTGCTATTACCAGAGAGCTTAGCAGCTTTCCTCCTCGGGTGACTCCAGGGTCTTCTGGGGGCAAAGGCAGCTGCCTCAGCAGAGCAGAGAGCAGGACCCGTTCTGTATGACTCTACTCCCAGTTCCGACTTGACCTTTGTCACTCGGAGGTGAAGCCAATGCTTAGATCTGAACGGCAGAGCCCAGGGACCATCCATTCTACGACCGCAGACGATCTGAGGGGTTCCACCCATCACAGCAGGTGGGGGGCACACTCAGGTCTGTCTGTACCTTTGACTCTTCCCTGTTTTATTTCAGATAGAACTTGGTGCTCCAGGTTTCCCCCCTCATCTCTTAAGCTCCTTCATCAAACAGCAGCCACTGGTTATAGCCAGACTGGCTTCCTTCCTTGGCAGTTAGCATCTCCCTGTCAAGATGGTGCTGCTGGGATCCAGGCTCAGGACGCTCCAGAGGCCCTGGGGCAGCGCTTGTTCTCTCTGCACCCGATGCAAGCAGAGCTGAGGCTGCCTGCTGTGGCCAACTGGGGAGACAGCACTCAGCCCCAAGCTGCCAGGGAAGCCCAGTCCGTACTCGGGAACAGCTGGCAGCTCTGCAGTGAGCGGCCTGAGCTCCTGACCTTGGCTGTCCGGAACAAATGAAGCTCAAGTTGGAGTTTTCACCTTTCCCTCCTGTCTCTGAGACCCTATGGCAGACCAGCCGCTCAAGGACCAGGACTGGACATGGGCAGCGGAGCTGGGAGACGGCGTGTTCTTGATGGTGCTTCCCTGGTGCAGCCCAGCCCTCGGGCCGGGAGGGAGGCAGCTGTCGGCAAAGACACTACTCAGAAATCGACCTCCAGCATTCAGCTCCACTGTGAGACGGACTGTTACCCAAACAGAAAACGTGTAAAAAACAGCTGCACAAACCAGAACAGTGATTCAATCATTTCTCCTTGAATTGTTATCAAACACTTCATTATTTTTACTCTCTCCCTGCCCCCTTCTTCCTTTACCTCACAGGAGCGGACATTTGGGTCTTTGCCTCAGTCAGAAGTACTGGCAGTGCCCTCTCATGGAGCCGTCACTCCACAGCTCAAAAGGAGGAGACCATTCACTGTAGAAACCATCTGGACAGATCTGGGGTCAAGGTAGGGGTCTCTTTAAGAGAGTTAGGAAGTGAGCAGCCAGATGCTAGCTGCTGACAATGCAATAGAAATTTCAGAGATACTATCTTTTGCAGATGGGAGAGAACATAATGGAATTCCTAGAGGAGGAAGTGACTTGTTAGAAGGAAGCTCAGTTCTATTTCTTAAGGCCTCAGAGCCTGGGTCTGTCTGCAGTGGTCTTACTAGCATTTCATGCTGTTGCTGCAGCCACACCTATTCTAGGATGAATGAGATGAGAAGGGGCTTTCTTTTGCCCCAGCCTAGCAGACTGAGGTTTTGGATATTCTGTGTGGTTACCTGGAAGTGGTAGAGATTCCTAGCTTTAGTTCTGGTGCCCAGCAGGTGACCACCTAGGGATCAAGATGTGGTAAAAAGGTAACATTTCGAGTACACAGAGGTTTATTTTTCTAAAAGTGTTTGCAGGATTTCTGTCTCTTACCTCAAATTATTTATATATTATTGAATGTTTTTGTCTTCAAACTTTTATTTTTCTGGGTTTTGTTTTGGTGACACTTGATATATTTAACATCCTATTTATGTACTCATCTCTTTTCATATAAATCGCTTACTTAGATTGGTCAGAACACTTGCAAATTAAGTCTGATATGTACTTTTATTAGTGAAGATTGTCCTGAAATAGTCTAAGTGTATCCCTTGAGCTCAGAATTTAGTCTTGAGATGATGGCAATTAAGTACTCATGGCCCAGTTTCAAGTTATCCTATGTAATAAAAGCATAATATGCAAATCGACCTAACAGCGGGAAGACCGGTCACTATGATGCAAAATTGACCACCAGGGGGCAGGTTCTCAATGCAGAAGCTGCCCCCTGGTGGTCACTGTGCTCCCACAGGGACAGCCTCTCTTCTCTTGCAGGCCAGCAGTAAGGAGTGAGGGGTCGTGGACTGAGAAAGCAGATAATTTAGACTTCATTGTGCATCAGAATCACCAAAAGGACTTGCTGGGTCCCACCTGAGTTTCTGGTTCAGTGGCATGGAGTCTACACTTTGAAATTCATTGTTTTTAATAATTGAGAACAGATACAGGGTGTTCCAAAAAAAAAAATGTACGCACATGCTTTGAATTATAAAATTTTAATGTTTATTAAAATACACTTCATCTTTAAATTGAGCCATTAGCTGTTAGTATTTTTTTGAGGACACCCTGTACATAGAAAATAACAAGCTAACTAGCTCATTAGCTGCCTCTGTGATTCTTATCTTACTGCTTAGAGTAGGCCTTTAAGAGTCACTCACACAAGCCCGCATTAAGTTTCCTGAACCGGGCTGTGCCAAGTTTAACTGAGCATCATCCTTGGGCCTTCGGGCTTTCCCCAGGCGGCCTGCCGTCCCACCGCCCTCGGAGCTGGGTGTCTGAAGTAGCTGCTGCTCGGCCTTCGGGCCCAGCTCCGGAGGCAGTGCTTTTGTTCAGCCCCCCCTAACGGGGGCAGAAAGTTGGTTCTCAGGCATTGAGAACATCCTGAACTTCTCTATAGTATGAATGAGATTTAAAGGACAAAGATTTAAAAAAAAGGCCTATGAGAATGAGATTAAGGCAAATGGCTCAGATGTAGAAACTTGAAGGAGTGACTGAAAGCATCTGAGGGGAACGGAACGACCTAGGCACACCTGACTGGGCAGAAGCTCGACTGCACAGTGGTCATTAAGAGACACCCCCATGGGACTTAATCTGAGTAAAGGCTCCTCATCAACTCGACTCTCACACAGCAGACCCTTCTATGCCCAGACTCACCCTTGGGTCAGAGATCTCAGAACTTTCCCCCCAAATATACAAATATGCACAGACAGTATTTCAAACAAGGTTCCCTGAGTACCTTTTCCTTCCCCAACAACCTGAACCTCTGCGCACACCACCCAAGTAGAAAACGCACAGCTTTATAAGCTCTTAATTCACGTTATCAAGGCAGTGCATTTTGGTAAAAAATCAAGGGATCATTTAGACATGAGAATGCTTTTGTTGTGAGCCAAGTCACTCCCCCGACCCTGGCTCCCCAGCTCTAACAAGTGCCGCCCCACCATCTAGTTTAGCAGGGAGTAATGGTGAGTAGCAGCTTATCCTATACCTTTCAAGGGAGTGGAACAGAAGCCGACAGTGTTGGCAGTGCGTCAACAGGGCCCTCCTCACGCTGCAACACCGGGCAGTGCTCGGTGACGTCGACCGGAACGGCGGTACCAGCTCCAAGCCCACCCCAGCCTTGTACAGGGAGAATCACGTGGAAAGAGTGAGACAGGAAGCCCTCGGTAAAGAGTTTATTTAAAAAAGCTCTAGTGTTCTGCCCCCACCTTGGCTCCTGGAGTTAGGGTCGAGAGTTACCCACACAGGACTGAAGGCAGGGAGGTGCAGGGGGTGAGGCTGGGTTTCTGTTGGCAGCGCCCCACCTCACCTATTGTGCATTTTTAAGGAGATGGTAGTCCAGCTCCTAGTGGCAAGAAAATGTAGACTCCCAAGATTCATGTTTTAACTTTACTCAAGTTAATGTCATTTGCCTCTGTCATGATTTCTCAAACCACCGACTTAAGAGATGCTAGGATAGCAGCAAGTGGGGCTCAAGCCCACACACATAATTTCATTTAGTATCCACGTAATAAATGCCAACTCTTCTGCTCCAGGGCTGGAGTCTCTAGGCTTTTCCACGTAATCCTGAATCAGGCGAACCCTCTTCCTCCTTCTAAGACTCAGGGTGGCGAGCAGCCAGGCAGCCACATACTTACTTCACATGTAAGCAGGAAGCCTAATTTCAGATTCAGCTACTCCTGCACGAGCAGGGGTCAGTGTGCCCTGGGCACTTTGGGGTGGCGCTGGGCTCTGGCCGCCTCCTGAGGCACAGTCAGGTGGGGTGCCAGGGTTCTGGTGAGACTTCAAGGAAGGGCCACTTCTCAGTTCTAGCTCTGGGCCAGCACAGTCCCCCGGTTTGGCTGCACCAGCTCACAAGGTCTTAGCTGGGGTTCTGGCAGCTGGGGCTCAGCCAAAAACAGATTGAACAGTGTTGCTAATTCTTCAGCAGAGTCCTACAATAAGCAAAAGATGACAGAAAAGGCAGACACATAATTCTGGATAGTTCATTTCTACTGAAAACCACAAATATGAAACCCTAACATATTTCCTAACTGCCTTCTACACTGAAATGGCCTTGAAACCTCACCCCATAAGTAAGTATTCTGGGAGAGTAAACTCTGACGGGAGGCTCAGAACCATCTAGTGAGTCCTTATCACCATCCGAGTACTCACTATGCACATTCTTTCATCTTAACAAACCCTAGGAGGTATGAATTATTTCCATTTTATGGTTAAACTGAGATGAATTCTTTACCCCAAATCACAATATTAAGTACGAGACGAGATTAAAATTCAGGTTATTGCTTTAAAAACCCACACTCGGCCATACTCCTTTCCGACTATACCTGCCTTCCATCTTCCCTTCCTCCACTGACACGGTCCTTCATACAGTAGCTCAAATGTGAAGAAGGCCCACCAGAACAGCCACTCCATTTTAGGGGGGTCCTGAAGACACTTGACAAAATCCACTGAGCTTTGGAAAGATGCTAAGAATGCCAGGCACCATCACTTGCCCCCTTTCAGGATAAAAGGGACATATGATACCTGTTCTCTTTCTAGGTCAGGGAAGATGAGGGCACCTTACCTCTGGCCACTGCGCCTCATGGAGGCTGTCCAGACAAGCCTCTATCTCTTTCCGTCCCATCAGACCTTTCTCTACCAGCTCCCGGAGTAAGAACAGCAGCAGGTCCCACTGCAACAAACATGCAGCAGGTCAGGGTGCTAGAAGGACTACACAGTGACCCTGACTGGTTCAAAGGACAGAGCTGCTGTGGGGCGGGGGGGAGAAGACCTGAAGTTAACCTCTAGGGGAGTCCATTTCGGCACGGAACAGAAATGAGCAAGCTGCCAGAAAAGGAGGAACAAAAGAAGCTCGTAACATTTGGGGTGAGGGTGGTGGGTATGAAAACATGACCCCAGAGGGCTGAGAAGCCTGTCTGCCCCATCCACCCACCTCTCTGACTCACCTCCCTTGGCCGAGTGTCTGCCAGAAGCCCCACGTTTCTTGGGCTCAGCAGGAGCTGCAGCGGAACAGGCACCTGAAAGTCATCCTTCCACAGGGAAAGCAGCATGTGTAGGAGCTTTTGAGCCTGCCCCCTCTCCAGCCGGTGTTGTGCCGGGGGCCCTAGTACAGGAATTTGGTCTGCAACTATGGGGAGAAAGGAAAGCCAAGCTTTAAGAGATGCAACAGGGTTACCTGGCCTGCCCCTGGGAGGAGGAAGAGCAGAACGAAGTGTTCTAATTTTGCTTGCACCCAACCCTGAGATCGGGGGATCTGGCAAGAGTGAGATGACAGAAGACATACCAAGGAGGGATGCCAACTCCACAGAGCACTTTGCCAGATGCTGCTCGGCAGGTGGGCACAGGAACTGGGGGGAAAAAGGAGACCCCGGATGTTAGCACCATCCTTACAGTAGCAGCCCTAAGCCAATGTAGCTCTGGTTATTAGGCACATGCAAGGGCACAAGAAGAGCATGCTGCCATGTCTTAACCTGGCGGCACCGCAGTGTCTGACCCAGCTGGCCTAGGAGCTGCTCCAGATGCTCTGGGGACACTCCTTCCTCAGGGTCTCGGGGCCCCACAGCCACAGAGAGCACATCCTAGAGAGAGTAGGGGCAGGAAAAGAGTGAGGCCAAAGAGAATATGGCTTGGGGTGGGGGCTCAACCAATGGAGAGGCAGAGGAAAAGGAAGGCAGGGCCCCTGCGTGAAGTGATTGGGCCAAGGTGCCCTTAGCCCGGAGGCTGGAGCAGGACAGCACAGCTGGGAGAAGCAACCAAGGAGACAACAGAGGGGACAGAGGGGACAGAGGGAGCAGGTAAGCGGGGGAACATGCTGCCAGAGTTCAGAGACAGCCATACCTAGCCGGTTCCCAGAGCGCATCTCATTCTGAAAGAATTTAGGGGAACTGACCTTTATGCCTGTCTATTCATCTCAGAAGAGTCGAGGTTTCAGTATAGAAATCCTCTGTATATTGAAAAATAGTAGCTAATGGGTATGTAGCCTTTCCTTTCCCCTCCTATATACTCTCCCCTGTTTCAGGCATTCCTTCTTAGTGCCTAGTCCACATCTGTCCTGCAGCACTGATCAGGAGGTGGACGTGGCAGTGAGCCGCATGCTCCTCTCCGAGACCAGGGAAACCCGCACATAGTTGAGGCCTCGCAGGCCATGAGGTCTCTGCCCAACTACTCAGCTCTGCGCGGAAGCACAGAAACAGTCCCAGTCAATTCGTAAATGAACAAGTGTGGCTTGTCCCAGTGACACTTTACTTACAAAACACAGGCTAGATTTGGCGAGGGCTGTTTGCTGATCTTGGCTCTAAATAGTCTTTGATTTTTTTTTTTATACAATTGTTTCAGTTACTGTTGACTTTTTAAATATATTTGTATTGATTACAGAGAGGAAGAGAGAGAAACATCAATGATGATAGGGAACCATTGGTTGGCTGTCTCTGGCATGCCGCCGCCTACTGGGGACCAAACCTGCAACCCAGGCATGTGCCCTTGACCGGAATCCAACCAGGGACCCTGCAGTCTGCACACTGATGCTCTATCCACTGAGCCAAACTGGCTAGGGCCAGTCTTTGATTTTTTACAATCAAGTTAAGAGCACTGATAGATTATCCTTACTGCCTATAACTAAACAAGCATTAACCTCCCACATAGAACATTTCTGAAATCACATTCCAATACCAGGTGACTGCTCCTTAAAAATTCCTACTTCACTGACAGCCACTTACCACCCAACCCCTTCACCATCTGTGGAATATGTATCTGGTAAAAATTTTCATATCTACCCTTTCCCCCTTTCAGGTGATTCAAATATCAAAAGTCAAAGAGCAATTAGGAAAGCCATTCAATTCAATCCTGTCCTACCTTATCCCATTCAGTATCAAACAAAATGGGAAGTAGCTGGAGGACACAGAAAGCTGCGACAAATACTAGAGCTGATGTGAGAGGAGGGAGGCCAGGAAAAGAGCAGGGAGTGGGGGAGAGGAGCTGGAGGGAGTAGGGAGCTGTGTACTTTGATCTCGGAGATGAGGTGGGAGGGGAGGGGAGCATGGTGCTCACAGGCACGGGAGCAGCCCCTCCGGTCCCCGCGGACAGCCGGTTCCGGACCCTGGGCTCGAAGCATGCGGCTCACTGCCGCTTTCACCTCTCTCCTGATCAGCGCTGCAGGTCAGAGGGAGAAAAGGTGTCACCAGAGCGGCCCTCCATGCCGAACCACACCCTTCGCTGTTCCCAGCAGGCTCTGAGTCCCATTTCCCCCAGATGGCCTCCAACTTCCTGCCAGTCCACCTCGGAAAAACGTGGGTCAGCCGCTCCCCTTGCTTGGGCCTTACCTGTGACGTTGGCTGACAACCAAGTACAGGCTTTCTCTATCGCAAGCCCCACAGCGATGTTCTCTGCGCCGCTGAGAACCTGTGAGAAGGAGGACTGCAGAGTCGGGCCCCGGGAGGTTTGGCGATGATGATGAAAGCCCAAGTCCAAGGCTGACCCAGCTCACAGTCACAGCACACACCTTCCACACCACCACCCGGCCCGCTAGCTCCAGGCCTCCCCTACGTACGGCTGCCGGAGTCTCCTCAGGGAGCAGCGCCCGCACGGCACCAGGGCTCTTCTTTTGGCAGAACCTAAAGGAGACAGGAGGGTCAGCCTGGCCCGCAGAACGGTGTCCTGAGTGCACCAATCGTGTAAGCAGGGAGGGCTCTGCCTCGGAGAAGCACTGTCAGGCCCCAGGTCCCACCCAGATGCTGGGAGAAACGGGAACCCCAACCACCTGCTCTTCAATTTGGACTTTGGGTCCCCAAAACTCTAAAGCCAAAGACCGCTTACTGAGAAGGCAGAAAAAGATGAAAAAAAGTAGAGTGGGGAGAGGACGTGGAATAAAGGATACAAGTGTGAAAGGGGGGGAAGGTCAGAAAAATCTAAGTTAGGAGGGGAGTCCAAACAGACTGGTATCTTACTCCCGCCCCTGGGTCAATGCCTGGGCCCCATGGGGACACAGCTGGGAACACAAGATCTCCAACAGCTGGCCTGGATCTCCCCCTTCCTGTCTCTGCGTCAGCAGCTGCTCTTGAAGAAGTGACTCGGCCTGGCGCACCAGATCTGCCACCAGCGTGGCCCTAGAGCAGGGACAGCAATGTTGGGAGGTGGTTGGAAGGGTTGAATCAGAAAGGGGCTGCAAATTCAAGGAAATCTGGTCAGAACTAACTACAAAAACAGTAATTTCAGCCTCCCCCCATCCACCCTTGGCCCCTCCTCCTGAATCCCCCGCAACTGACTTTGCTTAATTTGGTAACAAGGTATTAGGAGTTAAAAGGGGGGAAAATGGTAAGAGAATGAGACTGGGACCCTCAACACCTCCATTCCCAAACCCCTCAATCCACACTCACTTGATATGTTTGACACAGTTAGAGCCAATCCTCTCTGCCACAAACTCCACAGTCCGGCGCAGGGAGGGTGGCTGGTTGTGGAAAAAGGCTTGGGCCAACTGTGCCTGTGGGGAGAGGAACAGTGCAGTGGAGGATTCCCCTTTCCCCACTGGGTGGCCCCCCTGCGTCCTCCCTGCCTCTCACCTGCAGCCCCTGGGTGGTCCGGAGAGGCTGGGCTCCCAGGCTGGTGGTGGTGGTGGGGGTGATTTTCCTTACAAAGCCCCCACTCCGCCCACTGCTGCCTGATACCCATGCAGCGAGCAGTTTTCGGAGCTCTCCTGCATCAGGGAAGACCAAGTGCTTAGTTCTAAAACCCTCTCCCCGAGACATACACTCACAAGAGCATGTTGAACTTTGAGGATTTGTGGAGTCAAAAGGCTGAGGCGCCTGGGGGCGGGGGGGGGGGGGCACAAGAACAAACAGCACATTAGGCTGTGTGGTGCTCATGAAGGGACAGGCCAAGGATTAAGGACCAATGGGGGCGAGGGACAAGCATCCTCACCAATATAAGGACAGCAAGTGTAGAGCAGGTGCTGGTCCACCACAGGCACACCATCCTGGGGGAGAGAACAGGCCAGACCGGGGCAGTCAGTACGAAAATCACACGAGGGTTCAGGCTCTCTCCCGGCTTGTCTCCTTTATTCCTGTGGACCCTATGGGTCTGGCTGGACCCCAACACTTACCAAACCATGCTCTGAGGTTTTTGTATCTGTCTCAAAGATATCCATCTGACCCTCTTCCACAAAGAACAGGTCCTCAGGGACTGTGGGAATCTGAGAGATTAAAGCAGAACAAGCTCCAGTCAGTACTTCAGAGCTTCATCCCACCTCCGACCGCATGGTTTCAGGGTTTAGGCAACCTTCTCTGAAACCATAGTAATTCCCATACTTCCTCTGAACATTCTTCATCTCCCGGCCCCAACCGTGATTAGACTCAGACATTCTCCCCACCTCCAGCCACAGTAGTCTCTCCCCTCCTTTCCCAATCTGGACTCTCACTCCACCGACCTGGAAAAGCCAGCCCAGAACAGCAAGCAGCAATAGCTTGTTCAGGAAGCACATTTCCCCTTCACCGTCCTTAGACAAAACCAACCTCCTAAAAGGTAAATGAGGGTCAGTGGAATCTGTGCAGAGAAAGAAATGACATGAAGTAAAAGAAAGCTGTGGCTGGCAAGGGAATGCCCAAAAGTAGACCCAAAAGGGACTGCTGTCAGGCAGGCGGCCAGGATCTGTTCAGTGCCCCTCTCAGATCTGCACTCCCTCTCGGCTGGCCCAACGTGGGAACAGAAAAGGGCAAGTAACTACCCAGTGTCTTTCCTGGAGGACCAAACCCAGCCTCCCCTGAGGTGCTGTGATGGCTATGGTACCGTACAGGAAGCACTGTCCCACACACACACCTCAGCCACATTCTCCCCGCACCATTCTCAGCCTGTCCCCTCTACTCACCGGTGCAGGTGTAGCAGGAGAGTGAAGATGCTGCGGTAATAGTCCAGCAGGGGAGCAATGTGGTCAGCCAGAGAGAGGAACTCCACCAGCCAGGGCACTGTGAGCACCGCTCGGCGGGCCTGCAGCCCCTGCCGGAGCAGAGCGCGCACATCCAGGACCGGGGGCACCTGGCAGGGCCAGAATTTGGTCAGCAGGTCTCAAGGGACTAGGACGTGCCTTGTGGCTCTTTCCAGCTCCCACCTTACCAGAGCCCCTATTCACCTGGCTTCTCAGGGCCAGAATGGAGTCCTGGAGCTCACGGGTTGGGGGTGGTTCAGGACCCCGATATGGCAGGAAAGCCACAAAGCCCAGGAATTTAGCCAGAAGCCTCAGGCTGAGCAGCACCACAGCAAACTGCCTCCGTTCACCCTGCAGTAAGTAGATAAAAGGTCCTAAGCATAAGGCTTCTAGAAAAATGTCCAAATCTGTTACTAAGTTCTTGAAAATACCCATTCCCTCTGAGGTCAGAACCCCTTCCACTCCCTTGTTCTGCTTTCTAACCTGCCAGTCCACATCTGCCTCTCCGTCTTCATCGCTAGGCTCAGGCTGAGGTAGGACAAGGCTGTTGAGCTCCCGAATCTTTAAACTCAGACTATCCATGAGATGCTGATTAAACTGGAAGCTAGGATGGGGAGCAAGAAAGAAAAAAGTTGTAGGAACAATTGTAGGAAGAACTACAACAGAGAAGAGGTGCTCCAGACAGAAAGGCTCACAGATGGAAGCCCACGGAACAATGGGGTGTCTCACATGGGCAAAAGAACACCATCTTCCGATGGCAGGGTAGGGAAACACTGTGCTTGCCTCCTCTCATGACCACATAAAAATTACAACTAAAATACAGAATGATCATCACGGAGAACCATATGGAAACTAGTTGAAGTCCTACAACTAAGGATATAAAGAAGCCACTTTGGAACTGGAAAGAGGGGCTAGTCCCACACCCTCAGGTGGTGATTAAATATCAGGAGGTTATCTCAATTGGGAGACCCACCTTAATGAGCGAGGAGTCCCAGCCCCACACCAGGTTCCTCAGCCCATGCTACCAGTGCTGACAAGCGTCTCTGTAACTCTGGCTGTGAAACTCAGAGGGACTGCATCCCAGGGAGACAGAGGCTGTTAAGTCCTAGGCATTCCTCTTTAGGAGCCAGTGCACAGTCTCACAAATTCACTCCCTCTGTCTCCAGCACAAGGGCAGCAGCTTGAAAAGCTCCAGGGACATATGGGGAGCAATTGAATTAACTAGCTTCAGGGCTGGAGCGGGGAGAGGTCAGGCAGCTCTGTCCAGGGATGGAGACGCCGACAGGCACTACTCCTTTCTTGGGCTCTCCCCGAACCCAGCTGGAAATCTGTGTTCTCCATTATCTGGGCTAACATAGTTCACCGGCCCTAAAGATCTTGAGACCCCAATCCAGCCCTACCTGTGCGCATGGCTCAAGCCACTTCCAGTAGATTTTCCACACAAGTGACCTGCCTTGGCTTGTGCTACAGACTTTCCTAAACTCTCTCAAAGGTCTACAAAACCCAAACATGCAGAGATTGGCCTTGGTGTGCCCTATACCTCTTGCTAAGCAACCCCAAGCCCAGCATAATTGGAAGCCAGTCTTAAACGGGAACGTAGCTCCACCAAAGTGGCCAATGCCAAGAACAAGTGGTGGCAGGCCTAAGTTCAACTGTGATGTCCACCAAAGGGTGCTGGTAGCAGCCAGCCTCAGGTTCACAGCATACCCTCCCCCAAGCACCGCTAAACCCAGCACAAGTGGCAACCAAACATAGATCACTTTGTAGCCGCAACCAGGTAGCTCCAAGCCAAGAACAAATGGCAGCTGACTTTTGCTGTTCCGGAGCCCCTCCTAAGAGGCTCCAGAACCAACACACCAGATGGGTGACTTCAGATAACAACGGAGCACTAGCCAACTAGCTCCACAAACAACACACGTAAAGGGGGGGACTTGACTGGAACCAGAGTGCTGCTAAAGTGACACTTGCTCTGCTTGGTCAGCCCCACATAAAAACTATGCATTGTAGTCATGGCCAGCCCTCACAGCCAGCCAGAGTGAGGGTCAACCCCACCCCACTGATGGGCCAACAACAATTAAGGCTTAATTACAACAGCAGTACACACACAACCCACACAAGGGACCAGCTCAGGTGAATGAGATTGTGCTACTGGATCTCACAGGAGAGCTACTATTAAGGCCATTATGCCAAAACAAGGAGACAGAGCAAATCTACCTAATATATAGAAACATAGAGAGGCAGCCAAAATGAGGAGACAAAGAAACACGTCCCAAATGAAATAACAGGAAAAAATATAGAAAAAGAACTAAATAAAATGGAGACAAGCAATCTACCAGATACAGAATTCAACACTGGTTATGAGAATGCTCAATAGGGCACTGGCTGGTGTGGCTCCATCGGTTGGGAGTCATCTTGCACACTTAGAGGTTGCTGGATTGTTCCTGGTCAGGGCACATGTAGGGTTTGTGTGCTCAATTCCTAACATGGGGCATGCAGGAAGTAGCCAATCAATGTTGCACTCTCACATCAATGTTTCTCTCTCTCTCCTCATCTTGCTCTCAAAATCAATAAAAATATTTTTTAAAAGAATGCTCAATAGTGCAAGAAGGCCATGTAAGAGGAAGCCAAGTAGAGATTGGCTGTTTTAAAACCAAGAGCGAGAGAAAAAAAAAAAAACTCAATGAACGTTGGGAAGAATAAATGAACTAGTGAGAATCTCGAGACAGAAACTATAAAAAGGAGCCAGTCAGAAATGAAGACTACAATAACAGAAATAAACAATACATTATAGGGAATCAACAGCTGATTAAATGTAATAAAGGACTGAATCAGTGATTTGGAAGACACAGTAGGGGAAACACCCACTGGAACACCAAAAAGAAAAAAGAATTTTAAAAAATTAGAATAGTTTAACGGGCCTCTGGGATACCATCAAGAGTAATCACATTCGTATCACAAGGATACCAGAAGGATGATAAAAAGCAAGGAATTAAAAAGCTACCTGAAGAAATGATGATGGAAAACTTCCCTAACTTGGTAAAGGAAATAGACATACAAGTCCAGGAAGCACAGAGTCTCAAGTAGGATGAACCCAAAGAAGTCCACATCAAGACACATCATAATTAAAATGTCAAAGGTTAAGGACAAAGAGAAGATCTTAAAAATAGCACTCTTGTCTTTTGCCTCAGTGGATAGAGAATTGGCTACAGACTGAAGGGTCCCAGGTTCGATTCTGGTCAAGGGTATGTAGCTTGGTTGCAGGCACATCTCCAGTGGGAGTTGTGCAAGAGGCAGCTAATTGATATTTCCCTCTCATTCTTTTTTATTGTTTTTTTCTCTTTATTGTTCAGTTTATTAATTACATTGTTTCCCCTTTTTTATCCCCCTGTAGCTCCCCTCCACCCTGTACCTAACCCACCCTCCACCCTCACCTCCCCCTCCCCAATGTCCTCTCCCATTGTTGCAAGATTTTTGTCCAGTCTCTTGCTATACTTCCCACAACCCTTTTTTCCCCAAGAATTGTCAGTCCATTCCCTCTCTATGTCCATGTTTCTGTTACATTCACTAGTTTATCTTGTTCATCAGCCTATCAATTCACCTGATTTTTATGTTCATTTGTTGATAGATGTGTATTTGTTGTTTATAATTTATATTTTTACCTTTTTCTTCTTCCTCTTCTTAAAGAATATCTTTCAGCATTTCATATAATACTGGTTTGGTGGTGATGAACTCCTTTAGCTTTTTCTTATCTGCGAAGCACTTTATGTGATCTTCAATTCTGAATGATAGCTTTGCTGGATAGAGTAATCTTGGTTGTAGATTCTTGCTCTTCATCATTTTGAATATTTCTTGCCACTCGCGTCTGGCCTGCATCGTTTCTGTTGAGAAATCCGCTGACAATCGTATGGGTGCTCCCCTGTAGGTAACCAACTGTTTTTCTCTTGCTGCTTTTAATATTCTCTATCTTTTGCTCTTGGCATTTTAATTATGATATGTCTTGGTGTGGTCCTCTTTAGATTCCTATATTTTGGGGTTCTGTGTACTTCTTGGGCTTTTAAGTCAGTTTCTTTCACCAGGTGGGGAAAGTTTTCAGACACTATTTCTTCAAGTAGGTTTTCATTAACTTGCTCTCTCTCTTTTTCTGGCACCACAATAATTCGGATGTTGGCATGCTTGAGGTTGTCCCAGAGGCCCCTTACGCTATCTTCAATTATCTGAATTCTTTTTGTTTCTTGCTTTTCCAGCTGAGTGGATTTTGCTTCTTTGTATTTCAAATCTTTGACTTGGTTCTTGCGGTCCTCTGGACTTTTAGGACTTTGTGTAATATTTTTTTCAGTGTATGCTTGATTTCTAGTTGGTCCTTTTTCATATCCTCGTAGGTATTGTTCATTTCCTCGTAGTTCTCATTAAGTTCATCGGCCTTTTCTAGGATCCTCTTGAAAAACCTTATTACTGTGGTTTTGAACTTTATGTCTAGTCGTCTTTTTTCCTCCATTTCTTTCACACTTGATTTCTTTCCATGTCTCTGCATGGTGGCTGCTTTCCTGAGTTGGTCGATTAGCTTTTTGTGGTAGATGTCCCCTAAGGGACAGTGGCTCAGCCTCCCCAGTTACCTGAGGTGGATATGGGTTGCACAGTCTTGTTGGAGTTAAGCCCAGCTATTTGTTGTTAGCACTAGGAGAGTTGGACCTCCAGGCCAATTGGCTGTGAAGGAAAGCTGTATTCAGTTTGGATGGGCGGAGTCTCTGGGCTGAGCACGCAGCGTCAGCTCCGCCCTATGTGGTGTGCTGGTCTCTGTGTCGGGTGGTAATGGCTGCAGGCACCTCCAAGAGAAAGCCACCGCCGTTCCCCACCAGTTGCCAGACAACTCTGCCTCTCCCTAAATGAGTCTGCACACCCAAAGTCTCACCCAGGGTTGTAAAACAGAGCAGTCCGGTGGTCTCCCGAATGAGGGAGCAAGTCTCGAGTCCTCTCTGTGAAGTCGCGAAGTTCTGACCCCAAGTTTACGAGCAAATTGCTGATCCAAGTTTAGCACACTGTCCTCAAACTCGCAGACCTCTGCCGCGCCCGGCTTTTAGCGTGCCTACCCCGGACCTCGGGTGGAACTGGGAGATAAGTGTAGTGGGGCACCTCCGCCCTCCCCGTTGGAGAAATCCAGCCGGGTTTGCTGACGCCTGTCCTACAGCTCGCGCGTGCGCACGGGCATGGCTCCGAACCTCTCTCCAGGCGAATCTTCAAGGTTGTGCTCTGCCGCTCCTCTGAGTCACGGTGTTCAATCTTTACTTTTATGTGTGGAATTTCCACTCAGCCAGCTTTCCGGTGATTCTGGATGATGTTTGTTTGTTGTTAAGTTGTAGTTTTGGACTTGTTCTGTGGGGCAGCAAAATAGGTGTTTACCTATGCTGCCATCTTGGTTCCGCTATCTCTGTATAATATTTTTTTATTTCAGTCAGTGTATGCTTAATTTCTAGTTGGTCCTTTTTCATATCCTCGAGGGTCTTGTTCATATCCTCGAAGGTCTCATTAAGTTCATCAGCCTTTTCTAGGAGCCTCTTGAAAAACCTTAAAACTGTGGTTTTGAATTCTATGTCCAATCGTTTTTTTTCCCCTCCATTTTTTTCACATCTGCTTTCTTTCCATGTCTCTGCATTGTGGCTGCTTCCCTGAGTTGGTCCATTAGCTTTGTGTGGTAGATGTCCTCTAAGGGACAGTGGCTCAGCCTCCTCAGTTACCCAAGGTGGATACTCTTGGTACAGCCCTTTATGGGTTGCACAGTCTTATTCAAGTTAAGCCTAGATTATTGTTGTTAGCACTAGGAGGGATTGACCTCCAGGCCAATTGGCTATAAGGATTAGCTTGACAACCTAGACTTTAAATAAGGGCTGTAATTAGAGACAAAAAGGGCACTTCATAATGACAAAGAAGTCAATCCATTAAGAGGGTATAACTCTCGTAAACATCTGTGCATGCAACACAGGCTCATCTAAATACATAAAGCAATTATTGATGGACATAAAAGGAGAGACAGAAAGTAATACAGTAATGGTATGGGAATTTAACACTTCATCAACATTAATGGATATACCTCCCTGAGAGAAAATCAACAAAGAAAGTGATTTTAAATAAAACAAAGAAACAATGACCTTAAATGAAAAAGATAGATTTAATTGCTATTTTCTGAGCATTTTAACCCAAAGCAGGATTTACATTCTTTTCAAGTACACATAAAGCATAGTCCAGGATAGACTACATGTTAGGCCACAAAACAAGTCTCAATGAATTTAAGAAATCAAGAACTTCTCTGATCACAATGGTGTAAAATTATAAATTATAGGGCAAAAAGTAAAAAACACATAAAAACATGGAGGCTAAATCACATGTTACTAAACAATGAATGAGTTAACAATTAGATCAAGGAAAAATTCAAAAGATAACTTGCGACAAATGAAAATGAAGAGACAGATGACCCAAAAAGTCTATGGGATACAACCAAAGGGGTTCTATGAGGAAAATTTAGGTCTATGGTCATGAAACAAGAAAAATTTCATATAAACATGGATGCGAGGTTGATGCAAAATCTGCAAATGTATTAATGTGATACATCACATAAATAAGATGAAGGCTAGATGACATATAATCATTTCAATAGAAGCATAAAAAGCATTTAATAAAATCCAACTTCCAAAGTGAGATAGAAGGAACATACCTCAACATAATAAAGACCATCTATAATAATAAAAACATAATATGCTAATTAGACTGGATGTCCTTATGGAAGATGCCAGGGCTGCAAGGGAAGCCTGGGTCCTGGGTGCCAGAGGAAAGCTGGTGCCAGCAGCCAGGGGAAGGAAGGCCTATTCTTGCATGAATTTCATGCATTGGGCCTCTAGTATATAACAAACTCCCAGCTAACATACTCAACAGTGAAAATCTGAAAGCTTTTTAACATCAGGAAAAAGATAGGGATGTCCACTTTTACCACCTTTATTCAACACTATTGGCCCGGTACATGAAATTCGCACACGGGGTTCCCCTTAGCTTGGCCTACACCCTCTCCAATTTGGCATCCCTCTCACAATCCAGAACCACTGGCTCCTAAGCACTCACCTGCCTACCTGATCCCCCTAACTGCTCTCCCCTCTTGGCCTGATCCCCGTATCTATCTGCTCTCCCTTCCTGACCTAAACACCCTAACTGCCTATAAGCTCTTCCTTCCTCTCTGTGCCTTCAGACTCCGGCATGGAGTGCTGAGCGACCTCTGCTGAGGCACCACCCCTGTCTTGACACACCCCCTTCGGGCCTGCGCATGCCTCTGCCAGGGGGGCTGCCCCCTGCGGCAGCCTCATGTCCCTGTGTGCATGCAGCTTGGTCGTGTTTGTGACACCATTAGGAGCAATTAGCATATTACTGCTTTACTAGAGGCCGGGTGCATGAAATTCGTGCATGGGAGGGAGGGTGTCCCTTAGCCCAGCCTGCACTCTCTTTAATCTGGGATCCCTTGAGGGATGCCCGACTGCCCATTTAGGCCTGAATCTGGGCAGTTGGACATCCCTCTCACAATCCAGGACTTCTGGCTTCCAACCACTTGCCTGCCTTCCTGATTGGTCCTAACTGCTTCTGCCTGCTAGCCCGAACACCCCCTAACCACTGTCCTGCCAGCCTGATTGATGCCTAACTGCTCCCCTGCCAGCCTGATTACCCCCAACTTCCCTCCTCTGCTGGCTTGGTCACCCCTAATTGCCCTCCCCTGCTGGCCATCTTTGACCACATGGGGCAGCCATCCTGTGTGTTGGAGGGTAAATTTGCATATTACTCTTTTATTAGATAGGACAGAGGCTTGGTGCATGGGCAGGAACCAGCTGGTTTGCTCTGAAGTGTGTCTCGAAGCAGGGTGGGGGTTCCCTTGGGGCATGGGGCAGCCTGGGTGAGGGGCCTTTGGTTATTTGTAGGCTGGCCATGTTCCCTAGCAACAAAGCAGAGGCCCTGGGATCTGGGATTTATTTCTCTTCTATAATTAAAACTTTGTAGCCTTGAGTGGAGTCCAGGGCTGGCCAGAGTGTGTGGGAAGCTTGGCTTCCTCCAATGGCAGGGAAACTCAAGCCTCCTGCTTGCTCTGTGGCTGCAGCCATCTTGGTGAGTTAATTTGCATACTTTTTCCTGATTGGCTGGTGGGCAGAGTGGAGGTACAGTCTATTTGCATATTACTCTTTTATTAGATAGAATTATACAGATAGTATTGGAAGTTCTTGCCAGAGCAGCGAGATAAGAAAAAGAAACAAAAGGCATCCAAATTGGAAAGGAAGAAGTAAAACTATAATTTTTTTGGAGATGGGATACTCTATATAAAGAACCTTAAAGATTTTACCCAAGAATTATGAGAATAAATGAATTCAGTAAAGAATCAGCATACAAAATTAATTTCCAGAAATTGGTTTCACTTTTATACACCAATAACAAACTATCAGAAAGAGAAATTAAGGAAAAAAACCCATATACAATTACATCAAAAAATAATAAACACCTAGGAATAAATTTAACCAAGGATGTAAGAGACCTGTAGTTAGAAAACTGTAAGACACTAAAAAAGATACAAATAAATGGAAGCATATACCGTGCTCATGGATAGGGAGAATTAACATTATTGAAATACCCATACTACCCAAGGCTATCTATAAATTCAATGCAATTCCTATCAAAATATCAATGGCATGTTTTTTCCTACAGAACTAAAATAATTCTGAAATTTATAGAACACCCCAAATAGTAACAACAATCTTGAAAAAGAATAACTACCAGATATCAAACTAAACTACAAGCCTATAGTAATCAAAACAGCTTGGTTTAGCATAAATACAAACACATGGATCAATAAAGCAGAATAGAGCCCAGAAATAAATTCATGCATATATGGTCAATTAATCTATGACAAAGGAAGCAAGAAGATACAATGAGGTAATGACTGTCTCTTCAATACATGGTGTTGAGAAAACTGGACAGATCCATGCGAAAGAAAGAAAGAAAGAGAGAGAGAGACAGAGAGAGAGACAGAGAGAGAGAGAGAGAGAGAGAGAGAGAGAGAGAGAGAGAGAAAGAGAAGAAAGAAAGAAAGAAAGAAAGAAAGAAAGAAAGAAAGAAAGAAAAGAAAAGAAAGAAAAGAAAGAAAGAAGAAGAAACTGGATACTTTCTTATACCATATATAAAAATAAACTCAAAATGGATTCAAGACTTAAAGGTAAGACCTGAAACTACAAAATACCTAGATGAAAAACAGGCAATAAACTCTCTGACATCACTTTTAGCAATATACATATATTTTTGGTATGTCTCTTCAGGCAATGGAAACTAAAGAAAAAAAGAAACAAATGGAACTACATCGAATTAAAAAGTTTTTGCGCACACAGAAGGAAACCATCAACAAAATGAAAAGACTACCTGCTGAAAGGGAGAAGGTATTCACCAATAACACATCTGATAAGGTGTTAATATCCAAGATATATAAGGAACTCATACAATTGAACATCAAAAAAACAAACCAATTTAAAAATGAGCAGAGGATAGACCTAAATAGACCTTTCTCCAAAGAGGACATACAGATGGCTAACAGACATATAAAGATGCTCACATTTTTAAAACCTAAGTGAAATTATCACCTCACACCTGTTAGAATGGCTGTCATCCAGACACAGACACGCGCTGGCTGGAGAAAGAGGAACCCTGGAGTACTGTTGGCAGGACTGTAAACTGGTACAGCCACTGTGTAAAACAATAGGTAGGTTCTTCAAAACATTAGAAACAGAACTATCATATGACCCAGAAATTAATTCCACTACTGGGTATTTACCCAAAGAAATCCAAAACACTAATTTAAAAAGATTTATGCACCCGTATGTTCATTGCACCATTATTTACAAATGCCGAGTATGGAAGCAACCAAAGTGTCCACTGGCAGACAAATGGATAAAGATGTGGTACATAGTGTAAATATAATGTAAATTACTCAGCCATAAAAAATAATAAAATCTTTCTATTTGTGACAACATAGATGAACCTAGAAGGTATTAGCTAAGTGAAATAAGTCAGAGAGAAATACCGTATTATTTCACTAACAATATAAACAAACAACCTTACACAGAGAGCAACTGATGGTTACCAGAAGGGAGGGGTGTTGAGGATAAGGGTGAAAAAGGTAAAGGGATTAAATTGACAGCTATAAAAAGTCACAGCATAGGAAATATATATGGCTTCAGGTGGGTACTAGATTTAACCGGTGATCACTATGTTACACACCTGAAACTAATATAATATTTGATTTCAATTGTAATTGGAAAATAGAGGCAGGAAGTGTGAACTAGAAGGAGCCCAGATATCACCCAGTCCCACCCTGTTATATTCCAGGAGAAGGAGAGAGAACTGTTTGCCCTTCTGGAAAGACAAATCTCTCCTGGACCTCTGTTCCACTCACTGCAAGACACAGGAACCTTTACCTGCTGGCACTCAGGATGAAGTCCCTGAAGAATCCCTGACAGCCTGGGAAGGAGGGGGGTGGGCAGGGCCCACCACTGCTCTGAGGGGCTGCAAGCCGTTCCTGTAGGCGCCGCAACCGTCCCAACTTGTCAGCTCCAAGCATACTTAACACATCTGGAGCCTCACCCAAGATAGTGCCCCCTGCACCACCAGGGCTCTGACACATCTGGGGCAGTGGGGAGGAGAGAAATAATAATAATAATTAACAACACAGTAATTTTTTTTAAAAAGGACCGAACAAAATAAAGAATAAACACTTATGGAATGCCAACCCTCTACCAGGTGCAACAGATACATATTTTGAGATAGGGCACATATTCTTGTTTTACAGGTGAAGAAACTGCAGCTACAAGATGAAACGTCTGCCTGGAGCCAATAGAGCTGGGGTCTGAAACCAGACTCACCTGAGTCTAAAGCCCACACTCTTCCTACCACAACAGAACTCAAGGGCCAGGAAGCAGTGAGAGGTTGGAGGCAGACAGGAAGGTATGGATGTGAGAGGAGGCCCAGGAGTGGGGGTGCAGGGCATATGAGACATCTTGGCTCCTCTCTGGCTGCCTGAGTTTCAACCACCACCCAAGAAGCAGAACTCCTGCTCAAACCCCAGCCCAGGACTTGACTAGCTGCCCCCACAATCCCAGCCATTACCTGACTATCTTATCAGGTCTATTGCTCACTGTAGATTAATCTCCTGCTGGAGCTATTACCTGGAGGAGCTGTTTTTGGAAAAGCCGAACAAAATGGCTGTGGCTGCAGGCTGCAGAGAGTTGGCCCATCACGGCTCTGAGGAATGAGATGGGAGTGGAGTGTGAGGGAAGGAGAAAGGAGGTAGATCTGAGAGAACAAGCCAATTCTTAGGCCTTTCAGCCCTTTACCAGGGCCTTTGAGCAGACCTCTGCCATAGCGGGCCAGCACAAGAAGGTAGGAAAAGGTAAGGGACACACGGTAAGATCCCCTCAAAGCTAGCGATACACTTAGCCAAACAAGAAATATTATCACCCCTCTAATATTCAATCCTGAGAGCCAGTTACCTTTCAGACCCACTGGAAGGTAGATCACTGGTCAGAGGCTACTCTTTCTGCATCATAGTTACCTAGCTATGCGAAGTGATTAGAATCGCCAAACTAGACAATGAAGGATGGAAAGGGTCTAACCAGTATCTCTGGCCAAAACTCAAGCAACTTGGAACAAGAGCTTTGTACTTTTCCAAGCATTCACCACCACAGAACAAGTATGAGTCATTTCTGAGTAGAAGGAGCTGGAAAGACAAATCCCTTCGAGTAGAGGCAGAATGGGCAGTAACTAGAGTGATTAAGGAGGACAGAAGGTAACAGCTTCAGGCTGGAAACAGTGGAGAAAAGCCTCCCTTCAGTCAACTACCAAGCACCACTGAGCTGCTCGCTGCTGGAAGCAAGCAAGACAAGATGACCAGTGTTTGAGCACCTACCTGATCCTGCTGCCCAAGCCCTTCTCAAAATCCCAGCCAGGCTCCTCATGGCGATCTTCCCACTCTCGAAGCACCTCATAAAATACATCCCTGAGAGACACACAGTAATGCCCGATGAACCGGGCACAGCTGATCTAACTCAATCCCAGAAGCACCTTCCCTAGCTCAGAACTGATGACAGGACTACCCACAGCCCCATTCCTTGTGTTCTCTCCAGGATGACAATGCTCTAACCCAGTAGCAGCCCACCACATGCCTGATATACATCTCCGGGTGCTGAAAGTTGATTAGCTTTCTATGAAAATGATGTAAGTTGCCTATCAGCTTTCCTTCCCCCCAAATTCCCTTTTCTTATCACCTCTGTTTTTTAAAAGTATGAAAGGCTCGGTCACTGGAGAAGTTGGCACGATTGTCAGTTTCTGGCTGAAAGGAGACAGCTTGAACGGAGGGTGGCATCGCCAGAGAGACCTAAAATATGGCAATGACATTAGGAACAGAAGCCTGTAGAGTGTATGTTCAGAAAACTTCATCCCCTTATTCCTCCCCAATTAGATCACAGGAAGGCAGAGTGGTGTGAACTGGGCCGCCTGAATTATGAAGCTGGGAAGGGTCAGTTCTGGGCCAGTCGACATCTAAGATGGGGTCAGTACCTTGGCAACACTGCCCTCATAGGCTGCTCGAAGGCGGCCTTGCAGAGCTGGTGAGAAGCACAGCACCCGCTCATTCTCAGCCAACAGCTTCAAGGTCCCTTTGTCCAAGTAGGAAAGAACTCTACAAGGTCAAGAGCATATATGAATGTAACGGGACACACACTGCAAATAGGAAGCTGGCACCAGCATACCTACAGAGTATAGAGTATGGAGCAGGTATGTAAGGCAAAGCCACAGGCCAAGGATTAAGGATGATGAGAGTAAAAGGGGAGGAAATGAGACCTTATGAAACGGAGCAAGCGAGCAGGACAGGAACATGAGACAGTAACTAGGACAAAGGTCAGTCACCAAGATCACAGCAGGCAGTTTGACTCTTTCACAAGCCAAATTCACTGCCTTGACACAAAATTAAAGGGTTACATGTAGAAAAGCTAGGGTCACTGCACACTTGTGTTAAGTCAAGCCCATACCCCAATTGGCCAGGGAACCAAGTGGACAATGGGGACAAGGCTCAGATGCCTCAGCTGGAGAAACTCACTGAAACTGATGTTCCAAAACCTGCACTGCAAAGAAGACACAATCATGCACACTCTGGAATAGAGGGCTCTCCAGGGAATCTAGAATGATATTATCAAGCTGTCAGTTAAAAATTATTCCATTTCTAGACCCACTTCTCAAAAAGAAAAAAAGGCTTTCTCACTGACCTAGGACTCCTGGGCTGGGTTCAAGGTCACTGTCCTTAGCAACCACCATCCTCCGGGCAGTAAGGAGTTGAAGGACGAAGAAAAGCTCCAAGAAGAGATTTGGCACCAGGTTTTCTGGATATAAAAAGAAACCCCAATGCATAGAGCACCATTAAAAATCAAGGCTGAGGGAATTACTAAGAACTTGGAAAATTTGCGATATAATGCTTCTGTTATATACCGACAATCTCAGACTAATCTGTAATGATATTTTAAATATATTTTTAAACATTAAAAGAAGGGTCCAATCTCAATTCTACATGCCTTATCAATTCTCTTACCCTATAATTCTATAAGTATCTCCGTTCCAGCACCTTTAGTTTTCACTCACCTGCAATGCATGAAGAATAGACAAGGGCTACCAACTCCAGGCGCTGGCGGGAAGACACTTTGGCAGGGTCAGCAGGTTCAGCTGTGAGGTTTCCAGTCCAGGTGAGCAGGGAAGACCCCGATTCTGGGGTGAGACAGGTGGGAGCAGGTGACTGCTGCAGCTGCTTAGAGCTATGGAGATAGATACCATGCGCACTCAGTCTGGCTTCCCCCCCACAGCCAGACTCAGGTTCCTCGAGAGACAGGACATCCGTAGGCCAGGAAACAGACCCAATGCTCCCCGGGGGCCATCAGACCACCCCCTCCCCCACGGGAAGGAAACTAACATCCCAGGCAGCAAGGCCATACCGCTCCTTCCTGAGCATCTCCCGCTCTTCTTGCAGACTTCTGCAGCCTGCGGTCAGGCCCTGGCCCCAAGGGCTAGAGTCCAGGACGGAGGGTTGGGGACTGGGGACACAGTTGATTGGGGGTGAAGTGAAGCAGGTCTTGGGCTTGGAGAGTGACCGTTCTTCGCTCACCGGCGTTGGGTTGATCCTGCGTGAAGGCTTCGTCCTGCCGAGAGTAGTCACAGTTCCCACTTCAAGCATCCTAACATCTGGGAGACAACTGGCCCCTAATCATTGTAGTTATCCCATTCCCAACCTTCCAGCCATTCCCTCGCCCTACGGAGCCCTCAGGATTGACTCCCCTAGCACAGCTTCTCCAGGGTGCGGGCTGGTTCTCACCCTGCACTGCCGGGGGGGACCGAGCCCACCGGAGGGAACTCCTCCAGGTTGCTAAGATTTGGCGGATCGGAGCGCGCGCCGTTGGGGCTGCCAGAAGCCCTAGGCCTGCGGCTCCCCGCCCAGAGCAGGCTCTCCCCGCTGACCCCCTCCTCCAGGCTCCCGGGGCCTCGGCCCCCGCGCTCGCGGGCCTGCCCCGGGCCCCGCCTTCTGCCTCCGCGGCGGGCTGAAGGGGCTTCGGCGGCGGCGCTCAAAGGCTCGGTCGGAGGGAAGAGCTGGCTGCGCGCCCCGCGTCCGCCCCGCGGCGGGCCCCCTGGCCTCCCGGGCAGGGCTGCCGAGGAGCCCGGGGTCTTGGCGGGGGTTGGGGGGCCCTGCGGGACGACACGGCTGCTCTGCTCCCTCAGGAAGTTCAGCAGGAACGGCACGAATTCCTTCCGAAGAGGCCGGAGTGAGCTCAGCGCGGCCGCCTCGCCGGCGTCACCCTGAGGGAAAAGCGGCGGGAGCGTCAGGGGGGAGCGGGTCGGCCCCCGTGGGAGCGCACTCGGCCCGGCTGACAGCAGGCACCCCAGAGGAAGGGGACCGCAGGGGCGGCATCTCCCCAGGAAGACAGGTTCGGGGGCGTGTCGGCGCTGTTACCTCCGAACTCTGGGCGCTGCGCGCGATCCATCGCACCGCGGCTGCGACCGACACCTCCTCTCGCAGCAGCGACTCCAAAACGGCCGCCATCCCGGTCTGGGCGCTCCGAGGCGATTGCGCAGGCGCAGGCGCCGCAGGCGGCCGGGAGGGGAGGGGCCTGCGCTGGAGGGCGGCCGTTGGAACGCGGGGCAGAGGGGCGGGGCCAAGAGGCGGGCGGGGCGGGGCGGGGCGGGCGGTGTAAAGGGGCGGGGCCGGGCTGGCGGGACTTCCTGGCCCGAGGCGGGCTCAGACCGCCGGACTGACTGCGGGCCTGAGGTGGGGGAGTGCACGGGTGATCCCCGCCAGGGGGGCGACCTGTTGGACTGGGAGGGGGAGACGGGAGACAGAGGGGCTGGGAGAGCGGCCGGACGGTGAAGGTGAACAGCTCTATGGAGAGAGACTCTGCCTATAGCTTTTTCGATAAGCATTATTTTCTTTCAAGAATTAAGTTTTCCAGACTCTCCCATTGTCACCTTAAAAAAGTTATTATAGTTCGCCTCACCTCACTTGACGTTTTTACAAAGGCTGTTTTGAGTGCTCCCTGCCCACGCGGTATCCACAGGGTTTCCATCATCACCACCACTGATGGACCATTTAAACTAGAAGCCAGGATTCTTGCTGGGAGGCTTTATATAAGCCTCAGCCCAAACTTCCGGAGCCTCGGGCTACCCCAGCAGTCTCAGTTTACAGCCTTTAAGCATTGGAATGATGGTTTACACCAGGTTAATATTTCCACTACTTTGCAATCGGAGATGTTAATAGGCCCATTCATGATTAGCTTTGGGAGCTTGAGTTATTGCTTAATTTCTCTTATTTTGAAAAACATGAGAGCCAGCCCTTTGGATGTTGCTGCTCACTGAGAAATCAAGAAAGGGAAACCAGGCACCAACACTCCAGGCCAAATCAAACCGGGAGGCATGGGGCAGGACGAGTGAATGCCTCCTAAGAGTTCAAAACCGGTTACATGGGAAAGGAGAGGGCGGTGCGAAGCAGGAATCACTCTAGTGCTCTAAGGGATGCTTCTTTTGCAGAAGGAAAAAGTACCTTCAGCCAGAGATAGAAGGTGGACTGAAAGGGTGCTTTTATCTTTAAAACATATCTACTGATTTCAGAGAGGGAGAGAGAGATAAACATCAATGATGAGAATCACTGATTAGCTGCCTGGCACGCCCCCTACTGGAATTGGAGCCCACAAGCCAGGCATGGGCCCTTTACGGGAATAGAACCCGGGATCCTTCAGTCTGCAGGCCAACGCTCTATCCACGGAGGCAAACCAGCTAGAGAAAGGGTGCTGTTAGCACCTGAGATTTTATTATGCAGGAATCCATCTTCTCATGTCCTTGAACCCTGGTTTTCAGCTGCAGGGATCCTGGTAGTGTGTCTTCAGTCCAGCACTTCTTTTCAAGGCCTCTGGGATGTGGTACTGCACGTATAGCAACACTTTCTGCTCCCTCATAATCTTGGACCTTCTGGAGCACTCAGTAACATTATTAAATTAGAAAAATATTTCCCACTTTTGAAATCCAAGCCATCATACAAAAAGAACTAGAGTTGCATGCGGAATGAATATTTTATTACTAGATTATAAAAATAAAATACAAAATAATTTTAAAACAGAACTTAAAACACTGTACAAAGCTTTAATATGATACAAATGGGAAAATTAAATAAATAATTACACTTTTATGTACAGATGACCCATACAAAAGCACTCCATGTTTCTGCCAATGCTCTATTGTCCTTGTTGCCTGAGCTAAAATGCATAGAGGGCTGATTGGAGGGGAAAGGGACACAGTGCCACTGGAGTCATTTCCAAGAGAATTTCTCGTCACTGATTTCATGAAGAGAAGGGAGAAAACTGGAATTGTTAAAGTCCTCTATGCTAACGTATTTGTGTTGCTTGACAAGAGAAAATTCTTTTGGTTTGTGATTCAATCTGATTTAACACGTGCCAATAGTTCACACTTCCAAGATTTATATTTAATGAAAAACTAGATATTTTCCCCTTTCCCTCTTTTCCCTAAAAGCTGTCAGTGTGTAAGTAAATGGCCTAATTAAAGGGGCATTGGCTATTTTAGGAAAGGAGTCAGGACGGGGTCAGGGGCTGTGTATGAGGGAGAGGTGAGGAGCCTCCAGCCTGGTCATCAGATCTGTTCTCGTTATATGGTTCACCCAATCCAAGTTCAGACCCCCAAGTGGCACACTGTTATGTTTCCTGTGTCTTCCTAGCTGTATTTCTGAGTGCTTTTTATCTTAGCGAACTGATTTATCCATCTGCATGGTTTAAAAAATAATCATTTAAAAAGTCCCAAGGGCATTTCGCTCCTCGGTTGCTCTCCTAAAATAAATCACATTCAAGCTCTGGCAGCCTTGTTCACCCTTGAGGGTGAGTGAAGAACAACCCAGACAGACTCCAGGTCCGCTGAAGTGCTGCACACGGAACTTTAAGGATTTAACCAATGGTCGCCAACCTGTGGCCCGCGAGGCCCTAAAGGTTGGCGGCCGCTGATTTAAGCCGTACGTTAGGGGGGAGCATTATAGGACAAGGGCAGTTTATACAAAAACGTGGTTTAATCAATGTTTTCAACTGGGTGAGTGAACACTTCTGGACACAGTATGAAATATTAAACTAATGAAATAAAATTCCTAACCATCGTTAGCATGTAAAATTATACCATCAGCAAATTCTACAGTCACATGGGCCAAAGACCTGCCTCGGTGGATCCCCTTCTCTGGGTTAAGGAATCCAGAAGCCCTGGGTATCAGTATCACCAGTGATATAACTATGCCCAAATCTGTCACTTCCAGTTAAAGAGGCAGACCTGGTTAAAGTTTCACATGGCAACGAAGGAAAAAGGCTTGACTTCTTTTACATGTCTCTTTAAGACCAAGAATCAAGCAAAGTCTAAGGAAATATTCAAATCATTACTGAATAAATGGTACTTGGCTATTCAGTTCTTGAGACTGTGTACAACCTCAAGGTGATCTTGATCTTTTCACATACTTTTAATTTTCTGATCCAGATTTGCTTAAAGGGAATAATAAAAAAAAAAGTCAAAGCCAATCATCACAACTGAATTAGAAAATGTATTAATGGGCCAAGACTTCAATGACATCATTTCACCTCCGGCCAGGGATTTTTAGGGAATGAGGTGTGCAGCATCCAAATACCCCTTTACACAAATAGGGAGCCTTATCCCATGTCCTGGAGTTGTCTAAGAACTAAAGGAATTCCCCATGTCCCTCCTGCAGTTCTTTCTAGCAAGGTAGGCAACAGAGTCCTCATGCTGTCAAAACTATCTGATAATTTCTCATAATTCTAGAGGGACAGCTACGCTACTAATATCTAATGATCTGATGTTACCACACTACTCCCATATCATTTAAAAATTTCTGTAAGAGTTTATTTGAGCCAAAACTGAGGACAACTGCTGGGGAGCAAGATCTCAAATTCTCTATTTCCACATCCTTGAGGTACACCCCAGAGTTCTGTTGGATGAGACAGGGAAGTAGGATGTCCTACAGCCACCTGGGGCTTCCACAGGGACTAGAACCATTTTATTACCTTCTCTGAGTTCCAATCCAAGTGTGCACCTATGGTTTCTGAACTTGGTAAATATTGATTTAAGAGGACTACCATAGTGGTTCCATTCCTTACTCCTGTAATACATTTGTATTTAAAACATAGATAAGTAACTGCAAATCAACTGTCTACAGACAGAACCAAATTCAAGAAAGTTAAACAATGGCATTGTCAATCATTTTATCACCATAGTAAAACAGGTACTAAGATCTCTTTTTAGGCAAAGCCCCCAACACATCTGTGGTAAATACACATAAGCAGAAATGGGCAGATGTTAAGAGAATGAATGTGAACAACTTAATTCCAAAATACATGAGCATGACAGAACTGTTTCCCTAATGTACACCATGTTTGATTGATATAAAAGAATGAAAAACATTTTTAAATGTCAAAACTCTGATCTCCAAGACTAAATCTAGAGTTATCTATAAGTAAATATATTTTCAAATAGCCAGAGTACGATGTATTCCCCCCCTAAATTCTAAATTCTGGATCTTGTTTCTCCTATCACCAGTTCCTTATGTTGGATTAAGAATATAGTTCCTTGAACAAAGAATCTTCTGCTTTTGGGGAAAAGGCATCTGTTTTTTACTCAAAGGTACAGAAAACTGTTTTAACTACCTGTGTCTGGGTTTATAAAACATGCCCTAATGTACACCTTTTCCTTGTAGATTGAAAACAACCATAGAAACCTTTGCATAAAAATCTATGGCTTAGAAAGAATCTCATGATTACTAAAGAACCTCAAGTTCCCACAATGTTAGGAGAAGCTAAACAGAAAGATACTGTACATCTAGTTCACTGTATTAGTAAGCAGCTGAAATTTGTTTAGTATTTTAAAGCAAATAATATAAAGTAGATAATAACAGTGGGTCTCAATTATCATTTTGCTACTGATTTAGGACTTGATTAACTTGGCAACTTTTACAAAAAAATTTACTTCACAACATGCAACCTAAAACACAGTAAATGTAGCTGTGCCGCTGTCAGCAAGGCCAGCCTGCTACCAAGCTGAGAATGGTGGTGCCTGCCTAAGACCTAAACATTCAGAGATGTTTATAGCCGGGGCTTTAAAGTTACAGCTGATATGACCCAGTTTTCCTTTTTTGTTCACTGTATGTTAAAGTGGAATGTTTTTAAGCTGTGCAAAAGAACACTATGTGAATGTTTTGCTTATTTTGTAACAGTCAAAACAACATGCAAAGTCAGCCCTCCCCCAGCTTTCCTTACAGTCTGCGCCTTCTCACCTTGTGAAGTGTGAACGGCCCTTCCTTTTCGTACAGAAGGTGAACTGTATTTTGCATTCTGTCTACTTGTAAGTGAATGTAACATACTGTCAAATTTCCTTGCCTGAATATAGAATTGTAACACTACCCAGTGTACATTTCCAGAGCCTTGTGTATATTTCCAATGAACCTTTTTGCAAGCACATCTGTAACCACGTGTATATAATTAACAAACCTGCGTATGCTTATGCCTGGGCAACATTTTTTGTAACTCTTGTGTAGATTGTCTCTAAACAATGTGTGATCTTTATTTGAAATCTGAGTTTGTGCTTTAACTTTTTTCTCCAATATAGTGCCCCAGGACAGGGGAAAAAAAAAAAGATTACTATGTGGAATTTTAAAGTCATTTAACCCATTTGTACACCCTGGAGATTTGGCAGTATAACTTAGAAAGAATGCTACCTGAAAGGACCAAAATGTTGCTAATTCTATCTCTATCCCACCCAAGTAGTTCCAGAGATTAGACAGGGAAGGGAAGAACAAGGTAATCAGCCACTCTGTTGTGATAGGAGAAATGAGAGGCACTTGATTTTCAAAAGATAATTTACTTCTGCTCCATAATACTTTCAGTGTAGTTTGGCTTGACTTGAACTAATGGCCATGTATGTCCCTCATCTTAGGTAGAATAACCAAACTGGTTTAAAATTACTTGGATGATCTATGTCACTGAATTTTGAAATATGCCATCACTAAAAAAAAAATAAAGAAGTGAAAACAACAATACAACTCATTCTTTATATTAGACTTTACAATAAAACAAAAATCCGTGTGCCAAAAGTGCTTTACCCAGGGCTGTGCACTTCTCCTTTTAGCCTGAGACGGGCATTATCTAAAAACACAAATTGTACTTAAAAACCGTAGAATCTCTATGCAGGGTGGGACAAAAGTAGGTTTACAGCTGTGAGTATGCAAAAACAGTTCATTTTTGTATTATTATTTATTACTGTATTGTTTTCCACACAAAGAACTAAAACCCTACTTTTGCCCCACCTATAGAAGATAGTAGTACTTTCAAATGGACCTACTGATACATAATATAGTATTAGTTTGTTTTCTTTTGAAAGTATCAAGCAGAAAAATCTCTGGTTAACACTTTTCTCTACATGCAAAATAAAATAGTCTTACACAGCAAGGCTATTTCTGGACCTTGAGTTTGTGGGTACCACTTAGAAAAGAGAGCAAAATACATTGGAAAAGTTGTGAGAAAAATGGAAAGAACTAAAAAAGAGGAAAAACATTAAGTTGCCATCATTGCCAGTTTTGACTGCTAGCAGAGAAATGCCAATCAGATATAAAAATAACACACTCACCACACACTGCAACCTCTCTCTCAGCTTTTCCAATGGTCACTACAAGCACATTTCTGACTAAAGGGGTCAGGATTTAAAGCTGGCTACTTTTCGCACAATTTTGCAAGTACAGCAGAAAAAAAGAGAATTTCTTAATTGTAGCTTACTCCTCCATCACCCCTCAAAAAGTGAAAAGAGGAAAGCAGATGTTAATTTTAAGGGATATTTTAAAAAAATTGATTCGTCAGACCCATGATTATCATTCCAGTTTATCCACTCTACCCATAAGAACAGCAATATGTAATTAACAAGACAAATCTTTGAACCAGTATTATAAGCATGTTCCAGTAATTTTTCCCCTATTAAAATATTTTTTTAAATGAAAATCAAATGACCTATCTTGGCCTGTTAAAGACTGCCAACCCTTGCAATTATATGCAAGGAAGGCAAGAAGAATCTTAAGTGTCACATGCCAAGAACAAATTTTCAGAAAGTGAAGACAGGCAAGGCCCAAGTGTACGCGAGGCACACAGTAAAAAGGTATTTCTCCACCTGTGATCTTGAAATTACAAATGGAGAATGAGAATGAGTTTATATAAGCATGTTTCTCTATATTTTTATAAATATTTATATAATTTACCATGAAGACATGCAAGTAGTGTTATAGCAACTATTATACAATATAATACAGAAAGATGGGTCTTCCAATGTTACAGTTGCTTTAGGTAAACAGCAAATATGTCTTATCTATTGCATTCCCCTATAGTGTTTGAAACCAGAGAGAAATTAAGTTTCCACACTATGCTACAATTCTTATGGGAGACAAAATATGCCTCAATAGTGTTTTGAGGTTTGGTGTTTTTTTTGTGGGTTTTTTTTTTTTTTTAGAAAGCTCAACACAGATACAGAGAACAAGGTAAGTTCAGTGCAGCTTCAGGGCAACTTTGATGCAGCATTAGAATATGTTCACTGGTGAGAAAATATATTTCTTCCCCCCAAATCCAACCACATTAGGTTTGGCAGAAAACACAAGGTCAAAAAGAAAGCACTGATTTTGCTAGAAGGCAAATTTCAACAGCAAGCAGACCAATTTACCTGACCTTAATAAGGTCTTTACAACACAAAAAACACCAGAGTATAAAAAACCCATTTTTAAAGTCTACTATGATTTAATTTGCTTGATTTCTGTTAGCAGAAGAGTGCAAGTAGAACAAATATGATCCTCTTTATAGCTCTATAAATTGAGATTACATAGAAATCAGGTCAAGAAACCCAAATGTTCAAACTAAAGCACAGGAGAAGCTGGTAAAAAAAAAAAAAAAAACTTTAAAAGTTTAAATATTGAACCTAAATTTATTTCCCCTGATACTCACTCCTAACTGGCTCCATGTATAAAATACAAAGTTTAAGGATAAGTCTCAACAACATATCTAGTTTCTTTCTACTAGTCTTTTTAAATCCCTAAAAGCATAAAGTCACATTTCACAGCACTGTTCCTTCTTAGTATCATCTTGGAGGTTGGCATTAGAAATAGTTGGAACCTAGAAAAATTAAGGAATCAAGGTCTACTCTGGTCAGTTTTCCTTCCACAAGAAAGAAACTAACAGGGAAGGAGAGTTCATCTACCTCAAAGGGCATTAATGCCCCACTCTACCCTTCTCTCCCTAAAGCACGAATGCCTGCAAACTAGTTTTATTTAGACTTTCCCGTCCATTACCTAAGTGTCATCAGTTATTTCTCACAATAAAAATATACTGAGACCATAGTGCTCCAAAGAAAAATATTAGTATATGCTGCTAAAAGCATTAAAATGTATTGGTAAAATAAGAGAGATTGGCTCAGATGAGAAATGCTAACTTTAAAAAAATATGAAATCCAAGGACGGTGGGTACTAGAAATGAGGCCACGTAAAGGTGTGAACTCTCCAAATCGATAGATACACAGCTAAACATATGTGTATCGGCACTGGCTTCCCGCCAACAGACTTCTTACAGACTTTAATATTGGAGGAATTCTGAACTCCAAAGTTGGGAAGTTTTGAATGAAAATATTAAAACAGGAGGTTTCAATTTTGCTATATAATGTTTGAGGATAGCTGTGAAGAATAAGAAGGCCAAACCCTTTAAAATTCCATTCTATCTCCTACCTTTGACTCTTTTGTTTTAGAAGCAGCTAAAAAAAAAAAAAAAAAAAAAGTTCATTTAATCAGTTTCTCCCTCTTGGATTTGCTAGACTGCCCTTGCTATGCAAAGGCATTAATTCCTGATCTGCTTGCTGCCTGCCTTAGGTAATTCCTTATCATATATTTATGTCTCCTTATAAATAATTTATCATGTTACGTTCTTTTGCAAGAGAAAATCAACACAGACTTTTAAAATAGACAGTAGAGGGACACACATGCACCAGGTTTGGGGGAAGACCTCACGCCTCTCACGGAGATGCGGCCTGGCTCCTATCTGCTGAGTTTACTGGCTGACTTACTCTTCCCTGGGGGCGCTTTAGTGCTGGCCGAGTGGTGGTGGAGGCTGCCAGATCCTTTCAGGCCATTCTTGCTGGGTTTGCAATGCTCCTGTTGGCAGGACCTCCTGGAGGAGGAAGATCCTGAGTGGCTGGGAGGCGACTTGCTTCTCCCCAGATGCGGGGATGAACTCCTCTGGTCATGGTGGGGCCGTCCGGCCCTGGATGGTGAGGAACTAGATGTGCGAGGCAAGGAAGAACTTCGAGGAGAGGCACTGGGACTCCTGCGAGGGACAACTGGACTCTTGGGTGGTGTTTTTGGGTTGTGAGGGGATCCTGGACTCTTGCACTGAGTAGTGCTCCGGGGTTTCTGAGATCCATTTTGAAGAATTTGGGCCAGGCGGGAGAAAAGGTCTGAGTCAGAATTGCTACTCCCCAGGACTTTGTATCTGCGGAGCCTTAAAGGAACAGAGAAAAATTATTTTAATTCAAGAGTGCCTATAAAGTCCCAATCGTAATTTGTATGATGTAAGTCAAAATTCAGGAAACATAGGATACAGCTACTTTTTTACATACCAGTTCTAAGACCCTGGATAAATTATTTACTCTCTCCTGGATTTTAATGGGAATATTATCAATCTCACCACGTTACTGAGCAGCCAAGGGCAATAACCCAAGTGAAGTACTTAGTTGGAGGTTTGCCATTCAGAAGCACTTGGATATTGTTAGTCCCCTCCCTCCGATGGCATGTTTGCACTTCCGATTTTAGGATTAAATAAACAGATCTAGTATAAAATGCCTTAGCATTTTGCTCAGGCTTCCAGGACAGGAATTCTGCATACATATACAGGCAGTTCTTGGGTTACGTTGGACTCAGTGAATGTCTGTTTCGTGGTTACATCGCCATCTCCCATTTATTTATTAAAAAAAAAAAAGTTCCATCATTTTGACATATGTATATATGTACTTTATGTTTTTTATCAATTATTTACCACAAGTAAAGGTCAGGAATTGCTATCTTTCTTTAAAGTTTTGTTTTTACTGTTTCACTTCATTGTTGCTGTGCATGTGCTCCATGTGAGTGACGCAGGTGCTTATGGACGTGGGTTCTGGCTTACGGTGAAAATCGCCTTACACTGCCCGTAGGAACGGATCTCTGACTTAACCCGAGGACCTACTGTATGCAAACATTAACTCCACAAGGTAAGTTTTCAACATGAACTGTGCTCACCAACAGCAGGAACTACAGAGAAAGGTTATTTCAGCTTCATTTAATAGTTTCCCAAATAAAAGAGTCCTCACTGATTCTTGTGGGTCTTAGTCTCTGCCTGATAAAAGCCTGAGATTCAGGAGAGCTGAATTTGGGAACTGACTGCTCCTCTTTAACTGACAAATCAGAACTCCAAATCTAGAAAGTATTCATATGAATAGCAATGTCTTCTTTGCCCTAAAAGTTTTTTTTTTCCTGTTTTATCTTAAAATCCACTCAATTTAAGAATTTAAACCTCAAATTGCTGACCTGCCACTCCTCACAGAAGGAAGTGGGAGAAGAACTTCAAGGCTGTAACAGTGCATACAGAACGCAGGTACATACAGCCATCATCAGCATCGGGGTCAGCAACAAATCTCTGATTTTTTCTCTGAGTTGTTTTTCCTTCTCTTTCCCCACCATCTACTTATTCTGAAAAATGACATGAAACTCATTCAGGTTAAGTCTATTCTCAAGGATCTTAGAGTAAAAATTCTGGAATGGAATAGAATAATTCCTCTGTGCCAGGACCTCTGAGTACCCAGATGAGTCAACTCTAATATCTGGCACAGTGCCATAGGCTTGACTTAGTTACTAAGTGCTCCTTGTAGGGGACACCGTAAAATGCTAAATAATGAATAATGAAGATTTGTTTGTTGCAGCCCAAAGAAATTCAAGCCACAGATATGCCATCTCTATGAAGCATAGATGCCAAGCAGAAGAAAAAGGGGATACATAAATATTGTTCATAGAATCACCTTTTTAAAATCTCATAAAATGACTGCTGTTTACTCATCACCATTCTTCGTATGGAAGTCTTGTCCCATTGGCGCTTTAAATCTAATGTTTAGTTACCCTGAACCTGAAACCTTAGGGCAAGTCAAAACTAAACTTTCTGCAGGTAAGGGTAACAAGTTCTGCTGTGTAATGATACAAATAGAATCTTACTTTAATATGCTTCAGATATCCTTATAACAGGAAGAGGCCTATTATTATATTATTTTGGACAGGCTAGTTTTCATGTAAATATACTAGGCGTACTGGTTAATAATGCGAATTTTTTTCAATAGATGGAGTTGCACATATGTTGATATATATGCAATTTGATATGTATGCTATTTTGTTGTATTGACAACAAGCTTCAAAACTTCATGTCAAATTTTCTGTTAACATCATAGATACTTTTACGCTTAAAAATGTTGAATTTCATGCCAAAAATAGAGCATTTGCGGGAAGTTTTAATCCTTTATTTTGAAGAAAAGTGCTACTGAATACTTCGGGAAGCTTATGGTGAATATGCTCCATCCATTTCAAGATACTTGTGAACACTGGTTTAAACTTGTGAATGCTTTAAAAGTGATTATTTCGATGTGAAGGACAAAGAACGTCCAGGCCAACCGAAAAAGTTTAAAGACCAACAATCAACAATTACAAGCATTATTAGATGAAGATGCGTGTCAATCTCAAAAACAACTAGCAGAAAGATTCAACATTGCTCAGCAAACAATTTCTGATCATTTACAAACAATGAGAAAGATTTTAAAGGAAGGAAAATGGGTGCCACATCAATTGAATGAAAGACAAATGGAAAACCAAAAACTCACCAGTAAAATGTTGCTTCAACAGCATGAAAAAAAAGTCTTTTTTGCATTGCATTGTGACTGGTGCTGAAAAGTGGATTTATTTTGAGAATCCCAAACGCACAAAATCATGGGTGGATCCAGGTCAACCATCAACATCGACTACAAGGCCAATCGCTTCGGAAAGAAGACAATGCTCTGCGTTTGGTGGGATCAGGAAGGTGTGGTGTGTTATGAGCTTCTGAAACCAGGTGAAACCGTTAATACTGATCGCTACCGACAACAAATAATCAATTTGAGCCACGCTTTGATCGTAAAACGACCAGAAGGGGCCAGAAGACACGGCAAAGTAATTTTGCTTCATGCTGATGCACCATCACACACTTCAAAACCAGTTAAAGACACACGTTAAAAGATCTTGCCTCAGAAGTATTAACCCACCTGCTGTATTCACCAGACCTTGCTCCTTCAGATTACCACTTGTCCTGATGGATGGATGGCACACTGAGCAGCACTTCAAAACACAGGAAGAAGTGGAAAATTGTGTGGCTGAATGGTCTGCCTCAAACCAAGTGATGTTCTATTGGGATGGTATCCACAAATTACCTGAAAGATGGGGGAAATGTGTAGCTAGTAATGGATGTTACTTTGAAGAAAGCACTTTTGATGTTTCTTGTGAAATGATCGTGTTTTCTTTGATTACAAAATTCAAATTTTTAACTAATTAATAGTTAATCTGTATTATTAACCGGTTAACAGTTAATCCGCATTTTTAATCAGTTAATAATTAATTTGTATTATTAACTGGTTAACAATTGATCCGAATTTTTAACCGGTTAATAGTTAATCCATATTATTAACCAGTTAACAATTTGCATTTTTAACTGGTTAAAAATGCCAATTTTTTAATAAAAGAAAACATAATTTCACAAGAAACATCAAAGGTGCTTTATTTACAGTAACATCCATTACTGGCTACACATTTCCCCCATCTTTCAGGTAATTTGTGGATACCATCCCAATAAAACTTTACTTGATTTGAGGCAGACCATTCAGCCACACAATTTTCCACTTCTTCCTGTGTTTTGAAGTGCTGCTCAGTGTGCCATCCATCCATCAGGACAAGTGGTAATCTGAAGGAGCAAGGTCTGGTGAATACGGCAGGTGGGTTAATACTTCCGAGGCAAGATCTTTTAACGTGTGTCTTTAACTGGTTTTGAAGTGTGTGATGGTGCATCAGCATGAAGCAAAATTACTTTGCCGTGTCTTCTGGCCCCTTCTGGTCGTTTTACGATCAAAGCGTGGCTCAAATTGATTATTTGTTGTCGGTAGCGATCAGTATTAACGGTTTCACCTGGTTTTAGAAGCTCATAACACACCACACCTTCCTGATCCCACCAAACGCAGAGCATTGTCTTCTTTCCAAAGCGATTGGCCTTGTAGTCGATGTTGATGGTTGACCTGGATCAACCCATGATTTTGTGCGTTTGGGATTCTCAAAATAAATCCACTTTTCAGCACCAGTCACAATTCAATGCAAAAAAGACTTTTTTTTCATGCTGTTGAAGCAACATTTTACTGGTGAGTTTTTGGTTTTCCATTTGTCTTTCATTCAATTGATGTGGCACCCATTTTCCTTCCTTTAAAATCTTTCCCAGGCCTAGCTGGTTTGGCTCAGTGGGTAGAGCATCGGTCTTCAGACTGAGGAGTCCGGGGTTCCATTCCGGCCAAGGCACATGCCGGAGTTGTGGCCTCGACCCCCCTCAGTGGGGGGCGTGCAGGAGGCAGTCAGTCAATGATTTTCTCTCATCACTGATGTTGCTCTCTATCGATCCCTCTCACTTCCTTTCTGAAATCAATAAAAATATATTTTTAAAAAATCTTTCCCATTGCTTGTAAATGACCGGAAATTGTCTGCTGAGCAATGTTTAATCTTTCTGCAAGTTGTTTTTGAGATTGGCACACATCTTCAATAATTCTTATAATTGTTGGTCTTCAAACTTTTTCGTTTGGCCTGGACGTTCTTTGTCTTCACATAGAAATCATCACTTTTAGTGTTTAAACCAGCGTTTACATGTATCTTGAGATGGAGCATGTTTATCATTAAGCAGCAGTTTTCTCAAAACAAAGTAATGGATTAAAACTTCCCAGAAATGCTCCTTTTTTGGCATGAAATTTGACATTTTTAAGCATAAAAATATCTATGATGTTAACACCTTCTGAAAATTTGACATATGAAGTTTTGAAGCTTGTTGTCAATACAACAAAATACCATACATACCAAATTGCACATATATCAACATATGGGTAACTCCATCAATTGAAAAAAAATGCATTATTAACCAGTATACCTAGTATTTTGATTTTCACTTTATTTTTATTAAAAGACTATTCTTTTCTTCTTTCTTCTCCAAGAGTTTAGACCATTATTCTACTCTGTGAACGTGAGTAATGGCTCCAAAGAAAGCACTCTTAACTGGTTCATTACCTCCCAGTATTTCCTCCTCTTCTTCAAAATATAATCTATTGACTATATAGTCAACTATACATGAGAAGTTCAATAGACAAGTATACCATACAGTAAATATTAAAGCAATAACTTTATTATGTATAGGTGTATCTAGCATCAGACCTAGGGAAACCACCAATAGGGTTTCTGTTTGTTTAATTCATTATAATCAGATAAACAGTAGTGCTACAAGGAGCTAGTCATCAAATGATGAACATACTATTCTTCACTAGAATTTGACATTATAATGACATCTATTAAACAGGATTCTAACTAACCAAAGCTACAAAAATACTGAGAAGTAACATCTGTTGCATGCTAATCAGCATACAAGAAGCTTTAGACATATACTCCTTTATTTCATCGGCCCCAAACCATGAGGCAGATGTTCAACTCATTTTATAGATAGGGAAATCGAGGTACACACTGCAATAAAGTGGGAGAGCCAAAAATTAACCTGGATCAATCTGACGCCTTCTACTACACTGTGCTGTAAGGCTTGGGAAAGACGAGGAAGAAAACAGACAATCAGAAGCAGGCAACAAAGAAATGAAACCTCTGACATATTATATGTTAGAGTCAAGCAGGCACAGAAACAGTGCCACACACTTAACACAGGGAGAGCACACAGCGTTACCTGGCTTCTACTCCGGGCCTCGTGGGTGGCTTTCCTGGTGGTGGCCGAGGCAAGAACTGTGAAGTGGAGCTATTGACTTGATCTGTGTTGACCCATGACACTGGCCTTGGAATTTTGCTCTTTCTGGACTGGGAGATGATAGGTGACAAAAAGCTATCCTCAGCTGACCTGCTCAGGGGGGCATCCATCGCCAGTCTTGAAAAGGGAGTGAAGACTTCCTCCTCAGAAAAGGGAGCAGGAACAGTAGCTAGTCTCTCCTCCAGCAATTTATCAGAGGCACTTGAGAGGTCCCCAAAAAAAGACTTGAGTTGCTTTTTTTCCACCAGAAGTTTGAGTAGGTCTGGCTGATAAGCTTTCTTTTGGAGGAGCTTTTCTTTTGCAGAGAGCGGAGAGGATGACTCGAAAGCTGAGTCTATCTCCTGTGCTAATACAGGGATTCGGCTGTGTCTAGTGATGAAGGATGACCTAACCAAATCCTTCCGGGATGAAGGACAGTGTTCACCCTCTGAAACACTATTAAATAGCTCTTTATTTCTACGGTCAATTTTCTCTTTCTTACCCTCTTGGTGCAAAAAAGTAGAGAAGTCTCCTTGAAGACCGGGCAAGTCTTCACTCTCGATGTCATCATCCTTAGATATCTTACTTTTTTGCATTGTTGCCAGCTGGCCTATTTGTCCTTCAGCATCTGGGTCAATGCCTCCTGGAGAAATTTCTGAAGTTCCAACTGCTAGAAGCTTCATTATCTCATGATTTTTGTCTTGATTTGGCATCACACTGAAAGTCTGTGTCTTTGTTATATCAAGAGGTTCAGTAGTCGCTGAGTGATCCCTTTCTAAGTCTCCTGGGAGAGAGGAGATCTCAATATAATGCTGCCCTTTGTTTAACTTTTCATCTTCATTATCTGACCCTAGCAGGCTTTTCTCTTCAGTTTCCCTAGGGAGACTCTCAAATTCTCTCACAGCCAGTCTGTTATGGCCAGGAAGGTCTTCTGGTCCCAGGTCTTGAGATTTTTCACACTCTCTAGTATTGAGTAACATGTCAGGACCAATACGCTCTATCTGCAGCCCCAAGTCTGTTCTGCTTCCTCCACTAGGAGGTTCCCCCTCTGTCACAACTAAACCAGAGAAGTTCTCCCTTGGAGAATAAAGCTCCACAGTGGGCTCCACAGGCTGCAGGTCCTTCTTCTCTGGCAGCTGAGCACAGTGAAAGCTTCCTGAAGTCGACTGTGTAGATGCCACAGAAGGTCGAGGAATTGTAATCTGGAGAGAGAGAAGAAAGAAAAGTTAAAATGCAATAATGTAGAATATAAACGAAGATGCAGGATTTGAGATTTAACACCTCAAATTCTAATTTATAAGAGGAACACGTATGTTGGCCAGGTCTGCCTAATTCATACTTAAAATGAACAATTCTGAGTAAAAATGCATGACACCCAAGCTCAGGAACTATACAGCACAGTTTTCTTCGAGGTTCATCCCTGCATTTCTTTCTTTTCTTTTTTTTAATATATATATATATTTTCTATTTAATATTTTTTATTTACAATATAATTTATATTTAATAGTAGTGCATGTTTCCCTCTTCCCCCCCAAAATCCTCCCCCCAGCCTCCCTTACCCCCCAGCACATGTCCCACCTGTCCCCTTCCTGCCCCAGTGTCTTTCATTCATTGGTTATGCTCATATGCATGCATACAAGACCTTTGGTTGATCTCTCCCAGCATCCGCCTCCCATCCACTCCAGCCTTCCCCCTGTAGCTTGACAGCCTGTTCAAGGCCACCCTGCCTCTATATCAATCACTCCCCCCTGTTTCTTTTCTTCAAAAATATCTTGCCTCTGCATACTAGAAACAAATGTATAAGAGCAAAAAAATCTTTGAGTGTCAGTCTCAATGTCCAACTGTTCTGAGTCCCAGTTTCAATGTCAAATAGTTCCTCATGTGTACATGTCAGCAATGGTATCCAGATGGTGGACACATCGTGGCAATGCAAGATCCATCCTCTCTGGCATGGTCCTGGGCCGCCTGCAGCCACGCACAGCTGCCGACTGCTAGCATGGCAAGGTGTCGTCAGCGTCCCCCATCTCTGGACCATCCTCGTGGATGGATTTTTTAATATATTTTATTGATTTTTCACAGAGAAGAAGGGAGAGGGATAGAAAGTCAGAAACATCGATAGGAGAGAAACATTGATCAGCTGCCTCTTGCACACCTCCAACTGGGGATGTGCCCGCAGCCAAGGTACATGCCCTTGACCGGAATCAAACCTGAGACCTTTCAGTCCACAGGCTGACGCTCTATCCACTGAGCCAAACCGGTTCGGCCATCCCTGCATTTCTTTAGCCTGCTTTGTGTTCTAGAAGACTGACTTCTGCAGACTGTGCTATCCCAGGCTCCTGTGCCTTCTGACTTCTGGGTTTGCCCAATGGCCAGTACCAACACAGAATCTGAATTTGTGGAAATAAGGGTCTGGGTATTAATTCTCTCTGCCCCTTCCCCAAGGGACTGCAAGGGGCTACATTCTACCACTCTTGGTCATAGCTCCTGTCACATGGCCCCACTCCCATAGAGAGGATTCTTAGCAGGTTCTATTAACAGCCTTTCTCCTCTTTCAGGACTCAAGACAGGAATGACTCTCTATTTAATGTGCCAATGGTCAGTTAAGGAAGTGATAGCATCAACTTTGCAAAAGTAAACTCTGAATTTAAGCCTCAAGAAGATAATCAAGATAAATATATTATTCCAAACCCCTCTAAATGAAGGAAATGGTAAGTTTAATACTTTAGACATACAAGTAAGTAACAAAGTGATACAGCTGACAGAGATTTTCAGTAAAGAAAACATTAAAAATTTTGTTTTAATCATATTTTTATTGATTTCAGAGAGCAAGGGAGAAGGGAGAGTTAGAAAAATCAATGATGAGAGAGAATCATTGATTGGCCGGCTCCTGCATGCCCCACAATGGGGATTGAGGCAATAACCCAGGCATGTGCCCTGACTGGGATTTAAACATGACCTTCTGGTTCATAGGTCAACATTCAACCACTGAACCATGCCCATCGAGCAAGAAAAATATTTTTATTTAAAAATATTTGAAAAAGGTCAAACATATCCTATCTAATAAAGAGGGAATACACTAAATGACCATCACTCCATCACAAAATGGCTGCACCCACAGCTGAAGTCAAGTTCCCATAAGGAGCCTTAATGAGCAATCAGCAGGGACCTGAGGCTACATCCTCTCCCACCCCCATAGGGCTTGACAGGGGACCTCAGGCCACACCCCCCACCCCAGCACCAGGCCTGGGGACCTCAAGCTGCGCCCCCCCACCAGGTGGGGCTTGACAGGGGACCTCAGACTGTGCTCCCCACCCAGGAGGGCTTAACGGGGGACCTCAAGGTGCATCCCCAGCAGGTTGTGAAAACTCAGGCCATGCCCACCATGTGGGGCTTTACGGGGGACCTGAGGCTGCAACACCTCCCGGGGGGGGGCTTGACAAGGGACCTGAGGCTGCACCCCCCTGCCTGGTGGGGCTTGATGTGAGATCTGAGGCTGTTCCCCCCTCTCGTGCCAGGCTATGGGACCAGAGGCTGCCCCCGCTGCCAATGGGGCTTGACGGGGGATCTGAGGCTATGCGACCCCCACCCCACCCCGGTGCCAAGCCGGGGGACCTGAGGCTGCACCCCCCCATCTGGCAGGGTTTGAGGGGGATCTCAGGCCATACCCCCCACCCAACGGGGCCTGACAGGGGATCTCAGGCCATGTCTCCCAACTGGCGGGGCTTGACAGGGGACCTCAAGACATGCCCCCCGCACCAGTCTGGGCTGGGGGACCTCAGGCCATGCCCCAACTTGGCGCCGGGCCAGGGAACCTGAGGCTACATCCCCTGCCTGGCAGGGCCTGACAAGGGTGGGACTGTCCAGGTCCGGATCTAGCCCAATGGGGCTGGGGGTCAGCCTGGTCTGGGTCTCACATGATTTTGAGGCGCATGTGGGTGGACAAGGACTTGACTCTGGGTCCCGTGGTGTGCCCCAAACTCTGAGAGGAAGAAGGTTTTCATATACATTTTACTAATTTTCTTCCATCTCTAACACTTTTATTATAAAGGGCAAATAGCAATTTAATTATTTCCTCTAATTAATCCCCTTTTAATGTGCACGAATTTCGTGCACCAGGCCACTAGTTAAATATATAAACAGAAGTCTTTCGACAACTTGATAGAGAAATTGTTGCATATAGTGTAAGAGCTATACGAATAATCTTTGTGGACAGGACAGTATTGATGGGAATCGGCAAAACAATACTAGGAGCAATTAAGCCAAGGCTTTAGAAAGCCTTTTGAAGGAAAACACACCAGAATGCTATTGGAAAAATACTTTAACAACAGTGAGAACATAGCATCTAGTCAAAGAAAAGAAGAAATTGAATCTGGGAAGGTAGAAAGAAGGAATGAATGGAAAGAGAAAAAGTGGGGGTGAAAAAAGGGATACAGGGAAGGGACAGAAGTGGTAGGACCTGACTCTTGCCCGTAGGGCACCTTTGTACAATTTGGAAAAGGATGCTCTTCAAAGAGGAAACAAAGATGCACAGTTTGGCTAGCAAAGTTTGAGCTGGATTTCAGACCCAACTGTTCCCTTGGCTAGCATGCAGTAAACAACCTATATAACTTTACAAAGCAATTTTGGGGAAGAAGGAAAGACCAATTAACTGATTAAAAAAAGGAAGTAGGCCGGCCAGACTAGCTCAGTTAATTGTCATCCTGTGCACCAAAGGGTTGCTGGTTAGAGTCCCAGTTAGGGCACATACCTGGGTGGACATGTGGGTGGACAACCCTGTGCACCAAAGGGTTGCTGGTTAGAGTCCCAGTTAGGGCACATACCTGGGTGGACATGTGGGTGGACAACCCTGTGCACCAAAGGGTTGCTGGTTTTGGTCCCAGTCAGGGTGCATTCTGAGGACAACCAATCGAGGTCTCGGTCTCTCTCTCTCTCTCTCTCTCTCTCTCTCTCTCTCTCTCTCTCTCCCCCCCCCCCCCTTCTGTTCCTCCCTTCCTCAGGTGAAAATTATAAGATGAACAAATAAACAAAAAATAAGAAGTAGGCATTTATTTTCCCATTTTGTAGTGCAGATAAATTCCTACAAAGCTATTCATAAAATCAAATTCTATTATCTTTTCTCATTGCTTTACACTTGTATGAGGAATTATGTTCTAATAAAAAACATTTCAGTCTGGGAGACAATGCTATTTTTGGTGAGTTGGAGGAGAGGCCCACTAGATGATGATGGAATTTAAGAAAACCTGGTATTCCCACCCATGTAAGGACTGATGTGCCAGCCTGTATCTAAGGTTTGTGTACACAGCTGCTTACTGCCTCCATCTCTGGCTTTTCTGGAACTCCTGCCACTCACACAGTTGTGGGGGCAGCACTACTTACTGAAAACAGCAGTGTGACAGCATCCATATGAATGCCCAAAATGAGAGTAAACAGTAGTTTACTCAAAACATTCCTTTGCAGAGAACTTATCACAATTAACTTTAGCTGCTTGTTAAAATGCAGATTCCACTCTATCCCAGACATACTGAAGCACAAGTTCTGAAAATGAGCTCGGGACTCTGCACTTTAAACAATGGACATCAAAGCTGTACAACTATTGCTTAAACGAGGAATGTAAAATATGAGAAATGTCTAGGTGGAGGTTACAAAGGAGAGAGGAAAAAAAGAATTAGATTTAGCAACAGTATAAAGTACAAACCATGGGCTGGCGCCATTTTGGGGCTCAGCCCATCTGGGTTTCCAGATGACCTAATAAACTTATAATTATTTAACAAAAATAAATAAACAAACGAAGTGGTGGTACAAACCTATGAATAGTTAAATATATACCTTCCTCGCCATATTTTTCTTTTTTCTATTTTTATTGATTTCAGAGAGGAAGGGAGAGGGAGAGAGGGGTAGAAAAATGTATGATGAGAAAGAATCATTGATCGGTTGCCTCCTGCACTCTACCTACCTAGGCATGTGCCTTAACTAGGAGTAGAACAGGGACCTTCTGGTTCATAGGTTGATGCTCAACCATTGAGTCACACCGGTCAGTGCTTCCTCACCTGTTTCTAATGTAGATATTAAAAATATCTCGAATAACAACTTAAAAAATTATTATGTATACACACATAGAGAGTTGAGAGAAAAATCAAACCAGCTGCACCCTGACAGGGGATCAATCCTGCAATGCAGGCATGTGCCCTGACTGAGAATTGAACCAGTGACCTTGCATTGCAGAGGATGATGCCCAACCAACTGAACTACATTGCCCATGTCCTTTCTTAATAACACCTTGAATGGTTAACAGATAAATGACAGGAACAAATCTCTTACCGCTGTAAGGGGTCCTTCTGCTTGTGCCTCCATTGGACTTGTGGGTGTTGCTGCAACAAACTGACCACCAGCTCCAGCCTGGAGTTCTAGCCTATCTGTATATTGCTCTGAAGAAGCAGTGGCACGGCATTCCCCAGAAAGTGCTAAGATCACACCTGAGGCTTCCTTCTTTAAATGAGTATTTTCTTCCCAAGGACCCAATCGGAGGTTTCCATCTTGAGGTGATTCTTCTAGAACTTGAAGTACTTCGGGCTCCTCGTCAGAAGGGCTCCCTGTTGTTTTATGGCCTAAAGCCTCATTTGTCCTAAAATCCCGGAGGTCCTGCTCCTTGTCCACAATCACCCATTCTTTGGAATCAACTTCGTGCTTGCAAGAGCTCAAGTTAACAGCTATAAATCCATTGCTGCCACCACCATCCACCTGCTCGGGGGTATGGGCAGAGGCAGGCTTAGAAGCATCTGGAAGATATTCTTCATCATAGCTCCAGATGTGGTCAGCACGGGCCCCAACGGGAACACAAGGCTTACGAAGCAGGGGAGGAAAAACAGGTTCCTTTCCTGCACTGGAATCTTTCTGCATTTTCTCTAGGCTTAAGAAAACAGAGAGAAGTTAATGGTCCAAGGGTAATACTTATTGTATAACCTGTAAGCTCTATACAGAACTGATATTCACACAGAGGTTTAAAAAATACAGATAAAGCATAAGAAAAGTTTCACAGATTGTTCATGCTCTTCTCCACTTTTCATGATCCTGTTTGGGAAGATGGAGCCATGGGAGAGGTCTCTCCTGCTGCAGAGAAGCCTAACTGGTTGGCTTGTATGATCCACTTCATCTTTGCCTTGCCAATTCAATCACAGTGTTCTATGCTCTCTCCTCTCTCCTCTATCTGAGGGACTGAGAACAATTTACCCAAGGGGCTTTTGCCTCACCAGAAGCCCTGCAAAAAGAAATAAAGAGGTCTGGCCACTGTGCCTCAGTTGGTCGGCCATCATCCCATGTACCAGGAGGTTGCCTGTTCCATTCCTGGTCAGGGCACATGCCCAGGCTGAAGGCTCCACGCCCCATAGGGGGCATGCAGGAGGCAGCCATTGGAGCTGCACTGTCACATGGATGTTTCTTTCTCTCCCTTTCCCTTCCCCTCTCTCTGAAAACAAACAAACTGATAAACTATTTTATTATTTTTTTAATTTTTAAGTTGAAAGTATTACATGTGTCAATAAACTATTTTTAGAAAAAGGAAGTAAAGAAGCTAATATACATCAGGAACATACTTTCTGCATTTGTCTCTAACAATGTATGCAAATATATACTCACTCAATTATAGCCTCCAAAGGCAAGGCTTTGAAGAAGAGTAGGTACTATACCTGCTCACCCACACCTAGCCCACTAAACACATAGAACTCCAATAACGGTGGTGAAATGGGGGAAGCTTCAGGGTATATTTTCAGTTCTGTTGGATCAAGAGGCAGTTGACATTGTACATACAAATCTCTCTGAGGGGCAGGCAACATAGTGTGACTGGTGGTGTTTGGCTGCACTGCCTTCTGAGAACTGATGTAATCTGTAGGGAAGTAGTGTAAGCAATACATTTTTCCATTAAGTTTATAATTAGGTGCTTCAATTCTTTATTCATTCCAGGTTCTGTCTTGAGTTCATTTTCTCTTTTTAATATATTTTTATTCATTTTACAAAGAAGGAGTGGGAGAGAGATAGAAACATCAATAAGAGAGAAACATCAATCAGCTGCTTCCAGCACAACCCCTACTGAGGATTCTAGCCCGCACCTGGGGCTTGTGCCCTGACCAGGAATAGAAGTGTGACTTCCTGGTTCATGGGCCCAATACTCAACCACTGAGCCACACCAGCTGGGCTTGAGTTCATTTTCTTGGATTACTTCTATTCTCAACTCTGTTTTCCCTCAGCATGGACTCTTTTTAAAAAGTTCTATTCTGCCTAGCCAGTTTGGCTTTACTAGATAGGGTGCCAGCCTGTGAACTGAAGGGTCTGGTCAAGGGCATGTGCCTGGGTTGTGGGATTAATCCCCAGTAGGGGGCATGCAGGAGGCAGCTGATCAATGATTCTCTCTCATCCTTGATGTTTCTATCTCTCTCTTCTTCTTCCTTCCTCTCTGAAATCAATAAAAATATTAAGGAGAACCAAGATGGCAGCATGGGTAAACATCTGTACTCACTGCCTCCCACAACATCAAAATTACAACTAAAATATAGAACAACTCTCATGCAGAACTGCCGGAAAGCTGACTGAATGGAAGTACTACAACTAGAGAAGTAAAGAAGAAAGCACACTGAGACTGGTAGGAGGTGGGGAGGCCTGCAATGGGCTGGTCCAGACCCAGGTGTGCAGCTTTTTTAAGCGGGAGGGAGATCATCTCTGAGAGGCTGGCTGCCTGGAGGACCGAGAGATCCCAGACCCAGAGCCCAGGATTCCAGAGCTAGGGAAAGCAGTCCCTATGGGCAGTAAGAATGATGGGCTGTAAAAACTAGTTTGGATTGGAGCTGAGTCACAAATAGGCTCCTGGAGACCCAGCTGCTCCTCTTAAAAGGCCTGCACTGTGAACTGAATTTACAAGCTCTCACTTCCTCTGAGCTCCAGTGCCCAGCAAGGCTCTGGAATCCAAACACATATGGGGAGAAACTTGAGTGTCTGGCATTGGGGCAGGAACTCGGGGGCAGCTTTCTTACAGATAGAGGTCATTTTCCCATGCTGGGACCTCCCCAGTGCAGAGCTGACTGGAAGCCAATCTGTTTGCTCTGCCCTGGTGATTCCCTGAAACCATGCCCCACCCAATTTATAATCCCACTCAGGCTGTGTGCAGTGGCTTTTGCATTGTGAATGGTCTGTCCTTTCTCAGGCTAAAAACCTGTCAAACAAGCTGCAGCTGGAGCAGGGAGCCCCAAACCTATCAATAAAAGGCCTAAGACCCGGCACCAGACAAGCCTGCCTATTTCACAGCTTGGCCTCATCTGGGCACTTCCAAACTCCATACAAAGAGGATAAATCTGCAGATCTCTCTGTAGCTCCTTCTGGATGGCCTCAGGCAGTGGATGACTGTACCTTCCTGGAGACCCAAGAGCCAGTGTACCAATGGTCAGTGTGAGACCATATTAGATTACAACTCTTCACATCCATAAGTGGCACACTCAGGGTACAGACTCAATGAGCACCAAATCCCAACTGAAGCAAGTCTTGCTTCATAAGGGTGTCTCCTGAACAGCAGCTCTTCCACTGTAATCGCATCTGGTCCTCACAGCCAATTGGCCTAGAGGTTAGTTCCTCCCAGTGACACCAACAGCAATCAAGGCTCAATTACAACTAAACTGTGCACACAGCCAACTAAGGGGTGCACTAAGAGTGCCCACCTTAGCTGATAAGAGAAGCTGAGCCACTGGGTCTTATAAGATACCTACTACCAGTACACAGGGCCACTCTATCAACTCAAGGAGACTTAGAAGCTATCCAATACATAGAAACAAACACAGGCAAGCAGCCAAAATGCAGAGACAAAGAAACATGTCACAATGAAAGAAGTGGAAGAAAGCAAACTACTAGTTACAGAATTCAAACCCACAGTTATAAGTTTACTCAAGAATATTCTAGAAACCTCCGAGGAACTTAGTGAGGCTTTTAAGGATCTTAGTGAAAATGCCAAAAAAAAAAATGGAAAAAGACAGTCAGAAATTAAGCATACACTGACTGAAATAAAGAATAATATACAGAGATTCAACAGTAGGCTAGAGAATCCTGATAATCAAATCAATGACTTGAAATATGAGAAAGCAAAATATACCCAAGCAAAAGAGCAAAAAGAAAAAAGAATCCAAAAATATGAAGATGGTGTAAGGAGCCTCTGGGAAAACTTCAAGTGTACCAATGCCCGAATTATGGGTGTGCCAGAAGAAGAGAGAGATCAAGATATTGAAAACATATTTGAAGAAATAATGACAGAAAACTTCCCCTACTGGTGAAATAAATAGACTTACAAGTCCAGGAAGCACAGAGAACCCCAAACAAGAGGAATCCAAAGAGGACTACACCAAGACACATCATAATTAAAATGCCAAGGGCAAAAGACAAAGAGAGAATCTTAAAAGTAGCAAGAGAAAAACAGTTAATTACCTATAAGGGAGTGCCCATATGAATGTCAGCTGATTTCTCAGCAGAAAACTATGCAGGCCAGAAGGGAGTGGTAAGAAATATTCAAAGTGATGAATAGCAAGACCCTACAACCAAGATTACTCTACCCAGCAAAGCTATCATTTAGAATTGGTCAGAAAAAGAGCTTTATTGACAAGAAAAAGCTAAAGGAGTTCATCACAGCCAAACCAGTATTATATGAAATGCTGAAGGGTATTCTTTAAGAAGAGGAAGAAGAAAAAAATATGAACAACAAAGTGATAACAAATATCTAGCAACAATTAAATCTAAAAATCAAATGAATAAAAAATCTGATGAATAGAATAAACTGGTGAATGGAATAGAATCAGGGGCATGAAAATGGAACAGACTGATGATTCTCAGAGGGAAGGGTGTGTGGGAGGTCAGAGAAGAGATTAGACAAAGATCTTATATGCATGTATGCAGTACCAATGGACTCAGACAATAGTGCGGCGAGGGCCTAGGGTGGGTGGGAACTGGGTGGAGGGGAACCATGCCCGAGGGGTGGGGGCGGAGACAGACACCTGTAATAGTCTCAACAAGAAAGATGATTAATAAATAAATAATAATATTTTTTAAAGTTCTATTCTTTTGTTAAGATTATTCTTTATTAAACTAAGCTTTTATCCATCTTTATATTTATCCCTAATCTTAGCACCAACTCAAAATGTTTAAATACTGCCCCAACCCTAGTCCATCCTTTTGATCATATCAACATGTAGACACAAGTTTATATCACATAGCTGTGAGTTGAATGGTTACAGAAAGAATATACATCAATGAAGGACTGTTTAAAATGGAAGTCAGACTGGACTAGGCCAGAGTGGCTGAATTGTCTCTGGAAAATTACTACCATGTCAAATACACGGTCCTTCTAACTATAATCTACTGCCAATAATAGTCGCCAGGAATGCACCGTGAAGAGTCTCACTATTATTGAAGTACTTCAATAGTACTTTAATATTATTGAAACCTTCTTAATTCATAAATATATCCAAATTCTTTTTAAAAGTTTCATTCTGTCTTTTATTATCAAAACTTGAGGACAACGGCCCTATAATTGCAGTCATTATCAATGTATGGCTCTCTAAGTTTCACCTGTCCTCCTCTCAAAGTTGATTGTGAGCTCTCTAAAGTCCTGTCTTTCCTTCTTTCTAGTTGGAATGATAAACTTATTCATGTCTATTTTACCTACAGCACTACTCATAGAAGGCCTTCATTAAAATGAACTGACTTGCCTATTCCTTGTGTATAAATGACTTTTACCCCTCCTTCATGTACTCTCCTCCTCCTTGCTTAATGCCCTCTCCAACTCTACACTGCATCTTCTCCATTTCAATAATAGATCATCTTCCAAACAAAGTCACTTCAAAATTTTCATTTATTGACAAGTTATTAACTAATATCTAGTATTATGAAGTTACCAGCTCCCACTGTCCAGCTCCCAAAGCCAAAGGCTATGTTATAGGAGTTGTAACAACATTAGGAGGCAATTCATAACAACAATCAGGATGATAATTAAAAACATAGATCAGAGCTTAATCAAATCAGTGCTCCACAAATGCAAGAATTTATTTGAAAGACTTTACATAATAAAAATAAATAAAACTTTAAGATTATAATATCTTAGTAGTTTTTTAAAAAAAGAGGGAAAACTATTTTATACCAGGTCTCAAGAAACTTGTCAGTATCCGGTTTTGGCTCTAGGGTCAGACGTTTTTCCAACTCAAAGCTGTGGATGGAACGTAACTTTCGCACCAGCGGAACATCTCTGTCTGGCTGAGTAATCTCTGAGCGGACACGAATCGGTGAACCAAGGCTTGGAGCATTCAAAATACCATTTGCTTGACCATGGCTATTCTCCTCTTCAGTAGCAGCCTAGACAAAATATAAAGGAAAATTATGAAAAACAGGGAGGAACCAAGATGGCAGCATAGGTAAACACCTATCTTGCTGCCCCACACAACAATTTCAAAACTACAACTTAATGACTGAACGAACATCATCCAGAATCACTGGAAAGCTGACTGAGTGGAAATTCCACAAATAAAAGTAAAGATAGGGTGTGAGATCAACTGAAGGACTTGTATGCATGCATATGAGTATAACCAATGAATGAAAGACATTGGGGCGGGGAGGGGGGTAGGTGGGGACATGTGTTGGGGGATAAGGGAGGCTGGGGGGAGGTTTTTTTTTGGGGGGGAAAGGAAAACATATGTACTACTATTAAATATAAGTTATACTGCAAAAAAAAAAAAGTAAAGATAGGACACTGTGACTCAGAGGAGCGGCAGAGGGCAGAGTTGAGGACACGCACAGAGTCAAAGGTTTGAAGCCATGCACGTGCCAGCGGAGAGGGCGGGCGGCTGGATACCTGGCTGGTTTTCTCGAACAGGGAGGGAGATAAAGGCATTCCACTACACTGATTCCCCAGTTCCGGGCGAGGTCTGGGGAACCCACACTCATACAGGGTGAAACTGGACAGTAAGGAGGAAGCATGCTGAAACTCGGGTGCTGCAGAAGTCTGCAAGCTTGCGGAGAGGGCACGTAAACTTGGGAACTGCAGAAGCGCGCGAGAGCGCAGAGAGGACTCGTGACTTGCTCTCTCGTTCCGGAGTAAAAAAAGAAAGAAGGGAAATTACCAGACTGCATTGTTTTACAACCCTGGGTGAGACTTTGGGTGTGCAGACTCATTTGGGGAGAGGCTGAATTGTCCAGCAGCGGGTAGAGCTCAGAGGCAGCTTTCTCTCAGAGGTGCGTGCAATCATTACCACCAGGCACAGAGAACCAGGTGCCGCATAGGGCAGAGCTGATGCTGCCTACTCAGCCCAGAGACTCCACCCATCCAACCTGAGCACAGCTGACACTCACAGCCAATTGGATAGGAGGTCAAACCTTCCTAGTGCTAACAACAATAATCTAGGCTTAACTTCAACAAGACTGTGCAACTCATAAAGGGCTGTAGCAAGAGTATCCACCTCAGGTAACTAGGGAGGCTGAGCCACTGTCCCTTAGAGGACATCTACCAGACAAAGCTAATCGACCAACTCAGGAAAGCAGCCACAATGCAGAGACATGGAAAGAAATCACATGTGAAAGAAAGAAATGGAGGGAAAAAAATGACTGGACAGAGTTCAAAACCGCAGTTATAAGGTTTTTCAAGAGGCTCCTAGAAAAGGCCGATGAACTTAATGAGACCTTTGAGGATATGAACGAGACCCTTGAGGATATAAATGAGATCCTCAAGGATATGAAAAAGGACCAACTAGAAATTAAGCATACACTGACTGAAATAAAAAATATTATACAAAGACCTAAAAGCAGTCTAGAGGACCACAAGAATCAAGTCAAAGATTTGAAATACGAAGGAGCAAAATCCACTCAGCCGGAAAAGCAAATAGCAAAAAGAATCCAAAAAATTGAAGATAGTGTAAGGAGCCTCTGGGACAACCTCAAGCATACCAACATCCAAATTATAGGGGTGCCAGAAAAAGAAAGAGCGCAAGATAACGAAAACCTATTTGAAGAAATAGTGCCAGAAAACTTCCCCTACCTGGTGAAAGAAATTGACTTAAAAGTCCAGGAAGTGCACAGAACCCCAAACTATAGGAATCCAAAGAGGACCACACCAAGACATAATTAAATGCCAAAAGCAAAAGACAAAGAGAGAATATTAAAAGCAGCAAGAGCCGAGACCGGTTTGGCTCAGTGGATAGAGCGTCGGACTTTGGACTGAAGGGTCCCGGGTTCGATTCTGGCAAGGGCACATACCTTGGCTGCGGGCACATCCCCAGTAGGGGGCGTGCAAGAGGCAGCTGATCGATGTCTCTCTCATCGATGATTCTGACTTTCTATCTCTCTCCTTTCTGCTCTGTGAAAAATCAATAAAAAAATATATTTAAAAAAAAATAAAAGCAGCAAGAGCCGAAACCGGTTTGGCTCAATGGATAGAGCGTCAGCCTGCGGACTGAAAGGTCCCAGGTTCGATTCCGGTCAAGGCATGTACCTTGACTGTGGGCACATCCCCAGTAGGGGGCGTGCAAGAGGCAGCTGATCGATGTTTCTCTCCCATCTATGTTTCTGACTTTCTATCCCTCTCCCTTCCTCTCTGTAATAAATCAATAAAATAAAATAAATAAAATAAAAGCAGCAAGAGAAAATCAGTTAGTTACCTATAAGGGAGCACCCATACAATTGTCAGCGGATTTCTCAACAGAAACTATGTAGGCCAAATGGGAGTGGCAAGAAATATTCAAAGTGATGAATAGCAAGAACCTACAACCAAGATTACTCTATCCAGCAAAGCTATCATTCAGAATTGAAGGTCTGATAAAGTGCTTCGCAGATAAGAAAAAGCTAAAGGAGTTCATCACCACCAAACCAATATTATATGAAATGCTGAAAGGTATTCTTTAAGAAGAGGAAGAAGATACACCTATGGAAGTGGACAGTGGGGGGAGGTAAGGACAGAGGGTGGGATGGGTACCAGGTGGAGGGGAGCTATAGGGGAAAAAAAGGGGAACAATGTAATTAATAAATGGAACAATAAAGATTAAAATATTAAAAAAATTAAAAATTATGAAAAACATTCCAGCTACTACACATGATAGTAATTGTTGAAGTCTTTCAACATAATATAACCAAATGCTTGGGATGTGTTCTCACAAGATTAAAATATTTTGCCTAATTTAGGTTATGACATACTTTTCTCTTAATCCTTTTATTAAGTGAGCTTTCTTAATTTATTCTCAGTTTCAGTATTATTTTAGTTTTTATACTTTTGGTACAAAGATACACAATCTAAAAATGTTTAATAGCCTTAGCTTTTTTTTTTAAATATATTTTATTGATTTTTTACAGAGCGGAAGGGAGAGGGATAGAAAGTCAGAAACATCGATGAGAGAGAAACATCGATCAGCTGCCTCTTGCACGCCCCCCACCGGGGATGTGCCCACAGCCAAGGTACATGCCCTTGACCAGAATTGAACCTGGGACTCTTCAATCCGCAGTCCGATGCTTTATCCACTGAGCCAAACCGGTCTCGGCTAGCCTTAGCTTTTTGTATTACATCTAATTAGAAACTTCCAGGGCCCCATCCACTAAACTAAAACTTAAGGACATTCTCTTTGAGTCAGCTGGTTTCACAAGCAGTAAGAGAGGTTGCCAAGCCTCAATACTTCCTGTTGTGTTCCCTCTCTAAAAAACAAACAAGAATAAGGAAACTCGGTGTTTGAATAGGAGTTGCGTGAAGCAGGAGGCTGCTGAGCACTGGGCAGCACAGAAGGGCGGGGCTACCTAGGGACAGATGCCTATAGCAGGGCAATTATGAGGGAAATTTAGATTTATAATAGCGGTGGGAGGGAAGAGGGAAATCTGCGATGTCTTTCTGATTAAAGACCCTCAAGAAGATGTGCAAATGGTCTCTAAAAAGGGGTTCACTTTGGCTACCAGCAGAAGCAGAAAATAATCTTCTCTGAAGGAAGGTTTCTCCACTTCCCAATTTGGGTCTACAGAACTCCCACCAATTATTAATTAAAGAGCAAAACATTAAAGATAGCCACCCCATAGACCAAAATGCGTGTTTCATCCCCAGTCTGGGCGAGTCTGGGAGGCAACCAATTGGTGTTTCTCTCTCACACCCATGTTTCTTTCTTTAAATCTTTGAAAACACAAAAAACAAATACATATCCCTGGGTGAGGATTAAAAAAAAAAAATAGTCACACACATGAGAAGACAATGCCACCATGATTAAGTCAGCAGAATTTTTTTAAGTGTAAGCTTCCCAAAAACATCAGCTATCAAACTTCTTCAGATAAAGAATAGAGAATAGCTCTGCATAAAATGTTTAAATAAGTGAGGGTCATTATCACAAAGATCAACAAAGGATTCTTTGGAATTAATGGATAAATTTAACATTAAATATTCTATTATCAAGTTAACTATATAAGCCATAAAAGGCTAAAGTTATTAATTAGTGAATTAGAAGACATAGAAAAAGAAATTACCTGGTATGAAGCACAGCAAGGTGTAAAAATATGAAAAAACATATTAATAGATATGACAGAATCAAAAGGCATAATATATGTTTAATTGGAATCCCAGAAAGAGAATAGAAAGAAAGAAGATGTGGCAATATTTAGGTAGATAATGGCTGTATATCTTCCAGAACTGATAAAAAAATATATATGAATCAAAGATTCAGAAAACATAAAAAATCCTAAGCAGGATAAACAAAAAGAAATATATGTGTAGATACATTGTAGTTAAAACGCAGAACACCTAAGACAAGAAGTAAAGCTAAAAAGTAGCTGGGATGGGAGGCCAGGTGGAATGGTCATACACTCACATACACAAGCACACACAAACAAAATCAGAGTGACAGCAGACTTTTTATAACAATAGATGAAGCAAGAGAAAAAATAATTGTTGATCAAGAACTTTAAACCCACTGTGACAAATCAGCTAAAAACCATATATGCATGTATATTTGTTGTATATGTGTGTATGAGCAAAAATAACCGCATAGGAGGATGTACTCAGGCTATTAACACAGATTACCTGGTTTAGGAGATGTTGGAAATTTTATTTAAAAAAATTTTTTTTAATCTTTATTGTTCAGTTTATTAATTACATTGTTCCCTTTTTCCCCCCCTATAGCTCCCCTCCACCTGGTACCCATCCCACCCTCTGCCCTCACCACCCCCCCCAGTCCTTCCCTATAGTTGCATGATTGATGTCCAATCTCTTGCTGCACTTCCCACACCCCTTTTCTCCCCAAGAATTGTCAGTCCATTCCCTCTCTATGTCAGTGATTCTGTTACATTCACCAGTTTATCCTGTTCATCAGCTTATTAATTCACTTGATTTTTAGATTCATTTGTTGATAGATGTGTATTTGTTGTTCATAATTTACACTTTTATCTTTTTCTTCTTCCTCTTCTTAAAGAATATCTTTCAGCATTTCATATAATATTGGTTTGGCGGTGATGAACTCCTTTAGCTTTTTCTTATCTGCGAAGCACTTTATCTGATCTTCAATTCTGAATGATAGCTTTGCTGGATAGAGTAATCTTGGTTGTAGATTCTTGCTGTTCATCACTTTGAATATTTCTTGCCACTCCCGTCTGGCCTGCATCGTTTCTGTTGAGAAATCTGCTGACAATCGTATGGGTGCTCCCTTATAGCTAACTAACTGTTTTTCTCTTGCTGCTTTTAATATTCTCTCTTTGTCTTTTGCTCTTGGCATTTTAATTATGATGTGCCTTGGTGTGGTTTCTTTAGATTCCTATATATTGGGGTTCGGTGCGCTTCTTGGACTCCTAAGTCAATTTCTTTCATCAGGTGTGGGAAGTTTTCGGTCACTATTTCTTCAAATAGGTTTTCATTGTCTTGCTCTCTCTCTTCTCCTGGCACCCCTATAATTCAGATGTTGGTATGCTTGAGGTTGTCCCAGAGGCCCCTTACACTATCTTCAATTTTTTGGATTCTTTTGGTTTCTTGCTTTTTCAGCTGAGTGGATTTTACCTCTTTGTATTTCAAATCTTTAACTTGGTTCTTGGGGTGCTCTAGAGTACTTGTAGGTCTTTGTATAATATTTTTTGTTTCAGTCAGTGTATGCTTAATTTCTGGTTGGTCCTTTTTCATATCCTTGAGAGTCTGCTTTATATCCTTGAGGGTTTCTTTCATTTCCTTGTAGGACTCATTCATTTCCACGTTGGTCTTGATCATTTCTTTGCAGCTCTCATTTATATCCTTGAGGGTGTTGTTCATTTTCTTGTAGGACTCATTCATTTTCTTTGTGGTCTTGCTTATTTCCTTATAGACCTCGATCTTTTGTTGGAGCCTCTTAAAAAACCCTATAACCGTGGTTCTGAATTCCATGTCCAGTCATTTTTTTTCCTCCGCTTCTTTCACATATGATTTCTTTCCATGTCTCTGCATGGTGGCTGCTTCCCTGAGTTGGTCAATTAGCTTTGTGTGGTAGACGTCCTACAAGGGACAGTGGGTCAGCCTCCCCAGTTACCTGAGGTGGATATGGGTTGCACAGTCTTGCTGAAGTTAAGCTCAGGTTAATCGTTGTTAGCACTTGGAGGGGTTGACCTCCAGGCCAACTGTCTGTGACGTTCAGCTGTGCTCAGGTTGGATGGACGGAGTCACCAGGCCAAGCAGACAGCGTCAGCTCCGCCCTATGCGACCCCAGGGACTCTGTGCCAGGGGCAATGGCTGCCAGTACCTCTGAGAGAGAGCCGCTGCCGAGCTCCACCGGCTGCCAGAGAATTCAGACTCTCCCCAAATGAGTCTGCACACCCAATGTCTCACCCAGTGTCGCAAAAACAATGCAGTCTGACGGTTTCCCGAATGAAAGAGCAAGTTACGAGTGCTCTCTGCACGGTCAGGCAGCTGCGCTATTCCCAAGCTCACACGCACTCCACACAAGCTCGCCTTCTCCACAAGCTGGCAGACCCCTGCAGCACCCGAGCTTCAGCGTGCCCTCCCACTGTCCAGTTTTTACCCCGTATGATAGTGGGTTCCCTGGACTTCGCCCAGAGCTGGAGTATCAGTCCAGTGGGACGTCTTTGTCTCCCCCGTTCGAGAAAACTGGCCGGTTTTCAGCCACCTGCCTTAACCGCTGGCGCGTGCGCTCCAAACCTCTCTCCGTGCGTATCTTCAACGCTGTCCTCAGCTGTTCCTCCGAGTCACAGTGTCTTATCTTCACTTTTATTTGTGGAATTTTCACTCAGCCAGCTTTCTGGTGATTCTGGATGGTGTTTGTTCCTTCGTTAAGTCGTAGTTTTAAACTTGCTGTGTAGGCAGCAAGATAGGTGTTTTACCTATGCTGCCATCTTGGTTCTCCTCAATGTTGGATATTTTAAAAAATGTATCTAATAATATTTTACTAGCTCAATTAACTTTTGTCACTCCAATAATTTTTGAAGATGAATTTTATAAAAAGACTGTTCAATCAAAAAAAGAAGAAAAGGAAGAACTTTAAATCCAATAAGAAAGAAAAAACCCTACTTTTAATCCAGCATAACTATCATTAAAGAATTAGGCTTGTTTTGCTCAATGGTTAGAACAGTGGCCCTCAGACTGAAGCATCAAGGTTTTGATTCCCAGTCTAGAGCAGATTTGATTCCCAGTCAAGAGCAGGTTCGATCCCCGGCCCTAGTTGGGGCACACATGTGCAGAAGGCAACCAGTCTATCTCTCTCTCTCACATTGATGTCTTTCTCTCTCTCTCTGTCTTTCTCTCACCTTGTCTTTCCTCCCTTCTACTCTCTAAAAATCAATGAAAAAAGTATCCTCAGATGAGGATTAAAAAAGAAGAAAGAATAAGGCTGAAATAAATACATTTACTGCTAAGTAAAAATTGAGAGTCTCTACCAAAAGATCTTAACTAAAGGAACTTCCAAAGGCAATATTTCAGGAAGAAAGATGAGTCCAGATTTAGAAAATAAAAGAAAAAAAGATGAGTCCAGGACTTCCAAAAATGTAAGGAAATGGTAAACATTTAAAAATATATATATAAACATTCCTTGTATGAAAGTTCAACACACTAATATCTTATTTTTTTAAAGGATGGAATTAAAAATAGAAGAGAACTAATAGAGATTAAATAGTGATAATTGGTGAAAGAAAACTAAAGACTTATGCCAAGTACCATTTCATTCTCTCATATACACAGATACCCATATGGGCTGGCAACTAGATGTGGAGTGTTTTTTTTTGTGTGTGTGTGTGTGTTGTTGTTTTTACCATGAGAACAGTTTGCTCAGATGCCACGAAGACAGCCACAGCTGACATTCCAAAAATCTGACAGTGATCTCCTGACAATTTTTTCACTACGTATTCCTGATTACTATTAGTCCAAATAATTCATATTTAATAGCCAGACCACAGTGCACCATATCTCACCTACACAGAGAAAGTTTTTGCAAATGACTCCCACGACTGAAAGTGTATACTGTTTTAAATTATAGTTAATTCCTCAGAAGCAATTATAGAGGATTATTTTCAAGATATATTCCTCATTGACTAGCCAACTTTCTATCAGTCAGATAGAAAATTTCTATCAGAATGAGCCCTACATCTTATTTTATACACTTATGAACTTAACCTTTTTGGCAACTAACCCTTAAAACATGAACCACCAAAAACTAACCAATTTCTAATTCCTTGCCCCTACATACGATTTATCTTCATATAATCTTCTATGAAAATGGAAATGATGAGGAATACTATGATCAGAGAAAAATTTGTGGAAGATTACTAAAAATTAATCATTCAATTTAGAAATCTGTATCTTTCCCCATACTTATGGTGGACCTATTTGCAATTCTAATGAAGAAAAAAATCATGTCATTTGTTCAATATCCACATTGTCAACTCATAAAGAGTTGTGTGGTACTTCCCACCTCCAACTCTCCCTTCCTGACTTCCATCTGAGACAGTTTCAGAATGGGTACTCATAGCTCTATCAGTCCATACCAAAGGAGTCCAGGGTCTTGTCACATTATTTAGAAAGACTATTAGCTTCTGTTCTATAAATGTCTCTTCTTTTTCTCTGAGGCTCTATTTAGTTTTTAAAAATACTTTTATTTTTTTCACAAAATATAAGATGAAGATTAATATTTGGTGTCCATACTTCAATATTTTGGACAAAATTAGCCAGAATACTGCAATTACAAATATAGAAATAACTAGCAATACTGTCTTCTTCTCATTCAAAACTGAGAATCATTATACTTTGCTACAAAAATAGGAGAAAATAGGTATACAGAAAGATGTTACTTCCTATGCAAGAAATACACACCTTACAAATTCCAAACTTTATCTTGTTCCTGTTGGCATCCATCTCTTCCCAGACATCCTTCTCCTGGGGATGAGTGTGCCCTAGAGATCCAGGCAATTTATCTGGTGACATACCAACAGGGATGCCATTTTCTCCATCACTAAGCTGTTCATCTGGGAACACCTCATCTGTATTTTCTCGAAGCAAGTCCCCTGGGATGGGAGTGGCATTAGCAATTCTAAAAATGAGGGGTGAAGAAAAGGTAAAACTTAAAAACAACAGAATAAAAAATTACAATGAGACTATTTTCCATTTTGTTTCTGGAGTTAAATGATGAAGTCTATGTATCATTAAAAGAGTAAACCAAAACAAAACTGAAAACCTTGGAAACAGGCTGTGACAATTCTACAAAATAAAACTTGTACATTTTGATCAACCGAATTTTCAACCTGATTTAAAAATCAAAATTCCAATATAACAACTCACTCATTTAATAATTACTTTAAAAGTTAGAAACATTTGGTCTATTTTCCAAGAAGTCTTTTACAACTTATTTTATTTTATGGTTTTTTTTACACATTTTTCTCAGAGAACAACAAAAACTATAAACAAGAAAATGTTAATAATAATAATATAAGCAGGTATGAAATCAATAAGTTATGCTTTAAATAGTGTAAAACGTGCACTTGTTTTTTTCATTTACAGACTTTTTACTAAATACCTATTCCATGCAAAGCCTTAGGAGGCATAAAGAAGAGAAAGGAAATTCTTGCCGCTCTGTTGACTAATGAGTTTGCCAACCACTGCTCTAGGGGGAACTAGAAAATTTGCAATTACAGTTTTATACATCTGCATGAACTACCAGGAACGATACAGAAAATATAAATTGGCACTTCGTTTGTATATTGCTTTCAAAGTAACTTCATTTCTGTTCACGTGGCTGGTCATCTCTCTCTCAGACTTCTGGCCCATGAAAGGCTTTTCTAGTTCTGTTATCACTAGTGAGTAGGCCCTGCCAGCTCTAACATTCCATAACTCCACACTATACTCAATTTTTCAAAAAACTGCTGACTGAACACAATATTTAGTACACAATGAAACCTTTTCCTATCCATGATGTGGAAAGTTTAAAAGTAGAAAACCAGCCTTCAGTAGGTTATACTGACATTATTATTATGAGTGATAAAATAGCCATCTTAGTGCACCACTCTAAGGATAATGTTACACGCTGGCCCAGATGTCATAAATGCCATGCTGTGAGAACAAAGATCAGTCATTTTCAGGGACCTGTCAATAGGTTAGAGGAAAGTAATATAGAAAAGCACTGGCCATGGCTCTCAGGAAAGAAACTTATACCCTTGTAAAGTAGTACCTGTAGTTCTGACACTAAGAACATCTTAAAAAGGTAAGTTTGGCCTAAAGTAGTTCAAATGAACAGATTTATTATAAAAGTAAAGTTCAGGAGGAGGATGGATAAAGGTAGAACAGGGCATAGAGGGAATAAATGGTGATGGGGAAAAATTTAATTTAAAAAAAGTAAAGTTAAGAAATAAATTGTCTAGTAAAGGATTTTTCAGGTGTAAGTTCAATATAATTTATTGATACAAGGACTTACAGTAGACACTAACATATGTGTTACATGGCATGCTAAATATTTATTGAAAGAATTCCCTCTATCCTGAGGAAAGGGACTGGCAAAAGGAAAAATATTTGAATTCAAAAAGTTCAATCTACTAGCCCCACATTTCCCCCGGCCCCCATTTTAATCACTGAGTGTTCCTTCAAAGCCTTTTTCCACATGCTTCCTACTCTGCCTCTTTCCAACCACCAATTCTTTGGCATTTTCTTCTTCCATTCCCCCACCTATAATATGCTGCTATTTTTATTCTATCTTTATTTCCCTCGTATCTCTTAGACTTCAATATAATACCACACATTTCCAGGAGCTCTTCCACCCTCTCCACACAACTCTGGTTCCTCTCTGTACTTATTCTCTCACTTTTACTCCTTATATTACTTTCTTCTCCTAAAATTCTAATCAAAACCTGGATTTTGAGATACAAAGGAAAGAATTCCTTTCCAGAGAAATTATGTTAAGGAATAAGAATGAGAAAGTATGCATGAGAGTATTATATTAAAGAACAAGAGTGTGTGAGAAAATATGTGTGAGAGTATCATGTTAAGGAATAAGAATGATTAAGAAAGTACGTATGAAAATATTTTTAGCACATGGTCTGTGTTCGCAGACTCGATATAAATTATAGAAGCAGATTAGGGGAAAAAGTGAGGTGTGTGGGAAAGCTGGAAAGTAGTAAGAATGGACATCCTTTTTGTATTCCCTTCCCCATAATCTAATCAGGGGCTGGCAAACTAGGGCTTCTGAGCCAAATCTGGCCTGCTCACCTATGTTTCTGTTAATACAGTATTTTGGCACACTCATTCGTTTCCATGTTGTCTATGGCTCTTTAGCGATAATGGAGACAAGAGACAGCAGAATTCACAAATTTTTTTCTGGCCCTTTACAGATAAGATTGCTGACTTACGATCTAAAACATCCTCCTGCCTTTCCCAGAACTTACTTTCTTCTTGTAGTAAAAAATTCAGAGTGTGGAACAGACATAATCATTTTTTTCTCTTTAAAAATGATTCTCTAGGGCTTTCTAATTATGCCTCCATAATAATTACAAACAGAGAATTCAGCAAACTTTTTTGGGGGGAAGGAACATCGATGTGAGAAAGACATATTAATTGGCTGCCTCCCACACATGCCCCGGAATCGAACCTGCATCCCAGGTAGGTACATGCCCTTGACTGGGTATCGAACCCAAGGCCCTTCAGAGTGCAGGCTGATGCTCTAACCACTGAGAACACCAGCCAGGGCAGCGAACTTTTTCTTAAAGGGCCAGAGAGTAAATGGTAAGCTTATAGGTCTAATACTTATTTTTTTTAATTCAGCTAGTTTAAATTCTATGCAGTCTTTAAGCTGTGGGCCAATATGTATTATACAAGTATCAGTCTGTGAGGAAGGGACAGGGATAGAGAGTTAGAAACATCGATGACAACTGAGACCGGTTTGGCTCAGTGGATAGAGCGTCGGACTGCGGACTGAAGGGTCCTGGGTTCGATTCCGGCAAAGGCGTGTACCTTGGCTGCAGGCACATCCCCGGTAGGGAGCGTGCAAGAGGCAGCTAATCAATGTCTCTCTCTCATCGATGTTTCTGACTTTCTATCCCTCTCCCTTCCGCTCTGTGAAAAATCATATTAAAAAGAAAAAAAAAAGATCGCTGACATAAAATATCCATCAGTTGTCACCTGCACACTCTCTACTGGGGATGTGCCTGAAACCAAGGTACATGCCCTTGACCGGAATCGAACCTGGGATCTTTCAGTCCACACTGAGCCAAACCAGTTAGGGCATCAGTCTGCCTTTTCAAAGACACTTCAGTTTATAAACACCATGCTAGGTATTTATACCATTCCTCACCAGTAAAACAAGACTAAGTTAACTACCCAGTCAACTAACAAAAGGAAAGCTAGTCCTTCGCTGACTGCCTCCCACTTGCCTCCCACTTGCACTACCTTTTCCCTAGCCCTTTTAAATGATTTTTTTATTTCCCCCAATTTTACTCAATGTCCTTTATCAAATATTCATTTGAGTCTATTCTCCATTGTACATTTTATAATTTACTAAATTTTGACATATCTTTTTTCTTCCTTTTCTTTCAAGTCTCATTTCTTTTTTTCTGTTTTCCTTTTTCTCTCCCTGACCCCACCCCCTTTGGGGTGTATTTCTTTTTTTAAATAATTTTTTAAAAATTAATTTTTCCATTACAGTTGACATAAACATTTTTATTAGTTTTAAGTATACAACACAGTGATTAGATATTTAATTCCTGACAAAGTGATCCCCCCAATAATTCTAGTATCCATCTGACACCATGTGCTATGACAATAGTATAGACTTACTAGAGGCCTGGCCTGCAGGGAGTGGGCTGACACCGGCTCTCTGACATCCCCCGAGGGGTCCTGGATTGCAAGAGGGTGCAGGCCAGTCTGAGGGACCCCACTGGTGCACCATCGGGGCCGCGGAGGGACTGCGGGAGGGCTCTAGGGTATGTCTGGCCCGTCTAGCCCAGTCCTGATCAGCCAGTTCCCAGAAGCAAGCTAACCTATTGGTCAGAACATCTGCTCCCTGGTGGTCAGTGTGTGTCATAGCAACTGGTTGAACAGTTGAATGGTCAGACTCTTAGCATATTAGGCTTTTATTACATTGGATTTCCTATGCTTTGCTTTGTATCCCTGTGACTATATTTTATAACTGGCAATTTATACTCTTAATCCCTCTCTCCTTTTCTACCTATCCCTGGGTAGAGTTGGGGGTATCTATTTCTATTCTTAGTTTGAGGTGGTTATCCATATCTTCAAATAAATGAGCATGTTAATTCCATTTTGGCTTTTGTCTTAGTTTTCTTTCTTTCTTTTAATAACTTTCTTTATGGTTGTTTCCCCCACCCCCCAATAATTACTTTTTTCTTTCTTTTTAAAAATATTTGTATTTATTTCAGAGAAGAAGAGAGAGATAGAAGTATCAATGAGAAAGAATCATTGATCAGCTGCCTCCTGCACACCCCCTACTGGGGATCAAGCCTGCAACCCAGGCATGTGCCCTTGACTGGAATTCAACCCGGGACTCTTCAGTCTGCAGGCTGACGCTCTATCCACTGAGCCAAACCAGGCAGGGTACTTTTTCTTTTTTCCATCACCACATGGTTGTTTTTCTGAGAGGAAATGTCCTTAGTGTATATTACATTTTCCAATTCTTTACTATAATACTTTATAGAAGTTTAAAATCTTTTTGTTTTCATTTTTGTGTTATTGGAGTATTTTACAAGATTCATAGTTTAATTAGTGCCATCTTTTGTCAGTATAGCAAAGTCCAAACATTTGAGTGGATTTATGTTTTTTTGTGGTCAGGGGAGATACATGTGTCATCTGATTTCATAGTTCTCCATTCTTGCAATGTAATTAAATTTTTTTTCTCCTTTTTTTCCTCTGCAATTATGGATTTATTGCCTTTCTGCTCCATATCCATCCTTTTTTCCTGTTTTATGAAAGCTTTTCCTGAACTCGGTAGATGTTTCCCTTCCCCAGCAGGCACTGGGAGGAAAGTGCAGGAGGAGAGTGCTCTGCTGCGGGTTCCAGTGTACAGCTCGGCAAGCTCCTCCAGCACGTGTGGCTCTCCCCAGTGCGGGGGTCCTGCAACATCGGGGCCTCTTCAGGGCCTGTCTCACACAAGCAACAGCTTTCCTGAGCAATCCCCACTACCCATAGATTTTGTAGCAGTGTGTGTCGGTAAGACACCCCCAGTAAATAGCTTTCTTTGGTGCCCCAGAGGGCAGGTTTCAGCAAATTTTACCAGTGTGGCATCAGAGTGACTTTTCTCCCACAACTAGGGATGGGCATACCTTCTTCAGTAAGCTCAGCATGTACCTCAGCCTGGGATCTGGATGCTTAACCTCGGCCCTAGGAGTAGGAGCTGCACTTTATATTTGCTATTCCTGTATTCTTTACAGTTCTACTTCTTATTAGTTAATCCCATGTTACTCCAATTCTGTGTTCTAGGTAATGATTCTTTCCTTGTTCAAATTAGTATGTAGTTTCTCTCTCCTGATTGAAACAAAATGAATACATGTTTTGTCCTTCAAAAATCAACTGATAAAGAGCACCTCTCTTTTCTTTGTTGTTTTTTTTTTCTTCCCCAGAGGCTATGTGTTCTGAATCATACATATTTGTACCTCCCTATAGTTCATAATCTGATCTTTTTGGACATTTTTTAGTATGTCCAAATACTTTTGTTCTTGGGATAGTATAGTGATTCTGGTGTTGGTTTTAGATCAACCTTAATTCCCATTGCTAATTCTCCTCTTCCTCACAGTTTCTACTGCTCTGCCTTTATAAAACCTTGTGGCAGGGTTGGGTAAGGCAGGCCCAGAAGAAAGAACCAACCACGCAAGGACTTGGTGTTTTGTTTTTCCTCTTTTTACTCAGTTATTTTGAAGCTTAGGCATCTTTGGTCTTCAAATTATGCTAGGGCATGGTAGCTTTATTTTTTTCTTTTGTGTTATTCTCTTATTTTAGGAGGAAACATTGGCAGATGGAAACTTACACTGTCTTCATTAATTTCAGTTATCTTGAAGTCCTATCACCTGGTTTTTGCAAGTTGGAGGCTTATCTACTTACTAATGGCTCAGTGCATGAAATTTGTGCACGGGGCTGGGGGAGTGTCCCTCAGCCTGGCCTGCACCCTCTCCAATCTGAGACCCCTTGGGAAATGTCTGACCACCGGTTTAGGCCAGATCCCTGTATGATCAGGCCTAAACTGGCAGTTGAACATCCCTCTTGCAATCTGGGACCGCTAGCTCCTAACCACTCTGCCTGTCGGCCTTCTCGCCCCAACTGCACCCCCTTGCTGCCTGGTCACCCCCCTCACTGGCCTACTTGCCCCTATCTGCCCCCGTCAGCCTGATCACCCCAACTGTCCCCCCTCACCAGCCTGCTCACCCACTTTTGTCCCCCTCCTGACCTGATTGCCCCAAACTGCCCCCCCCCCCCCCCCGCCGGCTTGCTCACCTGCCAACTGCCCACCCCTGCCAGTCTGCTTGCCCCCAATGCTCCCCATTGCCAGCCTGCTTGTCCCCAACTGCCCCCCTGCTGACCTGCTAGCCCCCAACTGACCCCCACTCCTGGCTTGATTGACCCCCTAACAGCCTCTGCCTTGGCCCGCCACCAGGACTTTGTCTGGAAGGACATGGAAGGTCTCCCCATCTAATTAGCATTGTTAGTATAGATAACAATAATAACAATAAGGGAAAGGAGAACAAAGGCCCTAAAACAAAAGCCAGAATTTCTATACAGCTCAAGCTCTCATTCACTCATTTATAAAATGGCATGGCTGGCTGGGGGTTCCAAACTCAGATAAGCATAAAAAACATCTGATAAATATAATTAAGTGGTTCTTGGCTAAGTCCTTTGAATAGATATCTTAAATAAATGTGTGGTGATTCTGATATAGCTAGTCAGGATCTCACATATAAGAATTCTTAGGCTAGTTAATTAAGGATAACATGTTCAGTTATATGAGTCCATGTAAGCTTTTCTGATAACTTCTAGGGATCCAATCTTTCAGTATAAAATCAGAGCAATAAATTAGTGATAAAATGCCCTAATTAACTCACACTGTATGAGGATTTTTTACAATTTACTTTTTTACTTAAAAGCAACAGTTTAAAGCAACCAGAGCAAGTAAAAAATGGGTCAGAAAAAGAAGAAAACCTGCCTCCCCAAAAGCAACTGTTCATGCACATAGAGAAAACAACACAAAAGACCAAGAAGATGGAAATACCATAACCTGTTTCTAATACATTTTGAAAATTAATCACTCTCGTAAGAGGAACAAGCTACATATTTTGTTCCCACTAAACTTAAGTACAGTATAATTAGATATACTTTGGCTCATTCTGTCCAGGGTCCCATGTATTCTTTACAAGTAAATGTAACAAATGCTCCTCCTCATTCTGAAAATGAGAAAACCCACTGTAAACCTGACATCAACTCACACAAGCTCTAAGCTCCCATTTCACAGGATGACCCATAAACACTCTCTATGAACAGTACACCTGAACAAAGGCATGTACAGAGCAATGCTAATTCAAGAAAATGATAGGCTTTCACCTATGTCTTAGCATTTGGTCATCTGTAGGAGTCTGGGTGAAAACATTTCTGCCGGTGTAATGCGTCCAGGAAACACTGCTAAATGGGCAGCTGAGGACATACCCGATTGCCGCAGGGGTCAAGCGGGTGTGCAGCTGAGGGGTGGTAGAAGTAGTGGTTGTTGTTAGGGAGCCATCAGTTCCAGTCTTCTCCCAGTCAAAAGGGTCACTCTCAAATACTCCAAAGGTTTTGATGCTATTGTCAAACACCGATGTAAGAAGCTAAACCACAAAGAAGAAAAAAACTAGAGTAAGCCAATAGTAAACAACATCATTTTATTCTTTAAGAGAAAGCACCCAGACTCGTGAATTAGTTTTGTAGATTTTTTTTTAAACCTGATGGCCTGGCCAGTGTGGCTCAATGGTTGATGGCCAGCCCACGAACCGGGGAGTTAGAGTTCGATTCCCGGTCAGAGCAAATGCCACGGCTCGGTCCCCAGTTGGGGGCATGAAAGAGGCAGCCTTCATCTATGTTTCGATCTCTCTATCCCTCTCTCTGCCTCTCTCTAAAAATCAATTAGAAAAAAAAACAAAAGAACAAAAAACCATGACGATACAAAGAGGAGAATTTGAATTAGGACTGTATATGGATGATAATACTGAATTAATATTGAATTTTCTCAGTTGAGGCACTAGTTTATAATGAGTAGAATGTCTTTGTCCTTGGAAGATGCATACCTACTTTTGGGTGGTTTAGCAACAAAAAATATGTGTTGTATGTATATGTGTGTATTCAGTTTCAATAATCTACATGATCTATTTTGTATGTGTGTTTTCTTTGTCAAAAGGGGCATTTGTATATGGTTCAATTTAAATAAGTGTCCAGTGTGAATAGCTGGTATGCAAAGGTTAAGGGGACACAGAAATTCATTATGCTGCCACCCTAGCCATCATGGCTCAGTGGACAGAGCGTCAGCTCTCAGACTGAAGGGTCCTGAGTTTGCTTCTTGATCTAGGGCACATGCCTCAGTTACAGGCTTGATCCCTGGTCAGGGCACATGCAGGAGGCAACCAATCGATGTCTCTCTCTCACAATGATGTTTCTCTCTCTGTCTCTCCCCCTCTCTTCCACTCTCTCTAAAAAATCAATGGAAAGAATAACCTCAGGTAAAGATTAAAAAACACACAGAAATCTGCCTTATCATTTGATTTATAGTATATATAATTTCAGTTATTTTTGTCATTAAATTCCAAAAGCTTAGTGTAATCTTGAGAACTATCTCTCAAAGGCATTTCCTTACTGCATCTGACAGTCCATACCATTTTCAATTTTATAATCAGGGCCTCATTTTCTCCTCACCATTTCTCTTATTCTGTATCTGTTAGTATCCCATCCCTAGAGATTCATCTTGTACATTTCCTACCCCAGACCTGGAATCAGCACTTCCTCATTGAAGGATTTTGTGAATGTTTGTTAAGGCTTTAAAAAGATTATTCTGCCTATTAAGTGGAGAATAGATGCCATAAGGGTGGTGGGGATGAGGGTGCTAGGAATAGATGTCAGTTAGGAGGTTACTGAAGGTGGGTGAACTAGCAGTAACAGTGGAGGTGGTAAAAAGTGGTAGGATCTGGAGGTAATTTGTACAGCCAACAGCACTTGCTGATGGATTAGGTGAAAGCTAAGAAAGCAAAGCATAAGGGATAATTTATATTTCTATCCTGCGCTACTGGGTAAATGATGACATCATTTACTAAGATGAAAGGCAGTGCATCTGAGGATTGGGATATTGAAAATTTTACAGAGTTTAGGGAGGAATAAGGAATACAGATACAACATTGACAGTCATCAGCATATAGATATTAATAGGTAGTATTTAAAGTCATAAGTACTGAATGATATAATCTAAGAAAAGCAGGTAGCAAAGAGGCCCAAGGATAAAGCCTAGGGCACTCCAACATTAGATGGAAAGTAGAAAAGGACTCAGCAGTGGAACCCAAGAAGTGAAGTGTGAGGTAGGAAAACTAAGTGTATGGTGTTCTAGATGCCAAATGAACAGTTTCAACAAGAAAAGGGTCAAATGCTATCAATCGTAGATTTGTTATTATTTCTGATTATTTAATTAATTTGTCTCTCTCTTTCACCCAGACAGTAAGCTAGAATAGGCCGGTACATGTCTGACCCTGTTCACCATGTATCTAACGCAATGCCTTATATGTGACTTAAGTATTGTGATCTGTAAAGATATATGTCTGGTCATTCAGATAACCAAATTATATTCCTCATATATATTTGGTCTTTGTCCACAGTTCCTGGCTTTCAGCTTCCAAAAACTCTTGGAATTTTCTGAGCAATAAGAGCAATGGGAAAATCTTTTGTTCTAATATTTGGTCTGGCCCTCAATTCCTGAAATCATTTCAAAGCTATAAAGTTAAAATTAGTGTCTTGTCATTCATAACAAGCTCCTTTCAACCATAACTGTGTTTATGTGGCTTTTGGAAAGCATCTAAGAACAAGAGCTGGTCACCAGAAGAACTTACTGTTATTAGAGGGTTGGAACTTCAGCCTCATCTCTCTGGCCTCTGGAGGAGGGAAGAGAGAGCTAGAAATTGAATCAATTGCCAATGACCAATGATTTAATCACTCTATCTAATGAAGCTTCCATAAAAACTTAAAATGACAGGGTTCTGAGAGTTTCTGGATTGGTGAACACATGGTGGTTACCTCAGAGAGGGCCTGGAAGCTCTGCACTCTTTCCTCTTATCTTGCCCTGTGCACCTCTTCCATCTGCTGTTCCTGAGTCATATCCTTTGAAATAAGCCAGTAATCTACTGATAAAATTGGTTTCTTGAATCCTAAAACTGTTCTAACAAATTAATTGAACACAAGGAGGGAGCTTTGGGAACCTCTGATTTATAACCAGTCAATCAGAAGGGCATGTGACAGCCAGGACTTGTGATTGGCATCTGAAGTGGAGGGCAGTCTTGTGGGGCTGAGTCCTGAACTTGTGCAGTCTGATGCTATCCATCTTGGTAGATAGTGTCAGAATTTATGTCAACTGTTGGACACCCAGCTGATATGAGAGAATTGCTTGATGGTGTGGGGAAAACAACAACAAAACCACCCATGTTGGAATTGTGACGACAGAGCCTTAGTTACTCTGAAAACATTTTATGAATAAATGTCTATTTGTAATAAGCCCCAAAGAAAAAGATAATAAAATTTAAAAGGAAACTGAAAAGATAAAAGA